>OZ008370.1:140210779-141410779 GCA_963931995.1 Phaonia tiefii
GTTTCATTTAACACTCTTCATCGTAGGTTTGTGGAAATGAGAGCAATTAAATTTAAAATTAACTTACACCAGGTGGAGTTACAAAATATGTTCACTTAACTTTTTCCTGTCGTTTTGGTGTAGAACTGAAAAATTTAAATATATTTTGCACGTTTTTGTTGAGTTTTATCGTTGGTATGCACATGTATTGTATTTAACACAACTAGTTTGCCACAAAAACATGAAATTCGGTTGTTGTTCCTTTGTTGATCGCTGTATACTACTGCCACTATCTGGTATTATTGAACCCATATTTTCCACCATCCAATGTTTACTTTCCATCGTACCTATGACGTTTAATTTATTGAGCGAATAAAAGCTTTTATGGTATGTATTATTCTATGTGTAGTGCAGTTTTCCAAGGTCGGTCGTTTTCCAAGGTCGGTCGTTTGCGATGTGCTGCCACTGTCAATTTATTAGAAGGTTTACTGCCTAAATCGACAGATACAACAAGTCAGAAATGGTGCGGTGACTCTGATGGTCAAGACTTCAAAAAGGTGGGAAGTGGATGTAATATTAATAGGTATACAAAACAATTTACAGCACAGGCACAAGATCTGCTAGGTAAAACCCGGACAAAAATTTACAAATCTCTGACATTTTCCCCCAATTCTCCCACAAATAAGAAAAAAATGCCCGATTTGTTTTCTGGTTTCTGCTCAAGATCAACAAAAGTGGATTAAAATCAACCAAAGCGACAAAATCGATGTCAGTGCCAAATTTGTACCACAGAGGGCCATAATCCTATATTTGACGACGTTGACATTTTAGCGGAAAATATCAATTACCCTTGAAGATTTACTCTCGAAATGCTCCATATAGCAATGGGCGACTGCCCAAATCGGCGGGGGTTTTCCTCACCGGGAAAAGTTATATCGGTCAAAACATTTTATATGAGTCCTGGCGTTTCCCAGGGTCAAGTCTAGGAATCGAGATATATTAATTTGAACTTTGTAGGTATCGTAAAGCGAAAATTATAATTTTTTGTGCGTTTTTCATGAATTTTGACCATTTAAATATCCGAATAGTTCAGCAAAGTTTTAACCCCAACGCCGACCACAACATAGTCAATAAAGGATAGCAGAATTTTTGGATTTAATTGAGTGGACAATCGATTTAACAGCTGATAGTTGCTTTTTGTTTAGTTTGATTTCCCATTTCATCATTGTTCGTTTTTGTTCATCATTGTAGAAATTGTCTATCAAAATAATGGTTCTGTTCTTCAAACTTATCGCGCACTTCGTCCAATTTATGGTAGTAACATTCGTCCATAAGGGGAGCTATTTCGCATAACTATGGGTAGATTTCGCTCCGCGTTTACTCTTAATGATAATGTGCATCCCGTAGGACGCTAAACAGTGCGCACAGAGCAAGCTATAACTGCTGTACAGCAAAGCATTGAAGAAGGCCCACATTAATCAACTGGGCGACCTTCTCAACAAATGGCGATGTGTCCATCCACTTTGTTCAAGATTTTATGAAAGGGTCTTGGTTTGAGTGCTTTTAGGATTAAACTTGTGTAAGAATTAAAGCCGAACAACCATCTAATGCGCCGCCAATTCGGCCAGGGTGCCGATTTTGATTTTCCAGACAACATTTTTTCAGCGTTGATGCTCATTTTTGGTTGAACGGGTACGTAAGTATGCAAAATTGTCGAATTTGGAGTGAATATAATCCACAAATTTGTATCCCAACACAATAACATCCACAGAAAATTACTGTTTAGTGCACTCTACGAGCCGGCGGAGTCATTGGTCGATATGTCTTCAAACACGATGATGGACAGTATGTTACTGTCAACGGTCAACGGTATAAAGAAGTGATTGCAAAATTTTTCGTACCTCAATTAGCTGGAATTAATCTTGCTGACATGTGGGTCAAACATTACGGAGTCCATTGCCACGCAGCGTATGCTACAATTAATTTATTCAAAGAACTTTTGATAAGCGAATAATTTCACGTATTGGTCCTGTTAATTGTCCACCAAGATCGAGTGAATTGACTCCATTGGATTATTTTCTGCGGCGTTGGGTAACGTCACACCTTGAAATCAATACGGACGCAAATGCTGCGAAAAGTGGAGTTCCAGTTTGCTTCGTGTACGCGCAAGCCGTCGCAGCTCCATGGCCCAAGTTATATTTAAACATTAATGGCTCAAAATTATCTATCCAATAAAGCCAATTTAATTGATACTAAAAATATCTCATTTTGTTCAATTGTAATTTAAAATTCTATAACTCTAGGAAAAGCACCCCTCACAGGTATTTATTCTCAATTGTTTTGTGAGCAGTACCTCATTGAAGTTAACTATTTTTGAATATAAAGGGTTTTTCAACAGAGACGCTACAAAAGTAAATCGATACGGACAGCAAACGACGCCATATTTTTTCCCGCTCTTTTGACATTTCTCTTCAGTACCGTTTGCCATTTCATCATGGAAAGATATACGAGCCAACGAGTCGAAATTATTAAAATTTACTACCGAAATTTGGAGTCAGTGGCCTCAACTTTAGGAGCGCTACGATTCGGATTTTCAACGGAAAATCATCTTCAGCGATGACGCTCATGTCTGGCTGAATGGCTTCGTCAATAAGCAAAATATGCGTTATTGGTCAGACAGCAATCCACACGTAATCCATGAGTCATCATTGCATCCCGAAACAATTACGGTTTGGTGCGGTTTATGGGCCGGCGGCGTCATTGGGCCGTACTTCTTCCGTGATGATCAAGACCGGCACATTACTGTGAATGCGAATCGCTACCGTTCAATGATAACCGAATATTTTTGGCCCCAATTGGATTAGATGGAATTGGAGGACATGTCGTTCCAACAGGACGGCGCCACAAGCCACACAGCGAATGTCACAATCAATTTATTGCAAACCAAATTTGGTGAACGTGTTATCTCACGAAATGGCCCAGTCGATTGGCCGCCTCGGTCGTGCGATTTGATGAACTTCGTACGAATATCGAATGTGAAATTGTAGCAGTATCGGTCGATTTATGCTTGAAAACCGTCGAAAATTGGATTCAGCGTCTGGACTTCTGCAAGCGTGCCCGTGGTGGCCATGCAACAGAAATCGAGTTCCATACATAATGGCATCGAACGTACTTTCACAGGAATAAAGAATTTCATTGGTATCTAAAAACGGTTTTGTTTTATTTAAAAAAAACTTTTGTAGCGCTCTTATTGAAAACCCGTTAGAATCCTAAGGATGCTAATCTAAATATTGACAACGTTTAATGTATATTGAAAAGACAGTCAAACCTAAACCCAAACTAATTTAATACAGATGAATTTTCGTAAAGATTACCCCATATGCCTCCTTGCTTTATAGTTAGTTATTTATGAGAATACGGGAATAAAAATCATCACAATATTAAGAAACAAAAAGTTCAAAATATAGTTTTAATCTATATAAATTCGGTTGTGGCAACCCCTAATTCGTCTGTGATAGCCTCTAATTCGGTTGAGACAACCTCTAATTCGGTTGTGACAACTTCTTCTTCGGCTGAGACAAACTCTAATTCGGTTGAGACAGGCTCTAGTTTGGCTGCGTTAACATCTAATGTGGTTGTGACAAGCTCTACATTCGGTTACGGCTAATTCATTTGCCTCAACCGATTATTTCTGCGTGTATATAATACATTGGTGATAACGTTCCGTTTGTTGTATTATTACTCACATGTCAGATTATGAACAGTTGAATGCATACTATGAAATATTCACCTAACCGAAATATAATCCACATCCTTTTGAGTGTTACCAATTTTGCTAAATGTATCTTTCGGTTAAACAAGTTTTCAATATAACCTTAATTCTTCTTTATTATAGACAACTTTGGAGCTCTCAAAGCAAGCATCTTTATTGTGCTGACACGTCATCTGACACGATAAAACGAATGCTAAACGACTTGACTTGAATACATGCAAAGAGAGATTGCAATATCACTTGCCTGAAGCATCACAAAAACTAGTAATACAGGGTAGAGCAAAAAATATGGCCCTATGTTTGCTAATGGCACTGCAAATGCAATTATTCACCAATGGTATTAACGCAACGTGAATTTGGGTTAAAATATTCCAATTGTGCAGCGCCCACAACGCACACAATTCGACGTCTGACAACCCGATTTCAAGAGACTACACGTTACAGCTGAAGCACCGGGTGGTCCCGAAAAGACCATTCAGCTGAAAAACAAAGAACTTGTGCTTGAGAATGTGGTAAAGAGATCCGAAATATCCTCAAGCAAGCTTACTCCAACATGGCACATTTCGAGGCGTTCCCTACACCGCATTTTGACATTGGGCTTGAAATTGTTCCTACACAAAATGCAGATAGTCCAATAGTTATTACTAAACGACTGTGGCGCCCGTTTCGAATACAACAGTTGTAGCGAAAAAAAAACAGATTA
Organism: Phaonia tiefii; assembly: GCA_963931995.1. Classification (NCBI taxonomy): domain Eukaryota; kingdom Metazoa; phylum Arthropoda; class Insecta; order Diptera; family Muscidae; genus Phaonia; species Phaonia tiefii. The sequence continues at coordinate 140,215,234 of OZ008370.1, forward strand.
TTATTTTTTGCCTCACCCTGTACTTCCAACACAATAAACTGCTACAGGAAGAAGTGTAAAGAAAAAAACCCTGACTGTGAAAAAGTTGTCATTTCACAAAAAATGTTTTCAATATGTATTTAAATTGTTTGCTGCGATAGCCAAAGGATATGAAAAGCAATTTGTGTCTGAATGACAAAAAAAATATCAGAATTGTAAGAGAGACCGATATCTAAAAAAAACATAGTAAAGATTATTTCAAACGATGAATTTTTTCTAAACTTTAGGACACTAGAAATATGAATTTGAATGATAAATTTAAAACAGTTTAATTCATTTTCGTGGATTTTATGAGAACTTAAAACTGATTTAAATTATATTGTTGCCCGAGAAGTTGCACACGATTTTCATTTGTTGCCTTTGCATAATATTGAGGGAATCTGTATCATACGTCTTTTCACAACATATTTATGCGGTTTAACCTCTTTCTGGGGGTTGCTTTTAAAATACTGTATTAAATTATAGTTTAAAAAAATAAGTGAGTTCGTTATACTGGGTTCCTATAAAAAGTTCGTTGATATCTAAAGTAATTTCGCTAATGTTTCGATTGTTTTCAAATAATTTTTATGCAAATATGAAATATTTAAAATAAATTTCTTTCTATTGCTACGAATTTATGGATTACCCTTTTTAGAGTTATTTTATTCAACGATAATAATTCAAGGTCCTTTTGAATGTTCCCTGACCTTCTAGCCGCAGCGTCATCTCTTTCTCAAGTTGTCGCGAAAGTTCTTATTGATATCATCAAACGTTCGTGGTGAGTTGGTACATTGTAGGCTTTCATTTTCCAGAGAGGCATACTTTTAGGCATAATTAACATTAGACATTAGACCCAAAATGTAAATGTTTTCTATAACTAGTGTTTCTTTACGGTCACGAACTTTAAGTGGGCAATACTGTTTGCTCTGAAAACCTATTTGACAGCTCTGGAGTTAGCTAAGTGTGACAATTCATCATGAATAGTCTCACGCTCACATTAAGATTGTTCTAGAAGATTTTAGTGCAAAATTCGGAAGGGAAAATTTCTTTGAACCAACCATCAACCAACACAGTGTACACGCCATTACTTTCTATAATGGCATGAGGCTGGTAGATTTTGCCGTGGCGAAAACATGGTTCTCAGTAGTACGTGATTCCAAACAAAATAAAGACAGCCATAAGGCTACTTGGAAATCCCCTGATCAACAGACGAAGAACCAGATTGATCACCTTGCAATTGCTGGAAGGTACTCTACTAGTGTACTGAACGTACGTGTGATTCGAGGAGCTGATATCGACAAGGAGCACTACCTGGTTGCTGAAAAGGTTCGCACAAAGATGTGCAGATCCAAAGTCATACGAAACCAAACATATAAAAAGCCGGAGATCGGAAAGCTTCAATTACCAGAGACTGACCATGCATATGCGGAGGAGCTCACTCAGTTACTGGAGCAGAACATAAATCCACCTTTTGCTTCTGAATTGAAGTTAAAATGCATTTCCAACTCTATGTAAAGTGCTACTAGGCAGGGAGTTAAAATTATTTCCGTAACTGGTTATTTTTGAATCTATCGACGTTTTTCAACTATCCTCGACTAATTATTCCAGGTTAAGGTCTCTTCAGATGTCATAAAACTTGTTTCTTTTTCTCGATATTTATGAAGTTTATGAAATCCCAAAAGACCTTAGCTGGAATAATTAGTCGAGAATAATTAATACAATAAAGGTCGAAAAATTAGAAACAAAGTTGGACCGACAGAAAATCCTGCGTACGTTCCTGACAGAGATCATACTTGGTTATGAAAACCCGCTTAAAGACAAAGAAAGAAAGCTGAACAACGTATGGCAAAGCTACAGTCAGTTGCAACACGAGCCACGCCAGAGCGGCATACATTGATGAGGAGAAAGGAACCCCGTTTATTGAAGAAGATAAAACGATTGGGGAGAAATCGTTAGAATGAGGTAATTGAATCTGGCAGAAGGAAGAATGAGGCCACAAAATACTGCCGCAAAGTTACAAAACCAAAAAACAACTACGGATCAGGGTCCGCCTTTCGTGGGGATATAGGCAGGAATTTAGTCGCAGATGTGCAGAGTTGGTTGGGAATATGGAGACATCACTTCCCTGCATTACTTGTCCCAGGAGACTTCAATATAGATGAGGGTGTTGAGCAATATAGGACGATGTCGTCCTAGCAAAAGGGAAGAACAACATAGCTGCTGGTGAAGATGGACTACCGGCTGAGATGTTTAGGGCTGGTGGCTACGGTGCGGTAGTATAAGGGTATAAAGAATAAAGCCATATGGCTTTATTTCCACTGATGAAGTGAAATAAAGATATTATGGTGTTATTTCACTTTTGATATTTATTTGCGTAACATTTTTCTAATGTATTTGATTTCGTTTATTTACAAAAACATTAAATAAATTCAAAAAATTCAAACACTACAAATTTATTAATAATTAACAAAATATAAGTGTGCCACCCTTGATACTGTGACGACAAATTGGACACAATGTTTGGGTACCATTTTCCTTGGCCTTTAGAATTGGATTAGGTGTTATATCGCTGTTACCGGTAGTGAAGGAGGCGTGGTGAGCAGCCAGTCACGCTACTCTCTCTCGTTTCATAATTCGATAAACAAGGTGCAGTACTCGAGAAATCTTAAAATTTCGGTAACGGAAAGAGACAAAAAATGCTTCAGTATATTGAAGAGCGGAGATCAAAGTGCAATGCAGCGAGCCCCGCCGTGTACATCACGCACCCCGGATATGCTACGGGCATCGGGGCGAAAACCATCTGTGCCATACCATTTCTACACTTTGGGTATGGGGGGGGGGGGTATGGTAGGCCATGAAGACCACCTCCGAACTTAATTAATTGCGATCCTAAGTAATTAAATATTGATCAGTACCAAATTTTTTTAAGACCGGTTGTGGTATACGGGAGATATCGAGTCGGCCAGCCGGAAAGCCGGGAGGTACGAAAATGGGCGCGGACAGTAGTTAATCCTTAATTTTTAGGAAATCATTGCTGAGTACCGAATTTTATTAAGATCGCTTGTAGTTTACGAGAGTTTTCGTGTCGATCACACCCACCTTTTAATCCGCCCACCTCCGCCCACCTTTTGTGCACATTTGAGTAAATTTTACTAGACAAAATTCACAAAGATTGGTTCGGTTTTGCGGGAGTTATCTTGCCCCACAAGTTATATTGGTAGGGCGTGACAAAATCACCCTTGTCTTAATCACTGACTGGCGTTTGATGACACTAAGCCTATAACTTAATTTCATTAAAATCGAAAGTATTTCACGCGATTTATCGCATTGAAAACCCGGACGACCACCACGCTTTTGTATGGGATGTACCAGCATGGGCGTGGCAAAACGACTCGTTTTCCGTAGAAGAGTGGCATATGACTAAATTTGGTACCAAATTTCATAAAGATTGGTTCGGTTTTGCCGTTAGTTATCTTGCCGAACAGCCAGCCGGTCGAACAACTTATATATGGCAGGCACCAACATGGGCGTGGCAAAATCAGCCTTGCCTTAGTTGGTAACTCGCGTTTGGTGACACGAAGCCTACAACATAATTTCATTAAGATCGGAAGTGTTTCACGAGACTCATCGCATTGACAGCCTGGACGACCACCAAGCTTTGTATGGGACCTGAACCTCCAAAATGGGCGTGGAACCTCCCCAATTTCCTCCAGTTAAGTAGATATTTACAGTTTATTAACCAATGCTAGCGTTGAAGCTAATCACATCTACCAGAAAAAAGTTTTAGAAGACAGACGATTTTGTACTAAATGTGTAGATTTGTATGGGAGGTACCAGAAAGGGCGTGGTCACAACTCCATTTTCAATCCCAGACTAACCATGGACAAGCAATAGTCACTGACAAAATTTCGCTGTGATCGATAGATATTTACGGCAGTTATCGTGTTGACCAACCAGAGAGACAGACAGACAAACGGACATGGCTCAATCATCGTCTCAAAAAGTCCCAAAACGAATTTCGTCCAAAGATACTGAGGGTCTAATATGGCTCCTTCTATGCGTTTTATTTTTTCCGTATTAAATTATATATACCCCCATCCTATGATGAGGGTATAAATATATATTGTAATTCCAAAGATTTTCTATGCCTCAATAAGCAGCAAGGTCTTTCCTCCAGCAACTTATTCTTTGTAAACATCCGTATAACATCTATAAAGCATCATTGAAAAAAAATCTACTCGTAGACACTTATATATAGTATGTATACTCGTAACAATATTCGTTATTAGTCAGTGCAGTTGGTAAATTGTACTTACATTGTCGTATAATAGAGCGACTTTTGTTTGGTTTCTTAGCACATGTCTACAGTCAAAACTTTGAAAACTAATGTCAAACTAACATATCACATAGTATTGAGAAAACTATAACAAATTTTATGTGTATAACAACAATAGAGATGATCCATCCGTATCCGTTATATCCGGTGGCGGCATTAAAAACAAAGTTTCCAAACAAAAACCTTACACTCTAAGACATTTTCGTAAAAATGTTGCTTGTTTTACGCGATGTTAGCTGAACGAAATGATAAAGTTTATTTGTTCATGATAATCTATGCAGTTTTGAAGAATAATAACTACAGCTGATGTATTTAGTAGACCGGAGTGGCAAAATAGGGAGTTGCTCCTACCCTACATTGTTTCCTCAGTTTTGTTTATTCTACGCCACACATTGGTATCAGAGTATTGTGAGTAACTGCTGATGGTTGTAAGATACAAAAATACAAATTTAATCTTAATGTTCCTTGATTGAGTAATAGGTTGTTTTTCAAAATAAAAAAAAAACATTAGAATTCAGCAATGGGTAGTGTGCGTTGCTCTTCTAGTTCGATCCCGGCTTTATTCACTCGTTTAATTACAAAAACTATATTATAAGATTGCTTTCATTCCATTAGCGTGACTCGTAAAACAAATATTAAAACACAGTAACATTCAAATCAACATCAAATGTTAAATTTGATATATTTTGATTAAAAACTATTAGTTTTAAAGGAAATGGGGGGTCGAGCTAAGTCATTGAGTGTGGAAAAGAGATCGGAAGTTAAAACTTGTAAGGTGTACGAACTGTCCATTGATCAAATATCAACCAAAAAACGAATAAAGGCAGCAAAGTTATATACAATTTGTTTACGCGATACCATGAAATGGTCATATCGTAAGTGGCTTTACGGCTGCCGATAAGAGAGCGGTTCCGAAACATGTATCAGATTCACACGACTCTGCTGGAAAAATAAAGGTAAAATCCGGTGTATGTGCAAATGTATCTACAGTAAAAGGAAATAACACCCTTATGTGTTCTCCGAAAGGAAAGTCGCCTAATTTTTTTCCGTTCCAACATGACGTGGAGTAAATAGCGATATCGAGTGAATTTTGCAGATGAAGTAAAAATTAGTTTAGAGGGTCCCTATGGTTATATTTTTTACTTTCATGTCCTTCGAGAGGAAGAACACCTACTGAGCCATTTACATAGCTGGGCAGGTGGTGTTATGGTGGGGAGCCATTTCGTATCAAAGCACCATAGAGCTGCAGTTTTGTCGTCAAGAATGATTGCGTCGTCGTATAAAGCAGTACTGGGAAAGCCTTTATCGTCCCTATTCACACTACCAGCGCCGTTAAATTGTGGAGTGAAGGCCTAGACGTTGAGGCGCTGACCTCAACATTATCAAAAATATCTGGGGATGGATTGTTCACAAAGTGTACGAGCCGGAAATCAATATTCTAATACAACCGAATTCATTGATGGGATTAAACACTACTGGACATGCATTTCCCTGGGCCTGATTAAGAATTTATACGATTCCCTACCAAACAGGATATATGAACGCATTCTAAATAAGGACGGAAGGACTTCGTATTAAATAGAAATAATTTTTTGTGTTAGATAAAAGAAGACAACATTGCGTGAATTTCAAAAGAAATCGCTCCTTGTAAAGTGTGTCTCAGTAAGAACGAACTTTTTGATTTTTAAATAAAAGCGCATAAGTTTTGAGACAGTTCTGATTTTTTTTAATGTAATTGTAAAGAAGACATGTTCCGATTAAGTATGGAATAAAATATCCGTCAAAAGGAACCCACGGCTTTGATGACAGGCCAATATTATTTGCATGAAATTTTCCATGACTTTTTCACAGAGATTTGATCTGGGATTCGCGCTGAGGATTTGTTCTTGGTTTATTGAAATTAACCCGATATTTCACAAACCCTCAAAGAAATCGAACGGCGTTAAATCGCATAATCTTGGTGGCCAGTTGATATCAAAATTTCTTAAGATAATTTGTTCTGGAAATCGTTGGTGCAATAAATCGATTGTTCTATGCGCGGTGTGGCAGGTGGCGCCGTCTTGCTGAAACCATATGTCGTCCAGATCCATGCCTTCGAGTTGAGGTCACAAGAACTCCGTGGTCATGTTCCTGCAACGAATGTCGTTCAAGGTCACTGCAATTTTGGTGTCATCTTCAAAAAAGTAAAGCCCAATCACGCCCCCTGACCACAATCAGCACCAGACATTTGCTCGTTGTGGGTGCATTTGTTTCTCATGGATTGCATGAGGATTTTCTGAAGCCATTCCGATGGAAATGCGCGTCATCGCAGAAGACTTTTTTTTTGAAAAATTGGTATTGACTTCGTTTACCTCCACCACCCATTGAACGAATTGCCGGCCCTTTCCATGGTTTGCTGGTTTGAGCTCCTGTGTGAGCTGAATTTTGTTCGGATTAAGGTGCAGGTCTTTTTGTCAAAATTCGCTACGTAGTGCTTCGTGAGATTTGAAGTTGTTGAGAACTTCATTTAATTAATGTTTTCGGGTTTTCGGCGTCACTCTCGCTACAATGTTTTCAAGATACCGACCACCTGTACGTTGACGCATAAGAATATTGCTGTCAATGTTTCTTCAAATTGTTTGACCACACCTAATGTTGACATATTGTATCAGGTGCACTTTCTCAACTGAAAATTTTTCGAAGCTTGCGCGCAGTCTCAGCATATCTTTCCAAGCTTTTGTAATAAATTTTCACAATTATAACGCATTATTCTTTCGTAAAGGGCTCGGAATAACTATATGTGACAGCTGCCTGATATCAGAGTTGCTACTTGCACAAATAAAATGACACTACATTTAAAAAGTGCAATCTTACTGAGACATCATTAATAATCTCTATCTCTATGTATACATGTAAAAGAGACGTGTTTGTACGTAAACGCTGAACTCAAAAACTACTACACTGATTTTGAAAAAAAATTATGCACATATTCTATGGACCATGCGTCGTGTTTCTGTGTAGTTTCGCGTTTCTCCGATAAATTTCGCGATTTTTGTAATTTGTTTTTTTAGATTAATAATTTTTTTGTTAAAAAAATCAATAAACAAATTAGTAATGAAAATTTAAAAAAAAAATTATTGTCGGAACATTTTGTTCGCATTATAATTGCACTTGGCAAATTAAAGAGTTTAAGAAAATACGGTGGTTCGAATAAGACATCATCTTTATTTAAATCAATCATATTCGTATAATCTGTACAATTGAAGTTTATCAAAGGTTTTTCATAAACTCTAACCTGGCGTTTACACGGGACAGTTTTGCTCCGACAGTAGCAACACATTCACACTATTTTACTACCACACTTACACTTCTGCCACTTGCCTCACCACTGTCTCTGATTTTTCGACGACAGTAACTTCGGCAAGTGATTTTACGTATTTGGTCAGATCGGTGACATTTCGTGGTAATTTGTGAAAAACAAAGCAAAACATCACATACATACATATAAACATGTATACATTTGAAATTTTCAGAGTACATCAGCTTCATTGTAATCTGGAGAAATAGGGCAAAACACATAGCAAACGATCGTAGAAATTGGGAAAATTTAGTTTTATTTGGTAATTTGGAGTTTTATTGAAATATTATTTGGCAACACATACTAGATATAAGCATGTATAAATAATATATGTATGTAGCAATCTTCTTTTAGTAAATTAAGATTTCAAGCAAATGTGAAGAAGAGCAAATCAAAATCAGAGCACGAAATTTACAAGAAACGACACTATCGACGGTAGCTTAAAACTGTTCTGTCTTTATAACTGGTTGGACACATACGTCACACAACAAATTTTTCTCTTTTTGACAACTAATACATATTATCAACTGTCCGGTCTTAAACTGTCCGGTGTAAACGCACCGTAAGATGTGCCGGGTCGTACAGATTTCTTAGGTAGTGTAAAATTTTCTTGATTGCGATGTTTCGTGTCTCTTTTTTATCATCAAATAACATCGCTAACAAAATATTTTCGGAATATGCGTAATATGAATTGTCTTTAATGACATTATTCACAACTCCGCGTAGATTTGCATCCAAATATTGTGTCCATCGAATGAATTTGTAAAATAATACACTACCTAAGACCACCGAATTATAGTACTTGATGTTGAAGTGCATCGGCACATACACTTTCATTATGTATATTTGCCAGAATTTTCAAATTCCTTGATGGATTTTCAGTTGACACATACAACCGCAACAATCTATTCGCCTTGGTGAGCCAACGTGAATGTGCTATTTGTCCTGGTTTAATGTAAGACAAATCCGCAGGAACAGCACCATTCGAAATTGTATTGGCCATTTTGTATAGGTACTTTGAATCGGTGGATAATTCAAATGGATCTAAATCAGGTAGCACGATTATCTCGAATTCATCTACAAGCTGAAAAAAAAGAAATTAGATGAATTAAATGCAATTTTACCATTTAATAATGGAAAAAATCGATGAGAAAAATGACAAATGATACATACCGGAAGATTTTCACACGTTTCAATTTGTTTGCCCAACGTTCCGGTTGTTGTTCGTGGTCCAGTGGGCGATGATCTGTCCAAAGTGTTAAACAAATGACGAAATGGCAGCTCGTTGATGTGCAGAAGGAAATCGACGCAAAATCCCATTTCTCACGCCAGTATTTGTTGGCTCACCATCACAGCATATGCCGATTAATGCTTAGAGAAAAATTTCTTTTTCGACGAAGAATGCATTCAATGTCATCAATTTGTGTTCAGCATCTTCATTTTCGACTTTTGTGTAGCCTATCAATTGAGAATTTGGTTCCTTCAAACCAACTAGATGTGGTTCCTTCATCATCCTTGGATGCAACTTCCTTGGATGCATCTTGGATGCAACTTCCTTGGATGCAACTGAAGTTAGTATATTTTCAAACATTTGGTTCGAATAGATTTTTTCCACCTACAAATTGGTAAATACACAGTGGTAAAAATGGTGAGAATTTTATTCATATTCAAATATCAAATTTTGATTTGAAACGAAAAACGGGAAAAAAAACTGTTTTTAATTGCCTTACTTAAAATTAACAACAATAAATGTCAGAGATAAAAAGTCCGCAAAGCAGCAGAAACAATTTTGGTTTAACTTAAAATATGCATGAAACGCCCTCTGGCGGTGGTCATAGGTAAAAATAAAGATTAAAAATGAATTTCTCGACCCCAAAACCCACCATACACACATTAAAAATATAATATAACGATGAATAAAAAATCGAATTTTGAATCAAAATGATGTTATAGGGAAAAAATAATTTTTTGAAAAGTGGGAGACTCGAAAATCGAGATAGACCTATGGTTCCTTCACCAAAGTTGCTTAGAATTGTCCATAGAATCATCCTAGGGGGCGGCTCTTATCAACAAAAAATTTGGCCCGCCCTAATAAATATACATATACATACATTAGCGACAATACATAGTAGTAGTGTTTTGGTTACAAGCAAGCGATTGTTGCTTGCTAAGTTGCAAAGAAAACGGCAACTTAGCGAAATGTAATATTTTTCAAATATATGAATAAGGGTTGAAAACGGTAAAAGATGTAAGTGCTTCATACAAAACAAGAGAATATATATGCAAGCGGTGTAACCAAAACACGCTTAGTATGTACTTTCATGACTTTCATGAGTGATGTCAGTTACTACGCTTATAACTCAAGAACGCCTGGACCGATTTCGATAATTCGTACCAATTCGGACTGGTCTTCGGCCCAACAAGAAGAATACCGAAGAAAATTCCATAAAAAAAATTATGAAGAAAATTAATTTTCTTATACATTTTGTATGGAACGATGACAGATGACGTTTATGTTTACGTTACGTTGTGACAATTTTTTTTGAAAATTATTTGCGACAGTTGCTTTCGCACCAAATTTGTGTGACAATTGTCTTTGTAGCAATTTTTTTTGTCACAGTAGAAACGGAACATGATTTCAAATGCTGGTTCCGGTATTGCCAGTAGATGACGTTTGTGTTCATCGACTTTTGACATCTTATTCATTTGCAGTCTTTCCATTTAATACATTGATTTGAAACGATGTTTTGTAGATGGTTGAAAGTTGGAAAATTTATACTATATTCTACTATCGATGGGGAAGATCAATATTAAACGGTATTTCAGTTTTTGGGGTTGTGAGCGGAGAAGAGTGACAAATAGGTAGAGGGCTAAAAATGGGTACCTCTGTTCTATTAACGACGGAATTATCAATCTTCAGCCGCATTTTAGATTTTCGGTTTGAGGAAGAAATGTTTTTACAGATAGAAGGTTTTTACAGATAGAAGCTTGCAAATTGATGGAGGAAACCCATTTTTCTCAAAGATAGGTAAATGTAGGCGCCTGCACTTTTTGTCGCATATTACTCTCTACAGTAGAAAACTTTCTATGTTAGCTTTCCCTTATTCGGAGCTATAGAGAGTAATGTATTTTCGGAGCATTTTTATTCTGTTGTTTGACCTTTTCTTTATCAATAAATAATCAATATTCTTCGAGCTTGAGGTCAGATTTGCTGTTGTTGTATTTATTTTCCTCGATATTTCGCTACTCCTTTTTGCAGCATCGTCAGCAGATATAAACAATATTTAATAATTAAAACAAAACAAAAAAATAAAAAATTAATTGTTAAATATTGTTTATATCTCCTGATGATGCTGCACAAAGGAGTAGCGAAATATCGAGGAAAATAAATACAACAACAGCAAATCTGACCTCAAGCTCGAAGAATATTGATTATGTATTTTCGGAGCACAAAAGTCAAAGAATGCAAAGCAACAGACACTTGTACATACATACATACATTGTTATATTCGTACGATATCATCGAAGATCAACATAAAATACTTTTTTAATATTACTCCAAATTAAAACACTTCAATCTCGGCTCGCCGATATCGGATCGCCTTCATTTTTGGCCTAAACTCTTCGCCGAAACCCGCACTAGCTTTTTAATCCAAAAATTAATAAAATCGGCTATGAATTTCCGGAGAAAATCGCGTGGGAAAACTATATGAAAATCGTCCAATAATCACTTTCAATACAGACTGCCAAGCAACGAACAAACAAACGATGATAAGACAAAACCGAAGATCAACAAAACACTTTTTTAATATTACTCCAAATTAATACTCCAAATTAAAACACTTCAATCTCGGCTCGCCGATATCGGATCGCCTTAATTTTTGGCCTAAACTCTTCGTCGAAACCCGCACTAGCTTTTTAATCCAAAAATTAATAAAATCGGCTATGAATTTCCGGAGAAAATCGCGTGGGAAAACTATATGAAAATCGTCCAATAATCACTTTCAATACAGACTGCCAAGCAACGAACAAACAAACGATGATAAGACAAAACCGAAGATCAACAAAACACTTTTTTAATATTACTCCAAATTAATACTCCAAATTAAAACACTTCAATCTCGGCTCGCCGATATCGGATCGCCTTAATTTTTGGCCTAAACTCTTCGTCGAAACCCGCACTAGCTTTTTAATCCAAAAATTAATAAAATCGGCTATGAATTTCCGGAGAAAATCGCGTGGGAAAACTATATGAAAATCGTCCAATAATCACTTTCAATACAGACTGCCAAGCAACGAACAAACAAACGATGATAAGACAAAACCGAAGATCAACAAAACACTTTTTTAATATTACTCCAAATTAAAACACCTCAATCTCGGCTCGCCGATATCGGATCGCCTTAATTTTTGGCCTAAACTCTTCGTCGAAACCCGCACTAGCTTTTTAATCCAAAAATTAATAAAATCGGCTATGAATTTCCGGAGAAAATCGCGTGGGAAAATTATATGAAAATCGCCCAATAATCACTTTCAATACCGACTGCCAAGCAACGAACAAACAAACGATGATTTACTCTTACAAACCTAACACTTGCGTATGTATTAAATTTATAGTTTACTGCCCTAGAGGCGCGCGTATAGATGTTAACACATCAAAAAGTTTTGAGTGTGTTACAGATGGAGTAAATTTTAGTATTCGCCACCGATTTAGTTAGTATCATTACAAAGACAACTTTTATGTCTTTTAAAGGAAACATAATCTTTACCAATATATGATGGTTACGATATCATTTCTTATAGCGCGTTTACCTGCACTCTTTTATCACGACAACATCATGATTATAATTCTACGGCAACAACGTGTTGACATAAATTTTTACTCAATTCAGTTTGGGCAATTTTGTATTTAAAAATGCCATGATGAAAGTATATCAGGTAATATGACGACGATTTGTATGTGTTAGTATCATACAATTTTGTCAAAGTGAATAGTTTACTCTATTTATTTCTTTTGTTATTTCGAATCCCAACCGTTGCATCTACATTTTTTTCACTAACCGGGAAAAACTTGATCTGCCAGCCTAAACTGAATTACACCTTTTTATTTAATTATCGAAAATTTATTTAGAATTATTTGAAATTTTGTTAGTATTTAGACTATAGAGAATAAAATAAAATCAGCTGTTCTTATAACACATCTCTTACATCAATCAGGCTTGAATATGTTGTCATTGTAATTAATGTACATGTTCAGAGAAGTGCACTTCCTTTTCATTTCCATCCTGACGACCATTAATCACTGAAATGATTTGTGACATGAAAGTAACATTATCGAAGTAAATTTACTCGATTTTGGTTAAAAATAGATACGAGAAATCACACGATAATAGTGTGAATTGTCGATTATCGAGTCGATGAGAAAGATCACACCTTATCGTATACCCAACTGTGTAGTTTGTAAATATAGATCTCAGAAATCCTTTTGTTGGCAGGACGAAATCTGCCGGGTCAGCTAGTCATTAATATAACGAATTAAATATGGGGTGCTATTCAAGTTAGCCAAAAGATTTACTTTGGATTTTGAATGCTATTTGTCGTATTTTTTACGAGTCACGCTAATGAAATGAAAACAATATTTTCTCGTTACAGTTTTTGGAATTCAACGAATTCTTTTGTAAAAAACAATCAATGCATTAGCATTACTATTTTAGGAGAAAGCAAGTTGAAAAAACAATGCTCAGTAAGTTATAAATAAATAAATAAATGGATTAGGGAGAACTTCTCACAACCAGCGAGCTGTGCGCTTTCTAGTTTTACACTTACTGATTGGGACCTACAAATTTACACCGGTTCCGAACGGTATTTGAGAAGCTTTTTCATGGCTAAATACTCGATAGTGTCGCCGTCACTAAGCGAGGTGACCGCCGTCGAAAGAAATTTAAGGTGGTCAGAGTAGTGATTGAACCCACGTCCTCATGCACAAGAGCCGCGCACACTACCATTGCTCCACCGACCGCCACTCAGTAAGTTACGATATATTAACTGTTAACTATTAATATATTACAAACGATGTAATACATCAAACCAGATCGAATACTATTTAAAAACCAGAAAACTTTACTATTATAAGTATAACAAAGTTCAACTAAAACTTTAACTTATATTTCCCAAGGATTCAATTCTTTGATTCAAACAAGAAACAACTTTCGCGTTGTGCTGCATCCGATTACACAATAAAGCATCTGCATTATCTGAACAAGTAGGAATCACAAATATTTGAATTGTAATTGAGTACAATGGTAATTCCTTATGCATTTGAATTAAATAATATATATATAAGTAATACAAATTAAAATTAAATATTAATTACAAAATCGCACACCTGAAGACCAGTAGCATTAGAATGTGATATAATTAATAAATAATAAATGGCTTCCCGTTACATCCCATGAAGGAATTAGGGAGAGAGAATGTGCTATAATAACAAATCATAAATCTCTATTTAAAATGTTTAATATGGCTGTGTAATCGGAAATACATACAGTGGTGTGCGATGAAATAGAGTCACACACTCGTCAAAACTTTTATTCTCTGCAAATCAGTGATCCAAGATGTTTCCTGTCAAGAAATTATGAACCTGATTGACCGGTCCTCTGCTGACTATAATGACGTAATTTTTAATAAATTTTTTACACTACTGTTCTCCAGGTCAGTGTCAGTATTTTAAAGGCTATGTAATGACGTGTGTTATAAAATAGAGTCAATTACAAAAAAATATTTTTATTTTTTTTGAAATGGTTAATGGTAGTTTGTATTTGAATTTGAAAACAAAGTTTAGCTTCTAAATATGATTAATGTTTATTAGTAGCATTAATAAATTGTCATTATTGACGTTCCAAAATGGGCCGATGTAAATACTGCAATCGTGAGCGCCAAGAAAGAATAAAAGAGACGATAAAAGAATTCAGAAGCTACATACAAATTACTGACATAATTGGATGCTCAATAAATAAAATATAACCCCAATCCAGGAAACAGACGGTAAAACCCCGAAAATTACAGAACATTTGGAACCAAAAATATTGCGCCACGTAGAGTTCGACTTTTTTACCCCTTCCGCCCTTAAAAGGCAATACGATCGGGATGTTGACACCTCTACATTAAGAAAAATGCTAACTAAAAACAATTTAAAGGCAAAAATTATGATAAGAGTAATCTTCCAGTACGAAGACCTTCCAACACCGAATTCAGGCCCCAGAACACAATCCAAACAGTTGAACGTGGTAGCGGAAACATAATGGTACGGGGTTGTTACTCTTACATTGGGACAGAACCTTTATTCAAAATTGAACAGACCATGGACGCTGCATATTATACCACTGTATTAAAAAAAACATCATGATGCCTTGTGCTAAATGGGAAATGCCGCTTCAATGGGTGTTTCAACATAATATCGACCCCAAACACACATCGAAGCGAGCAAAAGCTTCGTTTGAAAATAATAGTGTCATAGTTTTAAGATGGTCTATGCAGTCGCCGGGCTTAACTCCTATTCAGAATTTGTGGCGGGACATTAAAGTGTCTATCAAAGGAATAAACCAATTTAATAAAGATGAGCTTATGACACTGGTACAATCGGCGTGGAAAACATGACTTGTGGAGACTTGATGATTCAATGTCAAGGCATTGCTTAGCTGTGATAAAAAATAATAGTTATTTCATAAAATACTGAGATAATATAAAGGATTAATGAAACATACATTTTATTTGACACAGCTATTTATTCTAGTTCAGATGATGAATCGCGATGACTCTATTTTAATTCACAGGCAAAACGGGGCATTTTGAAATATTTTGATTTATACCTAATGATTTAATTTTAAATTACGACATTAATGTTCTAAAATGTTATATCTAGTTCTTAATTGAACAATTAAAAATAAAAGTTATAAACAAAATTTTATTTTTCTACATTTGTTTTTGTTTTGAAAATGTTGATTAGTGTTGAGTCTATTTCATCGCACACCACTGTATGTCCTATTATTATAAGCTGCACAATACAAATCTAATTCGCATCGGTCGTTAAAACATTTTTTATAATTGTTTAAAATATAATTTTCTTTACTTTTTATTAAAGTAAATAAAAAATTAATTCATTTTGTTGTATATTTATTACTCTTAATTGTCCTTCTTCTACTGGTCTTCTGAATTTTATTAAATTCGATTTTATTATTCTTTACAACATTGTTCTCTAATAGAGAGAATTTAATGCTCCAATGATATTATATTCAAACTGTTCATTATTTATAATTGAATTTGCAGACATTTGTCCCCTGCTCAAAATATAGTCTAGTCTGCCTTGTACTTCCGTTTACGTTTTGTATAAGTATTTCCTTTTCCTATTCCTTTTCTCTCTTATTTGCATTGTATTCAATGTTTGGCATTGTTAACTCAATCATTTCACTTGAAGTAATGAAGAAAACTACCACCACGATTCCTGATGATGGTGATGTGATTTTGGTGTTTCGTCTGCTACATTTACATCGCAATGGGAAATCGTATACTTAATGTTGAAAATTTATGCCAGTTGCATTTGAATTGATTTAAATCATTTGAAAAGTACTTGATTTTTTAATGTGGTATTTGATCGTTATGTCAAAATTATGGGTGTGTAATTCACATACAGGTCATACATGTATTAAGTTTTAGTATTTAGATGTAATATTAGTCGTGTTTTGGTTACAAGCAAGCGATTATCGCTTGCTAAGTTACAAAGAAAACGGTTATTTAGCGATTAGTGATTTTATTCGAAAATTTGAAAAAGGGTTGAAAACGGTAAAACATGTCAAAAATAATTTTTCTTAAACTTAGCGAAAATGATTCGCGTCGCTAAGTTTTGCTTTATACAAAACAAACGATTATATAAGCAAGAGGTGTAACCAAAACACCGTTATTAAGCAGAACGTGGATAAATGCACATGTGCAAATTTTACAGACGCGAACAAAAATAAGAAACTTCTGAGTCCTTGGAATAAATAGACATTTTTAGTGTTTAGTGTAATTTTCGCGTTCTATTTCTGGCGTTGTATTTTCCAAATTCGTTGTAGTTTGCGAAATATTTATATAAACTGTTTTTTAAAGATATTTGTGTTTTTAAAAGGCATAAAATTCTGATCCCTAATAATATAACGTAATCCCATTGCTAAAATAACGTAAACTGGAAATGAAAACAATCGCATATGAAATTTTGACGGCTTGTTTGAACAAACGATTGTTTTAGGGACATTTTGTTTGAAAATTTTTAATTTTATTGATTTTTGAAAAAAAATAGTGATGCTTTATAAAAGACCTCCATTGGTTAAAGCCTCATACGGAGGTAAACAATTTATAATGATTGCGATTGGACGCTCCCCTTCCGACAAAGAGGATGAAGAAGGGTAGAGAAGAAAAAAGTGTCCAATTTGGCAACCCTCAAAGAAGAGCAGAAACGACGTGTTGAATTAGACAGTCAAAAATTGCTCTTGGTTCAAATGCCAACAAATAGATCGAGTGAAGCCCTACGACTCTCTGCTCCCTTTCTTACTCTCTTCATTGTATACTTCAATACACTCGCAGCTGCTTGGTAGTGTTATTGTACTTACATATACATAGTTATACAAATTCCACCCATGGTATGTAAAATTACATTAAGTATCTAAAAGGTATGAAACAATCAAGATATGACGCTAGAGAGAAATGCGTTTGAGTGAATCGTTAAATCGAGTTTTTTGTTCTCTTTTACGAGGGTTGCCAAATTGCGTACATCTTGATTGTCTTTGAGAGAACCAAAAAGTGGTCACAATTCACTCAAACGCACTTCTCTCTCGCGTCATATCTTGATTATTTCATACTTTGTGCATAGTTCATGTAATTTTACTTCACCGTTGTTGTAATGTGTACAGTTATATACAATCAGACTATCAAAAAGCTGCGCGTGTAGTGAAATATTCAATGAAGAGAGTATGAGAGAGAGAGAGAGAGCAGAGAGAATTTTGTTTTTTGGCATTCGAGTGAAGGGAAATGTTGACTGTCTACATTAGAACACCGTTTTTGATATGACTACCCAAACTCCAACCATGTTTAAGCAAAATTGGATGAATTACATAAAGTATGTAAAAAGTATGAAATAATCAAGATATAACGCGAGACGGAAATTTATTGGACTGAATCGCGTCATCTTTTTGTTCTCTTTTACGAAATTGTCTTTATAGTTACATACAATAACACTAAGCGTGTTTTGGTTACACCGCTTGCTTATATAATCGCTTGTTTTGTATGAAGCACTTAGCGAAAACTTAGCGACGCGAATCATTTTCGCTATGTTTAAGAAAAATTTTTTTTTGACATCTTTTACCGTTTGCAACTCTTTTTCATATTTTCGAATAAAATCACTTATCGCTAAATAACCTTTTCTTTGCAACTTTGCAAGCGTAATCGCTTGCTTGTAACCAAAACACAACTATTATCAAAAAACTGTTCGTGTATTGAAATATTGAATGAAGAGAGTAACGATCGCTTCACACGTTTTCTTTGCTGGCTTTCCACTCGATATAAACTGTGACTGGCTACATTAGTGCATAGTTTTTGAGACAGCTGTTGTAATCGAACACCAGCGCGAAGTTATGAATATCGTAAAATTTTTGACTTTGGTGTTCGTGTTTGCTTTTACGTTCGCTTTCGGGAATTTTAGAATACTAGGGTCATTACCGCGGTGTCTGCTTAGAACTCCCCACTGTTAAAACTTCCAAGTTCAATACAAATTGAGATCCGTAGTCTTAGTCTAACTATAGCATAACCAGATCTGCAAATAACACTGTGATAACAAAGACGGAGGGGCTGTTTTACCGATAGAGAAATGCTAAAGAGAAGCCTTGAGAGAGCCTAACGACAGTTTTGATACAGTTTTTTCTGCCAGAATTTTTTTTTAGAATTGGTCCTTTTTTCAACAATAGGTACATTTTTAAGAGTAGAATTATCTCAAGAAAAGTTGTAAAATTTACTCTTTAAAGAAAATGTATTTTTTGCAGGAAATGCAGTTTGTTGTAAGAAAATGTACTTTTTAAGAATAAGTACTCACTTTAAAAAATATTACTTTTTTTTTTAAATTTACTTTTTGAATGAAAATTTACTTTTTTTAAGCAAAGATACTTTTTTAAGGAAAGGTACTTTGTTTAAGAATATGAATAGGTATTTTTTTGAGAAATTTCCTTTTCTAAGAAAAGGCACTTATTTAAGCAAATCTTCTTTTTTTAACTTCTATCGCTTTTGTTTTTTACTTTACTTTTTATTAGATGCAAAACTACAATATGTACTAAATATTGGTTACAGGCTCCACCTAGAAAACTTCCCATTAAACAAGAAATTTCCCAACATATGTTAGTCCAGACACAAACCAAAGCAAAAGTACACAATATAGTTGATAATACTGGGTTGTAGCATAATAGTGTTAAAAAAAAGTTGTTTAAGTTTTTTTCATTTAGCTCTCATCCCGCAACGTGCGATAAGGAACTTCGTTCCAAAAAAAAAAATACAATATAAACACTTTGTATAATTGGGTTTTGAACAAAAGAAAAAGTACAAAAAAGTACAGTGGTTAGAAAAAGTACTTTTGCCTGCTTTTGTATTAGTTATGCAGAAAACAGTACAACGGACAAAAATAGTACGCGTACTATTGAAAACAGTACGTATGTATGTCAATCCTGCACATATTGTGTACGAAACTGTAATTGTAATTCCAAAAACTAATGACGAAGTTCGATTCCTCGTATCTGAATTAGGGTAAAATCGTCCTCTCCCGCCTTGTCTCTTTTTACGACTTCCACAGGGTAATGGAGGGTACAGTTAATTCTATGAATTTCGGTCGTTTTTTCTCAACAATTCATAATAAGAATGATTGTAGCAGGAGCAATTATAGACTGAGTTCTTATTTTGGCTACGGAACACTCACAACGAACCAATAAAAATTACACTAACCGTACTTGTAAGCATTCAAACATTTTTGGCAAAGTTTCAACAAATTTAGAACACACATAAGTTGCATATGCCCCTGTCTTATTCGATGGGTTTAGTGCATTCGATTACCCACAAGCACAAGTCCGGTAATGTTTGTAATTGTGAGCACTTTTAATGCAATTGTTGTAACGATTGTTGCATAATCAATGGATGTCCTTTTTATTGTTGGACACTTATGATTGTATTGCAGGTTTGGTGTGCTATTTTAAATTTTGAAAGCGTATTTTTGTTGGCAAAAAGGCACGTAGTGGGTTAGAATGCATTTTGGAAACAGAAAAAACATTTTTGTATAATTTAAAAGGTATTTGAAGCATTAACAGTATTTGAAGAGATTACAAATAATTTGTTATATATGTTGTACTTCATATTAGTCGCATCAAATAAAGTGTACAATTTGCTGAAAGTTGTTTTTATGACTCCGTAATGTTATTCTTCCGTTTTCATATTTTTTGCCTTTAAGTATCTACCTATTGTTTCCCTAATTGGCTGTCATCGATAGAAGGCGGAAAAAAATTGTGCGTTTAATTCGATTTTCCCAAAAAAGATAGACGAACATAACTGGATATGCGTGAACTTGCTCTAAACTTTTACAAAGGTCGAAAATCATTGCGTGAAATTGATTCCGTCATTGCTAAAAGCTACAATAGAGTTAAAGAAAAACTTAATTGATATGTATCAAAAGTTCCAAAATTTAAAAAATTTCGAAAATCGTCCAAATTCTGGAAGACCAAAAATATTAAATAAAGCACAAACACGATCCATTGTACGAAATTTATTTATTAAAAGTATCCAGCTGGATGTGCAGTCAACATATGTGTAGATATTTCAGCAACATCTGCACCAGACGTCAGTGTCAGTACAATCGTGGAGCACTACTTGCTAATGGACTTCATAGCAGCGCATAGTGGTCCAAAGTACACATTTAACGCGAATGTATTCAAATTTCTTACACCTTAAAATATTGATAAGTATCGTTTGAATCCAATATTTAATAACCAAACTATATTACGGCGTGTTAAACTTGTCATTTAAATTAGAATCTTATGGTCTGGTAACACCAAATGTAATAAAGCAGATACGTTTATTTTATAACCCAAATGGACAGCTATATTCATTGCCAGATTTCGTTAACTTAGTGAAATTATATTTATTTTTGTCATCGTTCTTTGAATTGTTTGTACTTCATTTATTATGTCTGCTTTCCAGGTAGGACCTCGCTTACAATTCATAATGATTTTGATGAGAAACATAATTATAATTGGGTTCAGTATAAAAACCTTTGATTCAAATATAAGTTGACAACTCCACAACGGAAAACTACTTCATTACTAAAGACTCAATTCTTTACATTTTCCGAAATTTAAAAAAAAAATTATTATCAGGTATTGACAATATACCTAACATTATTCTAAGACATCTGCCAGAGCCGATGGTAATGGAATACTGTACTCTTTTTAATAGTATGCTTAATAAAGCTTACTTCCCTCATGTTTGGAAAGTTGCAAATGTTGTGGTTTTGCCCAAAAAAAATAAAGATATTAGCAATCCGAAAAACCTTCGGGCAATTAGCATGCTGCCAAACAAACATAACCAAAGTTATCGAAGTCTGCATTAATGATAACATATTGAAATGTTGTAAAAGTAATGGAATAATAAATAATAGGCAGTTTGGTTTTAAATACAAACACTCAACCATCTACTCAATCCATTTACTTGTTTCAAACATATATTGGAATTAGAATAGATCTTTATATACTGGCGCATGCACACTATACTTCGAAAAAGCTTTTGACAATATATGGTTTCCTGGCTTAATTTTCAAACTAGATACCTATAAACTTCCTTTACATGTAATTATACTTATTTGCAACATGTTAAGCAATAAATCGTTTCTAGTCAGCAATAGACAAGAGACTACACCCAGCGAAATAATTAGAAAGGCAATATATTTTGGCGTAGAATACGTCTTACCTTACGGTACAGGGAGTCATGTCAGATTGTAATTGTTGTAATCTTTATTTCATTGATTATGAGGAAACGGCGAGATAACTTTTTTTAAAAATTTTTTTGTAGGTAAATGAAGATGTTATCTTTCGTTTGATATACATTTCATATTGGTTGATCTCTTCCTAATATTTAAATTTCTCAAATGAAAATTGTTTAAACATATACACTCAAAGATATGTGTGGTGTTTGGTTGACTGTTTGAGTTTGTAGCGTGAACACAAACTATGCTGCTGTGGACACAAACCTTCGGCTGTTGTTTTGACTGATGAAATATTGAAATTTCGTATATTTAATTATGTATTTAAGTGAAACAAAATGTTAAATGTGAATTTGAATTTAACATGGATATATAATTATAAAAAATATATGAAAAAATTAATTCATTCATTTTTATGTTAAATGAAAGTGCTGCCAAGTAAGCAAAATAACAATGCTGCTTGATGCTGTTTGACAGCAGCTGACAGTTGACGTTTAGTAAATTAAAATAAAAACTACTAATCAAAATGGCACCTACACGAAATACAAGAAAGCAACGAGTGGTTGTTATGCAAGCTTATGTATATAATCAAAAGTATCTATCAAATAAATAAATTCATTTGCTTATGTTATTTATCTTGGATTGTTATATATGTTTTCTGTCTTATCGGATGGCGTATTCTACGTTAAACTTAATGGCCGTGTCTCTGACACAGCCTGCAGGGACAGTCCGTGGCGGAAGGCCTCGGACAACTGTCTTCTGTTTTTTTCTCGTTACTCTAATGCACTGCGTTTTTGGTGTAGAATTGTAATGCATATATGAGTCATTAGGTACATATATTATGTCATAGAATGTAACCATTCGATCTCTTTTACAAGTTAAAAGAAAAGTGACGTTGTTTTTTCTGTTTCTGGTGCGAAATATATATAAAGGCAACATGGAAAAAACCCGAATTCGAACAGTAGTAAATAGGAATTTAAACAGAAGTGAGTTTTCTTTGGTTGTTATTTTATTGTTTTAAAATTAACTTAGGTCCAATTAAAAAAAATCAATTTATATAGAATACCTGGTGGAAAGTAGTTAAGTAAAGAAGAAAGGCGACAATTTTAAGATTATCATGATGAAGGGCTCTCCAATCGGGAAATTTCGAGGCGGTTGAAAAGATCTGGCTGTGTCATTGACAATTTTATAAAATAGGATGGTCAATGTGGAAACACAAAACGACCAAGAAGGACGCCGTTGATCAGTGAAAGCGCCAAAAGATAGATCAAAAGGGTTGCCGTTAAAGAAAACTTCAGTGATAAGGAAGTTATTGCTGAATTGAGCTTGGGAGCAGGGTTGGGTCGTATTCAACAAATAATGAAACGCGACTTGAAACTGTCATATGGGTAAAAGTATGCAAAACTTGGTCTTAAATCAAGACATGAATTAGTCAGATTTAAATTCGCTGGCATATACAGATTTTTGGATCAGGAGTGATATTTGCCGATGGAAAAAATTTAATTTGGATGGACGTGATGGATCGAACAAATCTTTGCGTTCCAGAGATTTTTCCAAAATTATGCGTCAGCTACGAAATTTTGGCGGTGGGTCCCTTACGGTTTGGGCAGGTATGAGCTATAGAGGAACCACTTCAATATGTCTCATTTTCACAAAAATGGACACCGTGTATTATATTCGAGTATTTGATGTCATCTTAGTTAATTCTGGAGAGAAAATTTGTGTCCCAGAGTTTATCATCCAGCAGGACAACGTACATCGTTCTAAGAAAACTCCAAAATTTCTGGAGTCCAGAAATAATACCAACTCTTCACTGGCCTGCGCTTAGGGCCGATCGAGAACCTCTAGTCTATTTTACCTACCCAAGTTTACCACCCCGTCGCCAGTTGAATAATGTGAAGGATAGAAGAGTAGCAATTCAAGAAAACGGGAGATAACTGATCCTGCGCATATTCCTTCGTTGATAAACTCAATGCCAAGACGTTTAGTAGAAGTTATCAGCGATAGTGGAGATCATACGACTTACGAAACTTGTTAAAATATTTAATTAAACCTTTTGCCTTTATAAATATTTCGCACTAGTAATTTGTTTATTTTTGTTGATTCGCCTTGAAGAAGTTATAGTCAAAGTATTTTTAGTGAAAAGTGTTCTATTTTCAAAGGCCTAATACAATATAAAATAACAACTTGAAAATTCATCTCAATATTTGGAAAAAACAAAAAATGGTGTTGCCTTTATATTTATTTCACTGGGTGTAGTACACGACGGTTTTCTATTGAGAATGGACTTCAACAAGGCATGGTTAACTCACAAACTGTGTTCAATATATTTATACATGACCTTCTGGAAAAGTTTTATTGCATCATCGGTTTCGCTGATGACATCATAATTTATCAAACTGACGACAAAGTTCAAAAGATTAGTAATAAACTTCAATTGTATTTCAATATTATCGAGAAATATGCTTCGGATTGGAAAATGAAAATTAATATTGAGAAATGTAAAACGATACTTTTCCGACCCATTGGGCTACGAATTGGTATCTCACCTGCCATATTCTCCGGCTTTAGCCCCCAGTGACTATTTCCTATTTCCAAACCTAAAGAAATGGCTCGGTGGTAAGAGATTTGGCTCCAACGATAAAATTATTGCCCAAACAAATGCCTATTTTATGGACCTCGAAAAATCATATTTTTTGGAAGGAATACAAAAATAGGAGAAACGTTGGGCTAAGTGTATTGAGCTAAAAGGGGATTAAGTTGGAAAATATTTTTTTTTTGCAAAAAAAAAACTGTGTTTCATTCAAAAAGTCACAGGCGTATTGATTGCCCTCTACATCTAGGTTTAGAAAATATAAAGAGTTGAATTAATTATTATTTTTTAACATTCGATTAAATTTGAAAACATATGTTACTAACGTGTACATTTTCTTCTGATGCTCACAGTAGATACCACTGTGTGTAATTTTTTAAGTCATGGAAAAATAACCATATACGGACACCACTACGTGATAAAAGACTAAAAAAAAAAAGACCCGTGTCTCCCAATTTTTCCCAAAGTCATGCACTTTTTTTTATGGGCCGCCAATTTTTGTTCTTTATGACAAGAGTAAATCGAAATTCTGAACGGTTTGCAAGATATGAGCCTGAGAAAACGATCACATTTTACGAAAATGATACCGAGGCCCCAAACCTTGGCGGCCCATAAAAAAAAAAGTGCATGACTTTGGGAAAAATTGGGAGACACGGGTCTTTTTTTTAGTCTTTTATCACGTAGTGGTGTCCGTATATGGTTATTTTTTTTCGTGTTGCACTGTGTACTCTAATCGAATATTTAGTTAGCCTTAATTACAAAGGAGACAAATGGCCCTAAACTGAGTTCTCCTTATGAATTAATAAAATTCAATATTCCTCCTTCCTTTGCTATATTTAGTTGGTAATATTATTTAAAACTTATATAGCTATTTCATTTCAAACATGATCGCTTTTAAAATTATCATGTTATTTAGGAAGATTTGTATTTTTTCAATGTAAACAAGATTTGGGGAGAAAATTATCTCATAATAACAGCAATTCTTGATTTTGTTCCAAATTTTTACAAATAATATGTAAAACGATAAACGTTCAAATCAATCTAAAACTCATAAAATTTCAAACAATTTATAAAGTATAGAAATCTTACGCCACCTACTCCGTTCTACCATTAAACGCATTCACACTTGTCCATTCACTAAGGAACCGAATCGTCACACAACCCCTTTTATGTTTAAACTAACAGGAAATTTGGTGACTTTTATTTTGCTGACATTTTATGTGTTTGAATTCGAATGCGTATGTGAGTATTTGCTCTGTCTCAGCTCGGTATAGAGTGTTTGCTTTTATCTGTTGGTTAGTCAAGTTTATTGTCATTTGTTTTAGTATATTGCTTAAATAAGGACTAATTGTAGATTTCAAACAATATAGTTGAGAGGGCTAGAGACGTGTTGCCCATTCAAAAGACAATTTTTTTTACTGTGACAGAGGTTTAAATTTTTCAGTGTTGCTTTTCCAATGTTAATGTACAAGATTTTCTATTAAATTATCTAAAAGCGCAAAAAGCAAATCAATGAAAAAGTTATTGTGAATAATTTTAGCCCCAGGTTATTACGAATAGTATAGATATGATATATCTGGATTCCCATTCTAAAATTAATACAGCGTGGACCAATTGAACCGTCGTAATGATGTTTGTTAATAATAAAAAAAATCAGAAATTAGTTTCTGTGAAATAACTTTTCGTTTATTTTGAACGGTGTAAATTTGTTTTGATTTCTTGTTGGATATGATATCTAGGGAACGCAAATTCATTTTCAAAATAAATAACTTTTGATGCTTTTTTCGATTTTTTTTGCAGTTTTGTGCCACAAAAGTGAAAAAATAACACAAACGTCTTAAATGTCGTATATATTTCTTCTACAATGTGTTACGAAATCTATTATTTTATGCATCTAATACCGACGAGGAGGTACTTCTATTTTAAAAGTGGCAGCCTAGTTTCAGTGAATCGTATCTAACATTCGAATACATTGTCGCTTCATATTTCCAATGACATACAGCATGCTATGTTTATATTATACCGTCAATTGTTTAGCGGTGGCAAACACATAGATTCTGAGGTGAATTTATTGGTGCTGATTTCGTACATAAAGTTTTAGTTTAACTTCCCCAAATCTTGAATATACAATCGGGCGTAACTCTGACATATATTATCCGTCGAAGTAATATATTTAAAAGTCATTGGAAACTCTTTGAAAATCTCTAATTTAATATTTCTTGCTAAACATTACAAGGTTTGGTAAGAAATTGCAAAGATCAGATAAAAAAAAATAATGTGAGTCCGATCACAGGGGAGATGTGTAAACATCTAGTAATGAAGTTGGAAGTACTTATGCTTTTAGTATATTTTTTTAATTAATCAATTAAAAGTATCAAAACTTTCAATATTGTAAATACATAGGAATTTGCTGGTTTTTGTTTGTTTTATTTAACTTATTTGCTTAGTAAATGGGCACACTGCAGTATATATGTACTGCATTAAAAATTACAGTAAACAGTAAATTTACTGATTACTGAAAAAATTCAGTAAATTTTTACTGATAATGAAATTTAATTTGCATTACCAGTCAAATCATAGGTCGTATTCATAATAATCAGTAATCGGGCATTACTGATTACTGAAAATTCAATGCACCTCATCATAATCATGTAGGCACTTTATAAAAATTGCTGAAAAAAATTTTAGTAATCAGTAAAAATTTACTAGTTAAAGAATTATATTTACTGAAATTTTAGTAGTACTGCAAAGTGCCCACCTATGGTAAATCCCTTAAGTACAAATAGTTAATATTGGCTTATGGTAACTAAAATAAGATACATATTTAAATTTTTGACTCGATTGTATTTAAAAATCTATGGAAAACTGTTATGTTATAATCTTAATTTATATTGGAATCTAATAGAAATTTTATTAGAATTAACATTACGTCGATTCAGCTTTGATACACTTTGTGTTGTTTTATGTTCTGAGTTATAATTTTTTTGGTGTTTTGTAAAATATTTTATTATTTTGTATTTGTTGCGGTTGACAAGTTATTAATCAGCTGTTTACTGAAATGTTTTTCGAAAATTAGTAGCTAATATTGCACGCTAGATGGTGCTTATATGCAGCTGTTAAGTATGAATGACAATCTCAAAGACGAAGAAGACTTATAGTTTGACAAGTTTAGTTTTCCTTATTTTGCTATGTTTTAGTAAATTTCTTATTAAAAGTGCAAAAAATCTTTTTAAAAGTTATTAAAATTAAATGTTTTTGTATTCATTTTATTTATTTGTTTTCATTTGCCTACGATAGCATAATGTACGACAATTAGTGAAAAATAGTCGCTACTAAGGGCTAGCACAAGTGCATGTTTCGGTTCATTTAATTCATCGTGCAAAATGTTATGCTGTGTGTGTTATGCCGACGCCAGCAGCGGTTCGAGCCATGCCATGTCTAAACGTAAACCCACTCATAGTAGTCATTGCGACGCAACCGTCGAGGAATACGATGCTATGACTACCCAATGATTGGGTTGAACTGTGTTGCGATACGTGTTGTACCAGCAATCTATGTACATATGTATGTTTGTGACTGTTTTGCTTTTATTTTATTGATTTACTTTAGTAACATAAAAAAGGAATTTATTACATATGCAAATGTAATTTCTGTAGGAAAAGTTAATTTTTAAGAAAATTTACTGTTTTAAGAAAAAGCTGATTATTTAGGAATAGGAATGTTTTTTAAGAAAAGATAATTTTTAAGAAAAAGTACTTCTTTTTAAGAAAAGGTACTTTTGTTAACTAAAAATAATTTTTTAAAGAAAAGGTACATATTTTAAGAAAACAAGTGAAAAATAATTAATTGCGATAATTTAAACATCAATATTCTACATTTTCCCTTTTTTTAATTACAATCGTGTGCACACAAATCAAACGTTAGAATAATATAAATTCAGTGTGGGCGACAAAACGTTATACATACAGTCTTGGATGACTGATCGTACTACCATGCAACCACTTAAACGACTCATCTTCGAACACGTTGCATTGATTTACTTGAGTCGAACGTAACATTGCCGTCGAATGCGTATGTATACCACGTATTAACAACATGCATGACGTCGCAATGTATTAGCGTAACACAAATCACAACTCAATCAATTCGTCTCACGCTAGCCTTTAGTATATTGTATGCATCGTACGATTACACTAATACACTCATACATAGCTCACACCGATTTGATAACGCTTTACGATTGGTTAACGATTACATCGCACTTCTTACTCTAAATTTGTGATTGTATTGTGAAAAAGATTTTTACCCCCAGCGTATAGATGTTTACACATCAAAAACTATGTCTTCTTTCAAGATATTAACAAATGATTTATTTACCCTTCTACGACAAGATATATTTAAGTTTAAAATAAGGGTATGAAGATAAATTTATTCGATAAATATATTTACGGAAAACACAAACCAGTTATATAAAATTTCTGAGATCTGATTTTTTTTCAAAAAAAAAAAAACGAACTTTTGCACAGAAAAAAGAACCAATAAACGTTGTTGAAGCCATTTATGATGAATATACCATATAATTAGCTTTATATAGAAACAAATATTTTTTGTTCTTGTAAAAAACTGACCTAGGTCGTTTTTTATCTAACCTAGGTCGATCATAACAAAGATGAATGAACGCCTAAAGTCTAACTGCTTACCACCGCCTATATATATCCTGATTCCATTTCAGATCGGAGATATAGCCCAATTTATGAAGTGGCCCATGTCATAGATGGAAATATTGATTTCCAGTGATAATATTGGGTACTTCTGATAAAATTTATTGAACTGCCTGTATATCTGAAATTAACCCCATGGGAGACAATACATTTCCATCCCAAATATGTTCCGATTCCATTTCATATCGGTGATATAGTCAACTTTATTTTCAGAAATAATAACTTCGAGTGCCAATATAAGTGAATGTACTACCTGTATATTCCAAATAAGTCCCGTGGGCGCACACAACACACCCATCCCAAAAATATTCTGATTCCATTTCAGATCGGGGATAAAGTCAACTTTAGGAAGCGATCCATGTCGTTGACAGAAATAATGACTTATAGTGCCAATATTGGACACTCCTGATAAAATTGAATGGACTACCTGTATATTTGAAAGTAGCCCCATGGGATCACATAGCATCTCCGTCCCAAATATATGCTAATTCCATTTCAGGTCGGAGGTATAGTCAACTTTAGGAAGCGACTCATGTCATTGACAGAAATAATGATTTCCAGTGCCAATATTGGGCACCCCTGATAAAAGTGAACGGACATCCTCTATATTCCAAATTAACCCCATGGAAGCACGTAACATCCACATCCCAAATATATGCTGATTCCTTTTCAGATCGGAGATATAGTCAACTTTATTAAGCGACTCATGTCACTGACAGAAATAATGACTTCGTGTGTCAATATTGAACACTTCTGATAACAGTGAATGGCCTACCTGTATATTTCAAATTAGCCCCATGGAAGCACATAACACCTCCATCCCAAATGTATGCTGATTCCATTTCAGATCGGAGATAGATTAACTGTATATTTGAAACCCTTGTTTAAAATTAAAATATAACTACATGTCTAAATACTTATATTCATAAATATATTGTATAAGCGCATGCGCCTACCATAGGATCTTTAAACAAATTATAATCCTAACGAAAGTTACTAAATAGTGAACTTTTGCTAACAAATTTTCATTCTTCCTGCGTAGAAGATTGTGTCGAAAAGAGGTGCGAAAAGGTTTGCAAATTGTTTAACATTATTTCTGCATTTGGCAAAATATACGAAGCAGATCAATAAGTCCGTGACTTTTCGAACTTACCTCGTAGTTGCAAATGCAACACTGCTCCCATCAAGTACCACCTGTTAGTAGACTACAGTCAAATTCTGAGCAAGTTCCGCCATTTACTTTGCGTTTAACAGCTGTGCAAAACATACAACATCGTCCATTTTATTAAAAATGGAAAAAGCGAATTTCGAGTGCTCATTAAACATTATTCACTGGTAAAAAAGTGGTTTACTGACTTTCGTTGTAGTCGCACAAGTACAAATAACGATGATCGGTCTGGACGGCCAATTGAGGTCAATACACCCGAAAATGTCGAAAAAATCCCCGATATGGTGTTGGCCAATCGAAGAGTAAAAGTGAGTGAGATTGTTGATGCCATAGGCATTTTATATGGCAGTGTGGTTTCGATTTTAAAAGATCGGTTGTGTTTAAGAAAGCTGTCTGCCGCGTTTGCTCTCAATTCACCACAAACGCACGGGTGCACACGTATGTAGTCTCAATGGTAAAATTCCATGAATATCTCATCTGCCATATTCTCCGGATTTAGCCCCCAGTGACTATTCCTATTTCCAAACCTAAAGAAATGGCTCGGTGGAAAGAGATTTAGCTCCAACGTTGAAATTATTGCTCCAACAAATGCCTCTTTGATGGACCGCGAAAAATCCTACTTTTTGAAAGGGATATACAAATTGGAGAAACGTTGGACTACGTGTATAGAACTAAAAGGAGATTATGTTGAAAAATATTTTTTTTGTTTGCAAACAAAAACTGTGTTTCATTCAAAAAGTCACGGACTTAATGATCCCCTCGTAAAATTTTGAAATAAATCTAAAATTATTGCTTAGATATATGTGAAGATACATCGCTGCAACGAAAATAATTTCATTCAATATGTTACATTACTGTGGTGAATATGTTTAATTTTTGCGATTAATATGTTTCATTGATGTAAGAAGTTGGATTAGAAATTAAATCATTCATATATGAATGATGTACAAATCTTACTCATCTTTTACCCATTTTATATTATTTCCCACTGCCCTAGTCATGGAAATATTACAATTTATTACACTTGTTTTGATGAAGGAGGCAGTATATAATTTCAGACAATTTGACGGTTATGTGTTCATAAACCAATCCTAAGGTAGACAGTCAAAATTCCTTTCGCCTCGAATCCCAACAAAGAAAACGAGTGAGGCCGTACTCTTCACTGCTCTCGTCCTCTCTCTATCTATCATCATTGAATATTTCAATACATGAGCCGTTTTTTGATAATAAAAAAAAAAAAAAAAAAAAAAAATGTTTTGGTCCTCTTTTACGAGGGTGTGCAAATTACGCAGCTTTATTGGTCGTCTATTTGTTGATCGTCTTTGACGTGTTTGAGCATTATTGCTAAAAAGGTAGTAAAAATTTGTGTAAAAACAGAGTTGCTCTTATTTGATACAAATCAGTTTCGTCACTTTAATAACTGATACGTTACGTCGCTTTAATGACAGATACGCTACAGTTCACCCCTCAAAATGTACCTTTGTTTGTATTTTGATGGTTTCCAAAATATTTCGTGTCTAGCGTTAGGATCCCGTGAGCTGTACCATTTTAGGAAAGGTTTTTTTTAGTTTAAAAAGATATTTGTACTTTGCTAAAGACAATCTAAACAATATGAAAATCATATGAAAGCGCTTTTTAGGGCGCGTCCAACGCTATGTAAAGCATGTCATAATATGTGCGGACACATCCAATTTTTAGGGGTATTTTACAAAATTAAAAACCCTTTTTTTAAATGTTTGGTATGGAGTTTTTTCTGGTTTAGATGTCGACTGTTTTAAAAATGGTCCAGCTCACTGGATCTTAATGCTAGACACGAAGCAACTAATTGTTTTCCTTTCCGTTCACTCGGCTTTTATTTTGGTAGTATATGTCTATAAATCTCTATTTTTTTTTTTTTTTTTTGAAAAAGAAGATATTTGGGTTTTTGGAATGCTGCTTTTGAAAAATTCATCAAACTAAATGCAAACGAAAACTCATGTGAATTGAGAATTTTCGAATATCGCAAGCAAAATATACAAGAAAACATTTGCAAACTATATCTCTATTTATGGATATATAGAATGGTCTTGAGCTTAAACAATAAAATAAAACAATATTTATTAACAACAAACGATATTTCAATATAATTTTTATAATTAAAGGACAAACAGTACATAATATGTTGTTGTGATGCATAATACTCGTATGTGAGGGATGAATAACTGCATTCATACCGTATTTAATATCACAAGAATCAAACAGGGATAAAAGGATAACTCTTTCAAAGCCAGTGAGGATGATTGAAGTGGCGGGCGAGTCGATTGGAGAACTAACATGAATGAATTGATTTCGAGTGGGAGTCTATAGACAACGACCATATCATAATAAAAAACGGATAATACAAGGATTTTATTTGTATTATGCATGTATTTTATTTGTGTTGCATGTTGCGTGTATTGTAATTGATCAACATAAACGTAATTGTGTATGTAATTAATTATAAAAGAAATGTGATACAACCAGAAAAGCCGTTTGTTCCTTCATTTCCGATGGTTACACTAGCGTTTGAATATCGGTAGCTGTTAATTATCAACCTGTGTTCATGGCAACATCAAGGTATTGAAGTTCGTTATTATTTCAATAAATAACAATATTTTATAGAAGTAGTGGTGAAGTCCCAGGCCAATAACCTACAATGTATTGCGCTACGTTGCATCTCGAATGGAATGTAAACAAATTAAGAACATAAATCCAACATACATGGGCACTAGGGTGTCCCATCAATACAATTTTTTTTTTGTTCAAGCTTTATGTAAAAGCTTATAGGGTAATGTATTTTTGAGATTTTTTTTTCAGATTTTTCGGAAGAGGTTTAGAGGTCGCGCATGTCGAATTTCCCCCAAAAATCGGGTATTCCGGACGTTTTTTTGAATTTTAATTAAAACTTGGTGAATGAACACGATTTTCTTAGTTTGTAAGTCAATACTTTTAAAGCAAAACGTCCAAACTTTTATTGCATATACATAAACCACCAGTTTTGGCAATGATTTTGCCCAATAAGGTACCATGTATCATATTTTTTTCGTAAAAAATGTCCTATCAAAATTTAAAAAACTAATAACGCACTTTAAAAGACGGATCCATTCCAAGCAATTTTGTAAAAAATTTTGTAAAAAAAAAATTTGAATTTGCGGTTACGGTTCCAGAGTTATACCATTTTAAAACCTTTTACCCATTCACCCTGATTACGGTTGTCGTAGTCGTAATTCGACTGCTGTCGAAGTTGTTGTCGTTTTTAATATTTTTCGGTACTATGTAAAAAAACGACAGTCGATATTTTTGTAGTAGAATAAAATCATAAAATATTTACACGTTAGCCAACACTGTTAGTGAACTGTCAATAATAAACAGCTGTTTGGATTGAATTACAAAAAAATGATTTTACAATAAAATAAATAAAACACTTAAACCCCAAAAATACAATAAAATAGGACAAAAATGTTAAGCGTAGCTTTGTTTTCATCATCTGACGAGGATGAAGAATATACTGTAAAAGAGTTAACTGCAATGCGACGCAAGTTAAGGGAAGAATCTAACATTTTTGCGCTCCCAAATAGCAAGTAAGTTGGAAAATTGTATTTTTGAAATGAAACTAAGTTTTTGCAGATTTGTTAGCTATTTTAGATTAAATAAAGATGCGTTCAAGAACGTTCTCAACAAGATTGGTCCACATTTGAATGAACCCACAAGAAAAACAGGAGTGTCACATATGTTGAAGCTAGCAGCAACCATCAGAATTCTTGCTGAAGGTAGTTACCAAAAGGGAGCTGGTAATGATTTTAATATTGCTCTATCTCAATCATCCATGAGCAAAGTTTTCCACGAATGCATTGATGTGATGTATGATGAGCTTTGTCCTAGATGGATTTCTTTTCAAATGGGTGAAAACGAAAAAGATGAAATAAAGGATCATTTCTTTAGAACAACTGGTTTCCCTGGAGTAATAGGCTGTATTGATGGAACTCATATCAAAATTTTAGCTCCAGCAATTGAACAACGATTTAAGTATTTTAACAGGAAGGGTTTCTATAGCCTAAATGCAACGGTGGTATATTTTACAGCAATGTACTGATTAAAGTTCTTAAATTAAAATTGTATTGTTACACAATCTTACAGGTATGTGACCATAAATTAAGAATAAGATATATTTCGTCGCATAATCCCGGGACAGCTCATGATTCGTTGGTATGGAATGCTAGCGATTTGAAATCTTTACTACGGACCGCTTATGAAAATGGTGAAAAAAATACGTGGTTATTAGGTAAATGTCGACATATTTACTCTTTTGTTTCACAAATATGATTTAATCTAAAGATACCATATGCCTACATTTATCACATAATCGGCTTCGTCTAACTATAACATTTTCTTTATTTTAGGAGACGCTGGCTATCCTTTAGAACCGTATTTAATAACACCGTTTAGATCTGCTGAGGAGGGAAGTCCAGAGAGTCACTTCAACCATATACATTCTAAAGCAAGAAATATTGTAGAACGAACCATAGGAGTTCTAAAAAACAGATTCCGGTGCATATTAGGCGCACGACAAATGCATTACTGTCCACAGTTTGCTGGAAAAATTACTGCTGTTTGTGCAGCTTTGCATAATATATGCATTCACTATAAAATTGAATTTCCTGAAGCTAATTTAGAAAATGAATTTATAGAATCCCCTATTAACGAAGAAAATGTTGATATGTCTGCTTCAAATATAAGAATAAAAATTATGGAGGCGTTGACTAGCTAATTCATTTTTATTATCAAATTCATTTCTATGTATTAAATGTAGCCATTTACCAGAAATGGTACTTTAATTAATTATCTTAACTAAAAAAAAAATAAAATTAGTAAAAAAAATCTGTTCAACAGAGTTACAAAATAATATAAACTGTATTTACGTTGCATGGAAACCACTTCTTAATTCTTCCAAATCAATTTTTCTTTTTTTTATATCTAGTTCGTCTAGTCTGATTTGTATTAAAGATTTTCTATGTTTTACCTTTTCCTTTAATTCATTTTTATACAGCTTAAATTTGTCTTCCTTCAGCTTGAATGTCTTCCGGGAATATCTTTCTATTTCAGCTAACGACCGCTTCAACTCGATATATAAATCTGATTGAACTTTTAATTGTTCTGAGAGGAGATAGTTTTTGGTGTTTTTTTACTTTTTTTCTTTGTGATCGGTTGTGGACTTGATGGTTCTTCATTTTCATCACAAGTTTCTTCATTTTCTGAATCGACAGCCATTGTTGTGTTCTGTTCAGGGTATTCGGAATTACTTTTTTTTCGATGGGCTCCAAATGTCCGTCCTTTTGGAGTAATTATAGATTCCAACTGCAACAAGTTTGAAGCTGCTTCATCAGTTGGCGTAAAATATTTCTGATTATAGGGACCTCCTCCGGTAGCACTGCATTCCCAAACCTTATTCCATCCTTCGCCACTGCGAAGAGGAGGCCCGTATTTATTTATTGCTCCGGCAATTTTCTCCCACTCATCCTTAATATTTAGTTTATGCGAGCTTTTTCTGAATCCAGTGGCCAAGCCTGGATTTTGTTCCATCATTTCTACCAATTTTTCAAATTGCTTTGGGGTAGTGATTTTAATGCTGCAAAAAATGTATAGAGAAGCCTGATTTTAAGAGTTTACAATAAAATAAATAAATTTTAACACTTACCTCTTCCCATCATTTGGATTTTTTATTTTTTTCTCAATTTTCT
The DNA here is from genome assembly GCA_963931995.1 of Phaonia tiefii. Classification (NCBI taxonomy): domain Eukaryota; kingdom Metazoa; phylum Arthropoda; class Insecta; order Diptera; family Muscidae; genus Phaonia; species Phaonia tiefii. The sequence goes on from OZ008370.1 coordinate 140,251,201, forward strand.
GCACTTTTTTATGGTTTTCCATTTTTGTGTCTAATGCTGTCGTGACTGAAAAATAAAACGACTGATTTTGCACAATTTGACAGACGAATACGACATACATAATACGGTGAATTGTAATAGATTTCCAAACAGTGTCGCTTTTTTTGGCGTTTTCGACACTGACAATACCATTTTTTAAAAACGTCTTATTTACGACTCTAAATCGACAACCGTAATCAGGGTGATTGTGTGAAACTAATAATATTATAAACGTTTTGCCATTTTTACATCGGATTTGCTTTAAATTTCTATGAAAATTTAAAATACTAATGATGGACTTTAAAAGATGGATAAATTCCAAGCTATTTTGTAAAACAAAATTTTGAATTTGCAATTACTGTTGCAGAGTTATGCCACTGTTAAACCCTTTTACCCACTGTATGAACCTAGTAATATTATAAACTGTTTGTCATTTTTCATCGTATAGCTGTTAATGTGGCAATAGTGTCATATGCCATGTAACCTCCATGGTACATGATTTTTTCAATTTAGTGCTTGTATATTTTTTTATAACTGCCAGCAACTACTTTCGGTAATCAGTAAAAGTTTTACTGGTACTGGAATTTTATTATCAGTAAAAAATTATTTTTACTGCAATTTTTTCAGAAATCAGTAAAAATTTACTGATTACTCCAATTTTTCAGTAATTGTTTTTAGTAACCAGTAAAAACTTTTTTCCAACAAAAATCTCAGTAATCAGTAAAAATTTAGTTTTGCTGCAATTTTATTGGTACTCCAAAGCATAGATAAAGTATACAAAAAGAGACGAAGCACAAGTGTTGGGAAAATTTTAGTGTAAATGGGATGTTTTTTGTTCCCAAAAAAAGGTCAAAAAATATGACAATAAAAATTTAAAATTTCATATCAAAAGAAAAAATTATTGTCAACAAAAATATCAAGAATATAAGAATACAACACGATACTTAAAGTAGAATATCTGATGGCCATCGAATTGCGAAGCCATGCCACCACCGTATATGTCCTAATAAATTGGTTCTTCCTCCGGTTCAGCTACTATTCCTTGTTGAGAGTCCTCAGACACTCTAACGGTTTTGGCATCTGCGACCACAGAAGTTGCTACAGTTTTTGACCGGCGAAGTTTTTAGAGTAAAAGCGCGTTCCGGTATGTTCATCTTTGGGCGGTCTTACGGGGTTTCTCCTATTGATATCCCAACACCGGCCTCATGGCTTTGAAATAGTTTTTTTAATAACAAACAAATGCTATTATGCAAAATCACATACATTTTGTCAAATTTTACATTGTTTAAATTACTTTCATAAAAATTTCCCACAATTTTGAATAAACGTCAATGAGAATTATGGGAAACTTCAGTGAAAGTGACAGAAGTACAGGACAACACCAAGTGAACAAAGTTGACAATGGTCGCGCTATATCTATTATTTCCTTTATCTATGCTCCAAAGTGCCCATTTATGAAATCCAAGCGAAAAGCTTAGTAAAGCCCTTTTCTAAATACATAAATAATAGTTCGATGTAGAACTAAGTCCGAATGCCCATACCTACAATATGATACAAATTCAGTTTTTATATGTTTATCTTATTATCTCTTTCAGAACGACCAACAGCTACAACGAATTCGGAAACAACAGTGTAGTCTTCAACAACATCATAAGCGACAATAATGATATATTGGTCAATACAAATTTAGTTGACAACAACAATGTAGTCACCAACAACATAACCGACAACAACACAAACATCAACAATAACAGAATCAGGGATATCGTTAGCAACATCCACATCAATACAATCGGCAGCAGCAACATATTCAACAACTACATCAGAAGTATCTACAATAATAATAGGGTCTCCAATAATAACGGAATCAACAACAGGATAATGAACAACAACAACAGTATCAACAACAACAACAGCATCGATAACTATAACAACAGCATCAATAACTATAACAACATCACCAGAATCGTCCACAATGCCACCAACAACAGCAACTTGGCCAAAGAACTAAACGTTCTTAATGTGAAAAATATATATTACACAACGCTAGTAATCGAATTCTTTAATGACTCAAGATTTCTTCAAGATACAAGGCGTCGTGCGGAAGAACGATTCAAGGTGGAACGCTGTCATAATGAATACGGCAGGAAAACCTTAGCGGTAACCTTGCCAATACATTTTCAACACTCTGCCAGTACAAATAATTAATATAAAAGATAAGCGTAGAAGAAACAAAATGGTTAAAAGTCATTTTATAAGTTTGCAATGAAAATACAATAAAATACAATACAACTTGCATTAGGAAAAAGTAAATGATGAGGATAAATTAGAACATACATACTTAATAATGATAAGTAATAAGTTGAAACAAATTATTAGTATAACTTCCAGCAGATAAGCCGAATGGCTTAGCGGGTTTAATATTAAAAAATCTTATACAATACTTAATAATCAATAAAATCAAATTAAAACTGAAAAAAGTATAAGAAATGTGGTAAGTAGTGTACTGAGATTATAACATGACGGCCAAGTCAACCAGTCTAAGTGTGTAGTAGCGATTGGCTCACAAAATATATTTAAAAAAAAAACCCCAACCAACAGTATTTACTTTTACCGCTTTTTGATGTGTTATCATCTATAGCGGCGTATAGGGACTAAATCTATCAAAGTCAACACATGCAAACAACACACAGACAGGTTTTCTGCTGCTGCTAAAACCAGAAATGCTGCTGCTAAAACCAGATTTTATGCTGCTGCTAAACTAGATTTTCTGCGACTACGAAAGAGAATAATAACGTGTTAAACAAAAATGAGCGAGCAAGAGAGCAATGAAAGAGTGGTGTGGCAGGGGTGAGGCAAACGAAATTGTGTCTATAGCGTATGTATTAACATAATAATGTATGTATGTACATGGTCTGTTGCTGTTGTTGAACGGAGATATAAAGCATAGGCACGCAAAATTTCGTTTGCAAGCCCAAGGGCTTGCGCAGTCGATGGTGACACACTAATGCGTCAGCTACTTCGTACAAAGTATGTGTGATGTTGTGTGTTTTTTAAATGAAACGTCGTCATATGATTGAATGCCTTTTTAAATTCTTTATATTAACTTCACCTGTCTGTATGCATGTAAATATTTATGCCAAAAAAACTTTGAAGTGATTTTTAACCCTTTTCCCGTGATCAAATCGAGCTGTAACTTCGCAGGCAAACTAATGGCGACGACAAAAATAAACTGCCAAAATATGGGCGGGATTGGATAAAGGGGTGTGGTACCTCCCATACAAATCACAAATTACAAATCCATTATTTCTGCTCCTGTTAACGGTATTTGAACAAAATAGGTTATGTTGGTTAGGAGTACATGTTCTAAGATCTGCTGCAAATATGGGCGGGATTGGGCAAAGGGGTGTGGCCATTTTAAAGAATTTATAGTCAAAAACTATGTTTTTTAGGGGTTGGTTTTTTATTATTGTGAAAGGTAAGTCAAATAAAATGTGGGTGCGGAGCACTCTCAGAGCAAAGATAATAATGACGTATTATACGTATATCAGAATGAGATAGCAAGAGAGCAACGAAAATTTTGTGAACTTGTATAGCATATGTACGCACATAACAATGTATGTATGCTCATGTGTCTGTTGCTTTCCATAGTCTTTGTTTTTTGTGGGAATAAAACAAAAAGTATTAAGCAAGAAAATAATGACACATTTTCTTGCACTTGTCTTTAAATAATTGTAAGTATTAATATTATTTTAAAGGTAACGTCATCATATGATTGATCGCTGTTTTTTAGTTTCCAATGTAACATTTACAAATGTGTTCATAGAAATCGAACAGGTACCGTGTAGCAAAAAGGTGTTAACACATCGCCCGTGAGTTCGAACACTCATTGGATTTTTTATTAGTTCGGTTTTTTGTCCGTCTGTTTGTCTGTTCAGTACAAATCATGGTAATATAAGGAAGGTAAACTAGTTAGAACAGATGATTTCAATTTTTTCATTGTGGTTAATCGTTTCAGCTGTCAAACTCATATGTACTTTGTTTCTGTTCCATTTTGTTTCCTATGTTGTTGGTATACTTACGTATATAGATTGACAACTTAAGCGAATGCCTGTTGCAACTTGCAACTGATGTGACTCTAGATTTGTGGTGACGAAGTGCCTAAAAACTGTGGACATAATTAGGTGATCGATGACAATACAGTATTGCAATATCAGCTCGATTTCTTGACGCTGGGGTGTACCACCTCCAATGGAACTCGAAATTTAAAGCCAGAAAATCTCAATTACTATTTAAGATGTAAATATGGAACTTAGTGTTGTATATACAATTAGTGTATATGGAATTTCAATAACTTTTCTTATTAAATTGAGGACTTCTAAGATATCGATATAAGATATCGATTTGAGGTGCTGCGGATATCGTACTCTTCTCGGTATAGAGTCTAAATAGAAACAGACACGCTTCCGATGACGACGAAACAAATCTGACGTGTCTAAGCGAAACAGAAGATAGGGCATCTGGAGACTTTGACTGTGTTCTTTCTGTGTCGTGTACATATATTTGCGGGTCTTTTGCGGAAGTTCTTTGAAATAATTTTGTAGTTGTAAAGGTTACAATCTTTTTTGCTCTTAACAATTGACGCATTGGTTTGAATAAGGGAACAAGCCTCAATAAATTAAAATTTGAATTTCCGCAGTAAAAAGTTGTTTGAAGCGTAATTCACAACATGAGGTAAAAGAAAAGAATCAGAGACCAACTCCGCCATAATTAGAAATGATCATAAGAAAAATAAAAATGTGAATAAGGAAACGAGTCTTTGTTTCCATCTTCATCATGTTTCGCTATAATTTCGTTTTTGGATTCGTTCCCTTCATCAAACTACCAATTCAATTTTTCATCCACTTGTATTACCTTGTAGTTAACTATAAATCATTTGCAAAAATTTTCTTTAAATTTATTTTATAACCACATTGAACACCGTATGCATGTGTTGGTTGTTCTTATGACTTTCATAAAAATATGGCAACTTCATTCTCTCGAATGCAAAATTTTATGAGGACGCCGCCAATAAAGTAGAATGGATTCTATTCTAGGGAGGAGTTGCTAACCGCAGCGGATTTTCTGAAGGATTTCTCCCTGTCATAAAAAACTTACGCCAAAAAAACAGCCGATCAAACGCAATGTCAATAGAAACGTCAGCGTCTCATTGTCCATAAAAAGTGAAGGCGGCGACGCCACTGCGGCTCCAATGTCTGATCACATTGGACGAAAATCTCTAAAGCGTGATATTCAGTTTTTATGACATTTTCGTTACCATAAGAATTACGTGTATAAAAAATAACGAAAATTTCATGAACCGAAAATTTCGTTCACTTCTCATTTGCCTAGTACACATCTCCTTGCGATAGTTTCTAAAGCAAAATCAATTACAGGGTTGTTACGTCAATGTTACTTCATACGAAAACAATTATTTACTAATTGCTTGTGACCGGAATTTTTACAGTTCGATTATCTTAACACACAAAGGTAACACCACATGAGTTAAAAATAAAATAGAGTGCCAAGAGGAATTACTAAGGAAATATTTGCAGGGTAAATCAAAGTTAGATGGTAACGCTCCGCAACAAAATTATCCGTTTAGAGATAAATGACAAAATGTCTTAAGAAAATTTCGCATGAACACTGTAAGCATTAGACACAAAAAAGTATTCCCAAACCGATGTAGGCCCAGCCATATCGTAGTATATCTTCCGCTATTTGGGTATTTAAGCAACCTATCGAAAAATTTAATTTAATTTTTGCGGCATATTTTGAAGTTTTCTACAAACCAACCCAACCAAAAAATTCAAAACTCTGTGACGTGCTACTTAAATAGATTTGTCCTTTGCAGTACCACCGTATAAATATGTGGCGGAAGTTAAACTCAATCTCGACATAGCATTATTATTTCTGTAGACCAATATTCTGGCAGTGATTCCATCCTTGTATATTCCAATTGTAAAATATTTGAGAGAAATTGACGGACGCCTTACTAGATAAATCGCACAAATCCTAGATGCGACTTCATCAACACAATTATGGAAAACCGCGGATTATGGAAATAGATTTAATTGGTGAAACACAATTGGCAATATAATTTTTTAAAGCACGAGAGCGAGTAAATTGAATGTTACAGAAGGAAGAATGAGGCCCGTAAATCCTGACGAAAAGTACAAAGTCTAGCTAGATCTTGCAGCAGATGTGCAGAGTATGCTGGGAATATGGAGGGATCACTATCTGCTGTACTTGTCCCTGGAGACTTCAATATAGATGAAGGTGTTGGGATAATACAGCATAATGGCGTCGACTGCCCCCTACTAGACAAAACTTAAGAACAGCAAACCCGCTGGTACTGATAGAATACCAGCACAGCTGTTTAAGGCTAGAGGGTATGAGTTGGAAAGGTGCATGCATAAGCTCATATTCAAAATCTGACTAGACGATGGCATGCCCCAATCCTGGAGAAAACACACGAAACACAATTCGACTACTACCACCCCTTTGCAGATTATAATGCTGCATTCGATAGTCCGATACGGGGAAAAGTGTACCAAGATATGTCGAAGCTTGGTATTCCTGCTAAGGTGACAAGTCTTGGTAGAATGACACTGACCGACACGAAATCTTCAAATAAGATTGGTAAATATCGCACCCAACCATTTAGTATATTGCGAGGCCTCAGGCAGGGCGACGCGATCTCCTCAACATATTAATTGAGATCTACCGTCAACACGAATAAAACTATCAATAGCTAAATTCACATGCTGCTCGCGTATATTGATAATTTAGATAACATTGGGCTAAATATACGAGATATTAAAGCAGTATTTTCTAGAATTGAGAGGAATCAGCAAAAGAGGGTTTGGCAGTGAAAGGGGACAATACAAAATGAACGGTTTCGACAAGAAAAATTTCCACGCGATTGGATGAGATGGTGAACGTTGATAACCGTTATAATTTTGGGGTAGCGGACGAACTCATTTACTTCCTATCTGCAATATCGTCAGTCAAGAAATCAAATGGAAAATTGTACTTGCAGACACATGCTATTTCTGGCTAAACAAGCACTTCAGACATAAGGCCGTCTCTCAAGAAGCGAAGATCCAACTGTATCAGATTCTCATACAATCTTACTTGCTTTATGGCGCATAATCCTGGGCCCTACCGCATGCTGCTGAAACATCACTGGGAGTCTTCGGGAGAAAAATGCCCCGAAAAATAGATGGCCCTACATTAGAAAACAACGGATGAACCAAGAGCTGTATAATCGGTCGACGTAGTCATCCGAATCAATATAGTGCGATTCTGCTGGCTACCCGGGTCAGTGGAACGGATCAGAAACGTACTCGAAGGACATTGAAAAAAAGGACGACCAAAATTTCGCTGAAAAGTTACTGAAGGCGAAAAGCGAAACAACGCGCCGGTTCCGAAACATTCTATCCTTATATTGTAAGGCCTTTGACCCCTATGGGTTTTTGGAGACCACCCAAGTAAGTAAGAAAAAACCCGTCATCGACTGTAGCGTGTTTGAATGAACAACTGAATCAACTTTCGGTGAGATATGTATGAGAATATTTATTATTTCCAGTCTCGTGCATCCAAAGTGTTGTCTGATCCCCAGAGTAGAAAACCCCTAAGTTCGGTCGAGGACGTGTCACACGGTAAGCTTTTAACTATAAAAATATATTCATAAACTTCGGAGCCGATATGAGCCCTACCACCGAGGACAGTTTTTTGAGGACTATCAATAAATTAGCAAAATTTCACAGATAGCTCAATACTTTTCGCAAATCATTCTCCTCAAGTAAACACTACTCCATTCAATCCACCCAAATGAAAATTCTGATATATCCAAGGATTTCTCTCATAGTTGGACATGGCCTTTAATAAAATTCCTTATTCTCTGTTTAAAAGTTAGTAACATGTTTTTTACGTTCACAAATATAGCTGCCTTCAATATCTTGTTGCAACAACAAATTCCAGAAGTAACTAAATTAGAACTAATAGTTATATGTTTATTTAGTTACATGTAGGTTCATTAGAAAAGGTTATGAGTTTTTATAATTATAAAAGTTTGTACATAATCCTGTTGATTTACTTTAGGTCCAAGTATGCTGAGCAAGTGAATGAGTGAGAATTAAGTGGGTAAGTGAGAGTCCTCACGTTCCTTAGTATGTTAATCCACAATTTTGCTGCATCACTTTAATATCAGTAGCACACATGAATCTGTTCAGTTGAGTTGGCAACATGATACTTACCTCCACTTCAAGCATTATTTATAGTTTATTATTCGAGAAAAATGTTGTGTGGTTGTGGAAATCATCATCCAACGTCTGGTGCACTCCACTTTACTTATAGTGTATAAGGAGGAAGAATGAATTGTGTGTTTACTTTCTCATGAGATACGTTGTATACTTCTTCCGTTTGGCCCGAGATGTAGAGGAATATAAGTATCCTTTTGTTTCCAGCTAATTTTGTTCTTCAAAGTTTTTTAACTTTTTTCGAGATGCATGAATGTTTTTCGATGGCGTGCTGGCGTCAGCACTTGCATGAAAGTTGATTAAATTTTTAAAAATCAGCGTCATCTCCATGTTTGGTAATGAGTGATTTCTTAAACTTTTTGGCTTTAGCTGTTAAAACAACGTGTGAAAAATTCCAAAAGTGCAAGAAATTTTGATTTAAATCGATAAGTTTTAAACGAACAGTAACAGCAACAGTGGCAAATTTTATCAGACAAGCAACATATCAGCTGTTAGTTTATTTTCTAATGGATTTGTTTTGTGTTCTTCGAATGGGTCGGACAATATTAGCCTTAAGGTTGTGTGCCTTTTCTCAATTATTCGCATAGTATCGGTCTTTAATGACATCTCACATGAAAATGTCTAAAGGGGTTAAATCGCAGCTCCAAGGCGGCTAATTGACACCGCTAAGACGGCTGATATCACGACATAGTGCACCACCCCCGTTACATCAAAGATTATCCAAGTTCAAATATACCATGTCAGCACATACAAATTCCGTAATCACAGCTCTGTAATGTTCGCTGTTGACTGAAATGGAATTTCGATCAGCATTTTCGAAAAACATGGAACTATAATGCAACCGCTCCAAAATCCACACCAAACCGCCCCTCTCTGTGGATGAATTGGCTTCTCGACAATGACGTGCGTGTTTTCCGATACCCAGATGGGGCAATTTTGTTTCTTGTTTCTCGTCAGATAATAGATAACATTAGCAATATTTCGTGATAGTCAATGTCAATATTTCGACTAGAAAAATTCTATCGTTGTCAAAATAACATATGATTTAAAATATTTATTTCGCCCTCCCGTCGTATCTTAACCAAACTCTTCACAACTTAAATTATAATCTCATCTTGTAGGTCAAACAGGACTGTAAGATACCCTTTATCAAAGGCTATAAAACGCTTCAAATTTTAATTAAATTTCATATTGGAAAACATTTTGTTCACTGCCACAGTATTATTATAGTATACTTACTTTACTTTTAGTGACTATTTACAACCTCATGAGGTCAGACGTCTTACACATATTAATGAAACAAACAAATTAAACAAATTTCAACATATTCTTCCAACTGGCTCTATCTTCGCCTTTTCTCGCCAGTTGGTAACACCAAGGATACGGAGAGATTCTTTCGCCTGGTCTTTCCAGCGGAGTCTCGGCAGTCCTCTTTTCCTGCTTCCACCGGGTACGTTATCGAAAACCTTTCGCGCTGACTCATCTGCATCCATTGCGATAACATGGCGTAGCCAACGCAATTGGCCTAATTTGATTCGCCCAGCTATGTCCACATCATAATACAGATTATATAACTCTGGGTTCCAGCGACGTCGGTACTCGCCGTTCTCCAGGATCATATATTGTACGGAGAATTTTTCTCTCGAATACTCCCAGGTGTTTTGAGAGTCTGATAGGTAAAATGAGAGTCTGATATAGCTGGACTTTTGCCCGACGAGAGAGGGCTTTGTTCCTAAATTGCTTGCTGAGCCCAAAATAGCATCTATTTTCAAGCACAATTCTCCTGTCTATCTCCAGGCTGACGTTGTCGTCCTTGTTCATCCAAGGTAGACAACTTCATCTACCACTTCAAAATTAAATCGGTTGTCAACGCTCAAGTCCGGACCAAGTCGAGAGGTTTCTCTAGTCGTTGACACCATCAATTTTGTCTTGCCCTCATTAACAGCAAGCCCCACCTTTGCTGATTCCTTTTCGATTCTTGAAAATACTACAGTAACCTCTCGCAAATTTCGCCCAATGATGTCTATGTCGTCAGCATACGCCAGCAACATATGACTTTTCGTGTTAATGGTCTTGTTCGTATTTACTGCAGCCTTTCTCATTATTTTCTTCATTAAGATGTTGAAGAGATTGCACGAAAGTGCGTCCTTTTGTCTAAGTCCTCTCTTAGTACAGAATGGTTCAGTGAGGTCTTTCCCCACTTTCACTGCTGATTTGGTGTTGGTCAGCGTCATTCTACAGAGGCGGATCAGTTTTGCCGGAATACCAAGTTCAGGCATAGCTTCGTACAGTTTTCCCCGTATGGGGCTATCAAAAGCAGCTTTGTAATCGACAAAAAGGTGGTATGTATCGATTTGCTTATTATTATATATGAGAAAATTTGGCGCACCGACAAGGGTAACTGAATTTCTCTTAAGTTATCCTAGAATTTAGATCCACCCGGGCCCAATGGACGACTTAGGATGAGGCTATGCTTATCCAACTGAAAATTCTGTGAATTCGTTTCGTTTGTTACTCATGTATTATCTGAATTTTTCAAATAAATATATTAAACCCTCTGTAATAGTTTACGATACTACGAATTTGTAAGTGTTAACCTGACAGTATATAACCCTTACCCTATCTTAGCATCTAAAATTTCTCTTCATTTGTTTTGTTCGTAGATAATATTTTGTTGGCTATTTCACATAAATGTTGGGAAATAAAATTTAAAAAACATTCCGTTATATATGTGATTCAAAGCTGTATACTACAACTAAATTTGTAAAATATTGTGGAAAGAAATTATAAAGGCTGTCTCAGTAAGATTGCGCTTTGTAAATTTAATATAGTTCCTTAGTTCCTTGTCGCACGTTGAGGGATGGGGGCTAAATGCAAAAATGTTAAACAACTTTTTTTTAACTTTCATTATTTAACAACTATTATTATCAACTATATGGGGTACTTTTGATTTGGTTTGGTTTAAAGGGAAGTTTCTAGGTGGAGCCTGTGTATTACATATTGTAGTTTTAAAAAAGTAAATTTAGAAAAGCCAAACTGCAAAACTGGCAAATCAATGAACTACAACCCTGAGCATGGAATTACATTTGGCAGCACACTTACTCTTACACTCGTACTTTTTGTTTGGTTTGTGTCTAGACTAACATATCGTGGAGCCTCTTTATTACATATTGTAGTTTGAACCAAATAAAAAGTAAATTTAGAAAAGCCAAAGTGAAAGAAGTTTGAAAAATCCAATGAGTGTTCGAACTCACGGGCGATGCGTTAACGCCTTTTTGCTACACGGTACCTGTTCGATTTCTATGAACACATTCTTAAATGTTACATTGGAAAATAAAAAACAGCGTTCAATCATATGATGACGTTACAGTTAAATAATGTTAATACTTAAAATTATTTAAAGACCCAGTGCAAGCACATGTGTCATTATTTTCTTGCTCAATACTTTTTGTTTTATTCCAACAAAAGTCAAAGAATGCAAAGTAACAGACACTTGTATATACATACATACATTGTTATATTCGTACATACGCTACACAAGTTCACAAAATTGTCGTTGCTCTCTTGCTATCTCATTTTTATATACGTATAAAACGTCATTACTCACTTTGCTCTGAGAGTGCTCCGCACCCACAGAGTGTGAGTATAAATTGTCATGGTAGAGGGTATATAAGCTTCAGCCCGGCCGAACTTAACACCGTTTCTACTTATTTTTGTATACACCGGGCAATGCTGAACATCAAATGACAACGAAACAACACCAAACACACAACATCACACATACTTTGTCCGAAGTAGCTGACGTATTAGTGTCACATAACCACATGTTTGCCATATCAACAGCAACGAAACAGCCAAACACACAACATCACACATACTTTGTACGAAGTAGCTGACGTATTAGTGTGTCACCATAACGTCGACTGCGCAAGCAAATGAAATTTTGCGTGGCTATGCTTTATAGAGCAACAGACACATGTACATACATACATTATTATGTTAATACATACGCTATAGACACAATTTCGTTTGCCTCACCCGTGCCACACCACTCTTTCATTGCTCTCTTGCTCGCTCAATTTTTTTTAACACGTCATTATTCTCTTTCACAGTCGCAGAAAATCTGGTTTTAGCAGCAGCATAAAATCTGGTTTTAGCTGCAGCATAAAATCTGACTTTGATAGATTTAGTCCCTATACGCCGCTATAGATGTTAACACATCAAAAACATTAGCTTTTAATAAAAGAAGTACCTCTCATTAAAGAAAGGACATTTTTCAGAAAATATAATACATATTCTTACAAAAGGGACCTAAAATTATACTTTTTTTAAAAAAATACATTCAATAAATGAAAAATTTATTAAAAAAAGTTTATCATTTTACAAAAAGTATATTTTCTTAAAGATCCATTTAAATTAGAGTATTTGAAAAAATTTAAGACACTGGGTCGGTTATGGACAGTAAGATTCCTGGTCATCAGAGTACCGGTCACTCTCTTGAAAACATTCCTGTTCTAAACGAGAGTGTCGCCAAGACCCCGAAAACAACTTCAAATTTCGAGAACCACTACGCAGAGAATTTTGAGAAACGACTTCCACCTTCAGGCGTACAAAATTCAGTGCACTCAGGAGCTAAAACAAGCAGCCCATGGAAAGCGCTGGCAATTCGTTTAATGGGTAATGGAGTAAAGTAAATGCCAATTTTTCAAAAAGAGTCATCTCCGATGAAACGCCTAACTAAAATCCGCACCAGAGAGCTGCTCTTTGTGGGTGCATTTGATTCTCATGAATTACATGAGGATTTTGTGAGTCCCAAATTAAAAATTTTTGTGTATTCTGAATGCCTTCAAGAATACGCAAAATTTTCTAATTTGGGGCTCACAATATCCTCATTCACAATACACAAATTGGACCTTAGTTTTTTTTGAAGATGAGGCCGAAATTGCAGTAACTATAAGCGGCATTAGTTACAGGAACATGCTAGCGGAGTTCTTGTGACCTCACCTCTGGACGGCACGTATATGGAGTACGTGTGGTTTCATAAAGACGGCGCCACGTTCCACAGCGTGCATGAAACAATCGATTTATTTCAGCAACGGTTTCAAGAATAAACTACTATCTAAAGAAATTCTGATGTCAACCTGGAACCAATATCATGCGATTTAACTAGGAGCTATTTCTTTCCGTCGGTCGTGCAATGGTTAGAGTGCGCGGCTCTTGTATATGAGATCCTGGGTTCGAACCCGGCTCTGACCACCTTCAAATTTTCTATCGGCAGCGGTCACCTCGCATAGTGACGGCGACACTATCGAGTATCTAGCCTTGAAAAAGCTTATCAAATTACCGTTCGGAATCGGTGAAAAACTGTAGGTCCCAATCAGTGAGTGAAAACTGGAAAGCGCACAGCTCAGTGATTGTGAGAAGTTCTCCCCAGTCCCTTCATGGGATCTAATGGGAAACCATTTATTTTTTTTATTTATTTCTTTCTCTGGAGTTTTGTGACATATCGGGATTACGCAAATATACCAGAAACAATTTCTGAGATCAAAGCCGAGATCCAAGGTATCATCGGTGAGATACAGCCACATATCTGTGAAAAATTGGAAAATTTCGTGAAAGGAGTAATGGTCTGTCATCATAGACGTGGGGGTCATTTGACAGATATTTTGTCCCATACTTAATCGGAACATGCAGACAACATAAAAAAATCTCAGCTATCTCAAAAAATACGTGCTTTTATTTTAAACTGAGAAAGTGCATTCTTACTTAGACACCCTTTAGTAACTCAATACAAGATATAAAATGTGGCAGTTTGTATAAATGCTTCTAGGATTAGGCCCCCGCCTATGTATCCTAAAATGATGCCGGGGTGTAAAATATATAAGGAGTTATAGTACGGCGAAGTTGTACACTTGTTAAAATACCATACATGGGTCAAATTAATAATAAGATTATTATAATTTGTAGTTTAATATTAATTTGAATTGCCTGCACAAACGTAAACACAAACAAAGTTAAATACCAATTTCTACTTAGTTTTAGTTTCAAAGCATTTCCTTCCAATCTGGCAATGTGGGTTGTCTAACATTTTATAAGTAAATGTTTATGAATTAGAGAGTAATACAAGGCAAACCAATTTGAATCAATAAACGTCTCTATATAGTAAAATACTTTCAAGGCAGAATTTCCAGCTGTCAAAAAAATTTAAAATATCAAAAGCAATCCCATATTACATCACAATTGGCATCCGACTCCAAAATCTGCATTGGCATTACATGAGAAAATGGAATTTAAAAATATTTTAATTGCCATTGCAAACAATGGTAATTTTTTTGCATTTGTATTAGGTGAAATCAAATCTCAAATAAAAATCCAATGCCAATTTCAAAATCCCAACACTACCAAAGTAGCAAATAATAAATCCCAAAACCAATAAAAAATTAAACATATTAAGTTTGTTTTTTTTTTTTGTATTATTACAGAAAAGTGGAACTGTAAATATTTTTCAATAAAAAAAAATACTTTCACTGTTGGTTTTAAAATGGTTACTTACAGAACGGGTATTGCCAAAACTTGCAAATAACCTAAATTTTAGCCTTGCAAATTACTACTCTACAATTGGTTTTACTTATACTAACTCTCTTTGTATTACTCAAAATATTTTTCGTAGTCCTTATGAATTCCTAAATGTAGAACATCACCTAATAAGTTTCAATATTATGTGTTGGTCAACACCTTCCACATGATTTAAAGATAATTTCTTAAACTTTTACCATTTTCAGCAAAACCAGCAGCGACAGGTGTACAAGTGTGCCTGTGTATAACAATTTACGACTAGTATTTACTACTACCATGAACTATAATTACTATCCCGTCACATACTTGATTTAAGAACTAAACTTCTGTATTAACTTTGCTGAAGTTTAACGTTGTTGCTTGGTGGAATATACCGAAGAAGCACAACTGAAAGGAACGACAAAAGTCAAAGGTGGGGTTAAATCCTATGACTCCCAGATAAAATGACCAAGGAAAGAAACGACAAGAACTACTAAAGGGTTAATGAAAAGTCAACAGTTGAGATAACAATAGTGGCGGAACAAGTGATATTGTATGAAACCAAGGAAAGTGAACAATTATATTGTTCCAAATATAACATGTGTTTTTAGCTTGTCACAAATATAATATACTTGCGTCCAAACATATTGCGTTTGCTATTCAAAATTTAACTTTCAAATCAGATTGATTAATATGTTATAGTATATGTGTTTGTCCCCAAAATATAGATTTGTTTGTCATACAAATGCAGCTGTGTTAATTACACTGTTTATGTTTTGTGGAGAGCATGAGAACACAAAATGGGCAAATATAGATTATTCGCAGCCTAAGTTAATGTTGTTGTAAGTGTGTAACAGTACTTTTGCATTATTATTTCATTCTAACTAAATATTCTTAAATGCGTTTGTAAACAGCAGGTTAAATGAGTATTTCTTATGTTGACTGATCTGTTGCGCTTCATGCATTTAATTGTCAACCGTTCATCGAACACAGGATATTTGTGATCAGTGAAAGAAGGGTAAATAAAGGATAGGTCGGTAAAAATCGTTTGTGGCTTTGCTTTGCTTTTTGTGTCTAACATTTGGATATATGTATGTATACTATCAAAGTGAGAAACGATTTTGTGGTTAGAAACTGAAAAATTAACAATGTGAAACCTTTTACCTGTCCGAAACTTTAGTGAGGAATTCGGATCGGCGGATCATTTTTGAAGATTAAATTTAACAAAAACAATAGCAGTGATTAAGCGAACATACTTCCACGTAAGTACATGGAGCTTTGAAAACAAAGATACGAATGCGTTCACGTAAATATATGGATGGTTGTAATGAAACACCCTATGGTTCCACGTTAAATACTGCATGTTTCCAACTAAACATGCTAATGTTTGTTTTTAAATATTGGTGGGTATGGGACCGGCTTTCGTACAGAAAGTGTTAAATTGAATATGTTATAAAGGAGGTTTTTTTAACGTGTGGACATTCATATTCATTATTATTTTTTGCTGTTTTTACTGATGCATGAGTTGAAGACCTGCTGCTTGTCACCTTCTTCTTTATAAGTCACGTTTTTGTTTTCAGCAGTTTTCAACAAATAAAGCCAAATTTGAGTCAGAACACGTACATTTTAACATATAATTCATTGTGTCTAAAACATGTAATATTAAACACAATGTGTTCGGACACAAATATACTCTATTTGTGAAAAGCTACACACACGTTATATCTACTTTCAGGCAACGTTCATAAACTGAAGCTCTGCTTACTTTTAGTTTATTTGTTTACTATCACGTTTTCGTTTTCAGTAGCTTTCAACGAACAAAGCTATATTTGGGACACAAAAACATATATTATTACATATTGTTGGAGATTTGTATTATTTTATTATGTAATTTGTTATGAGTTAGTTAATTTCTGTCAATTCTACTTTAATTTCTATAACTTTATAAGTCTTTATTCATTTTTGTTCATCTACCTACTTTATAATTTAATTTCTTATAAAATCTTCATATTTCGGGTCACCCTAACATGCAAATGTTCTTTTATGACATCACAACAACAACATCATGCAATGTTGTTTACTACTTATTTTCGGTCCGCTAACTGGTCCTATTGTTGTTGTTGTTTTGTCTCCACCAGTCGTCGGTCCCAACTATCAGTTGGTTGGTCTGTCCGTCGATGAATGCATACGTATGTACGTACGTAGATACGTCTGCATTGTCTATTGCCTATGTAGTTATTGAACTTTGTTTATTATGTCAGCTGATCCTATGTATTTTCGGTGCACAATGATTGTTGTTTGTGCAAATTTGGATATTTCAAAGTAAATGAAATGATTTACTTTCTGGCCCTTTTGTATACCAAACAGCAATCGTTGGACATCAGTCAAATTAAAGAAGTCAACGTAGACAATTGTTTAACTGCCGTGCTGCTATCAATCGTTATTAACTTAGACAGTGACCTGTCTGTTCCGCGTATCGTAAAATCGTTTTTAACTTAGACAGTGACCTGTCTCCCGTGACTCAAATTGTTAAACTTATATATCGTTAAATAAAGAATTATTTTAGATTTTTTAAATATGAAAATAAAAGTGTTTTTATTTTGATGGCTCAACGAGCAAATATCTCTTACATTTTTATGGTGCCGAAACCCGGGAAAATAAGTGTTTTCTTATTTAAAAAAAACTATTAAGAAACTATTAAAACTAAACTAAAGAAAAATAACATTATTAAAAAGTGAACATTGACACAAAAACATTTAAAAACTTTGAAAAATAGACAGTGATTTTTAAGAGACAGTAATTCGAGCTACATTTTTTACCACGTTTGAAAGCTGTGACAACGAGAAGGTGCTGCAACATCCCGAGCTGATTCGAGAGTTGGAGAGAGAGAGAGGCCAGTTGGTGAAAGTAACTAGTACAAGGTACTGTATAAATCTGTTTTTAATTGTGATTTCGTGGTGTTAATACAAAATGGAGGATATGTCGAGCGCG
The DNA here is from genome assembly GCA_963931995.1 of Phaonia tiefii. Lineage (NCBI taxonomy): Eukaryota > Metazoa > Arthropoda > Insecta > Diptera > Muscidae > Phaonia > Phaonia tiefii. Next base: position 140,269,068 of record OZ008370.1, read on the forward strand.
ATCGAGGAACAGCGTATGCTTTTTGAACGTCTTTTCCGAATAATCAGTGAATTTGAGAAACTTTCTGATAATTCTAAAACTCGCGGTCGGGCTCAATCATTTTTATCGGAAATTGAGGATATAAATAAGCTGTTCAAAAGTAACCATGAACAAATCTATGACCACATAGTCGACAATTCGGTTTCGGTTAATGATGTCCCCTATCTGAAAGATGATGTGTATACCACTTTCGTTACAAAATTCCTGGTTGCTAAGGGAACTTTTCTTGACATCATGTCCGAGTACCAAACCTCTAATTCTCCCAGCTTTCATGCAAGCACTTTCCATGCCTCTTCGTTTCGAAATGAGTCGGTCTCAACTGATGTCCGTTTACCCAAAATTGATATTCCTACATTTAGTGGAGATTATATAGAATGGATCTCATATAGGGACATGTTTGTTTCGCTGGTCCACGACAATCAACGTTTGTCTAAAGTGCAAAAATATTATTTCCTGAAAAGTTCTTGCAAAGATACACCTTTGTCAATAGTTAATGAATATCCCGCATGTGACACTAGTTACGAACTCGCTTGGTCCGCTCTATCTCGTCGTTACCACAACAAAAGGAAAATTTGTGATACTATTTTTCGAAAATTATTTGATATACCTAAATCTGATGGCTCTTGTGAGAGCATTAAGAAGATTCTTGATACGACAAGAAACTGTCTCGCACTGTTTAGCACTCTCCAAGTAACATGTGAAAACTGGGATCCAATTCTGATCCATATTACTGTCGGCAAGTTGGATATCCAAACATGCAAAGAATGGGAGCAATCGCTCAAGGCTTCTATTGAGGTCCCAAGTATAGAAGAACTTTTTTCTTTCCTTGAAACCACGTTCCGTACTCTTGAGTCCATTAACGACCATACTATGGCCTTTGTTAAACCTAGCTCGAAAAATACTAGCTTTTCTAAACCCAATTTAACTCGTCGTGTTCATATGGTGGCCCTTGGGGATGAAAACTGCCCCTGCTGTGGAAAACGACACATGTTATATAAATGTTTCAAATTCGCTGCCCTGCCGTCTGCTGCCAAGCGCGAACTTGTTTTCTCGAAAAGGATTTATAGAAACTGCCTTAATACTGGTCATTTTGCTCAAGATTGTAAATTACAAACTCGTTGTAAGATTTGTAAGTCGCCACACCATACAATAATTCATAGCGAATTTGCGCGAATACCTGATCAATCTAACTCGTCTTCAAACCAAATTGTGTCTGCTTCTGATGGCCCTAGTACATCCGGTATTCAAACGAGAAGTGATTCCAACCTTAAATGCAACTTATCCTCGTTAAGCGCTACGATCATGCCTCAAGTTTTATTAGCCACTGTTCGCGTTCTTGTCCAAACGCCTTTTGGGCAATTCAAACTTCGCGCGATTTTAGATCAGGGTGCTCAAGCGACACTAATAACCGAAAATGCCGCTCAACTGTTGAAACTTGAGAAGCGCAATACTTTCGCCCACATTAATGGAATCGGAGGAAGCTCAGTTGTAGTACGAAAATGCGTTCGTTTTTGCCTCGCTTCTACTTTTGAAGCTAATTTCAAGTTGGAAAGTAGTGCTTTCGTCTTGCCCTCTTTGACACAATATTGCCCAGGCCCTATAGGAAAAGGGGAGTTACCTGATCTGAGGCAATTTCAGTTAGCTGACCCTGAATTCGATAACAATGATAAAATTGATATTTTAATCGGTGGCGACATATATGGGGATATTATACTACCCCAACAGAAAAAGTTCACTAAGGGTATTTTTCTTCAATTGTCTCATTTTGGATGGGTTGTGCCTGGTCCTACTTCTGCAGTCTCCTACTCTAACACGGTTCCAGTAAACTTATGCTATCTAGATACTCAATTGAAAGCATTCTGGGAGCAAGAAGAAATTATTGAAAAAAGGAAAGCTACGCCCGAAGAATATGCTTGCGAAAATTATTTTGGGAATACCGTTAGCAGAAATCCGGACGGAAGATATACCGTAGCTCTGCCATTTAAATCTGTTTTAGCTGGTAAATCTGCTCCGACGTACAGCCATACCGATTATAATGCGCTCAAACGTATAAAGACGGTGGAAAATCGGTTCGCGAGAGATCCAAATCTAGCACTGGAATATAAAAAGTTTATGCAAGAATAGGAGTCGTTAGGCCATATGGTTAAAACCGGCGTTTACCCTCAAAACTTGCAGCCGAACGGTTATTTTCTGCCCCATCACGGCGTTCTAAGAGAAAGTAGTTCTACAACAAAGTTACGCGTAGTTTTTGACGGTAGTAGCAAAAGACCCCCGTATCCATCATTAAATGATGAACTCTCTCCCGGTCCCGCCTTACAAAATGACTTACCCGCGATTATAACTCGTTGGCGACGATTTAATGTCGGTTTTCGCTCGGATTTAGAAAAGATGTTTCGTCAAATCCGCATAGTCGATAGTCAACATCACTACCAACAAATTCTTTGGCGCGATTCGGTCGATTCGGAGATTTATATTTATAAACTTGTAACAGTTACTTATGGTACCAGTTCTGCTCCTTACTTGTCTATAAGAGTTTTACATCAGCTGGCCAAAGATGAAGCTCAATCGTTTCCTGATGCCTGCAACATTTTGAAAACTGACACCTACGTTGATGATGTAATTTCTGGCGCTGATTCTGTCTCTGAGGCGAAGATTCTTCAAGAAGAATTGGTAAAGCTACTAGCTGCTGGTGGCTTCAATCTACGTAAATGGACATCGAACTCTCCAGAACTCATGGCCCATATCCCGGAAGAATTCTGCGAAAAAATCAATATGATTGACTTTGATGAACAGTCAGTTGTCAAAGCTCTAGGATTGGCGTGGAATATTGATGAAGATACTTTTTCGTTCAAAGTAAATTTCGTGGCCCAAGCTAAAGTTACGAAAAGTAGCCTTCTGTCCGATGCTGCAAAACTCTATGACCCTTTGGGTTGGTTAGCTCCAGTCACAATTAATGCTAAAATAACTTTCCAGAAACTTTGGCTCGAAGGAATTGATTGGGAAGATCCAGTTTCTGCGTCTATAAAGTTCTCCTGGAATCGCTATCTTGCGGATCTCAAAATCTTAGAGAAAATCCAAATCCCCCGCTGGATTGGTACAAATAAAAGTAGCTCAGTGGAGTTACATGGCTTCTGCGATGCCTCGCAATCTGCTTTTGCTGCTGTCGTATATGTAGAAAATTTAGATTCGGGCACTATAAGTATTGTGCAGTCCAAAACAAAAGTTGCCCCGTTGAAAGTTCTGACAATTCCCAAGCTGGAATTATGTGGTGCGACACTTCTGTCTAAACTCATGGAGAAGGTTAAGAGTAAGCTCGAACGAGATATCTCTAATATTTGGTACTGGACTGATAGTATGACTGCGCTCTGCTGGCTCAGAGGCGAATCTTCAAAATGGAGTGTATATGTTGGTAATCGTGTTGCAGAGGTGCAACGGTACTCCAATGTCTCTCAATGGCGCTATATTTCAACAACTGATAACCCAGCTGACTGTGCTTCCCGTGGTATATCTTCTGTTGAACTTCTCAACCACAAACTGTGGTGGTCTGGTCCTGAATGGTTGTCTCTGTCTCCACAACTGTGGCCTGCACAACCAGAAACGTCCTATGAAACCGATATTGAAATACGAAAGTCTAAGATTGCTGTTAACTTAACAACTATACCTGAATATCCCGAAATATTGTCAAAGTTCTCATCTTTATCCAAACTGGTCCGTGTAACAGCATATATTCTGCGTTTTTCCAGCAATTCTGGACAATCTGATCCAGAGAAACGCAAAGTTGGCTGTCTCTCCACTGAAGAACTAAATCTGTCTCTGCAGTCACTTGTGCTTATGTCTCAAAAGGTAGATTTTGCAGAGGAAATATCACAACTACAGAAGAACAAGTGTATTCACCCAAGCAGCAAAATCGCTCAACTTTGTCCCTTCCTGGACGGAAATGGTGTGCTTCGTGTTGGAGGCCGATTACAAAAAGCTAAGTTTAATTATGATTTTAAACACCCTGTTATCCTCGCAAAACATAATCCCCTCTCTCTCTTAGTCTTTACAGATTCACATCTGAAAACTTTGCATGGCGGACTCATCCAAATGCAGGCCTATGTCACCAGAAGATTCTGGATTCTTTCTGGCCGCAATCTGGCCAAAAATGTCCAAAGGCGCTGTACCACTTGCTTTAAATACAAGGCCAAAGCTGTTCAGCAAATCATGGGTGATCTCCCTGCCGTCCGTTTGCAACCCTGTCGTCCTTTCAAACACAGTGGGGTGGATTACGCTGGCCCGATAACAATAAAACAATCAACAGCTCGCAACTCGATCACTACCAAAGGCTATATCTGCCTCTTCATCTGCATGGTAACTAAGGCCCTTCACCTTGAAGCTGTTACTAGTCTGTCTTCTGATGCATTCATCGCCGCCTTCAGGAGATTCACTTCACGCCGTGGTGTCTGTACGGACTTGTATTCTGACTGCGGAACAAATTTCATTAGCTCAAACAAAGAGCTTAAAATCCTTCAGCGAAGAAGTCGGGACTCGTTGCCAGAAGAACTCGTCGAAATCTTATCCGACACTGGTACAACCTGGCACTTTATACCCCCTGCTTCTCCAAATTTTGGCGGTCTCTGGGAAGCTGGTGTAAAGTCCACTAAACACCATCTTAAACGTATTATGGTCCAGCGCACATTGACATTTGAAGAATTAACCACTTTGTTGACTCAGATTGAAGGATGTCTCAATTCCAGACCCCTATGCCCACTTTCATCTGATCCATCTGAAAGCGAAGCCCTTACCCCAGCTCATTTCCCCATTGGTGAGCCAATTTTAAATGTTCCTGAAGAAACTCTTCTGAATACCAACATAGATAGACTGTCTCGATGGAAAGTAATTGAATCGATGAAACAACAATTCTGGAAACGCTGGGTCAATGAATACGTAAGTCGTCTTCAAGCGCGACCAAAGTGGCTCAAACCTCAAAAGAATATTGAAGTTGGTGATTTGGTTCTCATTTTCGACGAACGTTTACCGCCGGGCCAGTGGCCCCTTGCCCGAGTCACAGATATCCACCCTGGTGCTGATGGCCGAGTACGAGTCGTCTCCTTACTGTCAAATGGTAAAAATTATAAGCGTCCTGTCTCCAAAATTGCCCTGCTGCCCATTAATTCTGAGTATTCTGGATCTGCAGAACAAAATGAGTTGCTGTGAGCCGAGGCATAGCACGGTTATCTCTGAAAACCAAATAAAATACCTCTCTACATCTGATTTGGTCCTTGTCAAGAACTAGTCGTTCTTTGTGCCGGGGAAATGTTGGAGATTTGTATTATTTTATTATGTAATTTGTTATGAGTTAGTTAATTTCTGTCAATTCTACTTTAATTTCTATAACTTTATAAGTCTTTATTCATTTTTGTTCATCTACCTACTTTATAATTTAATTTCTTATAAAATCTTCATATTTCGGGTCACCCTAACATGCAAATGTTCTTTTATGACATCACAACAACAACATCATGCAATGTTGTTTACTACTTATTTTCGGTCCGCTAACTGGTCCTATTGTTGTTGTTGTTTTGTCTCCACCAGTCGTCGGTCCCAACTATCAGTTGGTTGGTCTGTCCGTCGATGAATGCATACGTATGTACGTACGTAGATACGTCTGCATTGTCTATTGCCTATGTAGTTATTGAACTTTGTTTATTATGTCAGCTGATCCTATGTATTTTCGGTGCACAATGATTGTTGTTTGTGCAAATTTGGATATTTCAAAGTAAATGAAATGATTTACTTTCTGGCCCTTTTGTATACCAAACAGCAATCGTTGGACATCAGTCAAATTAAAGAAGTCAACGTAGACAATTGTTTAACTGCCGTGCTGCTATCAATCGTTATTAACTTAGACAGTGACCTGTCTGTTCCGCGTATCGTAAAATCGTTTTTAACTTAGACAGTGACCTGTCTCCCGTGACTCAAATTGTTAAACTTATATATCGTTAAATAAAGAATTATTTTAGATTTTTTAAATATGAAAATAAAAGTGTTTTTATTTTGATGGCTCAACGAGCAAATATCTCTTACATTTTTATGGTGCCGAAACCCGGGAAAATAAGTGTTTTCTTATTTAAAAAAAACTATTAAGAAACTATTAAAACTAAACTAAAGAAAAATAACATTATTAAAAAGTGAACATTGACACAAAAACATTTAAAAACTTTGAAAAATAGACAGTGATTTTTAAGAGACAGTAATTCGAGCTACATTTTTTACCACGTTTGAAAGCTGTGACAACGAGAAGGTGCTGCAACATCCCGAGCTGATTCGAGAGTTGGAGAGAGAGAGAGGCCAGTTGGTGAAAGTAACTAGTACAAGGTACTGTATAAATCTGTTTTTAATTGTGATTTCGTGGTGTTAATACAAAATGGAGGATATGTCGAGCGCGATCGAGGAACAGCGTATGCTTTTTGAACGTCTTTTCCGAATAATCAGTGAATTTGAGAAACTTTCTGATAATTCTAAAACTCGCGGTCGGGCTCAATCATTTTTATCGGAAATTGAGGATATAAATAAGCTGTTCAAAAGTAACCATGAACAAATCTATGACCACATAGTCGACAATTCGGTTTCGGTTAATGATGTCCCCTATCTGAAAGATGATGTGTATACCACTTTCGTTACAAAATTCCTGGTTGCTAAGGGAACTTTTCTTGACATCATGTCCGAGTACCAAACCTCTAATTCTCCCAGCTTTCATGCAAGCACTTTCCATGCCTCTTCGTTTCGAAATGAGTCGGTCTCAACTGATGTCCGTTTACCCAAAATTGATATTCCTACATTTAGTGGAGATTATATAGAATGGATCTCATATAGGGACATGTTTGTTTCGCTGGTCCACGACAATCAACGTTTGTCTAAAGTGCAAAAATATTATTTCCTGAAAAGTTCTTGCAAAGATACACCTTTGTCAATAGTTAATGAATATCCCGCATGTGACACTAGTTACGAACTCGCATGGTCCGCTCTATCTCGTCGTTACCACAACAAAAGGAAAATTTGTGATACTATTTTTCGAAAATTATTTGATATACCTAAATCTGATGGCTCTTGTGAGAGCATTAAGAAGATTCTTGATACGACAAGAAACTGTCTCGCACTGTTTAGCACTCTCCAAGTAACATGTGAAAACTGGGATCCAATTCTGATCCATATTACTGTCGGCAAGTTGGATATCCAAACATGCAAAGAATGGGAGCAATCGCTCAAGGCTTCTATTGAGGTCCCAAGTATAGAAGAACTTTTTTCTTTCCTTGAAACCACGTTCCGTACTCTTGAGTCCATTAACGACCATACTATGGCCTTTGTTAAACCTAGCTCGAAAAATACTAGCTTTTCTAAACCCAATTTAACTCGTCGTGTTCATATGGTGGCCCTTGGGGATGAAAACTGCCCCTGCTGTGGAAAACGACACATGTTATATAAATGTTTCAAATTCGCTGCCCTGCCGTCTGCTGCCAAGCGCGAACTTGTTTTCTCGAAAAGGATTTATAGAAACTGCCTTAATACTGGTCATTTTGCTCAAGATTGTAAATTACAAACTCGTTGTAAGATTTGTAAGTCGCCACACCATACAATAATTCATAGCGAATTTGCGCGAATACCTGATCAATCTAACTCGTCTTCAAACCAAATTGTGTCTGCTTCTGATGGCCCTAGTACATCCGGTATTCAAACGAGAAGTGATTCCAACCTTAAATGCAACTTATCCTCGTTAAGCGCTACGATCATGCCTCAAGTTTTATTAGCCACTGTTCGCGTTCTTGTCCAAACGCCTTTTTGGCAATTCAAACTTCGCGCGATTTTAGATCAGGGTGCTCAAGCGACACTAATAACCGAAAATGCCGCTCAACTGTTGAAACTTGAGAAGCGCAATACTTTCGCCCACATTAATGGAATCGGAGGAAGCTCAGTTGTAGTACGAAAATGCGTTCGTTTTTGCCTCGCTTCTACTTTTGAAGCTAATTTCAAGTTGGAAAGTAGTGCTTTCGTCTTGCCCTCTTTGACACAATATTGCCCAGGCCCTATAGGAAAAGGGGAGTTACCTGATCTGAGGCAATTTCAGTTAGCTGACCCTGAATTCGATAACAATGATAAAATTGATATTTTAATCGGTGGCGACATATATGGGGATATTATACTACCCCAACAGAAAAAGTTCACTAAGGGTATTTTTCTTCAATTGTCTCATTTTGGATGGGTTGTGCCTGGTCCTACTTCTGCAGTCTCCTACTCTAACACGGTTCCAGTAAACTTATGCTATCTAGATACTCAATTGAAAGCATTCTGGGAGCAAGAAGAAATTATTGAAAAAAGGAAAGCTACGCCCGAAGAATATGCTTGCGAAAATTATTTTGGGAATACCGTTAGCAGAAATCCGGACGGAAGATATACCGTAGCTCTGCCATTTAAATCTGTTTTAGCTGGTAAATCTGCTCCGACGTACAGCCATACCGATTATAATGCGCTCAAACGTATAAAGACGGTGGAAAATCGGTTCGCGAGAGATCCAAATCTAGCACTGGAATATAAAAAGTTTATGCAAGAATAGGAGTCGTTAGGCCATATGGTTAAAACCGGCGTTTACCCTCAAAACTTGCAGCCGAACGGTTATTTTCTGCCCCATCACGGCGTTCTAAGAGAAAGTAGTTCTACAACAAAGTTACGCGTAGTTTTTGACGGTAGTAGCAAAAGACCCCCGTATCCATCATTAAATGATGAACTCTCTCCCGGTCCCGCCTTACAAAATGACTTACCCGCGATTATAACTCGTTGGCGACGATTTAATGTCGGTTTTCGCTCGGATTTAGAAAAGATGTTTCGTCAAATCCGCATAGTCGATAGTCAACATCACTACCAACAAATTCTTTGGCGCGATTCGGTCGATTCGGAGATTTATATTTATAAACTTGTAACAGTTACTTATGGTACCAGTTCTGCTCCTTACTTGTCTATAAGAGTTTTACATCAGCTGGCCAAAGATGAAGCTCAATCGTTTCCTGATGCCTGCAACATTTTGAAAACTGACACCTACGTTGATGATGTAATTTCTGGCGCTGATTCTGTCTCTGAGGCGAAGATTCTTCAAGAAGAATTGGTAAAGCTACTAGCTGCTGGTGGCTTCAATCTACGTAAATGGACATCGAACTCTCCAGAACTCATGGCCCATATCCCGGAAGAATTCTGCGAAAAAATCAATATGATTGACTTTGATGAACAGTCAGTTGTCAAAGCTCTAGGATTGGCGTGGAATATTGATGAAGATACTTTTTCGTTCAAAGTAAATTTCGTGGCCCAAGCTAAAGTTACGAAAAGTAGCCTTCTGTCCGATGCTGCAAAACTCTATGACCCTTTGGGTTGGTTAGCTCCAGTCACAATTAATGCTAAAATAACTTTCCAGAAACTTTGGCTCGAAGGAATTGATTGGGAAGATCCAGTTTCTGCGTCTATAAAGTTCTCTTGGAATCGCTATCTTGCGGATCTCAAAATCTTAGAGAAAATCCAAATCCCCCGCTGGATTGGTACAAATAAAAGTAGCTCAGTGGAGTTACATGGCTTCTGCGATGCCTCGCAATCTGCTTTTGCTGCTGTCGTATATGTAGAAAATTTAGATTCGGGCACTATAAGTATTGTGCAGTCCAAAACAAAAGTTGCCCCGTTGAAAGTTCTGACAATTCCCAAGCTGGAATTATGTGGTGCGACACTTCTGTCTAAACTCATGGAGAAGGTTAAGAGTAAGCTCGAACGAGATATCTCTAATATTTGGTACTGGACTGATAGTATGACTGCGCTCTGCTGGCTCAGAGGCGAATCTTCAAAATGGAGTGTATATGTTGGTAATCGTGTTGCAGAGGTGCAACGGTACTCCAATGTCTCTCAATGGCGCTATATTTCAACAACTGATAACCCAGCTGACTGTGCTTCCCGTGGTATATCTTCTGTTGAACTTCTCAACCACAAACTGTGGTGGTCTGGTCCTGAATGGTTGTCTCTGTCTCCACAACTGTGGCCTGCACAACCAGAAACGTCCTATGAAACCGATATTGAAATACGAAAGTCTAAGATTGCTGTTAACTTAACAACTATACCTGAATATCCCGAAATATTGTCAAAGTTCTCATCTTTATCCAAACTGGTCCGTGTAACAGCATATATTCTGCGTTTTTCCAGCAATTCTGGACAATCTGATCCAGAGAAACGCAAAGTTGGCTGTCTCTCCACTGAAGAACTAAATCTGTCTCTGCAGTCACTTGTGCTTATGTCTCAAAAGGTAGATTTTGCAGAGGAAATATCACAACTACAGAAGAACAAGTGTATTCACCCAAGCAGCAAAATCGCTCAACTTTGTCCCTTCCTGGACGGAAATGGTGTGCTTCGTGTTGGAGGCCGATTACAAAAAGCTAAGTTTAATTATGATTTTAAACACCCTGTTATCCTCGCAAAACATAATCCCCTCTCTCTCTTAGTCTTTACAGATTCACATCTGAAAACTTTGCATGGCGGACTCATCCAAATGCAGGCCTATGTCACCAGAAGATTCTGGATTCTTTCTGGCCGCAATCTGGCCAAAAATGTCCAAAGGCGCTGTACCACTTGCTTTAAATACAAGGCCAAAGCTGTTCAGCAAATCATGGGTGATCTCCCTGCCGTCCGTTTGCAACCCTGTCGTCCTTTCAAACACAGTGGGGTGGATTACGCTGGCCCGATAACAATAAAACAATCAACAGCTCGCAACTCGATCACTACCAAAGGCTATATCTGCCTCTTCATCTGCATGGTAACTAAGGCCCTTCACCTTGAAGCTGTTACTAGTCTGTCTTCTGATGCATTCATCGCCGCCTTCAGGAGATTCACTTCACGCCGTGGTGTCTGTACGGACTTGTATTCTGACTGCGGAACAAATTTCATTAGCTCAAACAAAGAGCTTAAAATCCTTCAGCGAAGAAGTCGCGACTCGTTGCCAGAAGAACTCGTCGAAATCTTATCCGACACTGGTACAACCTGGCACTTTATACCCCCTGCTTCTCCAAATTTTGGCGGTCTCTGGGAAGCTGGTGTAAAGTCCACTAAACACCATCTTAAACGTATTATGGTCCAGCGCACATTGACATTTGAAGAATTAACCACTTTGTTGACTCAGATTGAAGGATGTCTCAATTCCAGACCCCTATGCCCACTTTCATCTGATCCATCTGAAAGCGAAGCCCTTACCCCAGCTCATTTCCCCATTGGTGAGCCAATTTTAAATGTTCCTGAAGAAACTCTTCTGAATACCAACATAGATAGACTGTCTCGATGGAAAGTAATTGAATCGATGAAACAACAATTCTGGAAACGCTGGGTCAATGAATACGTAAGTCGTCTTCAAGCGCGACCAAAGTGGCTCAAACCTCAAAAGAATATTGAAGTTGGTGATTTGGTTCTCATTTTCGACGAACGTTTACCGCCGGGCCAGTGGCCCCTTGCCCGAGTCACAGATATCCACCCTGGTGCTGATGGCCGAGTACGAGTCGTCTCCTTACTGTCAAATGGTAAAAATTATAAGCGTCCTGTCTCCAAAATTGCCCTGCTGCCCATTAATTCTGAGTATTCTGGATCTGCAGAACAAAATGAGTTGCTGTGAGCCGAGGCATAGCACGGTTATCTCTGAAAACCAAATAAAATACCTCTCTACATCTGATTTGGTCCTTGTCAAGAACTAGTCGTTCTTTGTGCCGGGGAAATGTTGGAGATTTGTATTATTTTATTATGTAATTTGTTATGAGTTAGTTAATTTCTGTCAATTCTACTTTAATTTCTATAACTTTATAAGTCTTTATTCATTTTTGTTCATCTACCTACTTTATAATTTAATTTCTTATAAAATCTTCATATTTCGGGTCACCCTAACATGCAAATGTTCTTTTATGACATCACAACAACAACATCATGCAATGTTGTTTACTACTTATTTTCGGTCCGCTAACTGGTCCTATTGTTGTTGTTGTTTTGTCTCCACCAGTCGTCGGTCCCAACTATCAGTTGGTTGGTCTGTCCGTCGATGAATGCATACGTATGTACGTACGTAGATACGTCTGCATTGTCTATTGCCTATGTAGTTATTGAACTTTGTTTATTATGTCAGCTGATCCTATGTATTTTCGGTGCACAATGATTGTTGTTTGTGCAAATTTGGATATTTCAAAGTAAATGAAATGATTTACTTTCTGGCCCTTTTGTATACCAAACAGCAATCGTTGGACATCAGTCAAATTAAAGAAGTCAACGTAGACAATTGTTTAACTGCCGTGCTGCTATCAATCGTTATTAACTTAGACAGTGACCTGTCTGTTCCGCGTATCGTAAAATCGTTTTTAACTTAGACAGTGACCTGTCTCCCGTGACTCAAATTGTTAAACTTATATATCGTTAAATAAAGAATTATTTTAGATTTTTTAAATATGAAAATAAAAGTGTTTTTATTTTGATGGCTCAACGAGCAAATATCTCTTACACATATTAATCATTCTATTTCCAACATGTATATACAAAAGCAAACAAAATGTGTTTGGACACAAGTAAACTATATTTGTTGACAGCCACCAACACGTTATGTTTGCATCCAACCAACAAAACGAAATGTATTTTACAACGTGTATACACGAGAATATGCCAGGAGCATATCACAAGCAGCTTACTGATTTACATCTGTAGTAAAACTTTTAAAATACTTCTTAAAACGCTGAAAAAACTGTAATTTTTTGTTGAAACCTAACGTGTGAAAATATAACGTGTGTTTGGAGCTTGTCGCAAATATAATACATTTGTATCCAAACACATTGTGTTTGCTGTTCAATATTACATGTTTGAGATAGAGTGATTAATATGTTATAACATATGTGTTTGCGTTCCAAATATATCTCTGCTTGATACAAATGCAGCTTCGTGTGTTGCACTTTGTATGCCCTCCTGAGAGTATGAGAATAAAAGAGGGACAACGAGAGAGTCTTCCTTTTAAGTGTATCTCTATTTTTGCATTCTTATCTCAGTCAGAGATTTCTAAATATTCCTGAACTTTCGTGTGAATTGTAGATGAAGTCAGTGTTTCTAACTTTGCCTGATAGACTGTGTTTTGGTTTCATGTATGTCAATGGTTCATCAGACAGACGATAGCAAAAGCGCTTGATCAGTGAAAAAAGAATAAACAAAAGCTCGGACGGTTAAATGGTGTGTGATGTTGCTTTGGGTTTGTATATGTGTGCTATCAAAGAGAGAAACGATCTTTGGGAAAAACTGGAAAGGACACCAATGTGATCCCTTTGTCTGGCTGGGCCTTTCCTGAGCAAATCGGAACGGCGGACCATTTGTGAAATACATACAATAAAGAAACACAAGTAATTAATAAACGTTTGGCTTGCATGACTTAGATTTGAAAATAAGTATGTATATTGTTGTGTACCAACGCATAGTTGCAACCTTCTGAAACCAAAAGCGTGAGAGACAGCAAAGAAAGGAGAACCCAAAGAGCAGCAGATTCTCATTTCATAAAAAAAACAAATAATTCATTCAATGCAAGTAATTTTTGGAATTAATTATTTATAAATGTGGATTAATATTGATAAAATTAATTATAATAAATACTACGATACATTGAAATCGAAGAATAATTCGTTTCTAAATATTATTATGTTTGGGAAGAAATACGCAAATGTTTCTTCCACATAAGAATATGGCGGTTTAGGGAAACAGGCGAATGCTTCCACGTATGTATATGGATATTTGGGCTGTAGAACGCATATGTGACCACGTAAAGGAATACACGTTTGCCAGTAAACATGCTACTGTATTCATTTAAATACAAGTGAGTTTGGTGCTTACAAACATATAAATGTTAGAAGTGTGGTCCAAACATAAACATTTTGGTATTTATGAGCTGGGTTTTAATTAGGAGAATATTTGCACAGACAGACCTACAGACATAAGTAGTTTTGAGACTATCTCTATATCCTTTCTGGGACCTATATCTAATATTTGTGGTTGTTACAATTTACTGATTATTACAACCAGTTATTATAATAAGCTATTGAAATCAGCATAAAATTCATATATAATATACAACCATATTGTCCAAAAACTAAATACAAGTACAACAATACAGCTGTTGAAATATTTTAGCAAGTACATATTCTGCAACGGAAGAGGAAGCTCTAGGTTCATGTGTCTGTGACGCAATGCTGACCCACTCAGAGCAGGAGATTTTAAAATAAGTTGTCAACTTTGGGAAAATTCCTTAACACAAACGAAGTTTGAATGTATGAAACTATTGAAAAAATAGATGTCTCTGTTAACAACAGCAGTTGCAAACAAAAACTCTACAAAATTTTCTTAGAAAACTTTGTCTTCGTGGGTTTCGTGTTTGCCAGTTAAAGTTTTACAAAAACGGCAGTAGACTATGCGAAAGCGTATAGATTGTATTTAAATGATGTGAACAAGTTGGAACATCGAACAGGCAAGAAATGTTCGTTGAAATGCTTGTTAGAAAAAATGCAGGATCATACACTGTATGGTATTCACTTCGTGCGGATGTTGATGGATAACTCTCTTAACTTAACTATGATTTCTATAATATAACATAAGATAACATGTTGGAATAATTGACTTTTAAGTGTGGGTTGGTCCTTGGGAATCTTCGATCGGTAATATTGCGCAAATTGAATATTAGAGCTCGTATGTAGACGACTGATGATCTATCCATGGTATCACTTCAAGCACAGCGGTTAGGTGGTTATTATTCATTCGTTAAAGTTCTTGTGTGGTTATGCTTCTGATATTTGTTAAACATTTGCATTGTAAGAGATTCAAACATAACAATTGAGTGTTCTTTTTCATATAATTTGATGGATTTTTTCTATAGCATCACTCCACACAACTGCGGATGAAGATCTGTGGATAGATATGGCTACGATTTGCCAAGAACCATGGGGATACAAGGAAAATCATGAGGATGCATTTTCCAAAACTCCTTTTTAAAAACAATACCTACTTACTTAGGTGGTATCAAACAACCCAAAGGGGTCAAAGACCTTACAAATGAGAATAGAATATTTCTCAAAGCAGTTCGATCTCCAGATTTATTCCTCCAGTTGTTAACATCAAGCTTTCGGTGGCAATATTCCACCTGGTCTTTCCAACGAAGTGTTGGTCAATCGATTATTCGATGTCCTTCGAGCATGTCTTCGAATACCGAGCTATTCCGATACGAATAACTCGATGTCGATGTCGGAATACAGATTATGCAGCTCGGGGTTCATCCGCCATCGATACTCGCCGTTTTCTCTTATAGGACCATATATTTTTCGGAGCATTTTCCTCTCGAAGACTTCCAGTGATGTTTCATCAGCATCCAATATAACTAAGGGTTTCTGCGCCATAAAGCAAGACAGGATATAGTTGGATCTTAGTTTCTCGACAGAGTCCTATCCCTGATGTGTTTTCTTAGCCCGAGTAACACCTGTTTGCAAGCACAATTCTCCGTATGATTTTTAGGATGGCGTTGTTGCTGCTGATTACGGCAACTCCGAGGAAAATTAATTCTACCTCGAAATAATAACGGTTATCAACGTTCACCCCTTCATGTAATCGGTTGGGTGTTCTGCTTGTCGAAACCATTAATTTTGTTTTGTCCTCGTTTGCCCATTTTTGTTGATTCATTCTCAATTCTCGAGAACAATGTAGTGACTTCCCGCAGATTCCGCCCAAAGTTGTCCAAATCATTAGCATACGCGAGCAGCATTTAACTTCTGCCGATGATCGTTCCCACTCGCGTCGACCGCAGCTCTTCCCACAAAGATCGCATGATAAACTCGCCTCGTTCCAAAGAGTTCAGTGAAATCCTCACAAAGTCGTGTCACCTTAGCAGTAATATGAAGCTCCAAATAAGCCTGGTAAGGTTTTTTCCTAATCGGGTTATCGAAAGCAGCATTATAATACACAAAGAGGTGGTAGGTGTCGATCCGCCCTTCATGGGCTTTCCCCAGTATTCGCCGTAGTGTAAATATCTGGTCGATAGTCGGCTCTAGGGGTCAAAAGCCACACTGATAAGGTCCGATCAGGTCTGCAAGAAGCGGCCTTACCCTTTCCCACTTACGCTCGAGAGGGCCCTGGCGATAGTCCGTACATATACCCGGGTCACCTTTTTCATAGCACGACACAGTACGCCAAGACCGTGATCCATTTTCATTGGTTTGGACTTGTACCTATCGGTAGAATTTATGGGCCTCAGTCGTCCTTCTGTACGATTCAACCATTTTTTCTTCTTAATGAAACTGGTTTCGTCTCTCCTCTTCCCCTTAAACCAATCTGTCTAGGCTCGCGTGGTAACTGAGGGATGCATTGAAGTTGTGTGCTCATGAAACATTCCGTGCTATAGTTCACTACGATTTACGATGTGGACTATAAAGCCAAAAGTGCATACAGAATATGTGGCTGGACAACGAAACCCCATCTTTAGCCACTGTGAAATAATGGTATATCGAGTTTGATTGCGGGAATATTCGTTTATTGATGAATTTCGTGATTCTTTCCAGAATTCTTTCCGATCGGAATAAACATATGTGACAGCTTGCAAATTTCTGAGTTGCCATTTGCACAAAAAAAATGGCACCTGATTCAAAAAGTGCAACGTCACTGCGTGATACTGAGACATCCGTCGACACGGTCTAAGTATTTCCATGATAAAATGTCTAACAATATTGAACAAGACTGGTCAGTTATAAAAATCATACTAAAATTGTACCCTTCTAAAAAAGTCGTCACCCACTATATGTAAAGTTCAGATACGTGATACAATTTAAATTTTTTTTGTGCACCATTTTGATTAATTTCCTATTCCACATATATAGCCGTCATTCGTGCACTGTCAGCCCGTGGATTGTGAGAAGCCCTCCCCTGGCCACAGGCCTAGACGGTGCAGATTTCCACAATCTTTTAATTAAAACTAGGTGTATGATATATTATGCATTACATTATTTTAATGGAGTTACAATTTTGGTTAAAGTCGTGACACATTTTTAAGATTATTTTACAATATTTATTTTTTCTGCATTAGTATTAAAAAACGGAAATGCATAAGCTGATGCATACGCTTGTTTGATACCCGCAAAGTCGAACAGGCCCTCATATTGTTTATTAAAAGATCATATTTGTGGTTGTTAACCCTTTCGCTCCTCAGATATTCATATGCAAGCAAGTTGTTTAAATTTATTTAGGAATCCCTTTGAGTTTCTTATAATTTGTTGCAATATAAGATTTGGTTTTATTTACTTTAATCTTTATGAACAAAGAAATTACGTCGTTATTATTATCCATTTTGTTTTGACTGTTAAAAGAAAATTGGCTAAAGAAGAAAGACAAATCTGTGATCACAAGGCATAACAGCATATGCCTATTTTTCGAACTTTTTAGGATAGCGTTTGATAATTTCATTTGTAATGTAGTGACTGATCGAGATTTGCTAATAAATCTTGTCCAATATCTTGCGAACTACAAATTGGATTATTCACAAAAATTTATATAGTTTGAGCATAACTCGAGTTATGCTGTTATGCTTGTGACCACAGACATATAGGGCCTCATTTTCGATTCTCAGAATTTTAAATGCTAACACGTTTGATCTGTTAATATTTATACCAACTTTGACAGTTCTATATTACGTTAATGTTGTTGGAATTTTCTTACAGCTTCGTGAATTTTTTAAATAAAATACATTTGGTCCTTTCTAGTATTAGTTAATAGTGCATAATGTGTGGCCGTCGGTGGTACAATGGTAGTGTGGTTCGATCCCTGCTCTGACCACCTTAAACCTCTTTCGACGGCGGTCACCTCGCTTAGTGACGGCGACACTATCGAGTTTTTAGCCATGAAAACGCTTCTCAAAATACCGTCCGGAACCGGTGTAAAATTGTAGGTCCCAATCAGTGAGTGTAAAGCTAGAACGCGCAGAGCTCACTGGTTCCCTTCAGGGGATGTAACGGGAAACCATTTTTTTAGTGCATATACAGTGTTGGAAAAAATAATAGGGACACCGATGTTTTTCTAATATTTTTTTTATTTTTTCTATAATATTTAAATATTTAAATTAATTAAATTAAAAGCGTTAAGTACTTCATATACGCTAACAAAAAATATCAAACTCCAATATGATTTTCAAATAAATAATTAAAAATTTGAATTTTTTGTTATATGGTCTTGGAAAAAATAATAGGGACAAGAATTAAAACGTTGCTATTTCTATAGAATACTATTTTAGTTTTAAATTATTAAATTAAAATATTAATATTTAGTGGTAGATCCTTTTGCATTAATCACTGCTTGGCATCTGCGAGGCATAGATTCTACAAGATGTAGGCACGTTTCCATCGGTATGGAGTACCAAGCGTTCTTAACTTTTTTCCACAATTCCTTTAAACTTGTGGATTTCTGGAGTCCAATATTGCTTTTTAAGACACCCCAGAGGTGTTCAATGGGGTTAAGGTCCGGAGATTGTGAGGGCCATTCCAAAATTGTTACGCTTTTCTCTTGGAGCCAGGTTTTAACCAGTCAGGAAGAGTGCTTTGGGTCGTTATCATGCATGAACTGCCAACTAAGTGGCATTTCTTCCTCGGCAAACGGAAGCATTTCATTATTTAGAATGCCAACATAATCGACAGCACACATCTTATTCTTAATCCAAAAAATAGGACCCACTCCGGATGCAGAAAAACAGCCCCATACAATCATTGACCCGCCACCACGTTTCACAGTCTTTTTGGTGTACTTGGGATCATATTCTTTGTTCTTCGGTCGACGGACGTAAGTCTTTCCGTCAGAACCAAACAAATTAATTTTTGTTTGGTCTGACCAAAGTACATTTTTCCAGTTTGAACAGTGTTGGTGTTGCTTGGCGAAAATTAATCTCTTTTGTATATTTTTTTTGCTCAACAACGGTACTTTCCTTGGGCTTCTTCCCATTAATCCTGCGTTCATAAGCCTGTTTCTTACTGTCCGATTGGTAACTGGTGCATTTAAACTCAGTTGTAGTTCCTTGGAAGACATAAAAGGGTAGTTTCTTGATAGGCGCACTAAATGTTGATCGAAACGGGATGATGTTTTCCGCTTTCTTCCTCTCGTTTCCATAGTGCGTTTTGAATGGATAGCATTAAAAACTTTGTTCCTCGAAAAGTTCATGATACTTGCTATTTCTCTAATAGATTTTCCCGTATTGTTTAATTTTTTAATCACTTTTTTCTCCTCTTTGGTTGTATGAACTCCGCGACCCACTTTTAAACACTAATTTGTCAATTTATAAAGCACATGTTGCAACAAAGCAAGCAAACGATTATTAACCGTTATTTTTTTGAGCTAAAACTAAAATAGTATTCCCTATTATTTTTTCCAAGGCCATATTACAAAAAATTCAATTTTTTAATTATTTATTTGAAAATCATATTGGAGTTTGATATTTTTTGTTAGCGTATATGAAGTACTTAACGCTTTTAATTTAATTAATTTAAATATTTAAATATTATAGAAAAAATAAAAAAAATATTAGAAAAACATCGGTGTCCCTATTATTTTTTCCACCACTGTATATTATGATTAATTTTTTGTTGTTCTGTCCCACAAATCGAAATGTTTTGGGGATCTTTCTTCAATAACTTATAGTTTAGTCTGGTTCCTCCAAAATCAATAACAGTTTGTTTGCTGGGGGTAAAAATCTTTTTCACAATACAATCACAAATTTAGAGTAAGATGTGCGATGTAATCCCCTGCAGTTTTAAAAGTAGAAATTAACTCAAAATCGTTAGGTATTTGGCTAATGAAAAATTGACTAGTGAATCCAAATGCCACAAGTTATGCAAGGGTTCGCCTTTTGACTCTCAAACTATTGATTTACTTCTTAACTTTGTTCTTACTTCTTTGTGTCGATACACATTTGTTTGCTCTTGATGAAAGAGATTAATATTCTTGCTCTCAAATTCCCGTAAAGCATTTCAATGTGTTGATTTACCAATCAACTTTAACTTCCGCAGTGCACCTCGTACCTTGACTGCCGCCTTTACCCTCGTACCTTTCAATGTCTTCTTTGGTGTCTCGATGTTGGTGACGTCACAGCAACGTTGGGTCAGGTTGTGTCGTAGGGACAGCAGACGTGTGGATGTTGAAGAAACAAAGCCCAAACACAGCTAGCGTTGTTGTTGTAAATGCACGGTTTTGCCTTTGCTGTCCGTCGGTCGCACTTTCTCACTGCCGGTAGTGGTGAAAACAGACACAATGCAAATAAATAAATAAAAACTTGTTTTTGTTTAAGAATGGTGGCTCTTCAACGGCCTACAAATGTTTCTTTTATTTATTCTATGGTTAACAATTACTCGCGAGGGTTTTGCCGTCTGTCCGTTTCACATATCACTTTGCTACTGACTATCACACTCGTTGTTTTGTGTCACCAAACCGATAGCGAGTGATATTCAGCAGAAAGGGCTATGTGCAAAGGGAGAGATGGCACAGCCGCTCAGAGAACTCATCTGTTCACGCACACACATAAGCAACCACTGGGCTGGCAAAAGTCAGCGATGGCCTAACGTGTGCGCGAACATACTGCCCCCTTTGCGCAGTATGTGCAAAACAATATTAATTGATACAGGAAGTATGAAAGAGAGGACTAAAAACTTAAATACAAATATGCAAAAAGCAAATTCAATGGAGGTTAACCACTTAGTAATTCATTAGGTTATTCAAATATAAAAAAGTCTACAAATAATTAAAATTAATTGGCAGCTTTGTCAACGCTGATGGGGCCAAAAAAAGTCCACCCAAAAATTGTCTTCTGGGAATAGGGTATGCCCTCCTCTGTCTGTTGTAACCCTAAGAAGATTTGTTTTGCCACGTCTGCTCCCAAGATCAGGCAGCACCCAGAGGGGAGATTGAATGATAGATCGGCTAGTTCTTTTGGGTCAAATTTCTCTAGAACCGCATCCGAGGTGCAACGTCGATGGGGTGAGAAAGGCGAGGGACCGTATACCACCTTGAACACTGCCGTGAGTGTTCGTACGCCTGTCAAACGATCAGTTAGCTTCAATTCGATCTGTCCGAGTTCATCTGGTACCCGAAATGGAAACAGCAGCGACGTGACTATAGCCTGGCTTCTTTTTATGTTGGGGTCCAGTAAAACACGGGTCAGCTTTTTCCCCTTGTCTGTTCCAGCTCGCTGCAGATAGACGCAAGCTGTCATTCTTAGCCATTCGACCGCACTTTCGTCTGGACTATGGAGGAGTGTGTGGTGGCGGACCTTACACGCATGACAGTGATATTTGCTGTTGCACTGATTCACGGTGTGTGACAGACCTAGACAATTCTGGCACGCCTTGTATATTTCCACCATCCTGGCTCGCTCGGAAGGGGACAATAGCAAAAATCTCCGGCAGGACCTGAACGGATGACGTGTCGTGCAGATGGGACAGCGATATTTCTCCATGTAGTCCATATCTATGGGAGAAATAGGGAGGAAATATAATTAATTACTGGGCCAGTCAATGCTGTGGAGCGTGTTAGTAGAGTAGAAAATGTTGTGGGGGACATAACGACATGTTATACTACGATTCGCTACGACGTGGTAGAAGAACAAGTTTATGTATCGGACGTGTAATTGTTCCCAAATGCGTCTTTAAATCAACTACTCTCACGCGATTATCCTTGCCGAGGTAGAGCTTTACGACTCTTCCTAATCGCCAGTCATGGGGGCCCCCCGTATCGTGGCGCAAAACTACTAAATCGTTCTCCTTCAAATCTTCTTGTGGCCTTTTCCACTTATCTCTTTTGTGGAGCTCCTTCAAATAGTCGGATTTCCAACGCATGCAAAAATCCCTTTGGATGACTTTAAGTCGCAGCCATCGATTTAACAGTGCCGTGCGAGAAGGCAATATTTCAGGCTCAGCGGGGGTCAGAAGGGAGGATCCAATCAGAAAATGTCCAGGAGTCAGAACGCTAAGGTCTTCAATATTGTCTGAAAGAGGTGTAAGTGGACGCGAATTAAGGCATGACTCTATTGAAGCGAGGATGGTAGTAAGTTCTTCAAATGTATGTCGGATTTGGCCGGATATCTTTTTTAGATGGGTTTTACAACTCTTGACTCCTGCCTCCCACAGTCCACCCATATGAGGCGCAGCGGCAGGTATAAAATGCCATTCTAATTTCTGGTGTCCATATCGTGTAACAGCCTCATCTCTTAGTTCAGAGACAGCTTTCATGAAGTTCGTTTTTATTTCCCTAGCCGCTCCGACAAAGTTTCGGCCATTGTCAGAGTATATTTTATGGGGACAGCCACGGCGAGAAATAAAACGAGTCAGAGCTGCTAGAAACGCTAGGCTAGAGAGGTCGCTTACTGCTTCCAAATGTATTGCTCGGGTGGCAAAACAAACGAATAAGCAAATATACCCCTTCGTGATACGGCAGCCTCGGCCAGAAAACGTTTTAATTTCGAGTGGGCCAGCAAAATCGACACCTGTGTTACTAAATGGGCGGCTCAATGTTGTCCTTTCAGGCGGAAGAGCTGCCATCATCTGGCCTTGAAGAGTTTTACGGGCCATAACACATTCCTTACAGTGGTTTATGTGTGTTTTAATCAAGGTTTTCGCTTTTACAATCCAGCACTCGAGGCGCACGGTAGCGAGCATCAATCGAATTCCTCCGTGAAGGGTCAATTTATGGATAAAGTCCACATAAAGCTTTGCAAAGCGACTTTGATAGGCGACAATTACCGGATGCCGTTCACTATAAGACAAGGACATCGTAGACCCCAAGCGACCATTGGCTCGAATTATCTTATCCTTATCCAAAAATGGAGTAAGGGTTAGGATGGAACTTTTCGATTCTATTTGTTTTTTCTGAGAGAGACAATGATACTCGCTTGAAAAGTGGATTTTTTGGGAAAGAAGCATCAGTCGATTACGTGCTGCCATTAACTCTTGAGCCGATAGTTTGACGCTAACGCACCGGTTTTCCTTCTTTGAAGCTGGGTGAATGGCTTTAATGAAGCGAAGAATATAAGCTACAACATGCATGGCTTTCGAGAGACAGGAAAAACGATCTAAGATGTCCTCTATTTCCGCTGATTTAGCTAAATGTGTCCGTACCGGTTTGGCCTCTAGACTCGTGTCCAATATTTCTAAAGACTCGGGCCAACATTCCATTTTTTCTTTCAGCCAGGGCGGCCCAGACCACCAAAGGTCCTTGTCCATTAACTCCAGAGGAGTCACTCCCCGGGTTGCTAGATCAGCGGGATTTTCGTCTGTTGGTACGTGCTTCCAGCAATGACCAACTTTATCGTGTATTTTTGCTACCCTATTCGCCACAAATGTGGCCCAATTATGCGATGGTTTTTTCAACCAGGCCAAAACGATTGACGAATCAGACCACAAGGCAATCGAGTTTTGAGGAATTTTCATCTGAGGCAGAAATATATTGATCAAGTTTGACAACAAGAGTGCTCCGCACAACTCCAACCTTGGGAGAGAGACTTTTTTAATGGGTGCGACTTTTGATTTAGACACGAGTACATTTGTGTGAACGATGCCTTCTATCTCGACTCTAGCGTACAAAACCGCCGCATAAGCCAACTCCGACGAGTCGCAGAACCCATGAATCTGCAGTTTACATTGCGGAGAGTATTGTACCCAACGTGGTATATGAATTTTCCCAATTTCGGAGTAAGTTTTAATGAATGCTTTCCATTTTATAAGAGTCAGTGGCTTCAGAGGGTCATCCCAACCGATGTCATCAAGCCATAACTGCTGCATTATGATTTTTGCCGTTACTACAACCGGCGCCAGCCAGCCCAAAGGGTCAAATAGCCTTGCTATGACTGACAAAACTTCCCGCTTCGTAAAAGCTGTTTTGTCTTCTAATTTTTCAGCCATAAAGTAAAAACAGTCAGCTGACGCATTCCATCTAATGCCTAAGGTTTTGGCTGTACTTTTATCGTCAAACACCAAAAAATCATTGTCTAACAGATGATCTTTGGGCAAATTCTCGAGGATGTCTTTGCTGTTCGAGGTCCATTTTCTCAGATCGAACCCAGCTGATAATAAAATTGAAATTAACTGATTTTTTGATGTTATAGCCTCTGGGACCGAATGCGCTCCTACTAGCACATCATCAACATACATGCTTTCTCTTAATATTTGAGCGCCAATGGGAAACCGATGTTCCTCATCGTCTGCCAATTGCAGTAATGTACGCAGGGCCAAGTACGGAGCACAATTGACACCAAATGTGACCGTTTTCAATTGAAAATCCTGTATTTCCTCATTTGGGTCAGGTCTGAACAGTATTCGTTGAAATGGAGCGTGTTTGGGATTAATCAAAATCTGCCTGTACATTTTCGTTATGTCCGCGTTGAATACAAACTTGTACAGACGCCAATTTAATACCAGAGACACTATATCCTTTTGTAAGACTGGGCCAACGAAAAGACAGTCGTTAAGACTTTTACCATTAGATGACGGGCTAGAGGCGTTAAAAACAACCCTCAACTTCGTTGTCACGCTATCCGGTTTATAAACGCCGTGATGGGGCAGATAAAAACAATTATCTGGTCTGCCCGTTGGATTGTTTATACTCTCCATATGGTTAAGTGTCAGATATTCACGTAAAACCTCATCATACATTATCTTCAATTCTGGCTTTCTTGCCATAGATTTCTCATTCCTGAGGAATTGACTAAGGGCAATATATCTGTTTTGGCCAATCGCCGATCCTATTTGCAAATCAGGCTTAAAGGGTAGATCAACTACATATCTCCCTTCAGCTGTACGAACTGTTGTCGTTTTATAGATGTTTTCGCAAATCTTATCTTCATCCGAAATTTTTCGTTTTGTGGGAACTTCTTCGACTTCCCAAAATTTGGCCATCTGCTCGTCAATCGACACTCTTGTGCAATGAGAGACACGAACCAAACATTTTGAATTGTTATTAGTCGTTGGGCCAGTAACAATCCATCCAAAGACTGTCTCCTGGGCCACAAGCGAGCCTAAAATGCCATGTTCCACTCCACTGAGTAGAATTAGCGGATACAAATTTCCCCCTAGGAGAATATCCACTGGGCCAGTTTTGAAGAAGTAAGGATCAGCGAAATCTAATTTTGGCAGCTGATCTATATTCACATTTTCGAACGAATGAGTTGGGACATTTCCCGTAACATCTGGGACCACCAGCGCATCAGTGTCCAGAGAAAAGTTTGACTCTCTTGTCGAACAGAGAGTAAACACTGCCATTTTCGAGCATTTTGTTAGATATTCACCGCCCAGACCGGTGATGTCTGCTGAAATCGATTTTGTGTGTAATCCCAATAACCTTTGTACTCTCGATGATATGAAAGTTTCATCCGAGCATGGGTCAATTAACGCTCTTATTTTATGGGACACACCATTTCCCACAATTTTTACCCACGCTGTAGCTAGCATTGTTTTGTGCGAGACAGACGTATGAAATGCCCTAACATTAGCAGATGTCGAAGGTGATTCAGTGGACTGTATTTGATTTTGGGGCATACTCCGAGACTCTTCTGGCCTCGACTCACTTTGCTGAGCTACTTTATTTTTGTGCAATAGCGTGTGATGCTTCGAATTGCACTTTGAGCACGTATTTTTGCTGGAGCAATCAACAGCCATATGCCCTTGGGACAGGCAGTTTAAACAATGATTATTTCTCTTCACGACGGAAAGCCTATTTTTGAAATCCATGTTAACAAATTTTGGGCATGATCTCAAATGGTGAGGTTCCTTACACAAAGTACATTTCTGACTATTCACTTTTGTGTGGTGGACTTTGAATTGTCTCGACTTGTCGTAATTGTTATAGTTTGGGCGAGAGGTTTGAGATGAGCTAGCTCCCTTGGAACTAAATACGTCAGAGACACTTTCCAACGCATGAAACCTTTCAGTCAGAAATTTATTTAAATCATCCCATTTTGGAAGTTCGGTTTTTTTGGAAATTGACTGTTCCCATAGAGACAGCGTTAACCTTGGGAGCTTTGAAGAGCATTGAAATACAAAAATTGGATCCCATGATCCTATATCGATATTGTAAAGTTCAAGAACCGAAATACAATTTGTCAACTGCCTTTGAAGATTTTTCAGACCGACAGCCGATTCTTGCGTACATGGGGTCAAGTTAAACAGTGTTTTCAACTGATTATTAATGAGAATACGTTTATTCTCGTATTGATTTTTTAAGTTCGACCACGCTATATCGAACCCTTCTGCCGTTAATGGAATATGGCGGTTTATTTCTCTAGCCTCACCACTAGTTTTTTGGAACAGGTGGTATAATTTTTCCACTGGGCTAAGTTTTTTATTATTCAAGTAAATAGCCGTAAACAGGTCTCTGAAACTGGGCCAGCTCACGTAATCGCCGTGAAAAACTTCTGTATCGCATGGTGGGACCGAAACAGATGAGCTCAGTCTCTGAGATGCAGGAGTAGGTGCCTGAGAAATTTTTAACTTTTCCCTAAATTCACCGATTATTTTTATGCAATCGATATAGCAATCATGCGCTTCCCTTTTTCTATTTCGGATCGCTTCCTTATCCTTTTTCATGCATTCCGGGTCAGATAAACATTTCCAGTAATTGTCCTTACATTCTTTCCATGCACTTTCAATCTCATGCTTTTCAGCTTCTAGGGCTAGATTATTGTACGTGCTTAAATCAACTTCTTTTAATTGCTTCGTACACCAGATGATCTCATCGCACTGGACTAAAAACCCTTCAAGACTCATTGTATGAGTCGAAATGTAGTGAGAAAGAATTTATTTTGCGATAGAAAAAAAATAAAAATAAAACTTGCACGAAAGCCCAGTTAGGTTCGATACCTTATGAATTATTCTACACCACACTCAAGTTCGTGTTTGCGTTGAGAATGAGGATCAGATTCGAAAAAATTTTTCAAAAAATATTTGTCTCAAATATATTTTCCAGTGACCCACTGTACATAGTACAAGTTTTCACAGACGCGCTAATCCGTTTGAGGCAAAGCAGCTAAAACAACAGCTTGAATTTATATCCACAAAAAACAGATAACAATTTGTGATAAAAGCGGGAAACAATTATTTATTTTATTCTTCTCTTAAATTTTTAATTTGCGATGATTTTCGGTCAGATCTCTAAATTTTCCACAATTGAACCAATATCCAGATTGAGACAGTATTTGCTTAATTGCACCAGTGAAGGTAGTTTGTACCAATGCGAAATTTTTTTTTAAAAAAATTTGTCTCGAAAATAACTTATCTGACTCACTGTGGAGATAAATTCTCAAATTATATTTTCCACAATAAGAATGTTAACAAAAATGTTGTATCGAATTCTAATTTTGCTGATTTACTGTTAAGAAAAATTCACAAAATTTATTCTACATCAATGGGCCAAGAGTTCCAAAAAATTTTGTATCGAAAAATAATTTTCCTGACCCACTGTCCAGAAAATTCACAAAATTTATTTTCCAAGAGTTCCAAAAAATTTTGTATCGAAAAATAATTTTTCTGAGTCACTGTACAGCAAAATTCACAAAATTTAATTTTTTGACAAAGGGTTAAGGTTTTAAATTGCAAAGTAATTGCTCTGACCCACTGCACAGAAACCTTGCTAAAGTTCCAAAAATGTTTTCTCGAAATATAATATTTCTGAGCCAGAGTGCAAGAAAATTCCAAAAATTTATTCGTTCTTTTGTAAACGGGCAAGATTTCCAACGAAAAAATAAAATTAGCAAATAACTTTTCTGATCCACTGTACAGAAAATACACAAAACTTTTTGGACCAAAGCAATAACAATGGCACTATTCTTCTTCAACTGAGTCAGATTCGTTGGCTTTAGCAATTTTAAATTTTGCAAACAAAAATTTTTCTGATCCACTGTGCCGAAAATTTAACAAGTCTCTTCGATTAAGAGACAGAATCCGATAATACGGTACCGTAATAAAAAAAAACAAAAATCGAAAACAAAAAATTACCATTGTGATTACACACAAATGTACGAGAGACAGACACACTATGACGGTAGCAAAATAATGATTTTTGATTTTTTTTTTTTTTTTGTCCAATAACAACTTCGTTAGGATCAACGAGTAGCGGATTATCAAAACAGTTGGCTTTTTCCCGGCACTTCAACGGCCGAATACAAAAACAAATTGCACTAGGGACCGATTCCGTTGTAGGCGTATTAAAACAATTTGCTGTCTTAGGGACAACGGAAAATTCACAAAACTTGTCTTTGTCTTTTCTTTTTCAAAGGGTCAAGAACTCCAAGAAAAATTCAAAACTTAGTTTCGAAAAATAATTTTTCTGACCCACTGTAAAGAATAGTCTCAAGTCTTTTCAACTAAGCGACAGATTTCACTAGTACGGTACCGTAATATTGCAATTTCATTAGGATCAATTTTTTTTCCCTGGCACTTCAACGGCCGAACACAAGAAACAAATTGATCGAGGGGAAGACTAACCGGGACCGAGGGGAAGATTATCCGTACAACGGGTCAGATTCAGTAAAGTACACTGTACATACCTTAAGTCTGCTCCGGAATCACTGGCTTCTTGATTTACGGGCGAAGGACCAAATGTTGATTTACCAATCAACTTTAACTTCCGCAGTGCACCTCGTACCTTGACTGCCGCCTTTACCCTCGTACCTTTCAATGTCTTCTTTGGTGTCTCGATGTTGGTGACGTCACAGCAACGTTGGGTCAGGTTGTGTCGTAGGGACAGCAGATGTGTGGATGTTGAAGAAACAAAGCCCAAACACAGCTAGCGTTGTTGTTGTAAATGCACGGTTTTGCCTTTGCTGTCCGTCGGTCGCACTTTCTCACTGCCGGTAGTGGTGAAAACAGACACAATGCAAATAAATAAATAAAAACTTGTTTTTGTTTAAGAATGGTGGCTCTTCAACGGCCTACAAATGTTTCTTTTATTTATTCTATGGTTAACAATTACTCGCGAGGGTTTTGCCGTCTGTCCGTTTCAAATATCACTTTGCTACTGACTATCACACTCGTTGTTTTGTGTCACCAAACCGATAGCGAGTGATATTCAGCAGAAAGGGCTATGTGCAAAGGGAGAGATGGCACAGCCGCTCAGAGAACTCATCTGTTCACGCACACACATAAGCAACCACTGGGCTGGCAAAAGTCAGCGATGGCCTAACGTGTGCGCGAACACAATGTTTTGTGCTCATTAACGATTTCATTAGATAAAAGAATTGCAACGATGGATATGTATGGAATGCAAAAAAAAAATATTGGCTTGACTATTAGTTTCTTGTGTTGGCGTCAGTTGCAATTGGAAGTTCGTGGTCAGAAAATGTGTAATTTGAAGCAAATAAATAAATATATAATAATATAATAAAGTCTCAAATAACTGGAAAATGTTTACTGCGTACTGGTAGGTAATATAAATTTAAAATATTGATAACAGATTAAAATATTGTTTTCAGATTATTTTATCACTTTTGCAGAATCCATACCAATAAACACGAAATTCCCTGGGTCGGCGGAAGACCAACTAAGAAGACCTACTCAAATTAAAAAAAAAGGTAGATAAGGGCAACCTCTGTTTCAAGGAAACAACATAAAGAAGCAAACAACTGATAGCTGTAGAGTCGTCTTTAGTTTTACCTTTCAGTTTTTTATCTTTTTATTAAACATATTTTTCATCTTTTTAATTTATATTCTTATGAAAAGCGAAGAAACAAAAAACTCATAGATGTGACGTTCTTTTTAATTGTATCTTTAAGTTTTTTACCTTTTACGAAGCGTGGAATTTCATTATATTTTATTGGAATTTATTTAAAGTTTAAATTATAGTTTTTAAATGAATTATTATAATTTTAAGTTTTCATTGTTAAATAAATAAATATCAAAAAATGTTCTCGTCTTTTCATTATGGAAATAACTGGTACATTAGGAGTAGAGGAATCGTTGTTTTTTGCTGACCGGTGATTTCATCGGATAATCTTCATTAATCTTTTTGTTATGGCAGCAGTATTAGTGAATTCGTACATCACATGTTGTTAGTGAAATCATTAGTGAAAGGTTATGCACAAGATGGCAATTGGCTACCGCCAATCTCATCCCCATGTTAAATTCGTTAGTCGAAAGCATTGCTGGTAGTCTGGCAGGTAGCTAGTGGTAATTCTTGGTAGTTAGGGAAATCACTAAAGATTCGTTAGCTACGTCGACTGCAGGGTCGTTAACCAATCGTAAAGCGTTATCAAATCGGTGTGAGCTATGTATGAGTGTATTAGTGTAATCATACGCTGCATACAATATAAAACAAATAAATAAAATGAATACATAAACATTTAATTTTAATAACTTTTAAAAAGATTTTTTGCACTTTTAATAAAAAATTTACTAAAACAAAGCAAAATAAGGAAAACTAAAAACTAAACTTGTCAAATATAAGGAAAACTAAAAACTAAAAGTTTTCTTCATCTTTGAGATTGTCATTCATACTTAACAGCTGCATATAAGCACCATCTAGCGAGCAATATTAGCTACTAATTTTCGAAAAACATTTCAGTAAACAGCTGATTAATAACTTGTCAACCGCAACAAATACAAAATAATAAAATATTTTACAAAACACCAAAAAAATTATAACTCAGAACATAAAACAACACAAAGTGTATCAAAGCTGAATGGAGGTAATGTTAATTCTAATAAAATTTCTATTAGATTCCAATATAAATTAAGATTATAACATATCTTCATTACGTACTGTTGCCTTACACTGAAACTGGTGCACGACAATTGGGTAACAATCTCCATCTCATGCCAATTATTATGGGTGGAGATTTTAATACAAATTGTGCAAACCCACAGTCGCAAGCTTTATCAAAATTTTTATTTGACGTTTTCCACTTGCATATGAGCAATTCCACTACTATAGATGCAGTTTTCCATAGATTTTTAAATACAATCGAGTCAAAAATTTATATTTGTATCTTATTTTAGTTACCATATGCCAATATTAACTATTTGTACTTAAGGGATTTACCATAGGTGGGCACTTTGCAGTACTACTAAAATTTCAGTAAAAATAATTCTTTAACTAGTAAATTTTTACTGATTACTAAAATTTTTTTCAGCAATTTTCAGTAATCAGTAATGCCCGATTACTGATTATTATGAATACGGCCCTATGATTTGACTGGTAATGCAAATTAAATTTCATTATCAGTAAAAATTTACTGAATTTTTTCAGTAATCAGTAAATTTACTGTTTACTGTAATTTTTAATGCAGTACATATATACTGCAGTGTGCCCATTTACTAACCAAATAAGTTAAATAAAACAAACAAAAACCAGCAAATTCCTATGTATTTACAATATTGAAAGTTTTGATACTTTTAATTGATTAATTAAAAAAATATACTAAAAGCATAAGTACTTCCAACTTAAAAAAAATTTGTCATTACTAGATGTTTACACATCTCCCCTGTGATCGGACTCACATTATAATTTTTTTATGTTTATACATACATAAGGCCCAGGAAATAGCACCCAATGAACAAAGAAAAACAATGAATGAAATAAAAGCCGAGCAAAAATGAAATTAACTCCAAAGCAAAATGGAAACAAGGCCGAAAAATATCCTTGTAAAAGGCCCATTTGGAAACCCCGATTGGAAAACGAAATAACTTACAAAACAAATTGAATACTTCCCAAAAAATTTGGTTGTTTTTTCAAAACCATTGGAGATTATTTCATTTCTCGTTTGGGGGTTATTTCGTGGAGCCATAATATCATTAGTTGAACTCAATAGGTTATGCGCTTCGTTTTTTTCCTTACCTTATCACGTAACCCTCGAAGAATTAATGTTACTTTTACTTCTTCTTTTTATCTCACAAACATTTTAAAACGTTCTTCTCAGGTAGGATGACTTACCTCCGAAAATTTTCGTGGTACCTTTTCTACTTTATGCCATGCCATCCATGTTGAATGTCTTCATAGCAAGAGGAAGTTGGTGGTGATTACTATTGTTGTTGTTTCCGGCTGTTGTTTAAGTTCTTGGAATGCTATACTTTTTGGCTTAAACATGAAATTACTCCAGCCAAGACGTGACAAAGTTGATTGCATGTTAAGGATAAAACTACATAGAAAATTTTAACAAAATAGATTTGAGTTTAATCGAAATCATAAATTGAAGAAAATCCAACCCCAAATGTTCTTCGCCTGTCCTGTTTCCTGACATATTACTGTGAAATACGAGAGATTTTGCGGTAATGCTGCTTCGTGTACGCGCGTGTTTTAAATGCGTGTGTTTTTTTATGAGCCAGTATCATCGACGTAACAATATCGTTTGAAAGATGGTCGTCATACATAATTCGACCACATAAAATTAAAATATATATGGCCTACTGACATAACTATATTGGCATTTGAAGATAGCTAACTGAAGGGTTCTAATCCCGAAATTTGTAATGGTTTGTTAAATTTCTTGTTCGTCTTACTAGTCATGCATTTTCTAATTATCTTATTAGCACTATTTAACGGAGCATAAAAGTATCAAATTATATAGGATCGGAAATCAATAATTTTCTTGTATACCACTCTACTTTTGAATTGGATCTATACGATGAAAATATGGACTTCCCCGATGACTGTTTACCGCACCTTCCAAGCAATGATGAGAGACAAAGATGGATTTATATTGTGTCAAGTCAAGTGCATGAGAAGCAACTATGTTTTGCACTACCAACTGGGATTCAGAGACTGTTGACGATGTGTATCACGTGTGTTCTGATGCCACTTCCACTTGTCCTCTGAACACAATATTCTATTTGCGGCCACCATAAACATGCATAGTAATACTACATCTGCCGTCAGGTTACGGCAACTGCGTGATCTGGAATGTCATGGAACAGTGCTGACTACACAAAATCAAAACTAATAAGCAATGCCCAATTTTTGTGATTTTTCATTTTGGTCATATTTAAACGCATTTTGTATAGGACCCTCCTTATCGAATATTGGGTAAGTTAATTCTACAAAAATGTTGGGAGAGATAAACAAAAGTGGTCCAATCCTACACTTCACCCCCTAGGAGGCTCCAAGGGAGCGGTAGGCTCTGAATTGTATGTGTACCACCTTACCAGTTAAGGATAGAGGGTATTGCAGGTTGGTCATACTATTGACTCTTCTAAGGGCACACTTGGGGCAGTTAGAGCTGTGAGAGGAAATCACTTAAAAATTTAATTTTTGTTTGAGAAGTACGTTAGGTGGTGAAGATGGGGCTTAAGTTTGTTTCAAGAAAATGTTGTGAAGCAAAGATTTAAGGAGGTCGGTCATCCATTTCACACCTCTAGAGGTGACTCAGGAGCAGTGGTGGGACTTGTTGTTCATTTTTCCCTCTTAACCCTCAGCAATGAACGGATGAGGAGCCATTTATCCCTACCCAACCTCCCCCATTCTTTGGCTAATACATTTTTTTCCCAACGTCACAGATTAAGGGGACAAAAGTCACCAAATTTTGTTACTAAGGATCTTCATACAACATTATCCTACCCTTATTGGCCATTTGTGGCCATTGGTGGTGCAATGGTAGTCTGCGCGGCTCTTGTGCAAGAGAACGTGGGTCCGATCACGGCTCTGATCTCCTTAAATTTATTAAGACGGCAATTCTATTCTTAAAGTATTTTATATGGAGGGGTTTGTGGCTTCAAAAGGTATTGTCTCGAAGACTTTCAAATTCCTAAAACTGAACTGTGTAGCATTTTTGAAAACCACAGCTGCCAGATATGAAGGAAATGCTTTGAAAATTGGTACAGTTACCAATGGTACTGCAATTTTTTTGGATTTGCGTTTGGACAGGTAATTCAAATTAAACTACAAATTATAATTGTCATATTATTAATTTGCCCCATGTATGATTCATAGGTACATATTGATGGTATCTTACTAAATGGATGGTATCCATTTAAGCGGTTTTCCAAATGGTAAAAAAGGGTTCTTGATTTTTAATCCCAAACATATCTCGTATGAAAACTTTTTTACATATGAAGCTCTTTTGAGCTCATTTATGGGTAGGACCTATTTCTTTTTTGGCGTCTATTTAAAACTATTTCAGTCTACAATAAAAATAAAAAAAAAACCAATCATATAGAAAAACCCCTGAGCGAAAGTTTTGCCAAACATCGAAATTTAATTTTTTTTCAAAAATGCTGACTATAGACGTTTTACCTTGTGTATTTTTGCCAAGGCCTTGTCTTTCAGAAAAAAATTAAAAATTTGTATAGGTTTCTTGGAAAAGACTAAAGAAAAGACTGAATTAATCATGGTACCGTAGCGGTAAAATATTGTATTCTTTACGGGTTGAAAAAGAATTCTCAATTTGAGAAGCCGCTATTTCCAAACGGCTTGAGATAACTTATCTTTTCATAAAGTGTATTCTTTACTGAAGTGTTCAAAATTTAGTAGTGTTTCCAAGAATTTTCTTTTCCGTCATTAACATATTAACAAAATTTTTAGTTATGAACAAAAATCTGAAAAAAGTCAATGAATAAATTGACAATTTTAAACATAGAGAATATCTTAATAACAGAAAAAGATTGTAAAAAGTAAAAAATCGCTATAATCGGCATATAAGTGTCGAAGGCTTTGTAAGTTTCGACAGCACTAAAGTGGTCAACTTTCTAGTATGTTAGGTCTGAAACTAAGTTTGCTGCCGAAAATAACCCATAAGTATTTGTTAGGTCTACAAGCTTAGTTTCAGACACAGTCAACGTGATATTACCCAAGGTACGTATTTTATATCCTCAAGTAAAAGGGTCTAGCTCGGTCTTGGTGTTGTATAATCTAGTCAAGTTTGCCTCACGCATCTACACAACGAACGGTAGATATCCTGTAGTATGCCCCAATAACATACTATAATACTTCACACTATTTTGATATATACAATACTCACAATATTTATGCATCCGCATTTTTAAGCGTGCACAGAATTGCTTTATATAGGACTACTGATAAGAATCCTCCTTAAAAAGTTCCTCTCTTAACATACCTGGTAGAGGTCGAGGTGCCAAGGTCGGCAGAGACGTGTCATACGATCTACATCCACCATATACATAAGTCGATAACACCAATTTTGTGGATTCTTATGTAAACTATTTGGCAATCAAGAGCTCTCTATCCATCCTGAAACTTAATGCAGGACTGTCTGTGTCGATCTGTTTTTACAGGACATATATATAGCCGCCTTCCATCAAAACTCACCCACAATTGTCCGTCTGTCAGCCATTCTAGTCTTAAGTTGGAACGATTACAAACATATAAACCTAACACCTTTAGAGGACACGTGAGAGGCCTTTCCTACTATAGAAATAAAACCCCGTTTTGTCTCCTTCCACCCTCTAGGTAGGTATTTGAAGTCTTTACACGCTATGCTTTACTTTATCAGTCAGACAATCAATAGATCAGTCACAGCCATGTCGAAACCAGGACCCTTAAAGGGTTTGAAGCTGTGGGTATCCTATTTAGTACCAGGATAAGTAACAATTTCTGATCTGTAAGGATTATGGTCACTTACAGCGGTCTCCTGTTTTAGATGTTTGTCAGGGAATGTGTGTCTCCACTGCAGGTTGTCTATTGCCGACATGAGCCGTTCAGGTACCTATCACTTTACAGCCTGATACCAGTATTTGCCTCAGCCTTGACGCCACGGATGAATTTTCCATTGATCAGGAGATCATTGGCGAGTTTTTCTTAGCACATCTGGGTGAATTCTTAGATCGCTTTAGTTAAACTTTCCAAATATTCCAGTCCACTTTGTGTCTCAAAGACTGGGTTTTGGTAATAAGTCGTACACATTCCTTATATTCGCAAGGTCTTTATTCCATCCGGAAAGTTTATTCTTCCCCTTTGTTTTAGTTGGAAGGCAATGGATTTGTAGAGACTTGTCGAGAGCACCCGGTACCCTGCCTGCTGCATTCTCTATGTCATCTACGCATCTTACCATCACATATGATTCTGATCCCAAATAAAAGTCTTCTCATAGAAGTTCCAGTAAGTCTTCCTTACATTGCGACGATTTATTTCAGGCTGGTTCATTTTCCAATACAACAGAAATCTGAGGCCTTTATGATCGGAGAACGAATTGTCATCAAGGAGATTCCATTCCCTGATCATCGGTGCAAAGGTGTCATCTAATGCCTCTTGTCTGGGGCTGGTAATGGCAGTCGGCTCATTGACTTTACTCAATATACGTGTTACTCAATAATTGTTTCACCCCTTTCACTGTTGTGAGTGCTTCCTTATATTATTTTATTTGTACCTACCCTTTTTTGCCTCCTCTATGAGAGTTCTTCGTGATCCCTGTTCTTCACGGTGAATGTGTGGTGCGCCCCTCCAAATATTGAATATTCTCAGATTCAAGCTGATCGGAACTTGATCCATTAAACAGGTTAATCCATTTCGTTTAATTATTCTTCATCAGGGATTACATTCCATCAGGGATGATAGTCTTTATGCCGCACAGATGGATTTCTCAA
This sequence comes from Phaonia tiefii, assembly GCA_963931995.1. Lineage (NCBI taxonomy): Eukaryota > Metazoa > Arthropoda > Insecta > Diptera > Muscidae > Phaonia > Phaonia tiefii. The sequence goes on from OZ008370.1 coordinate 140,305,694, forward strand.
AAAGTTTGGTAATAAAAACTTCAGCCATTTCAAAACAACATGGCTCATGAAGACGAAATTACACACGGATATGGATGAAGTACTGTGGTATTGAAATTTGAAATTTGTAAGTCATAACTCCCCTGGCCCCACTATAACCGTACACTGGGAGCCCAAAGTTGGCAATCTCGGCCATCAGAACTATTTAATCCGTTGCGATACTATGGAGTCCCAATTTAGGAATTTCAATAGGCACCTTCGTAGTCTGTAAGAAATTTAATTTTGATCAGCCAGGCGCACAGTGCTTTGTCCCAATACATCGATGGGACAAAAATAGAAGGAGTCGTCCTAGGGTAATAAAATATGGCACGAGTCCCTAACATAATAGAATTATGAAAATTTCAAAGTATCGACAAAAGTGACCACGCCCATCACCCACCGCCCATAAAATCCGAAATTATTATTGGCTGTAAAAATTTAAATATTGCGGAAACTTTCTTGAAAATTGCGTGAAGAATATATTTCTACGCTACCTTATGCAAAAAAAACATTTCATCAACATTGACCACTCCCACCGCCCATACAAACCGAAATTATTATTATTATTCTACGCAGAAACCAAAAGTGTTTTCAAAAACACTTCTCCAATAGCAGCTGATAGGGACTTGTTCTTATTTGTCCCTGGTAGATAATTATATAAACTGTAAAAAACAAAAAGAACAAAAAAAAACCTCATATTTCGTATTATTTTTTTTATTTCATGAAACTTTAAATTTTTTGCGTATTTATTTATTTATCTCACAGCTACAATCCTCAATAGGATACAGCCGGTAATATGATTTCAACAACGTTATAAAATTTAAATTATATACGTAGTAGACATAACATACAATACTTAATAAAATTAAAATGCATTTAACATAAGAAAAAGAGTAGAGTACAATTAAAATAATATGAAGAAAATTTGTAAAATTTAAAAATTTAAAAAAAGTAAAATATAAATATAAAAATAAAAATATTAACATAAAATAATTAAAATGAAACAAAATAGTTAAAAAATAATACAAAATACAAAAATAAAAAATAACTTATAATTAAAACAGTGGCAATACAGGAGCTGGGACAGGAACATCTGGAACATGAGGAGCAGGAACAGGAACATCAGGTGGAGTAGAACAACAGGGGGATGAGCAGGAACAAGAGAAATGGTAAACAAACTCCACAAATTTTAGTGGAATGATTCACAGGAACTTTAGGATAAAATCATAGGAGATAACATAGGCAGTCACATCTGGAGCAGGAACGTCGCAACAATTTGTGTGGAACGATAAACAGGAACATAAAAATAGCATAATGGGAGATAAACAGAAAGAGTAGGGACTTGAAGATCTGGAACATAAAGATGAGGGACATGAATGTCAGCATCTGGCGTCAACCGCTAATGATTCATCCATCTATTCAGCGTCAGCTACAATTCATTGTAGAATTCAGAATTTATAATAAGATTGATTAATAGAAGCAGGACTGGTTTATCAGAGGAAAATGGTTGGCAACACAAGCTGGATAATAGTTCCCGATTAATTACGAATTAAATGTTGCTTAATTATATTCAAAGAATCTGAAGCGGGTAAGGAATTCTAGATCTCATTGTAAATGAGGCAAACGCGTCGAAAAGAATTGTAGTAATCGTAAGTATAACGGACAGTCGGTAGTTTTACAGGATAGAAATATCGGGTTTGTCTACAGGGAACATTAAAATTTATTTGACTCACGAGAAAATTTGAATCTATACAACCCCTAGTGAGTTTTACAATAAACATAGCATTTAACATATACCTACGTTTTTCAAATGTAGGAAGTTCAATAAGCATCAGTCGATTTTTATAAGGCGGCAAATCATCAATGTTCCAAGCGAGACCACGTAAAGCAAAAAGTAAAAATTGTCTTTGTATCGATTCGATGCGGTCTATGTAACAGGCATTATACGGACACCACACAATACAAGCATATTCTAATCCAGGTCTAACGAGAGGGACAAAAAGACGTTTAGCGACGTAGTGTATCAAATACAAAATTTGTGCTTTTTGAAGCCGCAAAACATAATTTTAATCTCTATATTTTCTTTAAAGTAATATGTATATAAAAAAAATAAAAACGACAAAACTTTAGCCAAAATTTGCTGATTTTTTTAGCTACGCTACGATACCAAAAAAATTCAATGCCAACCAAGTCAGATTTCTGATTTTTATCCATGAAACGGAGCAGTGTGAGGCGGGCTGAATTGTTTCCCTTTTGTGTTTTTGTGAAATCCCCTACTGTTCACCGTTTGTGGTCATGCATCCTTCCGTTCCCAGCCCATACATGGGAACTTGATACAGAGCAGGAATTTAACCCGCCCTATCAAACACAGGAGCCACGGACACTAACCATTGCACCCTCGATAGACAGTACAATTTTTTATGGTAATAAGCATATTAACATTTTTAAATGCGAAAAATCTTTCTAGATTATAATAAATAACACGTTTATATAAGTAAGAGGGTTTGCACGTTGTGTTGCTGTTGTCTTATATATTTGTTATGCCGGTAATGATATTTAGGTCCTTTTACGCCCCAACCATTGGAATTACCTTGTGCTACACGTCGATATCCTTGTCTTCTGCCTGAAATCTCCGTCAATTACGAAGTACTTACGTTAATGGCTCCTTAATGGGCTGTTTATATCTGACGTGGAATGCTTCAATGTCGTTAGATTGGTTAGTAATATCCATGTACGGAAGTTATAAACATAACAAAAATATTCTCTATTCAAGCCATAGAATGGCATTTTAGGTAATTTATAAATATTAGGTATAATTCTTATACTGCTATGATTTATAACTTTTATTGTCTCATGAAAACATCGCACCTTTATTAATAGCTATATATTATTGGTGGTTATTGCCATGCGAAATATGAGCAGTAGTTAAAGAATATTAATAGGTAATGCCAAGATTTTCGATATTTCACAACGTTTCAAACATAACTTTAATACCTGGAAACATAAAATTGGATTAAGTGTTTTAAATCTAATTCTAAGTTATCAATTACATTTAAATACGTATGTGGCACACTGCGGTGTAGACTAATTTGTCAAAAACATTTGCCATTTCACATGGCAAGTTCAAAAACCAATCCACTTCCGTGACAGTTTAAGTTTAAAATTTCTTCTTTTCCCATATTTCTCTACAAACCATCGAAGCATTTGAACAAACCATTGTGCAGATCCATACACAGATGCAGACAAAGCTGCTGAGCAAAATATTATATCGTAACACTTTGGCTTTTACAGTTTTTCCTAAATGCAATAATTTTCTTTGGGCAGCAGCTTTCAAAGAGCTCTTACCAAATAACCAGAAACATAAATCAAGAGCAAGCCGAAACGCTATTTACCTTAGGTAAACAATCGTTTTTAAGGGAACTACTTTGTTGAATTTGTTAAACGTATGTTTCTTTAGATTCATGAAATTTTGGAAATCTCCAATTTTTTATCAAAAAATAAGTCAAAATAAAATTGGAAACAACCAGACTTCATATACATATACGAGTTAATTTGTTGCCCCAATTGTTTCCAATTTCCTTTAAAGTTTCTACATAAATCCGCTTCACATTTAAGTGACCAAGCAGATCGGCTTGAAACTATTTCGAAATTTGTGGTTTAAGCAAGTGGTATCACTATCATATCCTTTGCTTATATGCCTGTCAAATTCAGATGTATCTTTGTTTAATTTTTTTTTATTTGCCATTTTGGGTTGATATATATTTCTATTGAGTTTGATAGCGAAATAAAACCAGTCAAAATCGATATACTTGTTGTTGCTGGATTATTGTATTTGTGTCGTTGCAATACCGGCCTTTTATCCATTGTATACAAGCTTTCCTCGACCATAATGTGCGATTGACTGAAACCATTTATTGCAAACCTCATCGGACCTTTTCAGAGTGGCTTTTGTCCCAGAAAACATTAAGAAAAATCCTGGAGAAACTTCAAGGAAAGTACGTCGACACACACCTACAATCTCTTTATAGACTATTTGGTTGCCTTTGATAGCCCGGTGTGTGAAAAATTGTACGAGGCCATATCTGAACTTGGCGTTCCTGTTATGCTGGTACGCTTTTGTGTAATGACACTGAACGACACGAAACCCCCAGTAAAGCTGGTAAAGACCTCAGCAAATTATTTAGTATGAAGTGAGGCCCCAGGCAGGGCAACAGTCATTCATGCGACCTCTTCAACCCTTTAGTAGAGATTATTATGTAGTAGAGATTTTTAGTAGAGAGTATTATGGAAAAAGTTACAGTCAACTTAAATGTAACTAGTCGCAGCAACTGTCACAACTGCGTATACTGATGATTTAGACAACTGCAGAAAGCTGCGACGTCGGGTACATATAATACAGCTCGTGATTCATCAGTCGTCGATACTGGCCATTGCCTATTACATGCCAATGTACTTTTCGGAACATTTTTCTCTCGAAGACTCCCAGTGAAATTTGATTCTTGCCCATAAAAACAGCTTGTATGAGAGTCTGATATAGTTGGATGTTCGTTTCTCGAGAGAAGGTATTATCTCTGAAGTGCTTACTTAGCTCGAAGTAACATCTACTTACAAACACAATTCTGACGTTATTGACGAAAAAACTCGTTCCTCTCAAACGAAATCTCAGATAACTGAAGTTTGTTTGCAGACTGTATTTGGGAGAAACGAACTCCTGTTAATCCATACATGTAATTTTATTTGGGAGAATGTTTGCAGCAAACGAGTTATATAAGCTGATAAAACGTTGAGGAGAAACAAAAAACGTTTCCGTCAATTATTGTTTCAGTTACAGCAACCGAGTTCTAGTTACTCTAAAGTAAAAAAACGTTTGCGAGAACTGAAAAACGTTTACAGTAAACGAGATATGAGAAATGAGGGCTGAGGGCTGAAAAAAAGCTTTACGATAACCGAAAAAACGTTCCGTTAACTGTTCTTTCGGTTACAGCAACCGAGTTGTAAGTACAACTTTTATTTATGGCTTCCATAAGCTCTTTCTTTTGTTTAATTTTCCAACTTTTCTGATTTTGGTTTTACCCATAAAGTTTGTTTTAAAACAAGTCTATTTTTTCACTGTCTACTTACACGTCTATCTCGCCTGGCATTCAAATAACAACTAAAAGCGCAGCAAACTTCAACGCATCAATTGTCCATCCAAAATATATTGATAAGGTAGTGCGTGAGTGTGTATTCCAAATGAGTGGATAAAACTGTATATACAGTCTACAGAATGAGAGACATTTACGTTCTTCGTAATCTGTGCTCTCATTAGAAAAATGGTTAATTTCAGTTATCGCAAACGTTTCTTACATTTGCGGGAAATGTTATTTTGTACGCGTTTGATGCCATTTTGACATTTTCGATATACGAGATTATTGGGGAAAACTACATGAACGGTTGCGATTAATAAATTAATACAAATCTATCAAAGTATTGTTGCGGCAACCGAGCAATAAACGTTTTTTTTTCTTTGCGTGTACTACCTCTAAATTATATAGGTTATCGACCTTTACCCATTCATCTAATCGGTGGATGTTAATTATGTCTTGTCCTCGTTTACTGCCAAACCCACTGATGCTGATGCCTTCTCCATTCTCCAAAATACAGCAGTAACTTCACACAGATTTCGCCCAATGATATCTAACTCATCAGCATACACAAACAGCATCGTGCTGCTATTCTCACGATGATCTCCATTAATGTGTTGAAGAGATCGTATGATAGGATGTCGCCCTGCCTAAGACGTCGCCTTGCACTAAATGGTTCGGTGAGATCTTTACCAATCTTGTCAGTAAGTATCATTCTACAAAGGCATGCCAGTTTAGCAAGAATACAAAGCTCAGCATAGCTTGGTACAACTTTCCCCGTATCGGGCTATCGAATACAGTCTTATGTTCTACAAAGGGTAGGTAGTTGTGGATTTGGTTTTCGTGGGTTTTCTCCTCATATTTCCCTAATGAGAATATTTGGTCGATATTTGCCTTTCTAGGCCTAAAGCCAAACTGATGAGGTCCAATCAGGTCAGCAACAAACGGCTTTAGTCTTTCGCATATTACGCTCTAGAGGACCTTGTGTGTGATGCATAAAAGGCTTATTCCACAATAGTGTGTACGTCGTCTTTTTTAAAAACAGTACACAGTATGCTAAGATCGGGCATGCCAGCCTGTCTTAAATAGCTCAGCCGGTAGTCCATCAGCATCAGCGGCTTTGTTATTCGTAAGCCGTGCAATTGCTATTGTAATTGCACAAGGAGCGGGCAGTTACCGCCATCGTCCTGTACTCATATTTATTGAACACCCTCATATTTATTGAAGTTTCCTGGGACGACTAAAGCAGAGACGTGATGTCCCAATATTACCAATATACTCTGAACTGCTGTAACTAGACTCCCGTTCTTATCTATACAAAAGGGGGGGCCTGGTCCATTTTCATTAATTTGGCTTTATACTTTTCGGAAGAATTTACAGTCCTCATTCTTCCTTCCGTAAGATTCAATTTGCTCACTCTCGCGTTTTCTCAATAACCGACTTTTCTTCTGAAACAAATGGGTTTCCTCACTCCTCTTCTACTTATATATATTACTGTCACGGGTCGTGTTGCAACCGATGGAAGCATTACCATACTTGCAACCTTCTGATGTCCAGTTTTCTATAGGTCTGGTTTCGTACGACTTGTGCGAACCTTTGCTGCAACCAGGTAGTGATCCGTACCAACATTAGATCCCCGAATCATACGTACGTCTATTACAATACTAGAGTGCCTTCCATAAATTTCTATACGATCAGTCTGGTTCTTCGTCTGTTCAACAGGGGATATCAAGTAGCATTATGGATACCTCTACGTATGTTGGAATCCCGTAAAAGTCACAACCATGTTTCAAAAAAATCTAACAATCTCATTCCGTTATTGGAGGTAATGGCGTGTATACTGAATTTACCGATGGTTGGTTCAACAAGATTTTTCCTTGCCGAATTTAGTATTAAAATCATCTAGGACATTTTTAATATGATGGTCAGGGCAGCGATTGGATGTTTTCTCTAGGCGCTCATAGAACATGTTCTTGGTGGAACCGTATTTTTTTTTTATGCGGATGGTGGCAATACGTTCACTCACAGGGTTGAGCGTTGACATCAGATGTCGCAGTTTTTTCCCAGCTACAAATCCGCAACCAGATTCATCATTTTTTTGTAATGATAGTTGTACTTTATGTCACAGTTCTTCGTCCTTGTATAGCCATAACCTGTACATCACATCTCCTGGATAGCAGTAATCTCAGCTTTATAATTCTTGAGGACATCTGCCAATTGGATAGTGGCAACAGATCTGTAGAGTGTTTAAATATTCCTTGTGCAACTCGGAATAACTCGTGTTCCTTATAACGTTTGCGTTTGTCGTTAATAAATAGGGGGTTTTATTTTTATAGTTTTCATTCTGTATTTTCAGTTTCACTATTACGGTGACGGAATGCAAGCCCAGTATATCGTGATTTTGCATTTTACCTACTGCCAGGATGATTATGTTTCACCCGTACGTTATGGATCAGGCGCTGACCAGAATGCAGTATGTCAACGGACAGAAGAATATGTCCACTAGATCGAAGAGCTTCCTGACACGTATCAATGATTGCCTAATCAATCAGGCTACTCAATCATTTCGACTTCTTAATTTAGCTAACTAACTGACATTTTCCGTAGTGAGCTGCTTGGACGGCCCAACGAAATTTTCACCTGCAAGGTCCCAATGTAAAGGGTTTTCAAACAGAGACGCTACAAAAGTAAATCGATAGGCACAGCAAACGACGCCATATTTTTTCCCGGTCTTTTGACATTTCTCTTCAGTAAGGTTTGCCATTTCATCACGGAAAGATATACGAGCCAACAGCGAGTCGAAATTATTAAAATTTACTTCCGAAATTTGGAGTCAGTGGCCTCAACTTTAAGAGCGCTACGTCCAATTTATGGTCGGCTCATTTCTGGCTGAATGGCTTCGTCAATAAGCAAAATATGCGTTATTGGTGAGACAGCAATCCACACGTAATCCATGAGTCATCATTGCATCCCGAAAAAATTACGGTTTGGTGCGGTTTATGGGCCGGCGGCGTCATTGGGCCGTACTTCTTCCATGATGATCAAGACCGACACATTACTGTGAATGCGAACCGCTACCGTTCAATGAAAATGGAATAGTTTTGGCCCCAATTGGATAATATGGACTTGGAGGACATGTGGTTCCAACAGGACGGCGCCACAAGCCACACAGCGAATGCCACAATCAATTTATTGGAAACCAAGTTTGGTGAACGTGTTATCTCACGAAATGGCCCAGTCGATTGGCCGCCTCGGTCGTGCGATTCGACGCCGTTAGATTATTTCCTGTGGGGCCCGATATATTATTATTTATTAAAATCAAAGTAAATAAATATTCTCGTATTACATCACATGAAGGGGCCGGTGAAATAAACTCAATCACTTTCCGTCAAAATATGTCACCCTTGTTATCTTTTAAATTTTTGGTCACTAATCCATACCGTCGGTGGTGCAGTGGGTAGTGTGTGCGCGTCTTGAACTTTCGACGACAGTCACCTCGCATAGTGATGGCGACACTATCGAGTATTTAGCCATGAAAATGCTTCTCAAAGATACCGCTCGGAACCGGTGTAAAACTGTAGGTCCCAATCAGTGAGTATAAAACTAGAAAGCGCACAGCTCACTGGTTGTGAGAAGCTCTCCCCGATTCCTTCATGGGATGTAATGGGAAACCATTTTTTTAATCCATACACACGTATATCTGCAATTCTTCTAAACAAAGCAGTTTTCATTGGACGGAAGGACTAAAATTACATTGATTGATCCAACATTTAAGTTCATATTTCCTAAATAAATTACAAATATTTTACTTTTAGTTGTCAACGAATTAGATAATCGTTTTTATGCCAATTTTTATACTAAGCTGATAACATGGTCCTTCTTGATTCCAAGGAAATGAAAAGAATTAAAATTGTTGTGGCCTACGCCAGAAGCGACGTTAGACGCCAGCTCTTGTTCTTCTTTTGTAAGAATACACATAAAAACCTTCAACGCCTACGCTATCGTTCTAATTGTACATATTCACTTAGGGCCACTTTCTCAATGTCCGGTTGTCTTTTATCGTAACGATAAAGTGCTGGCTAGCAGAATTAATTTTCTCAATGAATACTTATAATTTATCATATCGATAACGTCAACAGGAGATCTAACGCCTTTTTGTAGTCTATCCGAACGATAAATGAAACATCTGGCAACTGTTGACAACAGCTGCTTTGTTTCCCTGTTGTTAAGATTAAGTATTTGGTCTTCTAAAATTTACTTGCGTTCTTCTGCCTGACTTAACAAGTAAATGTTCCTCAGCAACTGAGAAGTTCTTCCCACGGCGTGGGTTTGATTGTTTTCCGCCATAATTTGAGTATATTACACTTTGGAAAAAAAAAGTAATCAGCTTATATCTTACAGTGCTGACAACTATAGTCATGCATTTCATCAGAGTTGCCAGCATAAAGCAATTAAAATCCTGTTAAATTAACTGGAGTATAAGAAAATGTGAAAACTTAACAGGTAGTATTGTGAAAGTACTAAAGATAAATGAAAGTACCGATTAGTAAGCAGACACTGTAACCAGAGATTGAGATAAATGAAATGCGAACCCGGAACAAGGTGCGTAGAAGTATCATGGGTAGAAAGATTATAACACACGTGCAGGTGCGATATAGTGCAATCAGGCCCATAATATTGCAGCAATGTTTGAAACTTTCCATTGTTACATAAATTACACACATACATTACACGATTACAGGTTTCATTTATGTACCGATTTCAATCCATTTTTTATCGTTCATTTGCGGCAAGAGCGTCATAAGGCAAAAATCATTTAAGTTGCATAGGATTGTATGCAACATGATGATTTCAAATTACTCTCATGCCGAATTGAAAATTTAGTTAGATATTTCCGATATTCGTTTATTTGTTTGATCTGTAAAATTTCATTTTTTCAATCATTATCTGCACTGGAATTCCGTAACTTTTTAACGATCCTAATCGGTAGATAATTTGACAAAATTCAGAGACTCTTTAATGAAAATTTATGAATTTTGACAATTTAACTACCGATTTTTAACGTTTAAAAGTTACAGAACTGGTACAAGATCATTATTGTCTATTACAAATTATGTTTAGTAGAAAAATGCTTTCCGAAAAATTGATTATTAGGGTGGATCTTGAACCAGATTATGATTGAAAAGCAGAAACTTTTACAGATTAATAAAAGAAACGAATCATCAAAAAGGGAGATGTAGAGATGAATGGTGGATCTACTAAAGGATGACCAATAGGGCGGGTCAAATTGTATGGAACGTTTTTTTTTTTTTTGATGAATTTTTGCTCAAGAGACTATAGCTCTAAGTCGGATTTGGAGCCCCCCAAAAGGTATCTTTATCACCTTTCAGAATCTGTATTGATACCTATATTAAAAAGTTAATTTTAAACTATTTTTCGACAAAAAATTCCAAATATCTCTACTAAAAATAAAAAAAAAAATATTGGTATCAATTGAGATTCGGAAAGATGATAAGAATACCTTTCAAACAAGCCCACATTGAGAAATCTACTATAATCCTATCCGATTTTATGACGAATTTAATTAAATTATTCTATGTATATATGGAAAAATATCTATTTTGAAATTTTGTGGGGCTCCAAATCCGACTTTTTTTTCATTTTCATTTATAAATTCATCTTTATTAACATTTGCATTTTAATATACATATTTACATAGTTTGAGATGTTATCTTAGATATTACTACAAATAAGGTTTTTATTTTATGTTATTTAATTTACGTAGAGTTAGTTTGTCTGTGACTTGTTACAAAGGAAAATTAGGATAAACCTTTATTTAAGTCCAAATCCGACTTAGAGCTATGATCTCTTGAGCAAAATTTCTCAAAATCACCTATAGATTACGTTTTGCTATACGCTACATCAAAAAAAAAAATTAACCCGCCCTAATGACCATGTATAATTTGGAATTTAGTTTCGCTTTAAAACAAAGCAAATTTTTTTTAATTTTTTAAAAATTATAATTTTGTTGGAAACACCCAACATTGCCATTTCTGAATGATAATGATCAACGTTCAAATGATATCCACGACTTGTTTTAGAGTACCTCATTCGGTCTTCCCAATTTCTCAGTATATGTCCAACTGGTTGGGCCTTTAACTCGTGAAGGACAGCGACGATTTCGTGTTTTAAGGCCTCTATGGACTCGAGGTTGTTTTCGTTACACTTACATATCTCGGCGTCGCAGATAAATTAGTTTAACGTGGTCAAATCGCAGTTGCCATGTGGCCAATGGACTACCCAGATTCGGCTGATTATGCGGTTTTCGACCAGAGTGCGTAACAGACCAATTGTAGCGTTGGCTATGTGGTGCTGTTCTGTCATCCACTTCAAGTTTTAGGAACAAAAACTCGCTGAGTAAGAGTATCGGTAACGCTCGCTCCTTCCTAATTTTCGAAGAAAATGGTCCTATTATGTCGCCATACTTAAAACCGCACCCATCAGTCACTCACTGTGCAATTGGAACGTGGTTGTTTGAAGGGAAGTCTCACCATACAACGGCCATTAGGCTGGCGCTAAGTAGTCTCCAGATTGTAGTAGTCGATTTATATCTTTCCTTACATGTTTTATTATTGGACGAGAATAACGACGCCTGTACCATTTAAACACCGGCCTACCACTTGAGGTCAAAAATACCAATTGAAATTTGGTTTTCAGGAAATATGACAGTCATTTTACGGAAAACAATGGTACTCATACTCATTGAATTTCTGCTTAGACACTCAAGACTTATGGGTCAGAATAGCCTAGACGGAGTGCGGTTGACTCTGACGCCATGGGTAGCAGGTTCAAATCCCTGTGCATCTACTGCATTTTTTTTTTTTAAATTGACCTTTATCTAATAGCAATTAGTGTGGCAGATTGGAAGAAACTACAGTTAGGAGCATGTGAGATTTTTTTTTCCTATTTTTAGAACAATAGATTCCATTAACTGAATAGATTGCAATTGGAAAGCAAACTTAGGTGGTATTAGTGTCGCCGAAAATTATTGGAAGAACTTTGTATTATAAACAAATTCTGGAAAACGATTGTCTAGAGCATAGGTTTTGTTGAATAGTGACCGACAATGAGATGTCATTTTGGGTTTCGTTAGCTGGCGCGTGCACATTGTCTGCGGAAAGAAAAAAATAGCGTTTGATTTATAAGAGTGCATACATGTGTGTTCAGTGTGAGAAATCCAGGAACTCTGTCCACTGAGTCCACATCCACATTATTCAGCTACCGAAGCCCAATTTGGTAAAGGACCAGGACTGGAGGAAATTTGCTCTCCTGATTCACCTTTAACGACAATCACATCGCAACAGAAACAGCAGAATTACCAATTTGGTCGCTTGCCGTTGGCCACCTTAAGCATACATTCACAGCCTTCCAATTGTCGATATTCGGTGCAGTTACGCAACATCCAATTCAATTGTTCATATTCGGGGACGTTACGCAATAGCCAATTTAATTGTCTATATTCGGAATATTGTTCGTGAGGAAATACCTACAATCGGTGTTGTTACACCATTGCAACAATAAGAGAGCATGGACCACCAACGCTAGAGGTGACCTAAATTCGCAGAGAATCGTGTCCCGACTTATATAGATTACCTGGATTTTACTACATTAAGGACGTAGGGGTCATCAAAAGCATCACCCACACCAATAGCGGCCTACCGTTTGAATATTTCATCACTACAACCAGCTGTTTTCTCAGAATATCATTAGATATTAAGATGACTAACTCTACAAACTACGAATAAATTACTTCAAATCAAACCGGCATCGGAAAACATTAAGTATTGTAATAATTCTAGGTATTCTCCTTCAGAAGGATTGAATCAATTCAGTTTAAAGTGTTCGCCTTCCAAAGCAAAATTTTAATTTTTTCTACATTCCCACAGATTGTCAAATATCACAACAGCACATGTACAACGAGGCCTCGGAGTCATCTGTAAATTCGTAGACCATTGGTAAGTGATGAAAATTCCTTGGATATTTCCAAAATTCAATTAAAAAATTTGCTTTGAAACCCCAACATTTTGATATAAAAATCCGCTTAATATCCAAATGACAAGCTAAAGGCCAAATTTCGTTAAAGTTTGTTCTGAGTGTAATTAATTTTCATCCAATCTTGATTAACCTTAGTACCAGTTAATCTGGTTTAATATATGGCAAAGAGATAAAAGTTTACGTCATTTGAAGGTTAATATATGCATATATTGTATAATATGTATATGCATATAACCGAATTTCAATAACCTTGAATTTATCGATGAATTGATTGAACCCTTAAAATTTCGATTTTGCTGTTATTTAACGATTTTTTTTAAGAAACAAAATGTGGAAATGAATATCACCCTAAATGCCTTTGAAAGTTACATATATATTATCAACAGAAGTCACATTAAGCATTGTAAATTTTTAAACATTCTGTTGACTTACATTTGCCGTCACTGACAATATCAGTGCTGTTAGCAAATTTTGTTGAGAGGAATTATTAGTCTCATCATCCACTCCCGATTAGTATTGAGAAATTGTATGTAAACCCGTAATCGGTTCATATCTATAATTAGAAACTGTGACCTTAACATTTTTCTTCTCTGTCAACATCAAATAGAATACAGATCCAATTAATAGTTTCTGTTATTGATACTTTAATGTTAACATCCTTACTCTCGTAATGGTAGTTAGGAAAGTGATCAATGTAAAGATACTGCAAATATGTATTCAGAAGCTACAAAGTTCTATATTTATATGAGTATGCATTTACATTAGGATCTACATACATACATAGGGATATTAGAATAGAGTTATTTAAATTCACTACAGTCGTGTAAAAAAATTTATGGTAATTAAACAAATCGAGTTAATTAGTTTCTAAATGAATGTTTATTTCTTTTGAATAAAATATGAATTTGTGTTACATTAATAAAATGAACGCTTAAGTTCGTCGAGATTCTTGCGGAGGGGGTGATGTAAAATAAAGGTAATAGAATCAACGTAGGGGTCTTACAAAATATATTTTACGCCGTTAAGACTAGGAAGGGATAGGGTTTCGAGGCGGAGAACTCCTTCAATATCTATAGTTCTCTATTTTGTCGATAACCTATGACTGGTATTCTTTGTTTATCTTTAATTTTTTTTCTTTAATCTAGGCCAAACAGGGCAGTACAAGTTTTGGTCAGAACCTTGCCATCCAGAATAGTGTTTATATTGGTTTCAGTTTTCGGGAGTCTATAATAATTGTTTATTTATGTTCTGGATTGTGACAATACTAATTCCAAACAGGACCGAACCTGCCCAACCCGACTGATAGCTAGCGTATCAATGGCTCCCACTGTCCGTTTGGTATTAAACAATATTCCACCAATACACTCCATCTGTTTACACAATCCGTGTTCTCCAAAGAAAAATAAATTACACCATATTGGGTTAATTCTTATGGCATGATTTTAACATCTGCCTTTAACATTTAACGGAGAAGTTGGTTTTGAACATTACATAAATAAAATGGCGCCCAACGCCATGAGAAATGAGAAACGCCCTTCGGATGAGAAAATTTTATAAATTACGGAAGTATGCTTCAAAATATATTATTTCATCGATTGTGAACAGTCCAGCTGATAGACGATTTTATGCTAGAGTACGATTTCTAAATTTTTTTGAATACGGTTTACTAGACACGGGAGCGAATATATCATGCATTGGGTCCGATCTAGCGCTTCACGACTTTTCGAGTTCTGACAATTTTGTTCCCTCAAAAGCTTCCGTAAGAACTGCCGATGGAAGAGTTCAGAAAACTACAGGTATACTAGAAGTTCAAGTTCATTTTCGAAATGAAGTCCATACTTTGAAGTTTTTGATAGTTCCGTCCATTAACCAACGACTTATATTAGGACTAGACTTTTGGAAAGCATTTAATTTGGCGTCTGACGTTTTTGAGGCAGCTATAGTTTCTGATCCAACATTTCAGTCTACCATGACTTACGGCGTTAATGGATTAGAAAAACCAACTTGTCCCAATGAAAATGTGGAACAGTACAATGACCTAGCCTATCCTCTAGCACCTGGTCAGAAAACTCAACTCAAGACCATTATTGAGCTTTTTCCAGATTTTTCGAAACAAGGTTTGGGAAGAACTAGTTTATTGAAACATGACATCGATGTTGGAGATGCAAAACCTATCAAGCAACGTTTCTACCCTGTATCTCCGGCGGTGGAAAAGTTAATGTTCCAGGAGTTAGATCGCATGCTCGCATTAGGAGTAATTGAACCGTCTGTTTCACCATGGAGTTCACCCATGCGACTTGTGATCAAACCGAATAAGATTCGTCTGTGCCTTGATGCCAGAAAAGTGAATATGGTTACCCGAAAAGATGCATATCCGCTTCCGAGCATCGAGGGCATATTTGCTCGTCTTCCCAAAGCGAATATTATATCTAAGATAGATCTCAAAGACGCCTATTGGCAGATCGGTTTGTCTGATGAAGCGAAAGCGCTAACAGCGTTTACGGTACCCGGTAGACCGCTATATCAGTTTGTGGTGATGCCTTTCGGGCTATGTACTGCGCCACAAACTATGTGCCGCCTTATAGACCAGATTATTCCGGCGGACTTAAGACATTGCGTCTTCGGATATTTAGACGATTTAATAATTGTCTCAGAGGATTTTCAACACCACATATCTGTGTTAGTTCGAATTGCACAGGAATTTCGAAGGGCGAATTTAACTCTGAACATCGAGAAGAGCCAATTCTGTGTGACATCTGTGAAATATCTCGGCTTTGTTATTGGAAATGGGGGGATAAAAACAGACCCAGAAAAAGTCGAAGCAATAATTAAATGGCCAGTGCCGAAAAACTTAAAACAGGTACGAGGTTTTCTAGGGCTTGCGGGTTGGTATCGCAGGTTCATTGAAAACTTTTCATCAATAACTTTCCCCATTACAGAAACATTGACTTCTAAGACCAAATTTAATTGGACTTCGGAGGCACAAGGTGCATTTGAGCATTTAAAAACTTTGCTGACTTCAGCACCGGTATTAACCAATCCTGATTTTTCAAAAAAATTTTATTTGCATTGTGATGCTTCAGATTTCGGAATTGGCGCGGTGTTGGTGCAATTAGATGCCGACGGTATTGAGAAACCTGTGGCGTTTATGTCTAGAAAATTAAACACAGCCCAGCGGAACTACAGCGTAACAGAACGCGAATGTCTGGCGGCTGTTGAGGCTGTAAAGCGTTTCAGATGCTATCTGGAATTACAAGACTTTGAGATCATTACAGATCATTCTTCTTTACTGTGGTTGATGAACCAACCAGATCTAACGGGCAGATTAGCACGATGGGTCTTTAAACTACAGCCTTATAATTTTTCCATCAGTCACAGGAAAGGAAAAGACCATGTAGTTCCAGATGCATTGTCGAGGATTCCCGATAATAACATTTCTGCAATGGAATGTATGGAACCCGAAATTGACTTGAACTCCCCAGCGTTTGATGATGCTGATTACGTTGTTTTGCGGGCAAAGATAAGAGAGAATGAATCTAAATACCCCGATATAAAAATTATCGATAACTTTGTGTATATCAGAATAGATCATTATTCAGGGGAAGTAGAGCAGGAAAGCCAAGCTTGGAAGTTATGGATTCCGGAAAAGTTGCGTGGTTCAGTGTTATCTCGCTTCCACAACTCTCCCTCCGCTAGTCATGGTGGCATGGGAGAAACTCTCGATTTCATTCGGCGAAATTTCTACTGGCCAGGAATGGTAACTGATGTCAGGAATTTTGTGCGTGATTGTAAGATTTGTAAAAGCACTAAGCACCCTAATATTGTACTCAAACCCGAAATGGGAAAACCCATCGAAACTTCTCGCCCTTTCCAAAGGTTATATGTGGATATTTTGGGACCATATCCTCGGTCTAAAAACGGATTTATTGGTCTACTCATTGTATTGGACCACTTAACAAAATTTCACTGGTTATGCCCTCTGAAGAAATTCACGTCCAATGTTATACAACATTTTTTATTAACACAAATTTTTCACACATACGGAGTACCGGAATACATCATTAGTGATAATGGTTCGCAGTTCAAAGCGAATGAATTTAATGCGTTCCTCACTCAACTGGGCATCAAGCACATTTATACAGCCCTATATTCACCTCAATCGAACGCTTCAGAAAGGGTAAATAGATCTATCCTTACGGGCATTCGAGCATATCTAAAGGACGACCATCAAATGTGGGATGAACACCTTAGTTCAATTAGTTGTGCCCTGAGGAATTCAGTTCATCAGGCCATAAAGTGCTCACCATATTTTGCCACCTTTGGAATGCACATGATGACACACGGAGATTCCTATACCTTATTACAGAATATTAAAAGTTTAGACGAACCAGGTGTAAAGTTGTGTCGACAAGATCAGCTACAACTGATAAGAAAGGAGGTGCGAAAACATATAAGAAAAGCTTACGAAACAAACAGAGGCCATTATAACCTACGTGCTCGTCCTATATCCTTTTCAGTCGGTCAAATTGTTTATAGAAGAAACTTTGCACAGAGCTGTGCAGACAAAAGATTTAATGCCAAGTTGGCACCAGTGTTTCTGCAGGCACGGGTTACCAAGAAGTTAGGATCGAACTACTATGAATTACAAGACTTAGAGGCAAAGAGTACGGGCATATATCACGCCAAAGATATCAAGTTGTAAATCGTCTTTTCCTGCTAATATCGTTACCGTTTGGTCGATATTATCCGGTTTGTAGTAGTCGATTTATATCTTTCCTTACATGTTTTATTATTGGACGAGAATAACGACGCCTGTACCATTTAAACACCGGCCTACCACTTGAGGTCAAAAATACCAATTGAAATTTGGTTTTCAGGAAATATGACAGTCATTTTACGGAAAACAATGGTACTCATACTCATTGAATTTCTGCTTAGACACTCAAGACTTATGGGTCAGAATAGCCTAGACGGAGTGCGGTTGACTCTGACGCCATGGGTAGCAGGTTCAAATCCCTGTGCATCTACTGCATTTTTTTTTTTTAAATTGACCTTTATCTAATAGCAATTAGTGTGGCAGATTGGAAGAAACTACAGTTAGGAGCATGTGAGATTTTTTTTTCCTATTTTTAGAACAATAGATTCCATTAACTGAATAGATTGCAATTGGAAAGCAAACTTAGGTGGTATTAGTGTCGCCGAAAATTATTGGAAGAACTTTGTATTATAAACAAATTCTGGAAAACGATTGTCTAGAGCATAGGTTTTGTTGAATAGTGACCGACAATGAGATGTCATTTTGGGTTTCGTTAGCTGGCGCGTGCACATTGTCTGCGGAAAGAAAAAAATAGCGTTTGATTTATAAGAGTGCATACATGTGTGTTCAGTGTGAGAAATCCAGGAACTCTGTCCACTGAGTCCACATCCACATTATTCAGCTACCGAAGCCCAATTTGGTAAAGGACCAGGACTGGAGGAAATTTGCTCTCCTGATTCACCTTTAACGACAATCACATCGCAACAGAAACAGCAGAATTACCAATTTGGTCGCTTGCCGTTGGCCACCTTAAGCATACATTCACAGCCTTCCAATTGTCGATATTCGGTGCAGTTACGCAACATCCAATTCAATTGTTCATATTCGGGGACGTTACGCAATAGCCAATTTAATTGTCTATATTCGGAATATTGTTCGTGAGGAAATACCTACAATCGGTGTTGTTACACCATTGCAACAATAAGAGAGCATGGACCACCAACGCTAGAGGTGACCTAAATTCGCAGAGAATCGTGTCCCGACTTATATAGATTACCTGGATTTTACTACATTAAGGACGTAGGGGTCATCAAAAGCATCACCCACACCAATAGCGGCCTACCGTTTGAATATTTCATCACTACAACCAGCTGTTTTCTCAGAATATCATTAGATATTAAGATGACTAACTCTACAAACTACGAATAAATTACTTCAAATCAAACCGGCATCGGAAAACATTAAGTATTGTAATAATTCTAGGTATTCTCCTTCAGAAGGATTGAATCAATTCAGTTTAAAGTGTTCGCCTTCCAAAGCAAAATTTTAATTTTTTCTACATTCCCACAGATTGTCAAATATCACAACAGCACATGTACAACGAGGCCTCGGAGTCATCTGTAAATTCGTAGACCATTGGTAAGTGATGAAAATTCCTTGGATATTTCCAAAATTCAATTAAAAAATTTGCTTTGAAACCCCAACATTTTGATATAAAAATCCGCTTAATATCCAAATGACAAGCTAAAGGCCAAATTTCGTTAAAGTTTGTTCTGAGTGTAATTAATTTTCATCCAATCTTGATTAACCTTAGTACCAGTTAATCTGGTTTAATATATGGCAAAGAGATAAAAGTTTACGTCATTTGAAGGTTAATATATGCATATATTGTATAATATGTATATGCATATAACCGAATTTCAATAACCTTGAATTTATCGATGAATTGATTGAACCCTTAAAATTTCGATTTTGCTGTTATTTAACGATTTTTTTTAAGAAACAAAATGTGGAAATGAATATCACCCTAAATGCCTTTGAAAGTTACATATATATTATCAACAGAAGTCACATTAAGCATTGTAAATTTTTAAACATTCTGTTGACTTACATTTGCCGTCACTGACAATATCAGTGCTGTTAGCAAATTTTGTTGAGAGGAATTATTAGTCTCATCATCCACTCCCGATTAGTATTGAGAAATTGTATGTAAACCCGTAATCGGTTCATATCTATAATTAGAAACTGTGACCTTAACATTTTTCTTCTCTGTCAACATCAAATAGAATACAGATCCAATTAATAGTTTCTGTTATTGATACTTTAATGTTAACATCCTTACTCTCGTAATGGTAGTTAGGAAAGTGATCAATGTAAAGATACTGCAAATATGTATTCAGAAGCTACAAAGTTCTATATTTATATGAGTATGCATTTACATTAGGATCTACATACATACATAGGGATATTAGAATAGAGTTATTTAAATTCACTACAGTCGTGTAAAAAAATTTATGGTAATTAAACAAATCGAGTTAATTAGTTTCTAAATGAATGTTTATTTCTTTTGAATAAAATATGAATTTGTGTTACATTAATAAAATGAACGCTTAAGTTCGTCGAGATTCTTGCGGAGGGGGTGATGTAAAATAAAGGTAATAGAATCAACGTAGGGGTCTTACAAAATATATTTTACGCCGTTAAGACTAGGAAGGGATAGGGTTTCGAGGCGGAGAACTCCTTCAATATCTATAGTTCTCTATTTTGTCGATAACCTATGACTGGTATTCTTTGTTTATCTTTAATTTTTTTTCTTTAATCTAGGCCAAACAGGGCAGTACAAGTTTTGGTCAGAACCTTGCCATCCAGAATAGTGTTTATATTGGTTTCAGTTTTCGGGAGTCTATAATAATTGTTTATTTATGTTCTGGATTGTGACAATACTAATTCCAAACAGGACCGAACCTGCCCAACCCGACTGATAGCTAGCGTATCAATGGCTCCCACTGTCCGTTTGGTATTAAACAATATTCCACCAATACACTCCATCTGTTTACACAATCCGTGTTCTCCAAAGAAAAATAAATTACACCATATTGGGTTAATTCTTATGGCATGATTTTAACATCTGCCTTTAACATTTAACGGAGAAGTTGGTTTTGAACATTACAAGATACAACTGCTCGCAATTCTTGTCTTCTTCTGAACTTGATTTAGATTCTGGGACATCCTCCAGTTCTCAGAATTTGGGTAAGAGATTAACAAGTGTAACATCTTCAGACGACGCGATAGAGGTAGTGAACGCACATAATTCGATTTCCATTGGACCGCTGAGCCCCCAATCGAAGATTGTGTTGTAGCCAGAGGCTAATCCACATAGATTTTTCCTGAACCTATTGAGGTTGACAAATCTTTCGGAATCGTTGTTCAATATGAAATCGATAGGAGAGGGTGTGTTAAAGCGAGGATCTGTCAGATGTATATTATGCAATTCATTGGAATTCGGGGTTTTGCATGAGATAGCTGGTAGGTGTTTTAGCACTTTTGGTAGCACAATGACAGTGATAGTGAATGTTGTGTGATGTTTTTTGGAGGCGATGGTGAATTCACATACTTGACTCACAGTCTGGGTTTGGTCACCAATGCCATTGATTTCGACATGACATTTACGAGTATGGATTTGAAGACATGATCTGATTCTTTCAGATATGAACGTTCTCTGATATCCAGGGTCTATTAGCGCCCCAGCTTGAAACAATTCACCTCTATGCGCAATGTAAACCAAAGCCGTTCTTAATACAATTGTATCACAATGAGACGAGTGATTTCCACGAACTGACTCATATTGAGTGTTTGTGAACGTAAGGGTCATTTCATCTTCTTTTCGAATATTCGTCTCAGTATTTGCAAGTTGAGTCGAAGTTGCAGGCTGATTCGACGAATTAGTGGCTATACCTGCATTCTAATTGTGCATGAACAATAGTGTGCGATGTTTTTTCCTGCACACCAAGCATGGATATTTCCTCATGCAACTAGATTTCAAATGAGCAGAGTTCACTCTTTGTTTGGCCGAAAAACTTTTCAATGTGGGACATGCACTCAGACTGTGATCCTCATTGCATAGTGTACATTAAACATTAAGAATTCCTGTGACGCATATGAATGTATTCTGGAAGTAGCCTCACCTGGAAGACACAGACGCACGTTGGTTGCTCTAATGCTACCAACCCATCAATTATTTCAAACCGATTTGTGAAAATCTTTGGTAAATCTTTATGAGACTTGAGAGACTATTCCCAGAAAGAGAGCGTAACTTCAGGAAGATTGTAGAGACGAGGTATGTTAATATTAGATCCCACCCAGAGACATCCACTTGAAGAGTTTCAAGATTTGCAAGACGGTGGCCTGAATTTGGTGAATTGAAGTACTATCTTCTGTAGTGGCAACAGAAATATTGAAGAGCATTTTCAACTGATTGTCAACCAATACAGGTTGGTTTTCGTAACGAGTTTTTAATGCATTCCAAGCCCGTCCACAGTTATCGTCGCAAAGTGGGAATCTTTTGACAATAGCACCAGCGGAACCCTTCATTTTGTTACGAAGATCGTATAGTTTCTGGGCTTGAGTTAACTTAGGATGGTTTACGGAAACCGCCGTAAACATATAGCGGAAAGATGACCACTCTTCGTAAGCACATGAAAAGTCTTCCGTATAGCAAGGTGGAACTTTTATGAGTATATCTGTGCTAACAAAAAATAACAGCCTTAATCGGCCTGTGATAACAAAATTGAAAAAAAAAATTTGAGAAGTCACCGTGCCCAAATAAACAACTCTTTTTTGTTAAGAAGTAAGTAAAATAATCCGTTTCCTTGATATCTGTAACAAATTTATCACAAAAATTCCGACTCCAGCAAAGATATTAAACTTTAAACTGCTCTCCCTGAAAAATTTATATCTGACCACAGATATTAGGGGTATCCTCGAATAGAAGTTTGAGGTCCAATTGAATTTCATGGTTAGTGCAGAACGTATTCAAGTAATCGCAATCGAACAGAAACTTTTCACGAACTCTTATGAGTGGAGCCTTTTCCAAATACGTCGGAGAGGAGTTGAATGCTGGTGCTGTCGACATGTTGGCACTTGAGCAAATTGTAATGTATCCAAATTTAAGTTAGAAGATTTAATCAAGGCAAATTTTGTGAGAAACTGAAGTGCTTGACAAGTGAAGAGTGAAACCACGGAAATTGATTGATCAATGTAAAGATGTCCCAAATTCAAAACGAGTTTGAAATATGTTAGTAGAACTAAAGTGACGATATTTTTCTTATTCTTCATCACTGCTGCAAGTACAACAGCTGTTGCAAACTCTTATATAGTTCATCGATGTATAAAGCCCATCAAAAGGTGATTAAACCCAATTAAATAGAATCCCCTAATTTGAAATTAATTTAATTTTTCTCAACCTTGCGGAAATCTCCTTTGACGTATTGCATTTTTTTCATATAAATATCGTGAAATTCCACAATACTAATTCATTGTCATTTTAACGTCATTCATTTCTCTAGCTACATAAACTATTATAAACTTTTTTTATAGCATGCGAAACATTTCTGTTATTTTAATCAAATAGGATACCTATATGGACAAAGCAAATTTTTACATATTTTTGAATAAAGTGGGTTTCGCAAAGTCGTATAATGAACTTGGTAATTTCAATAAACGGTTTGAGTTAAGTACAAAAATGAAAAAATACAGCCACATCATCTCTAAGGTTGACGATAGTCTCATAACTGTTTGGAGACTCAGATCATATGGTTTGATGAGATTTAGAACAACTTGAGATCAGTAGCTGTCAAATGATAGTGAGGTGCTGTTTCCGTTTTTTTTTTGTTCTTCTTGCGCTAGCGAAGCGAGCGAAGATCGTGGACAAAGTGGAACAATTAAATCAAAATTGATCTATAGTTGTTGCAAAAAATATAACATTTATAAAGAAAATCTCTAAATAAATGGTGTTAAAGAAGGTAACTCTTAAATTATTATACCCGAAATGAGTTAAAATTAAAGAAACAAATCTTTTAAATGCTAAAAACCCCAACATGTGGAATTGAAACAAACAATAAATTCATCCGAAAATAAGTTCGCGTATCAATAAATAATACTGTCGAACTTTACGTCAAATCAGCAACAAAACAAAATTACTAAATTCGAATTAAATTTGTTTCGAGTTAAAGTGCAGAATACCTTTGCTGACTACAGATTCATGCCAATAAATCCGAACCAACCGTAATTAAGTCAATGTTACTTGGCCGTCGGTGGTGCAATGGAGTTGTGCGCAGCTCTTGTGAATGAGAACTTGGGTTCAATCCCTGCTCTGACCACCTTAATTTCTTCCGACGGCGGTCACCTCGCTTAGTGACGGCGACACTATCGAGTATTTAGCCATGAAAAAGCTTCTCAATATACCATTCGGAACCGGTGTAAAACTGTAGGTCCCTAATCCCTTAATGGGATGTAAAGGGAAACCACTTTTTTGTAAGTTTAAAAACAGATATGACAACAAATTTGCTAAGGCATCAGTAAGAAATGTTTTGGTTCTGCACCAGGTCTTAGATAAATTGCATACAAAGTTTATGCAACCACAATCCCATCATCGCTATTGTGACAAAAATGCTGGTTTGTAACACTGTGCCAATTTTCAATTGACAATATAAAAACATCACAATAAGCCGTGACGTCATCACAACTATTAGTGTGAAAAATGACAAATTTCACATTATCGACACGATTTGCTGGAATTGAAGGGAGAAGACTTCCACGTTACATTGAAACAAGATCCATGATATTAAATTACGTTCATGTAAATGGTGACGGACAACAGAGAGCGACAAGTTGCTAATAACATTATAATGTTAAACTTCTGCACGAATTACTGATGTTATGAAGAGTCGCAGAACAAAATGTGACTTTTTGTATTTTTCAAAATGTTGGGAAATCCAAGAATATTTTTTTAATCCTATCAATCGACAAAATTACGACATTTTCCCATCTCTAGCTATCATCTCTAGTCTATGAGAAGATAAGTAAAATTATCCAAATAAGATGTTTTCCAATAGAACTTAACCAAATTCATGCAAAGACATCAAAAACCATTTTTTAAAAATATACAAAAAGTCACGTTTTGTTCTGCGACTCATTATATGGTTTAATTACAATACTCAGAGATGCCACGACAAAACTAAAGTACACTCGTATAAGTTACATATTTATACTGCACAATATCTAGCATGTTTGGATTTATATTGTAAATTTTTCTCATAGCTGAATGCATACTTATATTGGATTTACAGTTTATGCTTTTGTACGGAAATTGTTATTCAGTGACGATAAATTTAGTTACTTGATATTTAATAAATCTATCTTAAATCATAATTACAGAAACCTACGCATTGAGCTCAATGCGGCGGTGGAATTTTATAAGAAAAATTCCATGTCCTTATACTTTAATACAAACATCAGTTGAATTTACAGATTATCGATATCATTGCCTAAGCATCATCCAAGGTAAGTTTGCCTTTCTTTTGTAATTTTCAAACATGCTTTCGATCGATAATAACATACATTAGAATATATTTTCAAAAGCTTTTTATGAATTACTAGCTGACCCGGCAAACGTTGTTTTGCCATATATAAAAAAAAATTGTATGGGGACCACCCTAAGGGTTGAAGATATAGGGTAGATATGGTCTGGTAAACTGTTGGGATTGCAAAAATATTGAGGGCCGGTCATACATTTGACTCCTCTAGGAGGCACCCTTGTAATATAAAACGTTAAAATTTTAAATTTCGACAACAGCGCCACCTATCGGTTCCATGAAAAATAGATGTTGGTCGATTCGCAGACCTACCCGATATGCACACAAAATTTCATACAAATCGGTCCAGCCGTTTCGGAGGAGTTTTGTAACAAACACCGCGACACGAGAATTTTATATATTAGATGACTACTGTGCATAATTTTCACGCTCGAATTAAACACGTAATCGTATCGTCTAGTAACTTTTTAAGTGAATTTGACATCTACATTCTTTCTTTAAATAAATGAATTTATAAACAACATTGAAGATGAAGCGGATATACATATTTTCATTTGGGAACGAGATATTGCAAAGTAAAATGGATAAAAGGAAAATGTAATTTAATTTGAACTGAAATAGTGGAAATGCTCAAGACAATTGAAGGCACAAAACCATTTAGAGAAGAAGGGTGGGTAAATTTGAGTGGCTATGTAATAACCAGCAGTTGCAGAATTGAAAGCAATAGGATTATATATTAAATAATTTCATAGTTTAATAGGTATTAATGTATTAGAGAATATTTGTACATAATTCGATTTTATGTGTGTGAAGTTATCCACAGTATTCCATCCATGAAATTTTGTGGAACATGTCTGTGATATGTATGTGGAACGTAAGTAGTTTTTCAAAACATTCATCATTTTAGCAACAATTTATATTTCTTCTTCCCTCCGATCATTTGGAAGAAAAGATTGGTATAAATGGACTCTATTGGAGTCCCACATATACATCTGATAGGTGGTACTTGGGGCATATTCCAGAGTCCTTATCCACAAGGCCGTCAAATATGGTCAAAAAAGGATAACGCTAAAATTTATATTTCTTCTTCCCTCCGATCATTAATTTTAGCGTTATCCTTTTTTGACCATATTTGACTGCCTTGTGGAGAAGGAGTCTCGAATATATCCATCAGGGCACATGCCAAATATTAATACTGGACTCAAATTTATTTTGTTGTTAGTGCTTGCTTTATCTAACTGATGGAGGGACACAGAAAACATTGCTGACTGTTCGCCCACAATAGTCACATTTGTGTTAGTAAATACTATAATATTAATCAAATACAAATCGCATTTTATTAAAAATATTTTTTGTGTTAAGATTTAATTATTTTGTGAACAGATTGTTGCTAAAATGATGAATGTTTTGAAAAATTACTTACGTTCCACATACATATCACAGACATGTTCCACAAAATTTTATGGATGGAATACTGTGGATAACTTCACACACATTCGATGGTTTGTTACTTGACCGAAGAAGGAAAAAGCTTAATAAAATCCGTAAAATTTTAGATACAACAAAAAGTTTTAATGCTATTTCTAAAACTGTGTTGCCTCTTTTTATTAAAAGTGATCACTGGCGTATATAATCCGGATCGTGCAATAGAAGTCTTGCAAAAATTAAA
Source organism: Phaonia tiefii (assembly GCA_963931995.1). Lineage (NCBI taxonomy): Eukaryota > Metazoa > Arthropoda > Insecta > Diptera > Muscidae > Phaonia > Phaonia tiefii. The sequence continues at coordinate 140,332,688 of OZ008370.1, forward strand.
TTTCATCTCTTTCCCCTTGATGGTTAATAGCCAAATGTATGTCAAAGTACGACGGAATTGAACGCACAAAAACTGACATGAAAGAGACTGTGGAACAATTTTCTACCGCGGCAGCGCTGCTGATTATTGTCCTATTTCCTCTTGTTCCAACTTTAAATTCTCAATTATGTACATATGTACATCCATATGTCCTTCTATATGTATGTATTTTGCACAGGAAAAAAATTCTAACAGTAGAGTGGAATTTATTTGCCTGAAATTTGAAATTTATTCATTCTCATTACAGTTATTTCCTGAACATATCGCACGCTTTACGTACATATATAACAATCTATAATAGTATAAACGGAAATAATTGTTTTAGCTTATATCATCCCTATGTACATTTATTTATTTTCTTTCTATGACTTTTCTCCAGACTAAATTAAGCATGTAAATTATGTGCCCTTAAAATATTGGCGATGGGTAACGGCGTTTCGGTATTAGGCTGACTCTTCTCTGGCATGTACCCACATAAGTATGTGTGCCGCTCAAAGTGTTACGATTTGTTTTTTATTGTACTCACGATTTGATGAAACACATAATATACCCCTTGCTGTTTGCCTGCAACATACATATGTTTGTATGTATGTACATATCCATGTATTTTTGTAAACGGTTCGAACGTTTCTCCGTTATTTAATTGCGCAATTTTTTACTTTTTTTATATTTTCGTTGTTTTCCACAGTAACCAATCTCTTGGTTCTTTTTCTCGTTTTTCAAAATGCGGAATTGATTTATACCACTTTATGAATTTTTTGGTTTAAAAATGTACAAATTCTTTTTTTTTACAATTTCACTTTTTGTTCTTAAGCAAAAATAGTGCGATTTTTTATAAATTTTCAGGCCACAGTATTCCTTTTGCTTTCACTCCCCATTAACGAACTATTATATTTGATCATTTTACTTATTTTCTCAAAAACCCCGTTTTAATTATAGCTCTTCCGAAATTGTTTTTGCTATTTCAGTTACTCTCTTTTATTATGTTTTTTTTCACGCACACACTTACATACATACACTGATGTTCACATATATTTTATTTTCATTTTTTTAACAAATTTCCGATAACCGAAGTGTCATACACTTACCGCTTCCGAGAATAGACTAATTACTCTTTGCTATTGTTCAGAAGTTTGAAGTTACCTCACATGAGCAGCAAGTTGACGATCTTCTTTTGGCGCTCGTTTTCTCTCACGAAGGGCCATAATATAATGCCTCTTTATGCCAGCGAGAGAAACTACCGCAAGGAGCAACTATGGTCGGATTCGGTCTCCTATTCGCAGTGGCGGGGGTGACTTATCGTGAGACAACTATAGAGATTGGAGTAAATATCGCAAAGAGAAGCAAACCAAAATTAACATATGTACATACATATGTACATATTAGGGCTGGTAAATCGCAAGTGAGCCTGTTTATGGATGTAGGTTGTGAGAAAACTTCACAATTTAGTGTTTTCTTCTTCTGTTTTCATTCTTTTCTGTATCGAAAGATATTTGCATCTTCGAATTTAGCTAAATGCTACATGACAATTCACAGTAATTACTATTTTTAATATTAGTGCAATTCATAAGTAATTTAATATACATAGATATAAATATGTAAGTTACTGTAATTCAATCAGATACAACAATTCAAAGATAATTTAATTAATTCATCAAATGTGTAATTACATAACAAAATTATTTTCTAAAAGACAGCGTGTTAGACAATGGCTATCAGAAAGTTTCCACTCCAAGGAAATTCCTATGCACCAAGCAAAATTATACATTAAAAACAAACTACATAAATTTGTAAATGTGTAATAATAATATAGCGTATATAATAACAAAACAATTATAACACAATCACGTTACGTCAAAACATGTCACCCTTGATTCCTTTTTTAATTTTTGGTCACTAATCCACATACATACACACATATCTGCAATTCATCAAAAAGAGTATTTTCAACTGGCCGGAAGGACTAAAATTATATACGTTGATTGTAATTGTTTACTCTATAGAATTCCGTTCCGTTCGTATTTCTTATAGAAATTACAAATATTTTGCTTGTAGTTGTCAACAAATTAGATAAACATTTTCCAAAATATGCAAATTTTTATACTAAGCTGGCAACATGTTCCTTCTTGACGCTAAGAAAATAAAAAGAAATGAAATTTGTGTGGCCTAGGACAGAAGCGACGCTAAATGCCAGCTTTTGTTCTTCTTTTATAGGAATACATGTAAAAACCTTCAACGCCTACATTATCGCTCCATTTGTGCTTATACATTTAGGGCCACTTTCTGAATGCCCGGACATCTTTTATCATAGCGATCAAGTGGCGGTTAGAAGAATTGCATTATCTCAACATGTATTTAAATATTATCCGGCCGGCAACGTCACTGCGTGGTGGTGCAATGTTTAGTGTGCGTACCTGCTCTGGCCACCTTAAATTTCTCTCGCAAATTTCGCCCAATGATGATTGCACAAAACAGTGTCCCCTGCTCACAGTTCCCGTTTGGTACAGACCGGTTCGGTGAGGTCCACCTTCAGTGCTGATTTGGTGTTGGTCATTCTACAGAGGCGGATTAGTTTGCCGGAATCCAAGCTCAGATATAGCTTCGTACAATTTTCCCCGTATGGGGCTATCGGAAGCAGCTTTGTGATTGACAAAAAAGATGGTATGCATCGATTTGCATTTCCTGGGTCTGTTCTAGGTTTTGGCGTAGCGTGAATATTTGGTCAGTCGTGGACTTGCCTGGTCTAAAACCACACCAATAAGGTCCAATCTGGTTTTCAACAATAGGCTTTAGTCTTCCACACAAGACCTTACACGCGATTGATAAAAGACTGATACCGCGATAGTTGGAACAGTAAAACGGATCATCCTTTCTGAATACAGGACATAATACGCTGAGACTCCAATCGTCAGGCATAGATTCCCCCAACCACATGCCGCATATAAGTTGATACATGTGGGCTATCAGTCCTTCGCCACTTGCCTTAAAATGGTCAGCGGGTAGCCCATCCGCACCAGCGGCTTTATTATTCGTAAGCCTGCAGATTGCCGTTCTAATCACACCTTGGGTGGGGGGTCCAATAACTAATTACCTCCTGATCTTCAGTGGAAGAATCTGAGTAGTACTGAAATGTGGTATCTCCACATTTTAAGCACATACTGCTTATAAGTCACCAGGTTCCCATTCGCGTCCTTACAGGAGGGCAGCGTCCTCTGGAAAAATTTTCGGAATTTAGGCCTTTCACTCTCTCTGCTCCCACATCCATTTTTCGCAGCACACGATTTAACTGACTGTTTTATTGCCATACATGCAGCGTATGCAGCGTTCCAATCCGACATTCTTCATCGTACCATGGCTCATCCTTTCGCAGCCACAAGGTAATGAGCCGAGTCGACATTGGCACCTCGAGTCACCCTAGAAGAATGCCTACCATCTATTACTAAGTGATTAATCTAATTATTCGTTCTCTGATCAGGAGATAACCAGGTCCCCTTATGTATGTATCTTTGGGTTACATTTGACAGATCTTGCATTCTAGCAAATGAAGGTATCACGAGTGATCCTGTTAATCATCGTTTAAAGCTCTGTTCAAATGAAATATACATATTTCGCCTGAAGGAGGAGGTCCTGAGGTTTACTGACAAAGGAAAGGAAAAGGGTATTATGCCGAACGAGAGATGGAAGAATGTTGTGAAAGCATTTTCCTTAATAAACGTTCAGATTCGAAAGGCGCTGCCGGTGGTCATCCATGGTATCGTCACTCAAGCTGGTTCCAAGTCACGGCTTAATTAATGGTGTTTGGAGATCAGCTGTTGGTAGATTAGTAGCGAGGAGCTCCGATAAAACTCTGGTGAACGGTTGCCAGGGACTGCACTAGATGTTGTTCGGAGAGAGGACCTCTCATACAGACCCAGGACACATATCTGGATCTCAGACAACCTTCATAACAACATTTATCATAGCATCAGCCACTTTAAGCCTCCGTCTAGATAGGGGCGAGTCAGGTGTAGTCCTAAGCCAAGAGTCGTGGATTGCTATTGGCAAGGTTTGTGGTTTGCGGTAAAATATGTAGCAGACAATTGCCCTCACTCGGCGTAGGCATTACCAGACCATGCATTATGGCCAGAAACGATATGAATATATCTCTGTAAACTGTATGTTGTGCAGAAACATCGTCGCCATCAGCCTGGAACTGAATAACCACAAAACCACAAAAATCTGACCAGGAACAAAATACCTACTATCTACAGCAACCGTCAGGCGTATCATAAAAAAGGCGAGTGATGTAGGTAACAATATGATAGTAACGCGAATGCAATCGCATACCATCTCAGATACCAATGATAGGGGCGAATTACGCATTGAGTACCTGCTTGGTACAAGCCTTGCACTATTCTATAGAGGTAATGAACTGACTTTTGTTAATGGCACCCGCAACGGAGGATGTCCATGAGAGGCATACGTTTCTGATAGGGTTTAGGTGATAGAACCAATTTCGCAGGTAAGATGTGTAGATGGCATAGATTATGTCGCTTAAAGCTGCCCGTTCTCAATAACTCAACAAAACTCTCTGGTTCAAAAATGAAAGCAAGGGAAAAAAAAGAAGCCTTAGTGGTGGAGTGGAGAAGTTCTGTACATACACTACGGCTCACTTATTTAAAGGCACTAAAAATGACATATTTAGCAGCCTGTATCTTTTGCAATTTGTAACCGATTACAGAATTGTAAAATGGAAATGGAAGCGAGACATCTTGAGATACAAAAAAATAATGAAAATATTGGTTTCTTACCTAAAGAACTTTTTTGAGCAATTTATAAAAAAAACGTTCAAAAATGTGCTAACTTTTTTGGTTCACTTGAATAGAGGCACTTTATTACTTTTTAGTATTTTTAAAGTAAGCGATGATTTTTAGTAGGGAGCGTTTGTTTATTACAATTTATTATTCTTAATCATTTTACGGGTCAAAATGGAAAAACAAAAAATTTTAAATCTATCGGAAAAAACTGCGCAATAGCTAAAAAATTGGACGGAGCCCAACAGTTGTCAACAATTACATCAAGGACCCCGAGGAGTATGGAAAAAATTTTAAATGAAGGGTTTCATTGTCTTTATCTACGTATGAGAAAAGAAATTGCTTCTAATTCTGCCTTATCCTTGTCAAAACTAAGAGCTCAAGCTGGAGTGGAAGCGAGCAGGTCATCAGTACGTAGAGTAATTAAGAGCTGTTAGTATCTTAAATACCTGCAATTACAAAAAACAACGCCACTTAATGCTCCTCGTAAGGAAAAGCGACTTCAATTCGCAAGAGACTACATGGTATGGGATGTGCAGCCAATAGGTCATGCAAATGACTGGAGAACCGTTGTATTAACGGATGAGAAGAAGTTTAACTTGGATGGGCCTGATGGCTACAACTATTATTTCCATGATCTGCGCAAAGAAAGGCGTGTCTTGAACTGACATCACAGCCGAGAGGCCGGCGTTATGGTGTGGGGTGCTATTACGTACTATGGCAGCATCGGTCTTGAATTTCAAAGTGCAAAAATGACTGGTGCAAGCTTTAAAACGTTATTGGAATCGGCTTTTCCGAAGTTCAGTGAACTATTTGGTCCCATATCTTGGATATTGTAACAGAATAATGCCCATATACACAACGCCAGTGTAGTAAAGGAGTTCATTGCAAGCCAAAATGTTAATATTCTTGACTGGCCCACCCTATTCGCCAGATCTAAACATTACCGAAAATGTCTGGGGTTGGTTATCTCGTAAGATCTGTGAAGGAGGTGCGTACACAAATTGATGACAAGCACCTACTAATTCAGGCCATTAAGGATGCTTGGAATCAAATTTCGTTGGATTACATAAATTCTCTTTATCTCTCAATGAAAACCCGTATATTTGAAGTTGTTAAAAACAATGGGGACTGTACCAATTACTAGTAGTTCTTATATAAAGTAAAATACATTTAAAAAAACAAGAAAAACTGTTTTTCATTAAAATTAGTTAAAGTGCCTTTATTCAAGTGAACCAAAAAATAGCACATTTCTAGACTTTTTTTTATAAATTGCTCATAAAAAGTTTTTTAGTTAAGCAACCAATATTGTCATGATTTTTTTTATATCTTTTATATATCTTCCATTTTCATTTTAAAATTCTGCAATCGGTTAGAAATTGCAAAAGATACAGGCTGCTGAAAATGGAATTTTTAGTGCCCTTAAATAAGTGAACCGGAGTGTATATGACTTATGCTGAAACATATGTAAAGAGACGAGCCTTCTAGGGACAAGAAGGACTCGGGTCGGTAAACCATGGTGTTGTGATTGTACAAGATGGTACAAAAATACCCTCAGATGCGCTAAGAGAAACCCACTAATAGAAAAAACCGTTTCTAATTACAACCCATGAAGGGATTGGAGAGAGCTTCTAACAAGCAGTGAGCTGTGCGCTTTCAAATTTTTAACTCTCTGATTGGGACCTATAGTTTTACACCGGTTCCGAACGGTATTTTGAGAAGCTTCTTGATGGGTTAGTCCTGAATATTGTCGCCGTCGCACAGAGGTCTGAAATCCATCAAAAGTGGCGATTAATTCAAAAGATGAACTTTAACTTTCACAACCGTATTTGGTACCGGGTGAAAGAAGATAAAATTCTACATCACTAGTCGCAAAATTAAAAGTTCTTAGTTGTTTACTTTATTTGCAGTGTGTATTGCAAGTTCAATAATTATTATGAAAATTTGTATACTTCTAGTGACTATCTTTTTATTTAAGACTTCTAAAAGTGAAAGTTTTATTATGGAGCCGTCTACTTCAGGTATTTGAGCATATGATAAATATTTGTTTGTTTAGATAAATGTTTTGGAAATACATATTGCAGAAAAAATTAAATTGCTCCAAAATGGGGTAGTTTTGATGTTTGTATTGAGTTTCAACAACTTTCTGGGTGAAATTGGGAAAAACCGCTTATATGCCCTTAAAGCATGAGATTTCAGCTAATAAATCCCAGAATATCTTTTTGCAATATTCGCAATTTTTTGACTTATTAAAGTTTTTGTAAAAGAACTCCAGTTGCTAAAAATCTATGTGAAAAAAAAAAACAAAAAAAATTCACGTTGTTTTTATTATCTTTTGTCTTTGGTAGTTGCTATTGTAGCTACTGAGTGTGCAGTTTATTAGAGATGGGTGCGTGAGTAATTTTAAATCACGCGTACTCACGAAAAAAAATTAATTTCGGTTTATTCACAACGAATAGAATTTTCACATATTTTCATGCTATAATGACATCACAAGTTTGATTTTCACTCACGAGCGAGAAATTGTCTCGTAAATAGTTAATATTTATTTTATTAAAGCTTAATGCATAAATAGTTAAAGCTAAGTCCCTATATATATCTTACACATTTAAACTCAGAAATCTAGACTAAAGCACAAATTACTTACGAAGCTTCGTTTGAAAATCTGAATAACATGAGAAAATTCTATTTTACACACGTACACTGTTTTGAAAAATAAATTTGGTCACGCTTTCATCTCTATTAAGTTTAGTTTTTCATTTCAACCCTACATGATAAATGTTGGTCATGTACATACATGCTAACATACGAGTACTGTTGTCATCTTGGTTCATTTATTTTTTGTATTGACTGTCAATGTATTGTTTAATGTGATGTTATTTATTGAAAGTGTTGTGTGTTTATAAATTATTCGGTACAAGGGAAAACGAATAGTATTTTTGCAAATTTTCAAGGACTACAATTTTTACTAATTTCAGGAACAAGTTCCAAAACAATTTTTATTTCTCGCCATGAGTTACATAACTTTATGAAGAATTCAGAAGCTAAATCAGCTAAAACTAAATTTTTCGGTAAAAAATTCGGATTTCATTCTGTTAGACAATGAACAACTGTCTAAGATGACTTTATACACTAAGTGGGACTTTGATGGAAGTTCAGGACATAGTGCATATAAACAAGCCTTTCATGACATTAACGCCCCGGATTCTTCAGTATTTATAACATCGATTGTACCATTGAAATTAGTTTGTGAAAATAAAACAATTTGGCAAAACCCTCGTCCGTCTTCCACTCGATTTTGTAGGCCCTTGAAAATTGAATTTATGAAAGAAACGGTCAACAGTATTAAACTCGAAGAGGAAAGAGTGGAGACTGAAATAAAGGCTCTTGTCGATTATGTAGTACTAGCTGGAGAGAGATTAGTGAAAGTTAATCACCAACTAATTCTTGTGATGATTGATGGTAAGGTCTGTAACGCTATTACAGACACAAAGTCCACACAAAACTGTTATAACGGGTGATTTTTTTGAGGTTAGGATTTTCATGCATTAGTATTTGACAGATCACGTGGGATTTCAGACATGGTGTCAAAGAGAAAGATGCTCAGTATGCTTTGACATTTCATCATGAATAGACTTACTAACGAGCAACGCTTGCAAATCATTGAATTTTATTACCAAAATCAGTGTTCGGTTCGAAATGTGTTTCGCGCTTTTTTATCGACAAATTTTGTTCAGCGATGAGGCTCATTTCTGGTTGAATGGCTACGTAAATAAGCAAAATTGCCGCATTTGGAGTGAAGAGCAACCAGAAGCCGTTCAAGAACTGCCCATGCATCCCGAAAAATGCACTGTTTGGTGTGGTTTGTACGCTGGTGGAATCATTGGACCGTATTTTTTCAAAGATGCTGTTGGACGCAACGTTACGGTGAATGGCGATCGCTATCGTTCGATGCTAACAAACTTTTTGTTGCCAAAAATGGAAGAACTGAACTTGGTTGACATGTGGTTTCAACAAGATGGCGCTACATGCCACACAGCTCGCGATTCTATGGCCATTTTGAGGGAAAACTTCGGAGAACAATTCATCTCAAGAAATGGACCGGTAAGTTGGCCACCAAGATCATGCGATTTGACGCCTTTAGACTATTTTTGTGGGGCTACGTCAAGTCTAAAGTCTACAGAAATAAGCCAGCAACTATTCCAGCTTTGGAAGACAACATTTCCGAAGAAATTCGGGCTATTCCGGCCGAAATGCTCGAAAAAGTTGCCCAAAATTGGACTTTCCGAATGGACCACCTAAGACGCAGCCGCGGTCAACATTTAAATGAAATTATCTTCAAAAAGTAAATGTCATGGACCAATCTAACGTTTCAAATAAAGAACCGATGAGATTTTGCAAATTTTATGCGTTTTTTTTTTAAAAAGAAAGTTATCAAGCTCTTAAAAAATCACCCGTTATATGTGGCACTACAAGCAAAGAGTTCAACAATATTGATGAAATGATTGCAAAAGTTATAAATATAGATACCATGGAGTTTGGTTTATCTGTCCTTCATGGCTGGATAAGATTTTTTGACTGTCTTATTCACTTGTCATATAAACTTCTGATTAAAAAATGGCAAACTAGAAGGGATGATGAAAACCAAATTATTGCTGATACAAAAAAACGCATTCAAAGGGAATTCAAAGAGAAAATTGGATTGATTGTTGACCAACCAAAACCAGGCTTTGGAAACTCAAACGATGGTAATTCGGCAAGGCATTTTTTAAGAATGTTGATGTATCTGCAGAAATTACAAAAATTGATTTACAGTTGATGAAAAATATGCACACAATATTAATAGTTGTATCTAGTGGTATTGAGGTCAATATTGAAATATTTTCAAATTTCGCTAATGACACTGCCAGGCTATTTGTTAAAAATTATCTATGGCATTGTATGCCTCCTACTCTGCATAAACACTTTATTCACGGGCCAGAAATTATAGCGCTTGCACCATTGCCAATTGGTCAGCTAACTGAAGAATCTCAGGAAGCCAGAAATAAGGACTTCAAAAGATATAGGGAGCACTTTTCACGTAAATCCAGTCGGGAAAATACAATAGAAGACGTGTTTAATAGATTTCTTTTCAGTTCAGATCCATTAATTTCAAGCAAGAGGAAGAGTTGTAAAAAGAAAATAGAGCAAATGCCGCAGTCTGCATTGGACTAACTTATTCGTCCCCAAAATGAAAATGATAATGGTGACGAAGATGATGAAGATTTAGGTTATTTTAACGAATATTATGATGATTATGAAGTAAATTAATTTTACGATGATTATGAAGTAAATAATGATTATGAAGTAAATGATGATTATGAAGTAAATGATGAATAATACTTTTAAAATTAATGAAAGGAAGTAAATAAAAAAACCTTACAATTATATTTTTTTTCAAATATTTTTTTCCTGTAATGGTTGTTTGTTATATTTTTTTAATTATGCTTTTTTGTGTATTTATGAATATCCATCAATAAAAAATAACAATATTTTAAAATTACGACTTCCCTGAATTAATCGCCACTTTGCATACTGCTCAACCCACTGTGCGTCGTCGAAGGAAAGGTTCTCGAACCCATGTCCTCATGCATATGAGCCGGGTATACTAGGCATTGCCCCACCTCCTAATTGTCTACAGTAACTCAATTGAAGATACATCCCGGGCCAAAAGAATAAGAAAATTACTGGCCTCAGGCAAAATGATTATAGGGTACGCGAAACACTTCTCCTGGCACTGTACGGCCACTCTGAGAATTCCCTCAATCTCCTTATTAATACCCATTGCGTTAGCAATTTCCTGAACGACGATACCGCTGTCGGTCAAGATACTTCTCACAGATCAGAAGCTGTCACGGAAATTGTATCTCTATAGCGAATTAAATGAGTTCACGGCAACTTCAAATCCGTTATGTCTTCCGAGCCCAATATAGTGTCAGTAGCGGAACTTCAGGCTGTGGCTGCTATGCTAATTTGTTGGTTGATAAGGTTGTATTCCGCGAATATAGGATTTAGATATGTTGCTAAGGGATGAAGAGCTGAGTTTATTCCCAAATCCTAACACTCAGCTTCCACAGACTTTAGGCCTATAATATTGTCATCGTACCTACTCAAGATTTTGTTGCGGCTGATAACTATACGTTCATTTAAGGGCGAGTATTGATAGGGCACTGCTATGTAGTGAGCAGCATGCGTTCTGCCAGGGCGTTTCTGCGGATACAGCTCTGCATGAACTTATGGGATTCGTAGAGAGTTCTTTGGCTACCAAAGAGGACACGATGGTTGCCTTTCTTGACATTGAGGGTGCGCTCAATATTGTGACGGGCAATGTTATAGACTTAGCGCTAGCGACCCATGGGTTGGATATAGACCTTAAAGGCCTAGTATACGAGATAGTCACCAGGAAACAAATCGCAGCTGAATTGGACACCTGGTCTTCCTTGCCACTTCTGTGCTACCTTGCGCTAAATGTAGTTTATTAATGTTGTAATTTTCTCCAGTTGTTCAAACGAGGAGCTGACACTATTACGAACAAAATTCTACTCTATTATATTCCTGTAATGGTCATCTTAACCTTAACCAGATGTAGGTATTTTTGTTATTTACCAGTAGAGCTATAGGGGTTTTCAAAGTTATATTCGACCCACATTGGTAAGAGAGACAGCGACAAATCCAAATATTTGCAAAATACAACCACGTAAGATTGGATTGAGAGTCAGTTAGTACTTAATTACGTGTATTTCCAAATATTTCTACGAATTTACTTTTGAAAAATATTTTCGAATCGATTATAGGTCTGCTGAAGGGCAGGTTATCTAACACACATGTGTTTTATGACCCAATAAAACGATTAAAAATAAATAAAGGAGTTGCAAGTTACCCATCATAAAAGCTAGCACTGCCGAAACCATTACAAAAACTATCGGACACACAGAGAGGTAAGTTCATATTCCACTACCTGCTCTAAGTATAAAATGCATTCGTCGCCAGTCATCCAGCATCAGTCGCTTTCCAACCATCATCGAAAGAACATTCTATTGTAAAAGAGAAATAACGTAAAATAAACTAAAATGTCAAACAATGATATGTCGCTATCACCCAACAAATTTCAAAATCATTTACGGACAATGAACCAACTAGATTCCATCACCTATACCCTTTACTTGTATCGTGAAGATCTGAGAAAACATTCACGCTCTAATAAGCATAAATGTCATACCAAACTATGGCTCACCAACGAACTTGTCATCCAAACCATCAAAGACATTCACAAATGTACGACCGATGACCTAAGGGCATTTTCTCGTAAGACAGATTTCAAGGCTATTTTGTACCGAGAAATTGTTCGCACGAAGCATATGCAGAATATGATAATAATGTCGCGATACCAGAAGCAGCACAAGTCGAAGTTACATTAGAATTTCCCGAATAATAGAAAAACCCGTGCCCACACAAGTTGCCACACACCACAAATACCATAAAGGCATTGCGGTGAAGACTACAGAACCAAAACCACACAACGCAAGCCTTAATTGTATTTATTATCTTTATCCCGCACTACAAGGGAAAACCGAATAATTACATGGCATAAAACAAAATATTAATTATTATAAAAAAAAAACGATAATAATGAAAATAATTTTAAATAAATAAGTTTATAAGATAATAAAATAAAAAATGTAGTTTATAAGATAATAAAATACAATGTTAAAGAAAAAAATTATTAAAGTGTTTCAAAGATATTTTTCCTAAACCAGCTATCATTGCTGAGGAGCCGAATATGTTGTGGAAGCGAGTTCCACAGACGAACAGGATTTAGAAACAAATTCTGTTTCCCCTATTGTCATTTAAAATTTGAATTGAACCTCCATTATTTCGAAGCAGATAACCAATTTGACATTTATGAAGTGACAAATTATTATTATTTAAACTTGAGTAAAATTTTAAGATATTCAAAACTTTCTTCCAAAGTTATAAGTTTTTAAGTCAAACTATAAGAAATCTACGAAATATATTCGATAGAAATACAGTGCTATCAGTTTTGTATAAAGACCTGGGTATAAATGATTATAAAGTATAATTTGTCCACGAACTGAAGTCTCGTGACCATCCGATACGATTTCGCTTCCTGAATGAGCTGAAGATCGCTAGACTGAAAGTGAGAATTTTTACCGAAAACTCATCTTTTCCGTTTAAGCGAATTAGCTCTTGGGTTAAGTTAACAAACTAAATTGGGTTAAGTTAACAAACTAAATTGTCGCATTTGGAGCTCGGAATATCTACACGTCGCCGAGTAGAAACCGAAGTGACTGTGTGGTGCGGTTTTTGGCTTTGCGAAATCATAAGCCCAGTTTTCTTCGAGAAAGAGCAAGGAGGCGCCATCATCGTCAATTGCGAGCGTACCCGTGCCATTCTCAATGATTTCTTGTTCCCAACTGTTGAAGACGTTGACACGTATGAAATATAGTTTCATCAGAACGGCAACATTACAATCGATCAATTGATCAGCTCGCGGCGTTAGAGTATTATGTCTGGCACCGTGAAAGATAAACTTTACCCAAACAATCCCGTTCCCATTAATGTCTTAAAACACCGTCGTTCACGAGATAGAGGCCCAAATAAAATGTACTGACAAATTTTAAAAAAATTTCTATTTGTATTTTTTTTTTTTGAAGCGAAATTTAATTCCGTATATTAAATGGCCCACCCCTTATTAAAATTTGGCTTATGGGTTACGAGTATAAATAATTTTCTGAATGTGGAATAGAGTTCCGGTATTTCAAAGATTGTGAAAGGATCGTCGCACAGTGGTCCAATAAATAAAATAAATCGAATGCGTGTTAAAACTCACGGGCGATTTGTTAACAACTTTTTGTTACACGGTACCTGAACACATTAGTAAATGTTACATTGGAAAATAAAAAAAGGATAGTTTTTGTGCTGAAGGCTATTTTGCTATTGCACTTTATTTTTTCTTACATCTGCTTTAACATTAGATGTAATATTGTTAAAATAAATAAAGTAATATTTAGCTCAGTGAAATAATTGTTTTTGTTTTGTCATAAACAGAGCGATGACAAAAAGTTTTGAATAGTATAGAGAACTTATTGCAATCTTTTTCCGCTCTCATGTAGAGAGTCTGAGAAAAAAGAGCATAAACGAGTATTATTTTCTTGTTATTACATAAAATAATACAAAAAGCATACATGTTTCAAAAGGCATCAATATTTCACATCAAAACTATGAATGGACTAAGTTATGATAAAAAGAGGGTAATCCGTTTTGAATAATTCGCCAGATGTCGCCAGTGCTTTTGAGTAATGGAATTTGTTGCATAAGTTCTCTATACTATTCGATACTCTTTCGCCACGACGACCTGCTTGTTTGTTCGCTGCCGCTACATCAATACCATCATACTTATTTTCAGGCAGAGACTATTGTTATACAACAACCAGGTATATGATGCTAACCCGCGCCTATAGATGTTAACACATCAAAAAGGATTGTAGGTTTGAGAGATTTGGAATTGTAGGAATTATACTTAAAAATGACTAGTTAAAATCGCAGAATTGGGTATATTTTAGATATTCACCCAAAGTTGAACCAACAATTTTAGAATTTTTGTTTTCATGTTTTTGTTTGTAATATGTTCATGTACATACTCGTAATTGCAAAAATAATGTTAATTTTTGTCATTTAAAAAATTTACACATATTTATGTTTCTTGAACAGTATGGTCATACAGTTTTGGAGGAACTTCACTCAGTTTACATTTGCCATAAAATGTGGCTTCTTGGCTTTAAGGCAATGCCGAAGTTTTTCTTGTGACTAACACAGCTTTAGTGTAGGAAATATTTTAAAATATATAATTTTTTTTAAAAACTTACTTTGAACTATCATCACATTTTGGAATCAAACGCCTTCAATGAATGTAGGTGCTTGTGTCACATTTGTTCTCCGTAAGTGTTGCTCGCCCGAAATTGCACCTTCAGCATGTTGCATCAATTTAGTGACAAAAGTCACATTTTTTAGTGAGGAATCGTTAATAACTAAAAGGAAAGATGAGAAGAAGTGATTAAATTTCTGATTAATCTATTGTTCAAATAATAATTTTCTACTACTATTATAATATATCAAAAGGGTTAAAAACAATCGTAAAACTTCCTTAGGTGGCTTCTAACCACCCAGAATGGCTAAATTAATTACAAAATTAAGACAACATGTTTCTCCAAACGGTTGGATTCTCAGATTTTCGCCTCCAGTCCAAAAAAATAAATAAATGGTTTCCCATTAAATCCCATGAAGGGACTGGGGAGAACTTCTGACAATAACTGAGCTGTGCGCTTTCCAGTTTTCACTCACTGCTTGGGACCTACAGTTTTACACCGATTCAGAACGGTAATTTGAGAAGCTTTTTCATGGCTAGATACTCGATAGTGTCGCCGTCACTATGCGAGGAGACCGCCGCCGAAAGAATTATTTTTTTTAAGGTGGTCAGAGCCGGGTTCGAATCCAGGATCTCATGTACAAGAGCCGCGCACACTAACCATTGCACCACCGACGGCCAAGCATTCTTGCACCTGGTATTTCCAAGGAAGTCTTAGTCGTCCTATTTTTCGACTACATTCGAGTACGTCGCCGAATACTTCTCGCACTGGTTGGTTCTGGTCCATTCTACTCACATAGCCTAACAAGCGTACTGGCGTTATTTTGAGTCTCGCAAAATGTGTCTCACTAAGTAAGTTTGCATTTTTTAAATTTAGTGTCATTTTTTTTGTACAAATGCCAACTCTGAAGTTTGGCAGCTGTCACATATGTTTATTCGGATTTTTAAAAATGAAGCGCTTTGCGAGAGCACAACGCGTTATAATTGTGACCAAATTATAATTATATCAAATTATTATATCAAAAATTAGGAAAGATATGCTGAGACCGCTCGCAAACTTCGAAGAATTTTCAGTCGAGAAAGTGCACCACTTCGGAGAGTGGTCAAAAAATTTGAAAAAACTGGGTCGGTTATGAATACTAAGACTCCTGTTCGTCAACGTAACGGTCGGTCTGCTATAAACGAGAGTGTCGCCAAAAACCTATGTATAAATATCATTTCGGCATCGTTCTTGACAACCTAAAATTTCGCGAAACACTACGCAGCGAATTTTGACAAGAAACCTCCCTGTTTAACGTACAAAATTCAGCTTACTCAGGAGCCCAAACCAACATACCATGGAAAGCGCCGGCAATTCGTTCAATGGGTAATGGAGCAAAGTGAAGTCAATGCCAGTTTTTTCAAAAAAATTCATTTTCTCCGATGAAGCGCATTTCAATCTGAATGGCTTCCTGAATACACTAAATTTTCGAATTATGGGGCTCAGAATGCAACCACAACGAGCAAATATCTGGTGCGAATTGGGCCTTACTTCTATGAAGATGAGACCGAAATTGCAGTGTCTGTGAATGGCTTTCGTTACAGTAAAATTGTAACGGAGGCTTCATGGCCTCAAGTAGACGGCATGGATCTGAACGACATATGGTTTCAGCAAGACGGCGCTACCTGCCACACCGCGCACCAAACAATCGATTTATTGCAGCAACGATTTTCAGACCAAATTAACTCAAGAAACTGGCCACCAAGATAATGGTACTTAACGGCGTGCGATTTCTTTCTTTGGGGTTTTGTGAAGTTTCGGGTTTACGCGAGTAAACCAGAAACAATTCCTGAGCTCAAATTTGATATCCAACTCGTCATTGGTGAGATACAGCCACATCTCTGTTAAAAGGTCTTCTAAGGTGTCCTCTGTTAAAAGGTGTTCACAAAAAGAGTTATGAGCTGTCACCAGCGCCGTGGGGGCCATTTAACGGATATTTTATTCCGTACTTAATCGGAACATGTTGTTTTAATCCAATAAAAAACTTACTACTGTCTCAAAAAATACGTGATTTTATTTTAAAATGAAACAGTACTTTCTTACTGAGACACCCTTAAACTTCGCCCATTGTTGTCAAAATTATGAGCATATGCGAGCAGCATGTGACTTTTGCTGCTGAAAGTTTCATTTCTCTTGACTGCTGTTTTTTCACGGTGATCACAATTATTATGTTGAAGAGATCGCACTGTGGGGTGGCGAAGTACCTGAGGCCTCGCCCCGTACTAAGTCGTTCGGTGAGATCTTTAATTTGGCGAAGGATGAAAAAACTTGAATTTGGTTCAATAGTGGTATATATTGTTATGTATTTATTAGAGCGGGTCAAATTGTATGGAACGATTTTTTTTGATGAAGCGTATAGAAAAACGTAATCTATAGGTGATTCTGAGAAATTTTGCTCAAGAGACCATAGCTCTAAGTCGGATTTGGAGCCCCCCAAAAGGTATTTGTCTTTCAGAATCTGTATTGGTACCTGTAATTAAAAGTTCATTTTAGGCAATTTTTCTACAAAAAATTCCTAATATCTCTACTAAAAAAAAATAAATATTGGTACCAATACAGATTCTGAAAGGTGATAAAAATACCTTTCAAACAAGCCCACATTGAGAAATCTACTATAATTCTATCCGATTTAATTAAATTATTCCATGTATATATGGAAAAACATCTATTTTGAAATTTTGGGGGGCTCTAAATCCGACTTAGAGCTATGGTCTCTTGAGCAAAATTTCTCAAAATCACTTATAGATTACGTTTTTGCTATACGTTTCATCAAAAAAAAGTTAACCTGCCCTAGTATTTATACATAATTACAAAAGCAAAATACTAGTGAAGGCAAGCAATGAAATTAAACTGAAGCGTTCACACGAGTATCGAAAAGAACACGGAGCACGAAAATCTAATCGCAAGATCAGAATAAAATGGTATAGACACAATTCTAATGGACTAGTTCATGATTAAGCAGTCGCAGATGAGAATAATCCCCAATCGAATTTGATGCAATTCAACCTATACACGAATGCCAGGACAAAGCTGGGAGGGTCCACAGATAAATGTCGATATTTCCTCGGTTTGCCACATATTTGTTGAAAGATATCAAATCGTCAAATCGAAAACTAATTTACCCCTTTTAAGTATTCTGAAGTAAAATTTTCTCATATTTAAGGGCGGATCAATGAGTCCGTGACTTTTTGAATGAAACGGTTTTTCTTTTTGAATGAAAAATTTATTTTTCAACATAATCTCCTTTTAGCTCAATACACTTAGTCCAACGTTTCTCCAATTGTTGTATCCCTTCCAAAAAATAGGATTTTTCGAGGTCCATAAAATAGGCATTTGTTTGATCAAGAATTTCAACGTTGGAGCTAAATCTCTTTCCACCGAGCCATTTCTTTAGGTTTGCAAATAGGAAATAGTCACTGGGTGCAAAATTCGGAGAATATGGCGGATGAGGTACCAATTCATAGCGCAATTCATGGAATTTTGCCACTGAGACTACACACGTGTGCACCCATGCATTATCTTGATGAAAAATAACTTTTTTCTTGGCCATATCGTTAAATCCTCGTTAAATCTTGGCATAATATTCGCCGTTTAGTGTTTTTCCCTTTTGAAGGCAATCGATGTGGATTATCCCGCGTGCATCCCAAAAAACTCTTGCCATCACCTTATTGGCGGACAAACTTACCTCGGACTTGTTCGGAGCCGGCTCACCCGGAGAAATACACTGTTTAGACTGCTGCTTGATCTCCGGAGTGTCGTAATGGATCCATGCGGTTGAACAACTCCAAACAATCCTTTGAAGTTGTCATACGATTACGTTTATGATCAATTGAGACACAAACTCGGCACCCATCTTGCAGACAGTTTTCTTAAACCCAACTGATCACACCACTGCCGTATGATATGTCTATGGCATCAAAAATCTCACGGACTTTTACTCTTCGAACGGTCAATACCATATCGTGGTGTTTTTTGACATTTTCGGTATTGACCTCAACTGCCAGTCCAGAACGTTCAGCGTCATTTGTGCTTGTGCGCCTACAACGAAAGTCAGTAAACCACTTTTTTACCACTGAAATCGATGGGGGAGAGTCCCCATAGTATTTATCAAGCTCTTCCTTGGTTTGATTGATATTTTTATTTCGCAATAAATAATGTTTAATGAGCACTCGAAATTCACTTCTATCGATTTTAAAAAAATGCACGAGGTTGTATGTTTTAAACAGCTGTTAAACTCAGGTGGTACATGATGGGAGCAGTGTTGCGTTTCACATAACTAAGAGGAAAGTTCGAAAAGTCACGGACTTATTGATACGCCCTCTAGTTCAATTTCATTATTTTATATTCAAATAAACTACATTTGATGTAATTTTACGGAAGTTCTGAACTGCTACTTAGGACATATTTTTTTCCGAGTGAATGATTCTTGATTCTTGTGGCCGTCGGTGATGCAATGGTTACTGTGCGCGGCTCTTGTACATGAGATCCTGGGTTCGAACCCTGCTCTGACCACCTTAAAAAAAATTTATTTCGGCGGCGGTCACCTCTCATAGTGACGGCGACACAATCGAGTATATAGCCATGAAAAAGCTTGTCAAAATACCGTTCGGAATCGGTGTAAAACTGTAGGTCCCAATCAGTGAGTGAAAACTGGAAAGCGCACAGCTCTGTGATTGTGAGAAGTTCTCCCCTGTCCCTTCATGGGATGTAATGCAAACCATTTATTTTTTTTATTTATTATTTTTGATTTAAAATTTACTCATATTCAAAACTTAAGAAAATTAAGAATTTCATTGCTTAATTGTTAAATATTAGTATTAATTGTAATCAGAACATGTCATTACTACGTATGATTTTGCGCATCCTTAAGTTAGTTAATGAGTATAATTGAATGAGTATAATAAGTAGCTGTGACCTGTAGCCACTACCGTATTGACTTCGTTTCTTCTGCAATTGTGGGCACGTCTTGATGGTATTGGTATCGAGTTTATGAGCCATAGAATGCTATGAGATTTACGCATATTTGAACGTGAACAATTCTCAGATCTTCGAAATACAGGTAAAGGATATAAAAGTATGTGCTGGCAACCTTTTGTTCCATTGGATGTGACAAAGTTTGAACTGCAATATTATATTTCACGTTAATTGTCGTTTACGCTTCAATGTTCTTTCGATGAAGATGGAAAAGCGACAGATGCTGACTACCTAATTACGAAGATATTTTATATTTACAACAGGTAGTGGAAGATCAATATTCTTATTCTCATGGTTCTGTGTTTAGCTACATCTTGTGTGTCAGGTATTTGCATCAATAATTGTGGTGGTGGTAACATTTATGATGGGTGAATCCTTTTGGGTAATAAAACACATGTGTGTGTTTTCACAGCCATTATAAATCGTAGAGTGAATTTGCAGATATTCTTGGAAACACACATAATTTGCTGGAAGCTGACACTCAAGCCAACATCAAGTGGTCGCGATTTTAACAACCATTTGGTTTTATGGCTGACTTTATTGTCTGTTTGTGTCGCATAGAATTTCCGTAAAGCCCAATGTCGCTATTGGTGGATGACATAAATGTCATTATATAAATGCGATCACAATGGATGACCTTTAATTGCTGTTGGTTAAAAGCATATTAGGTCTACTTATCATTCGGGCAACAATTTCGCTTTGCAGATTGTGGCAGAAATACAATTTGTTGTTTTTCCATCAGAAAAAATTTGGAAATGTAAAAAATCAATAACTTCTTTATGTATTTGTAAAAATTTTTGAAATTGTTGAATTAGGTAAGCGAATTACAACCATAACTATTAACATAACATTCAGGTATAGTTGTTTCAAACTACGTTGATAATTCCGCCTTCGTTTTAAAAAGGAGAATCTAAGATTCTATTGATGCCATACACATTACTATTGAAATGAATTACAAATTTGTAAAAAAAAATCTCTACATCGAATCGGCAATCCTTAAATCAAGAATTACGATGAATTGATATCTTATTACTATTCCTCTCCTTAAGAATAAATGTGCGAAATTTTATCAAAAGGGTGCGGTTGCAAAGGTTATTAAAAGCGTCTTGTACTTACACTAGTAATAAATTTCCTTAGTTTATTAACTACAAAAATCCCCTTTAAAACGGAGCACACACAAATTGAGTTTAAAGCTGCCATATCATACAGTATTCCATAACACGTCCCGTGGGCTTGCCAACGAATACTTTCACACCACGATTTGTTAACAACTTAATATTTAAGTTCCACTACATACTCATTTGAACATTAGAATCACACACACTTATGCAGATGGACATACACATATGCCACATATATTTCTCATGCAATGAATTTTGTTTAAACTTGTACGTGTAATACAGGAAGGTCCTTACACCACATACAAAATTTATTGGTATATAGTTTATGTAGAAATTTGCACAAGGGTACACTGGAGTGAACTGTGAATATATCGTCGGTTGATACTGGTATACTGTGGTGGACTTGCAGGTACTTTTTTTTCCGAAATGCATAATAAATTACTGGCAATAAAAATATATTGTATTGGATATGTTTGAAAACAGTGTTGCTTAAAAGTATGACGATATTTTGAAATGCATTTAACGAACAAGAAAACATAATTAATTTGGCTTCTTAGCTTAGTATAAAAATGTTAATAAAGAAAACAATTGTAATGCATATATGGTGCTGGGTCTCAAATGATTTGGGCACATACGATTTCCAAGGTTGCATATGTGTGAACTAACACAAGTATAAGTATAATGTACGTTTAAATTTGAATTGTATTATACTATATACTTGTAGTTATATAGTTACATCTCTCGAAAAGTTTCCATGGTTGCTTTGTCCTTTCATTACAAAGTTTCAAAAGAGAGCTATTGTTATCCTTTATTGTTTGCTTGCGTTTTATCTTTTAAAAGTTCTGTTATTTAATTTTCTTTTTACACTTTCCTGGTCGGTGCCACGTATAATGTGATCACGTATTAAAGTGAAAATTGAAAAGTTTTGGCGACAGTTCAATTCTAACCATGTATAGTAATATATAGTTTATTAAGGAAACAAGGAAGTTAGTACTTATGTTTCATACAATGAAATGTTTGACCGTCGTTAAGGGAGAGATTGTTTGTGTTCAGCGTAGCAGCAAAAACATATTAAAATAAGTTTTCCTTAAAGATTATGGATATATTCTCATTTAAAATTTGGAGATCATAAAGGACGGACAATTTCATAGTTTCGAAGTGCTAAATTGTTAATCCTTTAGTCTACTCACGGATTTAAATTTAATATTTAAACCGATAGTTCATTAAAAACGATGGAAGTTTCTGAAATTCGCTTTAATATAGTGTTGTAATAGTTAAATAGACTGACCGTGGAGGTGGAAAGCTTCTGATAGCCACTCACTTGGGAGTGACCAGAATAAAGCAGTCCTGCATAAAGCAGTCCAAGCAGTTCACTATTTCCTAGATCAAGTATGTCCCGCGCAATAGATTTATCGGAACCATCCGTTATCTAGCTAGGTTTTTTTTTGTGAAATATCGGGTTTATGCAAATAAAGAATTTCTGAGCTCATATCCAAGATCAAACTCGTCATTGGTGAGATACAGCCACATCTCTTTTAAAAAGTGTTCCAGAATTTCACGAAAAGAGCTATGAACTGTCACCAGAGCCGTGGGGGCCATTTGACGGATATTTTATTCCGCACTTAATCAGAACATGTCTTCTTTTTAATCCAATAAAAAACTCACTACTGTGCCAACAAATACGTGATTTTATTTTAAAATGAAACAGTGCTTTCTTACTGACACAATCTTAAACTTCGCCCAATATTGTCCAAATTATGAGCATATGCGAGCAACATGTGACTGTTGCTGCTGATAGTTTCATTTCTTTTGAGTGCTGCTTTTCTCACGGTGATCACAATTATTATGCGGAAGAGATCGAGAGAAGTGTGTCCCGGGCAATAAATTTATCGGAACCCTCTATTAGCTACCTAGGCTAAGGAGGCGAAAAGAATGAGCAGCCTGATTGGTTATGCGATCACTGATGCGTCTCACGTTCACTGGGTGACCCTGCCACTGAAGCCCTTCGTGTGAACCGACTAAAACATACCCTCACCCTAAGTCATCCATAGCGAACGAGTTCAAAAAAACAAAACAAAACATCACCTATTTCGATTTTCAATAGCAGAGTGGCATTCCGTTAAATATTATTCAATATCCAACTTAATTAGGGTCCTAAGGGATTCTGAGGATTTATTGTGAATACCATCCCAATATTTGTCTTCGAGGCACAAAATTGGGCTGGCGAAGTTCTTCATTTATTATTATACAATAGCTTTTGACAAATACTGCTCAGTACCAAACTTTGTTAAGATCGGCTGTGATTTACAGGAGATATCGATTCGGGAAATACGCTCAACTTTTGTGCGGGAGGTGCGAAACTGGGCATGGCACAGTAATTAATTTTAAATTAGCTAGTAGGTTTTTAGCAAAACATTGCCTAGTACCGAATGTAATTTAAGATCGGTTGTAGTTTACGAGAGTTATCTTGTCGATCAATCGGTCATGCGGCCAACTTTTGTGTGGGAGGGACCAGAATGGGTGTAGAAAAACCACTCATCTTCCACATGAAAGTGGCATTAGACTAAATTTTATCCATCACCAAATTTCTTACAAATTGGTTCGGGGTTGCGGGAGTTATCTTGCCGAACAACTAGCCGGCAACAACTTATGTATGCGGGGTACCAAATGGCAAAATCACCCTTGTCTTAATCGGTGACTGTCCTTTGATGACATGAAGCGTATTACCTAATTTAATTTCACGCTAACCCGAAGGACCACCAAGGTTTTGTATGGGAGAAACTAGAATGAGCGTGGTCGTGGCTAAGAAAATACCATTGTGATCGGCAAATATTTACGGGAGTTATCGTGTTGACCAACCACCCAGATAGATAGACACGTAAACGTGCGACACGAACAACACGGAACAATAATAAAGTCGCCAGTAGTCAAAAATGAATTTTAGGCACTAAGAAACAAAACAAAAACAAAAAAAGTTGGCCTCAGGTGACCAAAATCGTGAAAGGACGTTGGCACTGCAGGATCAAAATCCTGAAATGGCTTTGGAAACCAACGTGTTAATGTAATGACCAGTGCAGCGGGCGTATGTTACCTGTAGGCGCTCAAATAACATGTCCTTGGTGTCGCTGTCTTTTTCTTCCGTTGGATGAATGTACACAAATTAGCGATAAGTTAAAGAATTTCGCTTGTATGTGGATGGTGGCTACACGTGGTTCAACATTAAAACCAGATGTCGCAGTCGTTTGACCACTACGAATCCCCAACTTAATTCATTCTTTTGTCGCACGGCAGTTGTAGTATATGTCGCAGATCTTCTTCCTTGTGCAGGTATGACCGGTCCATCGCACTTCCTGGATAGCAGTATTGTCTGTCTTATAATTCGGGATGACATCTGCCAGTTGCAGAGTGGCACCGGATCTGTATAGTTTTATAATATTGTAATAGAGTATCCGTAATAAGTGGTCCGTAGAACGTTAGCGGCGGTTGTCAACAAATAGGTCAGTGGCGGAAGGCAAGCCCAGCCCACCGTGGTTTTGCAGTTTACCTACTGATAGGATGATTATATTTCAGTAGCCCATTATGCACCAGACACTGACCAGAACGTAGTGTGTTAAAAGTGAAATTTCATAACCTCGCTCATAGGATGGGGGTATATAACATTTAATACGGAAAAAAATTAACGCATAGAAGGAGCCATATTAGATATTTTTGAGACTTTTTAAGACGATTGTGCCAAGTCAAACTGTCTGGCTGGCTAGTCAACATGATATCTGCCGCAAATCTCGCAGCGAAATGTTGTCAGCAACTATTATTTGTTCTTCTTTCTTTTACCTCCCTAAAATCGCGCGATTTAGTTATAAAATACATTTTCTCCGGCGGCGCAATTTTCTTCCCATATTTTTTTCATCCCTTTCCACATTTACTTATAATTCCAACAGCATTTATAGTTTCATAAAATAAATTCAGGAAGTACTAATGTGTACCACTTTCTTCATGTGTTCCCCTTGGCATTTATACTTATGACGAGAAAGACTCAAAAAGCGAACGAGCATATTTTCCAATTTATATATGCCACTCTATTGGAGCTCAAACCGAAGACTTTCGCAACTGACTTCGGAAAATGACTTCGGAATGCGATTAACAAAATATTTTCGCAAACGCGTTTAAAGGGCTGTTGGTTTCATTTTTGCCAGCCTCTAAGGAGGAAATTATCCAAAATGAGTGAACTGGATAAATGGGTTAAAACCACGGACGAAACAAGGAGAGTGTTTAAAAAATACTCGTGTAGCCAGTGCTCCAAAAGGATTTAATATATGCAAGCACGAAGCATATGCTGACACTAAATGCTACAGTAAATCTGAAAACAGCTTTCAGGAATTCTTTGATTACTTTCAACGCCAGTGGTTGGAAATGGTACTTTTAAATTAAAGCTTTTTTTTAGATATTTCAGTACGTCTTTTATATTCGCAGGAATCTCTGGTAATATTTTCGTACATGGGGAATCAGTTAGAACAACAAGTGGACTTGAAGGCTATACCAGCTATTTATGCTCACAAATCCCTAGGCATGGTAGTTTCTGGGATTTTCTTCTAGTAATCAAGCAAGAAAAGTGCCGAAAATAAATTGAATTGCAGCAAGCTTTTGATGGAATCCACGATGTTTCCGAAAGCCTGCCAAGTTCGATGCCAAGGAAATATCGACAACAATTTTTTTTTTCAAATAATGACAAATAAAATTATCAACCTCTCCCCACCTCCATTACCCAAAAATCCATTTACTGAAGATACCGATTCGTCAGATAATGAAACTGAAAGCATTATCCCAGAAGGAGTGATTTGTGAAATCTGTTTCAAAAATCCAAAAAATACAATTATGAAACCTTGCAAACACGCCAAAATTTGTCGTTCTTGCTTTGGTGAAATCCAAAGCAACAACCAAGAAAATTGAACACGTACACTATCCCATTTTGTAGGCAAATTGTCGGTCATCTCGAAGAAATATACATTTGATTTATTCATATTTACACCAATTCATTTTTCTTAAATTCCAAAAAAAAAAATTAATTTATGTCGCAGAAAAATACATTTGATTTATATTTACAGTAATTAGTTTTTCCTAAATTCCAAAAAGTATTGAATTTGTATCGAAGAAATATACATTTGCTTTCATATGTATACCAATTAATTTTCCCTGAATTCCTGAATGGGACCCACAGTTCTACACCGGTTCCGAACGGTATTTTGAGAAGATACTCGGTAGTATTGCCATCACTAAGCTAGGTGACCTTCGTAGAAAGAAATTTAAGGTGGTCAGATTAGGGATCGAGCCCACGTTCTCATGCATAGGAGCCGCGCACACTACCACTGCACTATGTGAAATTTTTTGAACAAAATTTTGTTGGACAATTGAAAGCTATATGTAGTTATATATACATAAACACGCTCAAGTTGCTTTTTCATGATAGCCCAGCAAGATGAAGTTGTATAAAAAATTTTCTGTTTGTTTTCCAGAAAATTTAACAAAAAAAAACAAACTCCTTTCCGCAGAAAAAACTTTTAAAATTTCTATAAAAAATTTTCCAATGTTGTCAATTGACCTACCGATTTTTATCGTTAAAAAGTTACAGAATTCCGAG
The DNA here is from genome assembly GCA_963931995.1 of Phaonia tiefii. Classification (NCBI taxonomy): domain Eukaryota; kingdom Metazoa; phylum Arthropoda; class Insecta; order Diptera; family Muscidae; genus Phaonia; species Phaonia tiefii. The sequence goes on from OZ008370.1 coordinate 140,359,215, forward strand.
GCAGGTTTTGAAGTTTCGTCTGTTACATTTGCTTTCATGCTGTGGAAACCCAAACTACGTACGAAAAATAGAAAGCTTAAGGCTTGGTCTCTGGCTAAGACTACTTTTAGCCAAAAAATATTGTTTCAATTGGTAATTATAGATATACCTTGGCTTGGGATATGTGAGATTACTCACTTACTTAGATGGCCGCAAAACAACCCAGAGGAGTCAAGCTGCCTTCACAATGACGATAACATGTTTCTCCAACCGGCTTGATCTTTAGCTTTTTGTGCTCAAGTTGGTAACGGCAAACTCTCGCAATCAATATTCCACCTGGTATTTCCAGCAAAGTCTTGGTCGTCCTATTTTTCGATGTACTATAAGTACGTTTTCGAATACCTTTCGCACTGGTTCATTCTGATCCATTCTACTGACATGGCTTATCCTGCGTAAACGCGCTATTATATTTAGTTTATCTCTCGAAGAGTCCCACTGATGTTTCAACAACATGCGATATGAGCCAGCCAGCCATAAAGAAAGACAGGTTTTATGAGAGTCTGACACAGTTGGATCTGCGTCTCTGTCGAGAGAGTCTCATCTCAGGATTGCTTGCTTAGCCCGAAATAACACCTGTTTGAAAGCACAATTCTCTGTTTGAATTCCAGGTTGTACCCAGAGGACTAATTGTTTGAAAAGAGGTTGTAGCAACCGTAAATTCGGCTGTTACCACAGAATTGAGGTTGCCACAAACGAATTGAGGTTGTTACGACCGAATTTAGTCCCCGCAACCGAAATTCGGTTGAAGCAACCTCGTTTCATAATTGATTCGGCTGTATTCGTTCAATCATAAAAAAATTTTCTAACATTTCTGTTGCAACAATCGAATTTGAAATTGATTCGGATGCAACAACCGAAATTGGTACCAAATTCGGTTGGATTAACCGAATTTGGCATCAATTCGGTTGTAACTATAGCATTTGGTATCAATTCGGTTGTCACTACCGAATTTGGTATCAATTATGTTGTAACTATCGAATTTGGTGTCAAATTGGTTGTAACAACCGAATTTGGAATCAATTTGGCTTCAATAACGGAGCTAATCCTTAAGTGGGTTGCAACGACCGAATTCGGCGTCAATTCCGTTGCTGTAACTAAATTTCTCATGAATTCTGTAGGTACAACCGAATTTCAGTTTCAATTCGGTTACCACAACATAATTCTATATATTTAAAATTTGACGCTTAAAATTATAAAACCAAATATTTTATTAAAAGAAGTTAAAGAGTGTATAAGTGTTCTCGTGACGGTGTTGTTGGTCGTAAGGTAAGTAAAAACATTTTTGTATTAAATCGTCTTATTTTGCAGAGAATTTCCAAGCCGATATCAAGAGTTTTGAAGCTTTCCAAGTCCGGTCTCCAATATTGCTGCAATAATCTGTGTAGGAAACGGTTTAGGACCTAAATCAACAGATATAACACGCCAGAATTGATGCGGTGACCCATGATGGCCGGGACTTCAAAAATGGTCGGTAGTGACATGTAACATAAATGTGTTATTCTACAGATTATCCTATATAAATAACTTTATATTCTCGGTCTCTAATATGTTTCATAAGAATTCTGGATAATAAATCATTAGTTAATAATAAAAAAAATCCAAAATTCGTTTCTTACACTATTTAAACCTCTAATGAGATTGTGTCAACCTCTAATGAGGTTGCGACAACCTCTAATGAGGTTGTGACAACCTCTAATAAGGTTGGGTTACCCTCTAATGAGGTCGTGTTAACCTCTAATGAAGTCGCCACAACCTTTAATGAGGTTGCGACAACCTCTAATGAGGTTGTGCTAACCTCTAATGAGGTTGTGACAACCTCTAAATTCGGTTACGGCTAATTCAGCTATCTCAACCGAATTTTTCTATGAGTGTGACGTTATTGCTTCTGTTCACGGCATATACGGGGTAAATAAATTCATCCACTTCCACAAAATAAAAACGGTTATCAACGTTCGCCCTTTCACACAATCGGGTGGATCTTCTGCAGGTAAAAACATAAATTGTTTCTTGTCCGCGTTTGCTGACATACCCACTTTTGCTGTTTCCATCTAAATTCTCGCAAATACTGCAGTATCTTCTGGCTGATCTTACCCAATGTTGTCCAAATCATCAGCATACGCGAGCAGCATGTGACTCCTGCAGCTAGTAGTTTATTCGTGTTGACAAAGGCCTTTCTCACGATGATCTTAATTGTTTTATTGAAGAGATCGTATGATTGGGTGTCGCTCCCTGTACTAAATAGTTCGGTGAGATCTTTGCCAATTTTTATTTAGGGTTACGTGTCTTGTCTACAAATACGTGTCAGCTTAACAGGAATACCAAGCTTCGTCATAGCTTGGTACAATTTTCCGCGTATCGGGCCATAGAAGGCAGCCTTATTTTCAACACAGAGGTGGTGGGTGGCGATCTGTTTTTCGTGGGCTTTCTCCACAATTTTTTCGTAATTATTTTCCAGGCCTTAAGCCATACTGATAAGGTCCGATCAGGTCTGCAACAATCGGGTTTATTCTCTCACAAGGACCTTGTATGCGACGGATATAAGGTTTAATCCGCGATTCCTTAGGTCGCCATTTTTGAAACCAGGACACAGTATGCTGAAACTACAATCCTCAGGCCTGCGTTCGTCTAGCCAGACTTTGCATATCGATGGCTTATTATAGAAAAGACGTGTCTCAATTTCTGGTTCCTTACTGGAGAAATAAAAAACTAAGAAAAATTTAACCTTTTCATTGTTAGCCATCGATATGCACTGATGTAAAAAATAAGATACGACCTTTTCACTTATATCCATCGGTATGCACTGATGTGTGCACCTTTTCAACTCACTGCAGGTAGCTTCAAACGGCTCAGCAGGTAGACCATCAGCACCAGCAGCTTTATTGATATTAAGCGTGATATTGTAGTTTTAACTTCGCTTTGGTTAGGAGGGTGGCAGTCGACGCCATCGTCCTGTATTTGCTCAACACCCCCATCTATATTAAAGTGTCCTGGGACAAGTAAAAACATAATCGTCACATCCCCGATGAGATTCCCCTCCTTATATTTACAAATCGATGACCCTGATCCATTTCCGTTGGTTTGGCTTTGTAATCCTTTTTGCTGTAGAATTCAATTTTCTCACTCTCACGATTCCTCCAAACCCGATTTTTGTTCTTAAACAAACGGGTTTCGTCTCTCCTCTTCTCCGTATACCGCTCTGACGCGGCTCGCGTTGCGTCTGACTGAAGCATTTCCATACGTGCCATGCGATACTCTTCATCCTACCATGGTCTGTCTTTAAACGGCTTTTCACAACCCAGTATGGTCTCGGACGTAGTTTTCAATTGTACCATTCTGATATCCAGCTTTCTATATGTATGGTTTCGTACGACTTTCGCTCTGTTTATCCTTGTGCGAGCCTTTGCTGCAATCAGGTAGTGATCCGAATTGATATTAGGTTCTTGCATCACATGTACATCCATTACATTAGTAGAGTGCCTTCCATCAATTACCACGTAATCAATCTGGTCTTCGTCTGTTGATCGGGGGAGTACTGTGTATGAGATTAGACATTTTCTTATCTCCCGTAATTGATAATGCCCGAATTTAATTTAGAAGGTCGCATTTTGCTTATCTAAATTAGTTATCGGGAATATTTTTAGAAGTTCTACGACAGCCAGTAATAAAAAAATGTGGGCATAGATAGTTGGGCATACGTATGTAGTTTTGAGTACCGTATTCCAAAAAGTTATTTTCTCACTAGAGTAACAAAAATGCTGCATAATATTTAAAAAAAAACACGTCATAATATACAATATTTTCAACTCCAATTTTGAGAGTCCCTTTCCTCAGATCTTGTAAACATTCCGAGTCACTCTAATAATGCAGTCAAACGACCTATGGATTCATACATGGTAAAAAATGACCAATGTGAAATGTCATGCCTAAGGAATAACGGCTGACAATTCCTATCTTCCAGCTTTTAGTGCATGTATCAAATCACAACACTATATACATGCATTTAAACGGGTTGACACACACATGAGGTAGTGGTGCAAAGTACATAATCTTGTGGACTTATTCTCTTGTTATTGCTGTCTCTTGATCAAAAGTCAATAAGGAACATCAACTGGACTACATAACGAAGAGCCCAATAATCACAAACATGAAAGCCACACACATGAAAGCCACTTAACAGATACATGCGAATGTTTGTGTATTCAAAACTGCGTTAGCAGAAAATGCGATAATAGGTGCCATAACAGCCCACAAGCACCGTAATACATCAGCATACTTGACAGAGCTAAATGTGTGTCGGATGAACCAGAAAAAGGACAAGTACATTATTGTCATTAAAGAAGTGAAAGTTGTATTTAGTTGAAATTCAGTCAATTCAATGATTCTTCTAATAGTAGGAACTATTTTTAATGGCAATGATGTTGAATCAGAATCAAGCGTAGCATCAAGACAAGCACCGATAGTATATTCTTAACACTGTCACCTAATGTTCTCAAGGGAAACTGGATTGAACCAAAAATATGCATTAGTAAGCAATGCCTTAGTGTGAGCAAAAATTCAAAAACTAGAAAGAAAACGTTCAACCCCCTATTTGTTGACAACTCCCACAAATTGTATAAGAACCACAATTTATCGATATGTACCTAGAATATAAGAACCATATGTAGATCCGGCGCCAGCATCCAACTTGCAGATATCCCCGAGAGTTATAAGGTTGACATTACTGCTATACAGGAACTACGATGGAATGGGCATGGACGATACGCGTGTAAAATGTCCACTATATTTGCCATTTTAAAATGAATAGAGTAACAAAACGCCCAACGTTTGCAAAATCATTGAGTTTTATAATGAAAAGTTGTGCTGTATTTTCGGTGAAAAGGCCTTAGAGAAGATGGGGGTTCATATTTTTACTTCATATTAGAAATTAAATTTTTATAGAAAAATTACCTTCAGTGACGAGGCTCATTTTTGTCTCAATGGGTACGTCAACAAACAGAATTTCCAATTTTGGTTGGAAGAGCAGATAGAGACTGTTGAAGAGCTGCCAATGCACCCTGAAAAATGTACCCTTTTGTGCGGTTTATGTACCGACGGCATCAATGAACTGTAGTCCTTCAAAGACGGTGATGGCCGCAACGATACGGTCAATGCAGAAAAGCACCGTTCGATGACCACGGACTTTTTTTCTAAATTGGAAGAAATGGACTTGGTTAATATGTCCCATACCACACTGCACGCCATAGTGTGAACAAATTGAGGGGCAAGTTTGGTGAGGAATTAATCTCAGGTTGTGGCGCTGTCAATTGGCTGCTTCGGTCGAGCGATTTGACCACACTAGACTATTTGTTTTTGGATCTCTCTCTCTCTAACCTGAAACACAACATTACACCTGTCATTGGTGAAATACTTTATTGCTATTGACTATTTTACAACCTCATGAGGTCAAATGTCTCACATATATTAATTAAACAAACAAATAAATAAATTTAAAGATATTTCTACAACAGGTTTTATTCTTCGCCTTTTCTGGCCAGTTGGTAACACCAAGGATATGTAGGGATTCTTCGACCCGGTCTACCCATCGGAGTCTTGTTCGTCCTGTTTTCCTGCTTCCATCGGGTACGTAACCGAAAACCTTACGCGCCGGCTCATCTTCATCCATTCTAATAACATGACCTAGCCGAAGCAATTGGCCTAATTATTCAAATTATATAGTTCCAGGTTCCAAGGAAGAGTGTTTCTCTCGAATGCTTCCAGGTGTTTTCTATCCGCTAGCGATATGACCCAAGTTTTAGAGCCATGTGCCAGGCAGATAAAGTGAGAGTCTGGTACAGCTGGACTTTTGTCTGTCGAGAGAGGGTTTTTTCCTTAAACTACTTTCTGAGCCCAAAATAGCATCCATTTGCAAGCACAATTGTCCAGTTTATTTCCAGGCCGTCGCTGTTGTCTTTGTTCACACCGTATCCAAGGTAGATAAGTTCATCTACCACTTCAAAATTGGCACCATCAATTTTGTCTTTTTCTCATTAACAGCAAGACCTACCTTCGCTGATTTATTTTTGACACTTGAAAATACAGCAGTAAACTCTCGCAAATTTCGAACAATGATGTCTGTGTCCCAGCATTCGCCAACAACATATGGCTTTTCGTGTTGATGTCTTGATCATATTTAGTGCAGCATTTCCCATTATTATCTTCAATAAGATGTTGAAGAGATTGCAGGAAAGTGTGTCGCCTTGCCTCACTCCTCGCTTGGAACAGAATGGTTCGGTGAGGTCTTCCCCACACTCACTGCTGATTTGGTGTTGGTCATCGTCATTCTACAGAGGCGGATCAGTTTTGCCGGAATTCCAAGTTCAGACATAGCTTCGTAAAATTTTCCCCGTATGGGGCTATCGAAAGCAGCTTTGTAATCGACAAAAAGGTGGTATAAATCGATTTGCTTTTCATGTGTCTTTCACAGGAGTTGGTGTAGCGTGAATATTTGGTCAGTCACGGACTTGCCTGGCCTAAAACCACAATGATAAGGACCAATCAACTTTAGCCTTTGATGATACCGCGATAGTTGGAACAGGCAAACGGGTCACCCTCTTTGTATTCAGGACATAATACACTGAGGCACCAATCTTCAGGCATAGATTCCCCCAACCATATACCGCATATAAGTTGATGCATGTGGGCTTGTAGTCCTTCGCCACACCAGCGGCTTTATTATTTTTAAGCCGGGAGATTGCCGTTTTAATCTCACCCAGGCTAGAGGTTGGGGGTCCAATATAAACTGCCTTCCACAATCATTACCACCTGATCTGCAGTGGAAGAATGTGAGTGCAGTAGAGTTGAAAAGTGGTCTCTCCACATATTAAGCACACACTGCTTATCTTTCACCAGATTCCCATTCTCGTCCCTACAGGAGGACAGCCCATTATTTGACCCGTTATTCGATCTTCTTATCCTCTGGAAAAATTTTCGGCATTCATTGTTATTTATCCTGCACATTTCGGTCTGTTCACTATCGGCTATTGGTAATATCGGCTAGAAATATATGCCGATATCAACACTATTCCGGAGGGACTGTAATGATTACACCGAATCACAAAATTCATATTTTTCCACTCCGATGCCATATTTTTCCCGCTCTTTTGACATTTATCTTCAGTAAGGTTTGCCATTTCATCATGGAAAGATATACGAGCCAACAACGAGTCGAAATTATTAAAATTAACTACCGAAATTTGGAGTCAGTGGCCTCAACTTTAAGAGGCCAACTTTAGGAGGCCTCAACAATCAGCGATGAGGCTCATTTCTGGCTGAATGGTTTCGTCAATAAGCAAAATATGCATTATTGGTCAGACAGCAATCCACACGTAATCCATGAGTCATCATTGCATCCCGAAAAAATTACGGTTTGGTGCGGTTTATGGGCCGGCGGCGTCATTGGGCCGTACTCCTTCCGTGATGATCAAGACCGGCACATTACTGTGAATGCGAATCGCTACCGTTCAATGATAACCGAATATTTTTGGCCCCAATTGGGTAATATGGACTTGGAGGACATGTGGTTCCAACAGGACGGCGCCACAAGCCACACAGCGAATGCCACAATCAATTTATTGGAAACCAAGTCTGGTGAACGTGTTATCGCACGAAATGGCCCAGTCGATTGGCCGCTTCGGTCGTGCGATTTGACGCCGTTTGATTATTTTCTGTGGGGCTACGTCAAGTCTATGGTCTATGCCAACAAGCCAGCGACGATTGATGAACTTCGTACGAATATCGAGCGTGAAATTGCAGCAGAATCGGGCGATTTATGCTTGAAAAACGTCGAAAATTGGGTTCCGCGTCTGGACTTCTGCAAGCGTGCCCGTGGTGGCCATGCAAAAGAAATCGAGTTCCATACATAATGGCATCGAACGTACTTTCACAGGAATAAAGAATTTCATTGGTATCTAAAACCGGTTTTGTTTTATTTAAAAAAACTTTTGTAGCGCTCTTATTGAAAACCCCGTTATATTCAAGTATAAAATTATAACTTAAAATTAGCTATACACATTATCACATTGGTGAGGAAGATCATTTTAAAATGGATATCCTTTGTATTGCTAAAGTCCTGGGAAAAGAACAAACGATCACAAAATAAAAAACTGAGTTCGCAGTTTTGCTGGTGGAAGACCATGGTTTCGCCTTTTAATTGCTTTTGCCAAATTTTTATATTTTGCCAATAAAATAATGATTAAATCTTAATATCCGTTTAAGTTTATATAATTCGATAGTTGAGTTGTTATGTTCTTTAATAATTGTTCGGTTCAAGACCAATATCAATAAGAATTAGTTAATATTTATCAACTACTCCAAAAATAATGATTATCTTTCGAAATTTACGTATTTTTTAAACGATAATGAATAGTTATTAATTTTTATTTATTTATGAGAAAAAATGGTTACGTTTTAAAAAAAATAATGATTATTTTTGAACAATCTATTTTGATCAAAAAATAAAAGCTATTCTTTGAGTTTTATAATTTTCTCATTTATAAAGCTCTGTTGAATATTTTGCATGACAACAAAATGTGAAAATACTTGCATTCACATGCGAAAGAAGTAAGAGGCAAGTATCCAATAATTTTTCATTTCCTAATTAATAAAACCTCACCCTGAATATAGAGTTGGTCGTTACCCCATCTAAGGTTCTTCAGCCATGCTCAAGGTCCAACTTTGACTCTCCCCACTTGAAAATAAGGTTGTGCCGTAGGCAGAAGTAGTAAGTTTCGAAAATTTTATTTAAAGTCATTGTCCGGTATATGATGGAAATCGATCGATTCAAATCGAATACAATTTGACATAATAATGATGTTTTTTGTGCAATTTCTGATATTAAATTATGCACATATAAAATATTTGTTCCCACAATGTTAGGAATTATGCTAATAAAATAAGTTTAAATAGTCAAATCGTATAGGGTTTTGACCCGATCGATTTTCATCACATGACGATATATGTTGAATTTGTTATTTTGTGAATTATTCTGTGTTACAGTCTACTTCAGACGAAGTCTGTAGTTTTCTAGTTTTATGTTCATAATTTCACCAGCCTGTTATTGCCGCTTTTATGGACATAGAATCAATGTTCAATGTGTCATGAGAACGTATCATTTAAAGCCTGTTTCTCGATGTCGAATGAAAACATAAGCGAACGAAAGACAGTCACTCGAATTCGATTCAATTTGGGTTTCTCTATCACTTAAGTATTTGTTCTTATGCACTTGCGTCTGTCAATTTGTATGTGTTACGAAATTATGCATTTATGAATTCCCAGATCGACATTTTTCATTTGTTTACAATTTCCTTAAAAAATAGAACTTTATTATATAGGCTTGAATACAACCCTGCCGATCTGTTGATACCGATTGTCAGTGGAAAGCAAAGCAAAACAAACAAGACAAAGTAAACAAACAAAAGTAATCTAACAAATTGAAAAAAATTAAAACCTAATGTTCCCCCAAATGTTTTTCGATATGGTGAACTAGTGCCTGCGGCTGCTGGATCGTTGACTTTTTCAGACTATAATTTGCCATTCATTTTAATTTGAAAATTTGTATTTGATTTCCTTTACTTTTTATGTTTCTTTGCCACTCGAAAACAAAACAGCAAGTGACTGAATTTGACACTTCCGTTCGCAGTGTTGATAACTCATTCCAAATAGAGAAACCTAATTTTGTATGAAAACCTTTACGTATTCGAAATTTTCTTTCGACTTGTCGTTCGAGTCATCGTTCGCATAATGTTGAATTAGTGAAACCCAAATCAGATTTCTTTCGCTTACAAACGTTGCGAATGCATTCTTTCGACATCGAGAAACAGGCTATTATTTTTTAATGAGTCCGATACTATTCCTTCAATATTCCACATACGTATACAATTTGATTTTAGTATTGAACATTACTTCCGGTAGGCTGGGCTAGGCGTTGGTGACAGCCACTTATACGTTTTGTATCATTATCATAACACGGGATAATGACATAAAATGCTAGCCTCACCGAAGGATCCCATAGTAAATATCTTTCTGCTGACTAGTGCTGGACACGTGCAAAGAAGATTTTTAGTGGATTTTTTCTGTAGAAAATAAATAAATAATTACATTTAGGCTCGCCACATTCCTGTTATTCAGAGAGTGCCCTTCATAACTGACACAAGCATTGAGGCCATGGTACCAAGTAATGATTCGCCTAGATTGATTTCTATGATGCGACGACATGCGATAAGTGGGACAGCGAATAAGTGGAAAAGCGCACTGCGTTGTATGTAGTTATATATGTCGTAATGTTCTGCGTCGAAAATTAAATTAGCGAAAATGGAGATTGAAAGATAAATTTGTTGTATTTACACATCGATTTACCCATGGAAGAACATACACTTCTTGAAATGCAAAAGCACCATACATACATAACGTGTTTGTAGCTTGTCACAAATATACTATACTTGTGCCCAAACACATTGTGTGTGCTATTCAATATAACATGCTTGAGACACAATGATTAGTATGCTAACCAAATCTTACCCAGCCTATGTGGCCCAAATGTGACTTTGTTTGCTGAAAACTGCTAAAAACAAAAACGAGACAAAGAACAAAGAAACGAAAAGGCAGCAGATTATTAATTCATCAAAACAATGCTTGTAAACATGTACATGTTTCTTGCATATGTTGCTGGTGCCGTTATTTTTCAGCGTGCAGTACTGAAATTTCAGTCGGATGCAACGAATAAAGTATCATAAATTTACTGAACCATTGGGTCCGAGTTTCAATTTAAATGGATGGTCTTCATTTAAGAACAATTTATTATATATTTCGTTTTACTGCTGATCATATTTCAGTTATCCAAATGGGTGTTGTAAATTCAAACATATTCAAAAGAATGGTATCATTTTCGGAGCTTATCGTGTCTGTCAGCCAAGTGTCCGTCCAATCCTTGTATCGTTTATTTGCAATTACAGAGAGTCGTTTGACAAAATATTATCCAATAAATAATCTCATTAAATGTCGAGGAACCAGACAACCGCCCAAATAGTGTATGGGAGGTACCTGAATGGCTGTTGTATAAACGCCAATTTTTATGAGCAAACTGGAGTCTGACAAAATTTAATTTCGCTTTAAAAACAATTATAATAAACATTTTTCCGAAATTATGTTTGTATTGGCCTTATTTGGAATTTGGCATCATTGGCATTTATGAATGAAACACAATATCGCTGAAAAGGCTTCTACAACTTGATTTACAATAGCTCATTCCATTTACCCAATTTGTTAGTACATTTTTGTTTGGTTGGGCCCCTATCCCGCGAACGACAGCGTTGAATTCGTGTTTTCAGTTCTCAATAGACTTGGGATTATTTACGTAACACTTATATTTCACGCCGCCTCAGAGATAATGGTCTAACCGGGTCAAATTGCAGCAGCGAGATGGCCAATGGACTTCCGAGATTCGGCTGATTATGCGGATTTCGAACACAGTTCTCAAAATATCGATTGCAACTTTGACTGTGTGGCACATAGCGCCGGTTTTTTGCAACCATACAGATGCTGATCACGGTAACGGCGGATCCTTGCTGATGTTCGCAGAATAATGTGCCAATAATGCCGCCTTGTTATAATCGCGCCAAACACGCACTCGTTGGGGATGCATCGTCTCCTTAACGTATCCCCCAGGTGTAAATATACTTCATCGGAAATTCGGTTTATGGTGATCGAGGGCTTAGTACGTTGCACACGCGATTATGAGAATTCGCTGTATAGATCGGGTATGGGGGTTACTAACTCATATTTGATTTACATGTCAGGTGAGAACAGTACAGGATGGGTCCTCATTGAATGGATTGTGTAGGAACAGTACAGCCGAATAGTTGGTAATTAACCCAGTGTGGGGAATAGTCAGCCGAAGCCGCTATAATCGAATAATCAGCCGAAGACTCTATAAAAGAATAGGCAGCCGAGGCCGCTATGATCTGATGGTCAGCCGGGGCCGCCATAGTTGAATAATCAGCCGGAGCCACTATAATCGAATAGTCAGCCAAAGCCGGAATTATCGGGAAGGCAGTCAGAGCCGCTATACTTGAATATTCAACCAAAGCCGCTATAATTCAATAGTCAGCTGAAGCCGCTATAATCGAAATGTCAACCGAAGCCGCTATAATGGGATACTTAAGCCGTCTTGGAAAATACAGTTTCAAACAGTTACTCTTACCCAATCCAGACGCAATTCAATGCTATTTTCGTGCTGTGTGCTCGGAAGCGGCCGACTGCATCAAAGAATCTATTCTTGTCTGGCCACTGAGACCAGGGAGCTGCTACTATGTACACAACATTGACAGACTTTGTGTGTTTGTCTGTGAGTGCGGCTGTCGCGAACGTGACGTTTGTATGTTGGTGTGTTGTAGTGCTAACGTCAAAAAGAGTTAGCGTTGGTACGTTTTCCCGTAAGCGTGGTTGTATGTATGATTATACGTTACTGTAGGGGTGGTAAACGGGTATTCCTGTGTACTTTAAAGTATGTACTGACGGATTGTACCTTCACGATACAAAGGTAGTAAAGGGGCATCGATCATAGAAATACCAAGTAGGTATTCAGAGCGTATGTCAGCTCTGAGAACCTTATATACAGCTTTCCAATTTGAGTGATATGATTTCTAAGTGACGTTTTGGCAATTTCTAGGATGTCTGTAGTTGTGCAAATTTTTTTTCATTGTATTCAGTAATGTTTACAATTTCATCATGGAGAGATATAACTATTAAATTTTTGTTATCAAAATAATCGTTCCAGCGTACCTTTTCTTTGCACAATGTTCAAGTGCCAATAAGACAAAGAACCAAGTGTTGCTGAAGACCGCGATTTATCGATTCCAAGACGTTGTCAACAACTGGGACTGTCTCAAAGCACAAACGGGCGGAGTTTGGGAAAGGTTTTAGACCTCCATCCATATAAAATTGTTATCACTCAAAAACTGAAGCTATTGAACTACCGTAAACGTCATTAATTTGCTGATTTTGTGTTGGAACCTTACAAGAAAGAAATAGTGACGCTGAATGACCATTAGACTATTTCCTGTGGGGTTATTTGAAGTCATTGGTCTTTTGCAATAAGCCACAGCTATTCATGACATACGACTTGATTTAGTGTAAAAAATGCTCGAAAATTTGGAAATTATGGAATTCGTTCCTGCAAAAGAAGACGTGGAGGCCATTTGAAATACGTTTTATTCAGAACTTAATAGTATCGATTGTACTTCACATTAAATAAAAAACATTTGAATTTTCTTAACAATTAGTTTGTTTTTTTAAAGAAATCATATCACTAAAATTGGAAACCCTTTTAAATGGTAATCGAATTTGGCATTGCCCTTCTACTGATCATTGTAGGCAATTTTATCAATGATAATCTAATGATATACGATGGAAGATTCAAATTCGGTTCCCAACGTAGGCGTCTAAGACAGAAAAATAACAACTGCTTTGCACCGCCTTCCATATATTACTATACAAATCATACTGTGAATACCACACAACCGACCCGTACTCTAGAAGCGATGAAAAAATATACGTAGTAATAACGGGGTTTACAATAAGAGCGCTACAAAAATTTTTTTTAAATAAAGCAAAACCGGTTTTAGATACCAATGAAATTCTTTATTCCGATGCCATTATGTATGGAACTCGATTTCTTTTGAATGGCCACCACGGGCGCGCTTGCAGAAGGCCAGACGCTGAACCCAATTTTCGACGGTTTTCAAGCATAAATCGGCCGATACTACTGCAATTTCACGTTCGATATTCGTACGAAGTTCATCGATCGTCGCTGGCTTGTTGGCATAGACCATAGACTTGACGTAGCCCCACAGGAAATAATCTAACGGCGTCAAATCGCACGACCGAGGCTGCCAATCGACTGGGCCATTTCGTGAGATAACACGTTCACCAAACTTGGTTTCCAATAAATTGATTGTCGCATTCGCTGTGTGGCTTGTGGCGCCGTCCTGTTGGAACCACATGTCCTCCAAGGCCATATTATCCAATTGGGGCCAAAAATATTGGGTTATTATTGAACGGTAGTTTTACACCGATTCCGAAGGGTATTTTGAGAAGCTTTCTCATGGCTATATACTCGATAGTGTCGCCGTCACTATGCGAGGTGACCGACGCCGAAAGAAATTTGAAGGTGGTCAGAGCAGGGTTCGAACCCAGGATATCATGGACAAGAGCCGCGCACACTAACCATTGCACCACCAACGGCGTGAGTGAAAACTGGAAAGCGCACAGCTCAGTGATTGTGAGAAGTTATCCCCGGTCCCTTCATGGGATGTAATGGGAAACCATTTATTTATTTATTGAACGGTAGCGATTCGCATTCACAGTAATGTGCCGGTCTTTATCATCACGGAAGAAGTACGGCCCAATGACGCCGCCGGCCCATAAACCGCACCATACCGTAATTTTTCGGGATGCAATGATGACTCATGGATTACGTGTGGATTGCTGTCTGACAAATAACGCATATTTTGCTTATTGACGAAGCCATTCAGCCAGAAATGAGCTGAATTGTTGAGGCCTCGCTGATTGCTGAGGCCTCTTAAAGTTGGCCTCTTAAAGTTGAGGTCACTGACTCAAAATTTCGGTAGTAAATTTTAATAATTTCGACTCGTTGTTGGCTCGTATATCTTTCCATGATGAAATGGCAAACCTTACTGAAGAGAAATGTCAAAAGAGCGGGAAAAAATATGGCGTTGTTTGCTGTCCCTATCGATTTACTTTTGTAGCGTCTCTGTTGAAAAACCCTTTAAATGGGTCGGAAAATTCACGTGCCCAGCTATTAATAAAAGAAAGAATACCGTAGGCCTCTTTCATAGTAGTTATAATGAGACTATTGACGGTCACCTTCCTGTCAAGTAAAATTCAGAAACGAGTCGACCAGCTCCAATGTGGTATCTCCCAATGTAGCCTGCGAAGTAATAGCTCGAGATCTGGTAAATACCATGTGCTTACTCTTCTTAAAATTCAGCCCCAATAAGTTAATACTGTACCATGTATGAAAACGGTCTAAATTATTCTAAAGACGAATACAATCAAGAGAATTTGAGTGAGAAAAATCTGCAACTTCATACATAAGCAAATTATAATTAAATATCGAGCTAAGCATATCATTAATGGACAACTACAACAAGGGCGACCGGTCATAACGCCCAACGGTCATAACGCCCTCAGAGCGGTCATAAGGCCCAATTTGGTTTTAGGCCTTATGACCGCCCAAATGGAAGGACACAAAGCCCAAAATTTTTGGGCGTTATGACTGCGCTTGGAGTCATATTTTTTCTCAACTTATGAGCAAATTTGAATGTTTTTGGAAAAAAGTGTTGTTACTGTGCGAGAAGAAACTGTACACAGAAAAAAGCGAATGCTGAAATCAATTACGATATTTGTCAATTCAATTATTTTTATACTTGGATTTCCGCCAATGACGATTTTTGTAAATTCAATTACTCGAATTGTAAGATAGTAATTGAAAAGTTTTCAATTAAATCAAATATTTATTTGAGCACAGATTTAATCAAAATTTCTTAATATTGTTGATTAAATTAGTAATTGAGTTAAGCATGACTTTAATCAATTTTTTATGGAAAATTTCAATTACGCGTGTAATCAAGTTGAGTGAGTGTTTAATCAAAATTACATAATGTTTTGATTACGCGCGTAATCAAGTTGAGTGAGCGTTTAATCGAAATTATATAATGTTTTGATTACTAGCGTACTCAACTTGAGTATTCTGGTAATCAAAAGTCGGTGTTCGCTTTCAATCGAAATCGGTAATTTTTAATGATTAACATTAACACCCAAAATAACAAAAACCAACATCTCATATTGTTTGAACATTTTATTTTTATAATTAATTTCAGTTTGATTAAATAATAATTAAGAAAATCATTTACAGGGATTCAAAAATAAAAATTAAAAAAAATTCAATTATACTTTTTACTTATGAAGTATGTTTTATTTTTATAATTAATTTCCGTATGTCTTTTTTTCGTTTGAACATTTATTTGTAAATTCTCAGAGATGTGTTTTGATTTCGCAATAATTTTGTAGCACATGTGTTGTTGCTGTCATTGGGTTGACGAGTGCCGATTGCAATAACAAAACACCGTTTGTAACGGATTTTTGGTGATGCGCATTAGAGTTGTGTAGTTCACGAACGAACTAGTTCAATTGAACGATTCAATGTTGTGAACTTGATGAACTAGTTCACACTGTTCCGCTCTTTTGTTTCAGTAGTTCAATTGTTTCAGTAGTTTATTGTATTTCAATTGTGCAGTTACCTGCGCCATTTTCTAGTTCATGCTCTCTTTGTCTCACTCAATTTGCACAAAGGCGCCTAATGTTGTAATCTTTGAGGAATGGACATATTGCCGGCTTCTACACAATAACTACAGCGCTAATCACCACCTTTATTCCAAAATATTTCAGAAACGGAATAACATAATCATTAAGTCGATATTCAACAGGGCGATTTGGTAGAAACAAATATCACAGTACCCAAAACACTATAAAAATTTGCAAAAATCAGATCATTTTCACGATTATTCGCTCCGATTGAACTAAAATTACAAGTTAAACTGAAATGAGCTCTTTAGTTCACCGCTCATATGCACTGTTAAACTGAAATGATACAATGAACTAGTGAACTAAATGAATGAACTAGTTCATTCTGTTGAGCTGAACCAAAAAGAGCGCTCACTTGAATGAACTAAAATTCCCAACTCTAATGCGCATCTTCCACTTGTTCTCCCTGACAACAACAAAAATTCGCCTTAAAAATCGAACAAAAAAACGTCAAATAACATATAAAGAATGTTGTAATTTCAAGTACACAAGTACTTGATTCCAGTGAAATTTTAATTGATCTTCTTCGCTTTATAAAATGTAAAATTGTTGAACCAAGTATTCAAATGATTGAGTCAAATAATGAAATAATTGAATTTTATCTCTGTTTTCAAGCAAATCAGCAATTGAAATTAATTCGGGAATATTTTTTTCTGTGTACTTAAGGCTGAAAAGTAGAATTGTTTGATGATAGATGTAAGTGTAACATACATACAGTTGTTTATGAACCAGTGAGAAGAATGGGTGAGAATGTTGAATTTCAATTTGATGGAGGTGCTTGAAGAAATTGTGAATTGGTGTATACTCCAAACAACAAACAACTTTATAAAGTGAAATCTAAATATATAAATAAAGAAAAAGATTGTATACAGAGACATATTTGTTACCAATGAAATTGTAAGGCATCTATACAAATTATTAACAAACTGCAGATCATTACAGTGTGTGAAATTCTATGAAGAATCACACGATCCATTTTGCGATTCCTTTCATGATTTCACTTATTGTTGTACTACTTAATACTAATATTTAAAAAGTGAATGGGGAATTCAATTTGGAAATGGAATAAATCATGGAGATGGTGATGATTAGAATTTCCAAAGTGAATGGGGAATGCAATTTGGAAAAGGAAGAAATTATGGAGCTGGTGATGAGGAGAATTTGAAAAAAAATCGAGCGAGTTTCTGATAGCCATTCACTTGGGAGTGGCCAGAAATGATTCCTTCATTGGGAAGTACAAGCATCCCACTACTTCCACGCAGTATGTCCTGAGCAATGGCTTTTCAGAAACCTCCGTTAGCTAGCTAGAGTGAGAAGGCGAAACAAATGAGCAGCAAATCAGGTTTAGTAGGTGACTGATGTCACTGAAGCTCATCAAACAATCGGGCATATTCTTTTGTCCTTAGAAGGAGGATGAGCCAAACATACGGGCCAACGGCAGATAGAAACTAAAATAATAAAATCGAGGTCAGCGTCTGATCCATAATGGGCGGCTGCAATCAAATATACTGGCAGTAGCTAAAATGCAAAAACACGGTGCAAGTATCCCGTATCCAACTGACAGATACAGTTGTAATGAGAAAAAACATGAATTTGGTTGCGGATTTGTAGTTGGCAAAAGACTGCGACATCTAGTCTCTAGGTTCAATCCTGTGACTGAACGAATAGCCACAATCCGCATAAAAGCAAAACATATTTATATTTCCCTAATTTGTGTGCATGCCCCGACAGAAGATAAAGATGATGATGCCAAAGACATATTCTATCAGCTCCTAGAAGAAACGTATGACCGCTGCCCTGGCCATGACATTAAGATTATACTAGGGGATTTTAATGCCTAAGTAGGTAGGAAGAATGTGTTTCATCCAACTATTGGCAATTTCAGTCTACATGCTGACAGTTCCGACAACGGTATGAGACTGATTGACTTTGCCGCGGCAAAAAAAACTTTGTCTTTAGTGGTACAAGATTCCAACCTAAAGACAGCCACTATGCTACTTGGGTATCACCTGGTCAAAGACTGAAGAAGCAAATGTATCACGTGGTAATTGATGGAAGGCACTCATCCAGTGTAATGGACGTACGAGTGATCAGAGGAGACAACATCGATTCTGATCATTACCTGGTAGCAGCAAGGGTTTGAACAAGATTAAGTTGAGCGAAAATCGTACGAAACCAGACGCAGAGAGAGCCACACATCGGAAAGCTGCAATTACCAGAGGTAGCCACAGCCCACTCAAGGAAGCTCTCGCATCTTTTGGCACAGAAGCCTGATGCGCAGTGGAAACCTATTTCCGACTCTAAAAAACTGCCGCAACAACCGTACTTGGTTTCGAAAAACCGCTTCGCAATAAACCATTTTACGACGAAGAGTGTCGCATTGCAAATGATGAGAAGATCGCTGCACGTACGCCAATGCTCCTGTCAATTGCAACGCGAGCTGCAACTGAGCGGTATAGGGGGAAAAGAACGGAGGTAAACCGTCTCTTTAGGCGTAAGAAACAGCAGTGGAGAAAGCGCGAGAGTGAGAATATTGAAACATACAGAAGGAAGAACGAAGCCCGAAAATTCTACCAAAAAGTCAAAAACGGAACTAATGGACATGGTTCAGGGCCCTCCTTCTGTAAAGACAAGGACGGAAATCTCATCGCAGATGTGCAGAGCATGTTGGGAATATGGAGAGATCATTTCTCCGCGCTACTAGTACCTCAGATATCCAATGGACAATCGCTCACAATATTGGCGACAAAGTCGATTGCCCCCCTCCTAACCAAGACGAGGTCAGAACAGCTATTGCCCGGCTTAAGAACAACAAAGCCACAGGAGCCGATGGATTACCGGCGGAGCTGTTTAAGGCGAAGCTGTTAAAGGCTATGAGCTGATAGTTGATAAGGATCTTACCGAACCTTTCGAAACTAAGCGAGGCCTCAAGCAAGCGACACCCTATCGTGCGATCTCTTTAACATCTTAATAGAGATTATTCTGAGAAAAGCTGCAGTCAACATGAATAAAACCATCAGCAGCAAAAGTCACATGCTGCTCGCGTATGCTGATGATATAGATATCATTGAGCGCACAATTGGAGAAGTTACTGCGTTTTTTTTTCGAGAATTGAGAAGGAGTCAGCAAAAGTGGGTCTGACGGTAAATGAGGACAAGACAAAATTAATGGTTTCAACGAACAGGGCCTCCACGCGATTAGACCAACACGTGAACGTTGATAACCGTTATAACTTCGAGGTAGTGGACGAATTTATATACCTCGGATCTGCCGTGAACAAAAACAACAACGTCAGCCTTAAGAGCAAGCGGAGAATTTTGCTTGCGAATATATGTTATTTGGGCAAAGCAAGCAATCTGTCTTCCTTTATGGCGCAGAATCCTGGGTCCTATCGCAAGCAGACGAAACATCTGTAGGAGTCTTCGAGAGAAAAATACTCCGAAAAATGTATGGCCCTATAGTGCACAACGGCGAGTATCGGCGACGCATGAATCATGAGCTGTATGAGCTTTATCCTGACATTGACATAGTTAAGCGGATCAAGGTAACGCGATTGCGCTGGCTAGGCCATGTCAGTAGAATGGATGAAGACGAACCAGCACGAAGGGTTTTCGAAACCGAACTCGAAGGAAGACGAAAAATAAAAAGACCAAGACTCCGCTGGAGGGATCAGGTTGACGAATCCCTGCGTACACTTATTATCGCCAACTGGAGAAATAAAGCAAAAGATCGAACTGGTTTGCGAAATATGTTATCTTCGTTTTGTAAGGTCCCTGGCCCCCCGGGGTTGTCCGAGACCGGATGAGTAAGTAAGTAAGGATTTTTTTATTTATATGAGATATTTATTTAGATATAATTTATATGAGATATCACGTCTATCAGCTGGCTGGACGCCTAGCTTTCGTACAGGATGCCTACGGATGTATGTAAGTATTTATAGAATATTCACCAACACTATAGTTCAAGTTAAACATAAAGTTTTAAAAGATGAAAAATATTCTAATGAACTTGTCGATTTGCATGATAGTTAGCAGAAACGGCACGGGGGTTACCCCCCATTTCCAATACCAAGAATAGTTATAATTGTAATCGATGCTGCTGTCAAATTGTCCAGCCAGCCAGCTCAATATACTAATGGGCTCAATGGGCTTAAAAACTTCTAGCACGAATTAGGTCAAGAGACTTTAGGTCTAATGTTATTACTGACATGCATTACATATCAAATGATATGTAGCTCCATCTCTATGCGCGATGGTTGTAAATTACAATTGTAATTTACTGCAGGATTAGTACAAAGGCATTTCCCTACATTTCAATTCAATTTTGTATTCGACAAAATTCTTTTTTAACCATTTGTTGGCCGTTGACTGGTCCCCCTTTATTGATTATTTTAAATGTGCTCAGATTTAGGGGAAATCTTTGCATGGGGTCATGAAGTAAATTGCCCACGCAAATACAGAATAAAGCCGACCGCTTAAGCTCACACCATAAATGAATGCTTTTTTTTGTAATCGTTCTGAGTCTGTATAGTTGTCTACAATACAGTAGATGTATACAATAGAGTTCGCTCGTGCATTCAGGTGTACTTCTCGAAACGATTTAAAATTCAGTAGTGTTCAACTCAACAATAGAAGCGGTAACTGAAAAGTACCATGTGGGCGCTGTTGCGAAAGCGGGTGTAAAGGATGCAACACAATACCACAATATGTGTGGGTTTTGCATACAGTGGCATATGAATTCAATACATTTCCATAACAATAAAGCAACAGCAAAAGTTTAAAAAACATTTAACGGTTTTGTGGAAGCTTCAAGTTAAAGGTTTGGCGAAATTTTGTAAAAAGAAACATTGTAACTCTGCAGATTCTGCTAAAAATGTCTAGAAAAGAACATTGATTTATCCAAATTGTGGCATAATTTTATGATTTAGCAAAACAGTAAGGGTTTTCAGTGTTTTGTGCGAATGGATGTGTAACGGAGCAATTGCAAAATGTCTGAGATTTTTCAGGGCTGTAACAACAAAATGACAGAGGATAAAGACGATGAGATCAAAGAAACATTTTATGAGCGTCTGGAAGAAGTATATGAACGACATTAAGATTATTCTAGGTGATTTTAATGCAAAATTAGGAAAGGAAAGTGTCTTTCGATCAACCATCGGTAATCACAGTCTACATGATACCACCTCCGATAATGGATTAATACTGATGGACTCGCCGCTGCAAAGAACATGGTAGTTAGTGGCACACGATTCCAGCATAAGGACATTCATAAGGCGAACTGGATATCTCCTGATCAACGGACGAAAAACCAGATTGATCACTTGGTAATATATGTCAAGCACTCTTCTAGTGTAATGGATGTAGGTGTGATTCGAGGTGCCAATATCGACTTGGATCATTACCTTGTAGCTGCGAAAGTTCGCACGAGATTGAGCAGGGCGAAAACGTACGAAGCCGAACACAGGAAAAGCTGGATATTGACAAGCTACAAATACCGGAGATATCAATGTCCTATCGTCAGAAAGTCTCTCTCCTGCTAGAGCAGAATACCGAATACCCCTCCCGAAGACCTAGATGCGCAGTGGAAGCACATCTCCCATTCTTTGGAAATCGCTGCAAGGACTGAACTTGGCTATCAAAAACCGCAGAAGGATAAGCCATGGTACGACGAAGAATGTCGCATTGCAACTGATAAAAAAGACGCTGCACGTATGGCAACGAAACAGTCAGTTACAACGCGTGCTGCGCGTGAGCGGTACAAGAAGCTGAGAAGGGAGGAAAACCAACTATTTAGGCGAGAGAGAGTGAAAGAACCGAAATGTGCAGGATGATTGGTGAATCCCGAAAGTTTTTCCAGAGGGTAAGAAGATCGATTAACGGGTATAATAATGGGCTGCCGTCCTGCAAGGACGAGAATGGGAATCTGGTGACTGAGAAGCAGTGTGTGCTCAAAATGTGGAGAGACCACTTTTCGGCACTAGTCCACTCAGATTCTTCCACTGAAGATCAGGAGGTAATGATAGTGGAAGATAGTATAGACCAGGCAAGTCCACGACAAACCAATGTCGATATTTACGCTACGCCAAATCCTGGAAAAGACCCACGAAAAGCACATCGATACATACCACCTTTTTGTCGATTACAAAGCTGCTTTCGACAGCCCCATACGGGGAAAACTGTACGAAGCTTTGTCTGAATTTGGTATTCCGGCAAAACTGATCCGCCTCTGTAGAATGACGCTGACCAACACCAAATCAGCAGTGAAAGTGGGGAAAGACCTCACTGAACCATTCTGTACCAAGCGAGGACTTCAACAAGGCGACACACTTTCGTGCAATCTCTTCAACATCTTAACGGAGATAATAATGAGAAAGGCTGCGGTAAATACGAACAAGACCATTAACACGAAAATCCATATGTTGCTGGCGTATGCTGACGACATAGACATCATTGAGCGAAATTTGCGAGAGGTTACTGCAGTATTTTTAAGAGTCGAAAAGGAATCAGCGAAGGTGGGTCTTGCTGTGAATGAGGGCAAGACAGAATTGATAGTGTCAACGACTAGAGAAACCTCTCGACTTGGTCCGCACTTGAACGTTGACAACCGATTAAATTTTGAAGTGGTAGACGAATTTGCCTACCTTGGATCCGCCGTGAACAAGGACAACAACGTCAGCCTGGAGATAGATAGGAGAATTGTGCTTGCAAATAGATGTTATTTTGAGCTCAGCAAACAGTTTAGGAACAAAGCCCTCTCTCGACGGACAAAAGTCCAGCTATATCAGACTCTCATTTTACCTGTCTTGGCATATGGCTCCGAAACTTGGGTCATATCGCAAGCCAATTGCATTGGCTAGGCCATGTTATCAGAATGGATGAAGATGAGCCAGCGCGAAAGGATTTTGATAACGTAGCGGTTGGAAGCAGGACAAGAGGATGACCAAGACTCCGCTGGACAGACCAGGCAGGAGAATCCCTCCGTATCCTTGGTGTTACCAACTGGCGAGAAAAGGCGAAGGATAGAGCCGGTTGGAAGAATATGTTGAAATTTGTTTAATTTTTTTGCTTAATTAATATGTGTAAGACGTCTGACATCATGAGGTTGTAAAATAGTCAATAAAAGTAACCAGCCACACAGCGAATGCCACAATCATTATTGGAAACCAAGTTTGGTGAACGTGTTATCTCACGAAATGGCCCAGTCGATTGGCCGCCTCGGTCGTGCAATTTGACGCCGTAATATTATATCCTGTGGGGCTACGTCAAGTCTGTGGTCTATGCCAACAAGCCAGCGACGATTGATGAACTTCTTACGAATATCGAACGTGAAATTGCAGCAGTATCGGCCGATTTATGCTTGAAAACCGTTCAAAATTGGGTTCAGCGTCTGGACTTCTGCAAGCGTGCCCGTGGTGCCCATGCAAAAGAAATCGAGTTCCATACATAATGGCATCGAACGTACTTTCACAGGAATAAAGAATTTCATTGGTATCTAAAACCGGTTTTGTTTTATTTAAAAAAACTTTTGTAGCGCTCTTATTGAAAAACCCGTTACTTCAGCTTTGGAATCGTCTCGGGATTATTGCTATAGAAAATTCAATTAACGCAGCCCCAGAGAAAGAAATTCTGGGAATTTCAATCGCAATAGGGTCATTGTTTCACTCTCTGCGGGGCAGCCAGCACCGTCCTATAGATACCACATATTATACACTAGGTAAACTGACCTACAGTAGGTGGCTTACTTATGGCATGAGGGGCATGCTGCTGTATATGAGCAAGCATGATCTTGGACCTGACGACAAGGAGGTGTTGAAGCTACTAGCCACAAGGGTAACACATGTTTCCCTACCCATGTTCTTTGTAATTAAGGTGAAACATTACATCACCTATGGACCTTGTCACCTAATAAAGTTATTTAGACTTTGGCAGCAAGGACGCCGCAGAGCCTTATCTAAAAAAAAGAATATTGGTGCGATCATCCTGAGAATATTCTTATTGATCTTCTCTGTTCTGATCACAGAAACCAGAGAGTCTTTGCAGTTGGCAAAATAATAACAGTCACGGCTGGAAGTGAACAAGGTTCCAGTGCAGTGCGGTCACCATAGAAACCATTTTTGAGTCATATGCCCTCTAAATGTTTCTCGAATTTTCAGTTAGTCACTGCTGTTGGTGTTTGTATTTGACAATCTTTGGGTAAGATGTATTTTTTTTAAAGTGGGACTTTTCTCGCACTTATAACGTTCAAATTATCTTCACGTAATGTGCTGCGAGCGGTTTCAACTCTGAGCGATGGACAATCATTGTCTTTTTCGTCCGTGGCGGGCGTTTGCGGGTTGCTGGCGATGAACAATTTTATTCGCTGAGTGACACCAATGATTTTCTACCACGTGTTGCCATTTCTGACAATTTTCGAAGAACACTGGAGTAAATTCTGAATTCCCCTATATGGCTGCCTCAGATATAAACCTTTTTAAAATAACACGCTTTATTCATCAAAATGCTTTCCTCGTCCCACTTAATAACAAAAAATAACACAACATTATTATAGAATTGGTGTACGTTTGATAACATTGTCGATTCAAATCGAAAATTGCGGATAAAATCAGTTTGTCCATATTTTTTTTTGCAAACTGCTATAATTTTGACTGCTCCAAAATGTCAACTAATCCGAAAAATGTGGCATTTCTTAAGCAATTACAACAATAACGCCAAATAAGAGGTTTGTTTGGTTTACATAGCGCATCTCTTAAACCAGTAATGACAGTAAAAAAATTGTCACACAAAAAAAATATAATAAAAGACGTTCATAACAGTCGAGCGCTGCTATTATTCTGACCGCCACTGTTCATCTTAGGGCTGGTAAATCGCAAGTGAGTATTTTTATGGATGGAACAATTTTCTACCGCGGCAGCACTGCTGATTATTGTCCTATTTCCTCTTGTTCCAACTCTAAATTCTCTATTATTTACATACATACATCCATATGTCATTCTATATGTATGTATTTTTGCGTTGTGCATCAAATTTTGCACAGGAAAAAAATTCTAACAGTAGAGTGGAATTTATTTGCCTGAAATTTGAAATTTATTTATTCTCATTACAGTTATTTCCTGAACATAAAAAAAAAGATGGTGTCCCATAACATCCCATGAAGGGATTGAGGAAAGCTTCTCACAATCAGTGAGATGTGCGCTTTCCTTTTTTTACACTCACTGATTGGGACCTACAGTTTTACACCGGTTCCGAACGTTATTTTGAGAAGAAGTAATCGATAGTGTCGCCAACACTAAGCGAGGTGGCCGTCGTCGAAAGAAATGTAAGGTGGTCTGAACAGGGATCGAAACCACGTTCTCATGTACAAGAGCCGTGCACACTACCCTCGCACCACCGACGGCCACATTTCCTGAACATATCGCACGCTTTACGTTTATAACAATCTATAACAATATCTACGGAAATAATTGTTTTAGCTTATATCTTCCCTATGTACATTTATTTATTTTCTTTCTATGATTTTTCTCCAGAGTAAATTAAGCATGTAAACAACTGTGTGCCCTTAAAAGATTGGCGATGGGTAACGGGGTTTCGGTATTAGGATGACCCTTTTCTCTTGTGTGTACCCACATAAGTATGTATGTGTGCCGCTGAAAGTATTAGGATTTGTTTTTTAGTGTACTCACGATTTGATGAAACACATAATATACCCCTTGCTGTTTGCCCGCAACATACATATCGCACCCTAAATACAAAAGTGTCACAACTCAAAATTGACAAATTTTCAGTAGAGGCAAAAAACTGAGGTGGAAAGTTAAAAAATTGTGAAATGTCCCAAACATAGACATATTAATACATACTGGATTTGTTTGGCGAAAGGGAAGAGAAACTGACCCCAGATTTTCACAGCAGATAGAAATAGTCCTCGGTGATTGTTTTTAAGCAAAAAATTAAAATCTCGAAATTTTGAGTTGTGACGCTTTTGTATTTAGGGTGCGATATTTACATATCCATGTATTTGTTTGTAACGGTTCGAACGTTTCTCCGTTATTTAATTTCGCAATTTTTACTTTTCTTTACATTTTCGTTGTTTTTCACATTAACCAATCTCTTGGTTCTTTTTCTCGTTTTTCAAAATGCAGAATTGATTTATAACACTTTATGAATTTTTTGATTTAAAAATGTACAATTCTTTTTTTTACAATTTCATTTTTTGTTCTTAAGCAAAAATAGTGCTATTTTTTTCCAAATTTTCAGGCCACAGTATTCCTTTTGCTTTCATTCTCCCATTAACGAGCTCTTATTTAACCATTAACTATTATATTTGATAATTTTAGTTATTTTCTCAAAAACACTGTTTTAGTTATAAGTAGCTCGTCCGAAATTGTTTTTGCGATTTCAGTTACTCTCTTTTATTATTTTTTTCACATACGCACTTACATACATACACTGATGTTCACATACATACTATATTTTATTTTACTCTTTTTAACAAATTTCCGATAACCGAAGTGTCATTCACTTACCGCTTCCAAGAATAGACTAATTACTCTTTGCTATTGTTTACAAGTTTGAAGTTACCTCACATACGCAGCAAGTTGACGATCTTCTTTTGGCGCTCGGTTTCTCTCACGAACGGCCATGATATAATGCCTCTTTATGCCAGCGAGAGAAACTACCGCAAGGAGCAACTATGGTCGGATTCGGTCTCCTATTCGCAGTGGCGGGGGTGACTTATCGTGAGACAACTATAGAGATTGGAGTAAATATCGCAAAGAGAAGCAAACTAAAATTAACATATGTACATATGTATGTACATCTTAGGGCTGGTAAATCGCAAGTGATTCTGTTTATGGATGTAAATTGCGAGAAAACTTCACAATGCGTTGTTTTCTTCTCCTTGCATTCTTTTCTATGTCTAAAGATAGTTGAATCTTCAAATTTAGCTTAATGCTACGTGACAATTCACAGTAATTATTATTTTTAATATTAGGGCAATTCATAAATTATAAGTAATATAAAACTGCAAGTTATTGTAATTCAATCAAAAATAGAAATTCAAAGATAATTTAATTAGTTCATCAAATGTGTATTTTAAAAGAAAAATAATTGCCTAAAAGACAGCGCGTTAGACAATGGCTATCATAAACTTTCCAGCTCCAAAGAAAGTCGTATGCAAAATTATATATTAAAAATAAAATAAATAAATTTATAAATGTATTATAATAATATATCGTATATAATAATAAAACAACTATAACACAATCACGTTGCGTCCAAATATGTCACCCTTGATAATTTTTTTAATTTTTGGTCACTAATCCATATACACACATATCTGCAATTCATCAAAAAGAGTAAATTTGAGTGGCCGGAAGGACTAAAATTACTTTGATTGTAATTGTTTACTCTATAGATTTCCGTTCCATTCATATTTTCCACAGAAATTAAAAATATTTTACTTGTAGTTGTCAACCAATTAGATAATCGGTTTTCATCATATGCCAATTGTTATACTAAGCTGGCAACATGTTTCTTCTTGACGCCAAGAAAATAAAAAGAATTCAAATTTTTGTGGCCTACGACAGAAGCGACGTTAAACGCCAGCTTTGTTGTTCTTTTATAAGAATACATGCAAAAACCTTCAACGCCTACATTATCGCTCGTATTGTGCTTATACACTTAGGGACACTTATCCGGATATCTTTTATCGTAGCGATAAAGTGCCGGTTAGCAGAATTGCATTTTCTCAACATATACTTAAATTTTATCCGGCCGGCAACGTCACGGCGTGGTGGTGCAACGGTTAGTGTGCGCACCTGCTCTGACCACCTTAAATTTCTCTGGCAAATTTCGCTTAATGATGTCTTATTCGTCAGCATACGCTTTTCGTGTCTGATGGTATTGTTCATATTTGCAGCAGGTTTTCTCACTATTATCCCCATTAAGATGTTGAAGAGATTCCACAAAAGTATGTCGCCTTCTCTCAGTTCCCGTTTGGTACACAACGGTTCGGTGAGGTCTTTCCCCACCTTCAGTGCTGATTTGGTGTTGGTCAGCGTCATTCTACAGAGGCGGATTAGTTTTGCCGAAATCCAAGCTCATACATAGGTTCGTACAAGTTTCCCCGTATGGGGCTAACGGAAGCAGCTTTGTAATCGACAAAAATATGGTATGCATCGATTTGCATTTCGTGGGTCTTTTCTAAGATTTGACGTAGCTTGAATATTTGGTCAGTCTTGGACTTGCCTGGTCTAAAACCAAACAAATAAGGTCCAATCTGGTTTTCAACAATAGGTTTTAGTCTTCCACACTATACGCTCCACAAGACCTTACACGCGATGTATAAAAGACTGATACCGCTATAGTTGGAACAGCAATCAGGACAAAATACACTGAGACTCCAATCGTCAGGCATAGATTCCCCCAACCACACACCGCATATAAGTTGATGCATAAGGGCTATCAGTCGTTCACCACTTGCCTTAAAAAGGTCAGCGGGTAGCCCATCTGCACCAGCAGCTTTATTATTCTTAAGCCTTCAGATTGCCCTTTAGTAGGGGGTCCAATATAAACTGCCCTCCACAATAATTAGTGGAAGAATTTGAGTAGTACTGAAAAGTTGTTTTGTCCACATTTTAAGCACATACTTCAACAGGTTCCCACGTGCGACCTTGCAGGAAGGCAGCCCATTATTCGGCCCTTTATTTGATCTTCTTACCCTCTGCAAAAAATTTTCGGGATTTCGGTCGTTCACTCTCTCTCTCTCTGCTCCCACATACATTTTTCGCAGCACACGTTTTAACTGATTGTTTCGTTGCAATACCTGCAGCGTCTTATTCATCAGTTCCAATCCGACATTCTTCATCGTACCATGGCTCATCCTTTCGCAGCCATAAGGTAGTGAGACGAGTCAACATTGACACCTCGAATCACATTAGAAGACTGCCTACCATCTATTACCAAGTGATCAATCTAGATCTTCATTTTCTGATCAGGAGATAACCATGTCCCCTTATCTAGTACTTCGTTCTCTGATCAGGAGACAACCATGTCCCCTATATGTCCTTATGCTGAAATTGTGTGATACTAACTACCATGTTGAATTTGTACAACTGTACCAAGGATGTCATTAAAGGGATAATCGAATACTGTCAATAATGCTACTACAACAGTTCAAAAGGCTTTTGGTGGATTCAGATTTAGCCTACCCAAAATTCTAATTCTAGTGTGTTTGGATGGTATTATTATAAGGTGAAAAATCTCTGGGTTACATTTGACATATCTTGCATCCTAGCAAAGGAAGGTATCAAGAGTGATCCTGCGAATCATCGTTTTAAGCTCAGTTCAAACGAAATGTACATGTTTCGCCTGAAGGACGATATGGTACTGAGGTTTATTGACAAAGGGAAGGAAAATGGTATTATCACGATCGAGAGATGGAAGAATGTTGTGAACACATTTTCCTTAATAAACGTTCAGATCGGAAAGGTGAACGGTTGTCATCCAAGGTATCGTCACGCAAGCTGGTTCCAAGGCACGGCTTAATTAATGGTGTTTGGAGACCAGCTGTTGGTAGATTAGTAGCGAGTAGCACCGATAAAGCTCTGGTGAGCGGTGGACAGGGACTGAACTGGATTTCATTCGGAGAAAGGATCTCTCATGCAGGCCCAGGGCACATACCTGGATCTCAGACAACCCATCCGATGTCGGCACCATTAAGTACGTTCTCAGCAATAGTCTATCCCAAACTTCCACAATACACTTGAAAATACGTCGACTAGAAGAGGCAGATGCACGATTTCTATTCTAGTTCGTTTGGCTCGATTGCTTTTGGCCTGAAAATGTATACACGACATCAGAAATACAAGGCTGGTGAAACCATACCAAATATTAAAACGGAATCTGGAGCACGAGGCTATGGGCCATATGTTCACTGTGAACAGAATCCAATGTACGGGTTTTCGCTAAAGCCGTCAGCAAATTTGAAGATGTGTACCCCTTAGCTGACACTAATCTGGCTAAGACTGCAGATGGGCTTCAACAAATTGCTGATAATTGCATAAGTGAATATTTTTTGGAATTTCCGGATTTTAAAATGCAGACACAGTAGTTAGGAATCTGATGATGAATTGGTCATGTAGTTTGAAACTAGTCATGTCAGTTATGAATGGTCTATTAGTCCAACTATCTAACAATCTAACCAAATCGGTTATTAAATTCAAATTCAAAATCGAAAATGTTATCGTTTGCTATATTTTGGCGGTGAGGGCTCGATATGTCCTGTGCTGACGTTTAAGTAAAATTGTATTATTCGCTCAACGTTGAGCAATGTTGAGCCATTTTTAAAAATGTTAATGAATAATTTTATGCAGAAATTTAAGGAAACAATCACAAGTACATATAAATTCCACCTCTGAATCAGACATTGAGAACACATACAAATACATGATTAAAATATAGTACATTGGAGATGAACAATTTTAGAGAAATTGGAATAAAAACTTTTATAATCTTCTAGTTTTTGCGTCTAAAAACTCATATTTACTACATATTGCATTTTTTGAAATTGTTAATAATATTGTGGCCAAAATTTAGCATACGTTTATGGTTCATTTGTTTGAACCATATGGCATATTATAGTGAACGATGCTCGAGGGCGAATGCAAAGATGGTTTTACAAAAAGACAGAAAAAGATCGTGCCAGGACCGTAGGGTGTGGTGAAGAGCCACGTCCGGTCCCTGCTAATTACTAAACGCTAAGGACCTAGACTGGAAAGTCAATAAAAATATCTTCCTTATACTAGGTGCATTAGGATCGGATGCGATGGTCTTATGGATCATTCACTTTAAATTGCAATCATTATAGAAATGTCAATAAATTCAAAGAAAAAAAGTCCATTCTCGAAAACGAAATGTAAAAACTGTCTCGGAAAAATCGAAACTCGAACAGGTTAGATGAGTAATGCGATACAAAAATGAGGACATCCTAGGAATAATTGAAGTACTTCGGATTAATAGCGGTAAATCTCAATTTCCATCTGATTACGTCTTTATATAATCCGGCAATGATACGCAACGTCAAGAACGACAACTACTAACTACAGGAAGTGATGGGAAAACATGGTGTTGGGACTGTGAGAAATGACAATAATATCAGTCTTATAGATTTGTGTACTCGCCATCAATTGTTTATCGGCGGAACGAAATTCCTCCATAGAAATATTCGCAAGTGTACTTGGGAAACACCTGATGGTCAATCGTTCAATCAACTTGACCCTATAGTATATAATATAATATAATTCTCGTAGGTCAAAACTAGACTTGGTGCAGATATTAATAACGACCAGCAGCTGTTAGTTCCAGCGGCTGTCAACGGTAGTAAAGGCAAAATCGTATTGTACAAAAAGTACCGTCTGCAAGACCCATTCATTTCCATGCTGAAGGAAAACAGATGTGTGATTAAACCTTGGATTAGTGCAGAATCCTGGACCAAAATTCGGGATCGTGAATGCCTGCACAATATGCGTATACATTAGGGTGGTTCAAGAAAAAAAAATGCGAGTTATTGATTGGGCCCCCCCTAAAAATAAGTATTTAGGTATAAAACAACGTCTGGCAAAAAATTAGGATAATCGGATATCGGGAACAGGTCCCTCAACGGCCCTGAGGTTTGAAAAACGGTTTACAAGGGAAAAATATGATTTTTTTTTGAATTTCTCAAAAATTTTAATATTTTTAATTAATCTTCAATTAAGACGATTAAAAAATCGTGATTAATAGTAAATTATCTTTATAATAAGGCAAAAAAAACTTAAATCGGTTAAAAAAAAGCCAAGTTATTACAACTTCCCCCGGCAACTGATGTGTCACAGGCCACTTAATCAAGAAGTTCGAGCGAGTTTTTTTTCATTACAATGCAAATAATTCAAAAGTACCTGTTTTTTATCCCCATTGTTCTGGGTACATTTTTCTAGCCTTTTGCATGGTGCCAACACTAGTGTTCACAATGTAAACAAGAACAGCTGATTGTCAAGATAAAAGTTTAATAAAAACAAGTAACTTTTTATAACTCTATAGATTTTGAAGTATTTGGTGAAAGAAATTAAAAGAAAAAATAATAATTTATACAACTTAAGGTATAAAAAAAAAAAACTTAAACAAAAAACTTAAAAACTTAAAACTTAAAAACAACTTAAGGTATATTAAAATTAAAAGTAAAAGAAATAAAAGAAAAAATGAATTTAAGATCAAAAGATGAGTTATATCTTCTGGACTATGATGAAATGCAAATAATTGGGGGTAAGCTCCCATCTATTGGGCAAGTTTTGCGTGTATTTCTCTACAACGTACGTAAGGTAAAATTGAATGTTCGGCGGAGTGCTAACTTAGTCATACAAGAAGTAGAGATTTTATGGCGTAAAGTCCGAATTCCAACGAGGGCTTTTAACAACTGTGTTGAAAAAATTGTGTCATTGTTTAATATATGGCGGAAATTGCAAAAAAATTGCAAACGTCAAACACCAGTACAGAAAAAACATGAGC
This sequence comes from Phaonia tiefii, assembly GCA_963931995.1. Classification (NCBI taxonomy): domain Eukaryota; kingdom Metazoa; phylum Arthropoda; class Insecta; order Diptera; family Muscidae; genus Phaonia; species Phaonia tiefii. Next base: position 140,392,211 of record OZ008370.1, read on the forward strand.
AAGATTTCCTTGATAACCTGGATGACTTATTTGACATTGCTCATGCGAATGCGATGGATACAATAAAAATTAAAGAGGATAAACTATTTTTGATAAATCAAAGAAAAAAAGGACGACCGGGTTCGATGATAGGCGGTGGCCAAGTTTTAGCCGATAAAGAAAAAAGAAAAGTTCGTCGTCAAGAAATAGAAAATCGTCAACTCGAAATACATAACACCAGCTTCTCACGTACGTATAACTTTAAAAAAAAATGACATTTTATATACTTTTCAAACTATCTTTTTTTGGTTACTCTTATTGCGAAATTATCTATCTACTTCTTACAGAAGAATTTGATAATGTTGAGACTGAAATCAGTTCAAGTGATGATGAAGTTCTTGCGTCGGAGATTGATTCTGAATCAGAAATTGGAAGTAACTATAGCGACAGTCCAGGTCCAAGCAATCCCAAAATGAAGAAATCTGCACATAAGTTTATAACACCAAAACTTGTAACGGTTTTAGACAAATGTAAGGTTAGCGACCGTGATGCCGTGCGACTTCTTATAACGACTGCTCAAGCTTTAGGACATGACGTATCAAATTTGGTCGTAAGTATTTCCACCATTCGTCGTTGCCGTTCCCAAGTCCGTTGTGAGTCAGGGAAAGAACTTCGAAAAATATTTAAAAAGGAAGAAATTGATGCAGTCTCCGTACACTGGGATGGAAAAATTTTGCCATCGTTGACAGGTAACGATAAAGTCGATAAAGCCTTCCAGTAGTTATATCGTATAATGGCAAAGAGCAATTGCTTGGAATTCCGGCGATTTCCTCAGGCACTGGGAAGGAACAGGCCGAAGCGGTGTATGCTTTATTAAAAGAATGGGATGTGGATGAGAAAGTACAAGCACTTTGCTGTGATACCACAGCTTCTAATTTAGGACGGCTTAAAGGTACGTGTGTTCTTTTAGAACAAATGATTGGAAAAGATCTTCTTTATTTACCATGCCAGCATCACATCTTAGAAATAGTTCTGCGAAGTGTATTTGAACAAAAACTGCAACAATCTTCTAGCCCTAATGTTCAGTTATTTAACAAGTTTAGAGAGTACTGGAGTAAAACTAACAAAGTTAATTTTAAATCTGAAATTGCGGATAAGCAAGTACAAGTACTACTTGGAGATTCAGATGAAATTATAAAATTCGCAATTCAAAATCTTAATGAAAAACACCCAAGGGATGATTACAAAGAATTTCTCCAACTGGCTATAATTTTCCTTGGTGGCACAGTTCCAAACTTTTCCTTCCGAATGCCGGGAGCACATCATCACGCCCGATGGATGGCGATTTATTGCCTAAAATTATTTTTATTTCGTGAAGAATTCGATATGGTTGATTGTGAGAGGATTGGTGTTAGAGATATTTGCATTTTTGTAGTAAAAATTTATTTAAAAGTATGGTTTAAAGCGTCAGTTGCTGTAGAAGCCCCAATGCAAACTTTAACGTTCCTTAAAAATCTTCATGCATACAGCAATATTGACACACATATAAGTAATGAAGCAATACGTAAATTATGTAACCATTTATGGTATCTGTCGCCAGAAAATGTAGCTCTTGCATTTTTTGATCCAAATATATCTTACGACAGTAAAAAACGTATGGTGGCGGCTTTGGATGAATGCAATGATAATGACACAAACAAAAATTATAGCCCTTCCTCATAACGTATGCCATTACGTAGAGAAGAACATCGAACATTTTATAACGCAACAGTTATTCATCCTTATCTTTTTTTAAAAGATTTTCTATACCAACGGACTTCTTAAAAAAAGATCCTAAAGATTGGAGTGACGACACTGGCTATAATGTTGGCATAAGTATCGTTTGTAAATTAAATGTTGTTAATGATTCCGCAGAAAGGGCAGTAAAGCTTATGGAAGATTACAATCGAGTCTTAACACAAAACGAAGAAGAAAAACAATTTATTTTGCAAATTGTTTCCGAATACAGGAAACGTTATTCTAATGCTAAAAAAAAGCACTTTAATAGATTGATTAGAATAAAAATATTATTTAAGAAAAATTCAAACATGTAATTTAAAAATTTCATTAACCAGTACAAATTAAGGTAAAATATGTATCACACTTTTTGATTTATTTATTTATTCACCCACATGTATATTTTTTTATAAAAAATATTTAATAAAACTGGAAATCTAAACTTTATTTTATTAAAAAAAATGTTTGAAAAAAATTATTAATCTATTTTCATCATCCGGAATTTAATTCGAAATATTATCCTTATCGGTTTTTTTTTTACAAAAATATTATTAAAAAAAATAAAATCTCCTAAAATTTGACCTTTGACCGTAAATAAGGTCAATTTTATGTATCTCTATTTTGATATTATTTAGAGAATTAAAGTATTTAATTTTGCGTTGTAACATGCCGGCCAAAAGGATATGGAATTAAAAAGAAACCATAAAACCTTAATAAGTGACAAAAATCCCTGTTTTCTTGAAATCCGCTGAAATAAAATCGCTGCACTGGCCAAATTAAAAGAGGAATACCCACAATTTTTGAAGGTTTTAATACCTGATATGTGCTTAATGAAACCTTTAACTCATATCGTTGATTTTTAAAAATTTCTTTAAAAAAAATTTTGAAACTTTAAAATTGGGGATTTGAAAACAGTGTTTAAAAATTCCGACCTTTTTGGCATTTATTAAAAACGAGTAAGCAAAACATAGGATGAAAAATACTTCTTAATTGAGTACCTTGGAACTAATTCAACACAAAAATATTTTTGCATTACATTATTTACATAAATTTCAAAATTTGGGCTCGAACTTCTTGATTAAGTGGCCTGTGACACATCAGTTGCCGGGGGAAGTTGTAATAACTTGGCTTTTTTTTAACCGATTTAAGATTTTTTTGCCTTATTCGAAAGATAATTTACTATTAATCACGATTTTTTAATCGTTTTAATTGAAGATTAATTAAAAATATTAAAATTTTTGAGAAATTCAAAAAAAAATCATATTTTTCCCTTGTAAACCGTTTTTCAAACTTCAGGGCCGTTGAGGGACCTGTTCCCGATATCCGATTATCCTATTTTTTTGCCAGACGTTGTTTTATACCTAAATACATATTTTTAGGGGGGGCCCAGTCAATAGCTCAAATTTTTTTTTGCTCCATACAAGGTTGGAGCACCCTAGTATACATAAACATTCGGTTGATACAACCGAATCAGCCAAAACCGAAATCAGAGGTTGTCACAACCTCATTAGAATTTATATAATGTCACAAATTTTTAAATTTGTTTTATTGTCAACTAATGATTTACTTTCCAGTATTCCTGTAAAAAAAATGCAAATCGAGAAAATAAAGTCATTTAAATACGGTAATGTTTAGAGTAACACATTTATTTTACATGTCACTACCGACCTTTTTGTAGTCCCGGCCATCATGAGTCAGCGCACCAACTCTGGCGTGTTGTATCTGTTGATTTAGGTACTAAACCGTTTCGTGCACAGATGATTGCACCATAACTCAAACGACCGACCTTGAAAAGCTTGGAAATTCTCTGCAAAATAAGACGACTTAATGCAAAAACCATAATTATAATACTTTTACTGGTTTTTCTTAATAACCACACAAAATAAATTGATATCGATGTGAAGGAAACAGTTATTCATCCTTTAACTTCTTTTAATATAATACAATTTTTAAGAATTTTAAACGTCAAGTTTCAAATACATAGAATTATGTTGTGGTAACGGAATTGAAAAACAAATTCGTTTGTGTCAACAGAATTCATGAGAAATTCAGTTACAGCAACCGTATTGACGCAGAATTTGGTCGTGGCAACCGACATAAGGGCTAGTTCGGTTATTGCGACCAAATTTATATCAAATTCGGTAGTTAAAACCGAATTGATACCAAATTCGGTAGAGACAATTCGGTTGTTGCACTTGAATTGACGCCACATTCTGTTTGTTACCAATTTCGGTTGCTGCATCCAAACTAATTAAAATTTCGGTTGTTCCAACCGAAATATTTGAAGCGAACATAATTCAAGATTCAGTTGTCACAACCGAATCAATTAAGAAACAAGGTTGCTTCAACTGAATTTCAGTAGTGATGAATAATTTCAGTCGCGACAACCTCAATTCGGTTATAGAAACCGCAATTCGGTGGTAGCAGCCGAACTTACGGTTGCTATAACCTCTTTTTAATCAATTAGTTCTCTGGGTGTACGATAGAAGGCACCATCGTTGAAGAGACAGTTAAAATCAGACTATCGGCAATCTGCACGTATAGTGGGTTACATGGTCCGTTCAGATTCCGACGATTATCTGAATAATATAGCGGAGGAATCCAAAATAGCTACTCGGTATGTTTGATTCGATTTGTAATACACTACAAATAAATACGCCTGAAGTTAAATCTATTTTTCGTCTGCAAAACCGAAACAACGTGGCGAAAACATTTTCACCTGATGGAGTCATTATTGTAAAATTAAATTCCGCTTATGATAAAAACTATATATTAAGAACACCTGCCAGTTTCCGGAAAATTAATAAGGGAAATTTGCTGCTGGATTATATTGGATACGGCTCAAATTCACCCTTTTATATTAACAAAAATCTAACATCGTCAAATCATAGAATACTTAGATCTGCAATTAATCTTAGAAAATCTAAGAAAATATTTGCAACATATACGATACGAGGTCTGGTTTACGTTAAAATCAACGAAAATGATAAACCAATTTGCATTAACTTCATTGAGGATTTGAATACCCGTTTTCGTAATGAAAAAAATAACTAAATGTAACATAATTTCTACACTTAATAGTTTTGTTTCTTATGTTTTTTATTTTTGTAGTTATATTTTAAATTTTTGTCAAGCTGTTTTCAATGTACTTTTTTATAGTTTGCTTGAATATTTTTTGCCACAATTTACCCAAACTTATTTTTTCAAATATTATTGTATATTAATCTGTGTACGTAAATGGTCCCGTATTGCTTATGAACTACTCTTTATTTTCTCTATTTTATTATACAGTGTTTGTAGTCCATTTAGTTCCAAAGATAACATGTATGATATGGTTCGTGTTCTATGTAAGCAAAGATCTGGTCTAAGTGTTTGTCACATAAATTCACAGAGTTTAAGGAACAAAATTGATGAATTTCGTTTTATATTTGAAAAATCGAATGTAGATGCTATTTGTGTAACGGAGACGTGGTTAAACAAATCTATTTCAGATGCTTTTGTTGGCTTAGACAAATACAATATTTTTCGCTGTGATAGAGAAACACTAGGAGGTGGAGTTGCTATATATGTCAAGAAGAATATTTGCTGTAAAATTATTGAAAAATCTAAAAAGGAACATGTTTTCGTGGAAATTCAATCAAAGGGAAGTAAGTTACTTTTAGGTTGCGTTTACCGACCTAACCAAAGAATAAATGCAGAAAATTTTCGAAGTTTTTTAGACACCGTCACTGTAAATTATGAGGATGTTATTGTTTGTGGCGATTTTAACTCTAACATTCTTGCTGAGAGTAAACTTTTAAATGATATGTGTTCTATAGGGCTATATGCGACAAACACAACTATACCAACTCACTTTTCTACGACAATCAAACAATCTCTCATACAGTTTCAAGCCTGAATTAAACTTCTACACCACTACATACCACGATTTTAAAAACATAGACAATGATTTATTATTATATGTATCTACTCGTCTCATTCTATCATACTTAGAAAATCGACATCAGTGCGATTTTGCAAATAATAAATTATCACAACCATTACCAGTACCAAACGGTGTTCCACAAAGACCTATCCTTGGTCCACTTCTATTTACATTATACATAGATGACCTTGCCAATCAATTAGTTTATTGTTATTTACACTTATACGCGGATGATGTGCAAATATACATGAACTGTGGTTTACAAAAATTTGAAAATTGTGTAAGTAAATTTAATGAGGACCTATGTCGTGTGCAAAATTGGGTATCAGCAAATTATCTTAGTATTAACCCTACCAAATCAAAGTGTTTGATAATAAGACCAAAGCAATCGAGGTTAACATTCGAACCTGAACTATTTATAAATAATCAAAGAATTGAAATGGTACATAAGACAAAGAACCTAGGCATTATCTTTATCCAAACACTTACGTAGTCTCATCATGTACTTTCAGCTACTGAAAGAACGTATTCAATGCTGAGAACCCTGTGGAATTCACAATATTTCACCCCTTTGTCAATTATATGGCTGTGAGTTATTTGCCAACACAGATTCTGTAAGCCTTGCGGAACTAAACAGAGTATACAATGCCATAATTAGATATGCATACGGCTTGAGAAAATATGACCACATATCGTCGTTTTAAAAAATGTTGTGCGGTGTTACATTCTTTAATTTATTAAACATTCGTACTCTGCTTCTTCTACATAAAATAATTTTTACCCGCGAACCAACATATTTATTTAACAGAATTCAATTTACACAGTCAAATAAATTAAGTGGTTTAATACCAAATCGACGTAAAAGTCTAATATCGGACTGGCAGTTCTATAGAAATACTGTTTATCTTTGGAACAAGCTACTACCTACGCATATTCAGTTCATAAGCAATGCGGTGCAGTTTAAAAAAACAGTATATACTTTGTTTTCGAATTAAACATATTTAAGAATGGATTAAAATTAAAAAGCAAAACATCACTTCAAACAAACTATTACTTTAAATAAAATTTAATTACAAATTATCATTCAATAGGAATCTCAATTATTTTATATCATATGATCATTTATTTTTATATTAATTTTTGTATGTAAAGTTTCTTTAACCTGATCTAAATCAAAAACTAACCCGACTTTGTTTTTATAAATTTTTGTTTTAATAAATTTTTATTTTTTAACTAATGCCTGTCCTGTACTATAATTATAAGATATTTAGTCTTGTTGTACAGAATATTACAATTACAAATAAAATTAATACAAATAAAGTACCAACGCCAGTAACCTCCGTATTGTGTACTCTTCAATAGAAAGGCTGAGCGGCAACAACATTTGGAATACTGCATCGTTAAAAAGAAATAATGGCACGCAGATAGCATCACCAGATCAGGAAGTGGAACGATGGCGAGATTTCTTTATAACAGAATATAGACTATCACATGATGAAAATCGTACCCCTTCGACAGTATACTCACGTCGTAATGCGATAAGATGTATCTAAACGGAGCCTCCGTCGGAACTAGAGATCTTGGCGGCACTGGGTAAATAACGGATATATATATCTATATATATATGTATATGGTGGGTTAAATTTGAAGAAAGCTTGTCGACATTAAACCAGGGCCAATTGCACATTCTCGCTGGCTCACCAAGGCCAGTAGAGTATTACGGTTATATGTGACAACTAATAAGCCATCTAAAAATTTAAAAATTCTGGCAAACTATATAATGAAAGTGCATACGCCACTGTACTTCAATACTAAATATTACAACTCTGTCGTGTTCACTAGTGTATCATTTTATAAATTCATATGTTGGACTCAATATTTGCATTCGCATTTAAATTAAATTGTAAATATTGTTGTTACGAACGAGTTGTGGAACAGAATGGAGAAGGAGTTATGGCAGTGACATTAGAAAGCCGTGAAAAGTTCCCCAGACTTGATAGCAAGAAAGACTTACAAAAATAACTCCGTCTCTATTATTTTCTTAAAGTCGTGTTTCTGTTCCTTTTATTACAGAATTCAATTGAATTTTTTTTTCATTTACATTTTATACTTTTATCCCTTAAGTTGAATTTTTAAAGAAAAACAATAGAGTAAAATAAGGAAAAAATATGTTTTTTTCATTCTTTGTTTTAAATTGAGTGAAATCTATATACATAGGTCGTTGAATATTTATAAAAAACCCTATTCCGAAAAATCGGGTGGCTCGAAATTCATTTCAGAACTATGGTTTCTTCGGCAAACTTTCTTCAAATGACCCATAGAACAAGAATCGCGGCGAGCCTTTTAAATTTTTTCGGCCCCCTACAATTCGGCCCGCCCTAATATATATACATATATGGTAGGTGCCAGAAGGGTGTGGCTATAACGCACAGTACCAAACTAAATTCTCAAATATAATAATCACTAAGGTACGTAGAGATTTGCAGAAGACACGCAGACAGACGGACAGACTTATTCGATCCCAAGGATTGTTGCCTCCATTATGATTCCTTGTATGCGTTACACTCGTTTCCGAACCAAATGATATAAATTCCCAGTAATATGTGTGAGTAATCAAACAACAGTTGTAAACACTGTGCATCGCTGGAAATTGTATTGTTTTTATGGCTTTGTAATTACAAATATTATGTATTCTGCATAGATATTTCAGAAATTCCAAATTTCTAAATATCAGTTGGAATTTTTCGTCAGATCAGCAGTTTTCAATGGTGCATAAAAACGAATGATATTATATATTATATATTTTGATTAAAAAGAATGATATTTTTAGTTCAAGGACGAGTCGCCTCAGGTAATCATATCTAATGTATTTGATGTGTAAACATCTATACGCTGGGGGTAGAAATCTTTTTCACAATACAATCACAAATTTAGAGTAAGATGTGCGATGTAATCGTTAACCAATATAATATGAGTGTATTAGTGTAATCATACGCTGCATACAATATACTCAACACCATCTAGTGTGCAATAGTAGCTACTAATTTTCACTAATTGTCGTACATTATGTTATCGTAGGCAAATGAAAACAATAAATAAAATGAATACAAAAACATTTAATTTTAATAACTTTTAAAAAGATTTTTTGCACTTTTAATAAGAAATTTACTAAAACAAAGCAAAATAAGGAAAGCTAAAAACTAAACTTGTCAAAATATATACATATGTCTTCATCGTCTTTGAGATTGTCATTCAAGTAGCGTTCACAATGGCAGCAACGAATTTGTAATTCAAGCCTTCTCGTTCCCACTCACAGTATTGCATATAATGCCCTCTCATGTTTTTCGTGAAATTGGAATTCAAATTTGTCATAGAAGTAGGTTCTACTTCTACTTGAAATTGGAATTTGTTCGAATCAGTTTCTTCTACTGACCGCTGGGGGCGCTTTACTTCGAATTTTGTTTTAAAACTTGAAAGTATGAATGAAAATGTAAACATTTTGTATCAAAACAAACATTTTAATAAATAATATTATCTGTAGAATCTGCCAATAATAATTTCACATATAATTATAATTTTATATTGCCAAGAATACAACACTGTCGCTGGCTTTCGAACAAATCAGCTGATGCAAATGTGAAATGTGTAGTTGTTTGTAGTAAGTGTAGTTCGCGCCAATTTTATTAATAAACAAAAGAAAAAAGTTTAAAAAAAGCTGACATTTTCAGGTTTATCGAAACCGTCCAAGGCCATGACATATTATGGAACATAAGTTTCTAAACATTTCTATAGAAAAATTTGAAAACATTTCTAAAGAAAAATTTGAAAATATTTCTATAGAAAAATTTTAAAATATTTCTATAGAAAAATTTTAAAACTTTTCTATAGAAAAATTTTAAAACTTTTGTATAGAAAAATTTGAGAATATGTATTTCTATAGAAAAATTTGAGAAGATTTCTATAGAAAAATTTGAAAACATTTCTATAAAACAATTTTAAAACTTTTCTAAAGAAAAATTTTAAAACTATTCTATAGAAAAATTTTAAAACATTTCTATAGAAAAATTTTTAAACTTTTCTATAGAAAAAATTGAGAATATTTCTATAGAAAAATGTGAGAAGATTTCTATAGAAAAATTTTAAAACTTTTGTATAGAAAAATTTTAAAACTTTTCTATAGAAAAATTTGAGAATATTTGTATAGAAAAATTTGAGAAGATTTCTATAGAAAAATTTGAAAACATTTCTATAGAACAATTTTAAAACTTTTCTCAAGAAAAATTTTAAAAAATTTCTATAGAATAATTTTAAAACAATTCTATAGAAAAATTTTAAAAGATTTCTATAAAATTTTACAATTTTTCTATACAAAAATTTTAAAACATTTCTATAGAAAAATTTTAAAACTTTTCTAAAGAAAAATTTTAAAACATTTCTTTAGAAAAAGTTGACAACTTTTCTATAGAAACATTTTAAAACACTTCTATAGAAAAATTTGAAAAGTTTTCTAAAGAAAAACACTTAATACTTTTTGCTCCGGGTAGTGGTACAAATCTGAGGTCCGTGTCTCACATTTAATTTTTCTATTATTTACTGTTTTTGCAATTCTCCATGGTTTTTAATCCCGAAATATGTATACTGCTGTATAATGTAAACAATGTTGCCAGTCAGCTGTTTTTTCGAACTTATTCGAACAAATTTGTTGCTTGCATTGTGAACGCCTGTTGAATTTGTTGCTATCATTGTGAACGAGCCTTCATACTTAACAGCTACACATAAGCACCATCTAGTGTGCAATAGTAGCTACTAATTTTCGAAAACCATTGCTGTAAAATAACTACATGCATTACATTTCAGTAAACAGCTGATTAATAACTTGTCAACTGCAACAAATACAAAATAATAAAATATTTTACAAAACACCAAAAAAATTATAGGTCAGAACATAAAACAACACAAAGTGTATCAAAGCTGAATGGAGGTAATGTTAATTCTAATAAAATTTCTATTAGATTCCAATATAAATTAAGATTATAACATATCTTCATTACGTACTGTTGCCTTACACTGAAGCTGGTGCACGACAATTGGGTAACAATCTCCATCTCATGCGAATTATTATGGGTGGAGATTTTAATACAAATTTTGCAAACCCACAGTCGCAAGCTTTATCAAAATTTTTATTTGACGTTTTCCACTTGCATATGAACAATTCTCCACAAACCCCCACAACTAACAATTCCACTACTATAGATGCAGTTTTCCATAGATTTTTAAATACAATCGAGTCAAAAATTTATATATGTATCTTATTTTAGTTACCATAAGCCAATATTAACTATTTTTACTTAAGGTATTTACCATAGATGGGCACTTTGCAGTACTACTAAAATTTCAGTAAAAATAATTCTTTAACTAGTAAATTTTTACTGATTACTAAAATTTTTTTCAGCAATTTTTATAAAGTGCCTACATGATTATGATGAGGTGCATTGAATTTTCAGTAATCAGTAATGCCCGATTACTGATTATTATGAATACGGCCCTATGATTTGACTGGTAATGCAAATTAAATTTCATTATCAGTAAAAATTTACTGAATTTTTTCAGTAATCAGTAAATTTACTGCTTACTGTAATTTTTAGTGCAGTGTGCCCATTTACTAACCAAATAAGTTAAATAAAACAAACAAAAACCAGCAAATTCCTATGTATTTACAATATTGAAAGTTTTGATACTTTTAATTGAGTAATTAAAAAATATACTAAAAGCATAAGTACTTCCAACTTCATTACTAGATGTTTACACATCTCCCCTGTGATCGGACTCACATTAATTTTTTTTTTTATAATACATGGACATATATATTATTTACTTAATTTTGAGCTAAGTCGTCCTCAAAAAATATTTTTTAAAATATCTGACAGGCGAATGATATTTAAAAAATTAGAAACCTAATTTTGGAAGTTGCTTTATTCTTTCGCCCATATCTCGCGATGAAAAGATCTGATCGAGAAGTTTTGGGCAGCATTAGTGTGTTCTTAACAACTGTCTGCTTATAGGAACAATGTACTTATATACATGTTTGCAAGCATTATTTTCGTGAATTAAAGATCTGCCTTGGAAAAATATTCAACTTCTGGCAAGTATTGAAAATTACATATTATGAAAAATTTTGGAAAAATTTATAGATGCTGTTTGTCGACCCTATTTTCGATGTTATTGTACTTGTAATTTTTCCTGCTCAAGGTCCACATAAATAAAAAATAAAAATGTTTTTGACTAAGTGATGATTTATTCGACCTTTCGTGTTATATTCAAAAATTAAATTGTTCGAACGTTTGGTCGTATTTTTAGTTAATTTTATTCTTCGATATTTCGCTACCCACAATTATTGATTAGAAAACGAAAAGAATTGATAAATACAATTGTTTCTTGTCATTTGAAAAAACAATAATGACAAAAAATTAAAAAATTGAATGAATAAAATGTTTTGCAATTTATATTCCTAATCACTTTTTATTTTGTTTCAATAATTCGACCGTCATCGACGAACAGCTTCAGGATGTAATTTAAAAAAACGTTACAAAAATTATTTATTTATATTAATAACAACTACAATACATTACGTACATTAAACACACAAACTTTTAAACACTGTTCCAGTGAGAGTATGATAAGAGCCACATTTGTGGAGAGCTTAAAAATGAGACAAAAGTACAAATACTCAAAATTAAAGGAGGAACATGAACAGTCAATTAGAATGACACACAACAGAGAATGGTTTGTGAACACAACAGAGGTTGAGGTTCCTATTGACATCCAATGATTGTTCTCATTGGGGCCGAAATATCCACTGCCGATGACAAGGGATCATTTTCCACTATTTAAATGTACAGCCGACGGAGAGGACTGCATTCAAGGCTGAGGTTAACGCAGTAGGAGTTGTTGTTGTTGTGGGCACCAACAACAGGGAGTTTGTTTTTGTTCTATGACTCTAAATGCCAAATTCAATACAAATACATATGACCAAACAAAGTAAACAAAAAAGTACAATAACAAAATAAACTGAATTTGACAGATAGAGTCATTAGAAAACAAAATCAGCTGTTATAATGCGTTAACCTCTACTAGATCAGCCTTGACTGCATTCAACCGTTGAAAGCGAAAGAGGACACTGAAAGCGCGAAGATATGATTCTCATCACTCATTGACTCCCATCTTAATAGGAGAAGACTGAACACAAGAGACAACTATATCACAGACACAGTGGAGCAAACCCGACAATTTATAATGAAGAATCAAAATGTACTAACCTTGAAATGCGGATAAGAGAAATACGACGGTCGCAACGAAAGTTGAGGACTACAAGTAGAAAATGAAGAATATATCAAATAATATCTGCACGTCTACAGTGCTTAAACGTGACCCCACTACAAAATTACAACAACGGAACAATGATCTGGTGGAAAAGCTATTTGAGGACAAGATTATAAATATGAAGGACAAATATCACTTGAAAATAAGAACGGCTATGTCTCCGAGTATTTACGGACTGCCGAAAATTCATAAAGACGGTATTCCGCTAAGGCCTATTCGCTCTTCGATCAATTCGCCCTCTTATGGACTATGTTATTGAAGAATTTGACAAATGGTTCGACATATAATGTCAAGGATGCTATGTAATTTAAGGATAGAGTCAAGGACAAGCTGATGATAAAATATTGATCTCATTTGACGCAGTTTCATTATATCCTAGCATTCCTATAAAATAAGCATTGGACGTAATTAGAGAGAAATGAGCTATGATAGAAAAATTCACAAATATGACACAGGAACTTTTCATGGAAATACTTAAGTTTTGCATACTTGACAACAGATATTTTAAATATGAGAATAAAATATACCAACAGCACAAGGCAATGCCGATGGGTTCGCCAGCATCACCTGTAATTGCGGATATAGTAACGCAGAAGTTATTAGACGAATGTATGGGAAAATTTTATGTTAAACTACGCCTGCGGACGAAATATTTATATATTATGAAGAATTTAGACGGATTTCACAATGATATTAAGTTCACAAGGGAATTAGAACGTCATGGAAAATTGCCATATCTGGACACACTGGAGATAAGGGAGGATAACATTATAAAATGTAACTGATATCAGAAACCTACTGCTTCAGGACGATTAATAATAACAAAACTAGGGGCATAATTAAACAAATCTTGGCGAAAAATGATTTCCCGAAAAAGACGATCACGACAATGATCGATTCCTCGTTATGCACACAAAGAGAACCTCGGAGTAAATATGATAAAACATATAAAACGATGCCATACACACCATTTATATCAGACAGGTTCAAGTGCTCTACATTTTATGACAAGGAAAAATACACCATAGCCCTGAAGAACGATTATAGCATGAGAACATTATTTAGCTATACCAAGTCGAAAATTGAACCATATTACCAGTCGGACTTAATATGTAAAACCAACTGTTGTGGTGACGGAAGTAACGTATGCGACAAAGTATATGTTGGAACGACTAAGTCAAAATTATAAAATATAAATAAATGGTTTCCCGTTACATCCCATGAAGGGATTAGGGAGAGCTTCTCACAAACCAGTGAGCTGTGCGCGTTCTAGTTTTACACTAACTGATTGGGACCTACAATTTTACACCGGTTCCGAATGGTATTTTGAGCAGCCTTTTCATGGCTAAGTACTCAATAGTGTCGCCGTCACTAAACAAGGTGACCGGCGTCGAAAGAAATTTAAGGTGGTCAGAGCAAGGATCAAACCCATGTTCTCATGCACCAGAGCCGCGCACACTACCATTGCACCACCGACGGCCACAGTCAAAATTACGTACAAGAATTGTAGCCCATAAATCTGACCAGCGAAATAGAAAAAACAAAATTGACCAGAAAACGGCACTGGTGGCACACTGTATAAAAGAGAACCACTCTCCGAAGTTTGATGATGTGAAAATATTACAAGAGGAGAAACGTTATAGCAAGAGATTTATGCTAGAAATGTTCCATATTATTGACATACCTAGTGACAACAGAATAAACTACAAAACTGACACTGACAACTGTGCACATATCTACAGATGAGTATCCTAATAGCAAAACAAAGACGAGATAGAAAGACAAAACAGTTGAGACGCAACTGGAACAGTGTTTAGAAGTTTGTGTGTTTAATGTACGTGATATAATAAATAAATAAATAATTTTTTTAACGTTTTTTCAAATTAGATCCTGAAGATGATCGTCGATGACGGTCGAAATATTGAAACAAAATAAAATATGATAAAGAATATAAATTGAAAAATATTTTTACTTTTTATTTATGTGGACCTTGAGCCGGAAAAATTAGAAGTACAATAACTTTGGAAAAATAGTAAACCAAAGACTACATACCTCGAAACCTGTTACCCCAATAGAATATACCCTATTAAAAAGTTTAAGGCATCATTAGTGAAAAGTTTAATTTTAGTGTAAATTTAAGTCTAAAAATTTAGTTTCAAGTCAAATTTTAATAAATATACGAACATTAGCATTTTACTAATTTTTCATATAAAAGCGTATATTATGTGTATAAGTGTACCTCAGAGCGTATTCGCAGTATGCGTTTGTATGTGAAAATCGATTAAAATGCAAATGATAGAACATCCGTTCAAATATTAATATTATTTAAATTTATGAACGACTTTACTTGGTTAATAATATTCGTTAGGATATAATGTCTAGATTAAATAGGTTTCGAGATTTTTAGTATTTTGATCAATATTTTTCCATGTTTTTTCAAAATGTATGAAATTTGAAATTACACTCAGATTTTGTATATTTTTTTTTTTGTGCTCTAAAGTTTGAATGGACCAAAAACAGTTGCATTAGAAACATTTAGTGGTCAGTTAAGAAACTTTTTAGTGATAAATAACAGACAATGGTTTCCCATTACATCCCATGAGCTCTCACAACCAGTGATGTTTGCGCTTTCTAGTTTAACACTCACTAATTGGGACCCATAATTTTACACCGGTTACGAAAGGTATTTACTCTAACTTTATTGATACGATATTAACATCACATGAAAAGAACGAAAGAATAGAGAAACTTCTAAAAATATATTTTTAATTCTTTAAATTTCATTGGCGTGACAGGTATTTTTTAACATTTGTTTTAAAAAAAATCTCTACAAGTGTTGGTCTCTTGGTTTTGAAATAAATTATGGTCGGCTTAGAATTTCTAAAGTGGTGAGTGAAAGCAACTCTTCAGACTAATCTTGTTAAGAGTTTTAGTTTTTAAAAATTGTTAGTTCAATCAGGTTCCCTAAGTAATTTAGGTATTACAAATGTCATGATGACCATACGCTATCCTAGCAAAATGGATGGTTTTAAAAGTCGATTGTGTTAATTTAAAGAAATAACAGCAAAATATTTATCCCTCTTTATTTTGTTACAAGTTATAAGACAAATAACTTCAAATGTACCTATATGTATCAAATATTTATAGAATCCATCGAAAACACTTCGTTGTTCCACATAAATTCCAATTTGTTTACTCACATCTGTAAAAGAACTAAACATAACAATACATCTCTTCACGTACCCATTAGGGCGACTCACAAGTAATGGTGAAATAATTTCCCAAAGATTAGTTAGCCAATCGAAATAGAAGGAAAAATCGGGGTACCACCCGTAGGTTGGTAAAAGAAAAATATTTGTGACACTCTCATATTCTATCAACACCAACCTGATTACCTAATTAGAAATTTGATACTATTTTGCAACAAACGATTTCATAACTTCAACTTCCCAGAAATTTTTAACACATGATTTTTAGATTTTGTTTTTTTTTTTGCCATGACCGATTACGTAGTTTCTGCTATCAGGAATTGTAACTTTATCATAGACATCATTCCCAGCCCTATTTGTTTAAATCTTTTAGTGAGACTCCCTAACTCTCTTACACATATCGCACAACATATCGTTTGATTGTATGGGCAAAACGTATGTCTCGGGTGCACTTTTATGCTGAATAATTCAACTTGTGTATATTGGTTCGTTGTTTTTATTTGTTGTTCTACAAAATTCAATGAATATTTAATAAGTTCATATTTGCTTCCTCCTCCGATACTGCAGGATGTTCCTAATGGATGTTCATACTGCTCTGCACAGCCAATAACTTCTTCTAAAATGTTCTGCTATACTCGTGGCTTCAATTCGCATAAAAATAATATAAAATTGGTCATATTTCGTTGAACTGTAATAGGAACAGATGTGCACCTTTTTTTAATGGCAAGAAATGGTTTTAATGAAAGCATCTTTAAACTTATATATAACTTTTGTACCTATTTGTATTTATATAGTTTATGATATATGTTGATGGTATGAATAATTTACACCGTGCTGTCGGCGAACAGAAACAAGACAGTGATATACCGTCCATTTATAAAAAAAAGGGAAGGAGAGAATTGCCATCTGTTTCGTTTATATCACTGTCTGTGAGATGCCTGATATTCGTTAGATTTTGAAATGGCTGAAGGGAATTTAATATTAAACAAATGATTTGAATTTTTGCGTTGCATAATATGGCCCCAATGAAGTCTTGAAATATTTCGCATGAAATATAAGGATATAAACAAACCAAACAGCCTCCCAATCAAAATAACAAAGGGACCTGGTCATGAAACTGGGATCAATATCGACTTAGATTACGAGTGCAATCAAAGACAGCAATAAGATTATTATCTATTGCTGGACGTAACAAGTAAATAATCGTAGCCAGTCATATGGAGTTTCCTTTTCTCTCCAAAAGGAAAACATTTGTTCAGCATTTTGTCGTAAAAATACGCTTTCATCTCGAAGTATAAAGATGCAAGACTAGTACAAATATTTTATTGGAAAAGAATACACCATTAGTCTATCGTCAAATCCTTGTAACAGTCAGGACACGTCATAATCTCTTGGCACAACCTTAGAGTAACGACACAATTTCCAGCGGTTCTAGCCCTTTATGGATGTAACAACTATTCCATTTACACCATCGTCGACCTTCACGTTATGGTAAACGACTGGATTTGTGTAAATCTGGATCAGAAACTCAGCTGGCTTAACATTAAACACAGAGAACACAACGCAAAATGTGTCTTCTACGCTTGCAACAAAACATTTTGGCAGAACATGGGAACATGGCAGAACATGGGTATTATGGATGTACACGGCAGTGGTTAGAACCGTTCCGAACTGTGGAGTAGCCGTCTTTGGAGAAAACTGGAAAACTGTCAACAGTACAGAGAACGGCATGCGTTGGCGTAACAGGTGCATTCCGGACGTGCTCCTCTGCTGCTCTCAAAACGATATTGGATTTAGTTCATATTGAATAATTTCCTCAGAGTGTAGCGGTCCAAAGTGCGCAGCGGCTTAGAGCGTTGAAATAATGGACCCAACGAAATTATTGGCATAGTAGTTTTCTCCGAGGGTTTCTCCAGAGGAGTTTCTGCAGGGACGAGAATGGTAATCTGGAATGGGTCTCGTGACTGTATGGCAGTGTGTGCTTAAAATGTGGAGAGACTACTTTTCAGCACTACTCCACTCAGACTCTTTCACTGAAGATCAGGAAGTAATGATTGTAGAAGACAGTCTAAGACAAATGCCGAAACCAAATCGCTTTTGTTGATTACAAAGCTGCTTTCGACAGCCCCATACGGGGAAAATTGTACGAAGCTATGACTGAACTTGGGACTCCGGCAAAACTGATCGGCCTCTGTGGAATGACGCTGACCAACACCAAATGAGCAGTGAAGGTGGGGGAAAGACCTCATCGAACCATTCTGTACCAAGCGAGGATTGAGACAATGTGACACACTTTCGTGCAATCTCTTCAACATCCTAATGGAGATAATAATCAGAAAAGCTGCAGTAAATACGAACAAGACCAGTAACACGAAAAGCCAAATGTTGCTGGCGTATGCTGACGACATAGACATCATTTGGGCGAAATTTGCGAGAGCCTACTGCAGTATTTTCGAGAATCGAAAAAGAATCAGCGAAGTTGGGTCTTGCTGTTAATGGGTGCAATACAAAATGGATGGTGCCAACAACTAGGGAAACCTCTCGACTTGGTTCGCACTTGACCGTCGACAACCAATTTAATTTTGAAATGTTAGAGTAAGTTGTCTACCTTGGATCCACCGTGAACAAGGACAACAACGTCAGCCGGGGTGTAAATAGGAGAATTGCGCCTACAAATATATGCTACTTTGGACTCAGCAGGCAGTTTGGTGACTGAGCCCTCTCTCGACGGACAAAGGTCAAGCTATACCAGACTCTCACGTTACCTGTCCAGACATATGGCTCCGAAACTTGGACATATCGCAAGCGGATGAAAAATACCTGGCAGTATTCGAGAGAAAAATTCTCTGCAAAATATATGGTCCTGTTGGGAAAACGGATGGTACCGACGTCGCTGGAACCAAGAGCTATTTCATATATATTCTGACGTGGACATAGCAAGGCTAATTAGATTAGGCCAATTGCGTTGGGTAGGCCATGTTATCAGACTGGGTGATAACGGTTTTCGATAACGTACCCGATGGAAGCAAGAAACGAGGAAAAAAAAGACTCCGCTGGAAAGACTGGGCAGAAGAATTCCTATGTAGGATAGAATCAGTTGGCGGAATATGTTGAAATTTGTTTGTTTAATTAATATGTGTACATCTGACCTCATGAGCTTGTAAAATAGTCAATAAAAGTAAAGTAAGTGCTCTGTGCAATTTGCGTGGCAGGGTCATGCCTGAAGAACCGGTCTATGATCATCATTGGGTGCCAGGACATAGGGACATTCCGTACAACAGTAGATTGAATGTGCTGCTCGGACTAGGGGCGACCTTATAGATTCCACAGGAATTGAAGAGTGTCGACAAATTCCCAGTAACGTGTAAGAATACCCTGCAAGAAGACTCCTATATGAGCATTTAAGAGAGATAGTCGAGGGGCACAGATTGTGAACGCTCGAAACAATTCTGGCCCATAGTGGATAACAGTGATGGCAGTGAATCAACAGAAACGAAAAAGAAACAAGCCCTATTTGTAGACGACCCCCGCAAACGTTATAAGGACCACTATTTACGGATAGGCACTTGGAATGTAAGAGTTCTATATAGATCCGGTGCAAGTATCCAATTGGCAGATGTCCTAGAAAGTCATAAGGCTGACATTACCGCTATCCAGGCATTGCGATGGGCAGGACATGGCTGCACAAGAAAACGAAACCGCGGGAAATACTAAAATTGTCATGAGAAAAAAACATGAATTTGATTGCGGATTTGTAGTTGGGTAAAGACTGCCACATCTAGTCTCTAGGTTCAATGCTGTGAGTGAACGTATAGCCATAATACGCATAAAACCGAAACATATTTGTATTTCCCTAACTTGTGTGCATGCCCCAATAGAAGAGAAAGATGATAATGATTCTACGAGCGCCTAGAGGAAACGCAAGACCACTGCTCTGGTCATGACATTAAGATTGTACTAGGATATCTTAATCCTAAAGTAGGCAGGAAGAATGTGTTTAATCCAACTATTGGCAATTTCAGTCTACATGCAGACAATTCCGACAACGGTATGAGACTGATTGACTTTGCCACCGCAAAAACATGGTCATTAGCGGCACAAGATTCCAGCATAAACATATCCACAAGGCTTCTTGGGTATCCCCTGATCAACGAACGAAGAACCAAATTGATCACGTGGTAATTGATGGAAGCCACTCATGCAGTGTACGAAACCAGACGCAGAGAAAGCTGAACATCGGAAAGCTGCAATTACCAGAGGCAGCCACAGTCTACTCAAGGGATCTCTCGCAACTTTTGGCACAGAACGCACACACTCCCGATGACAATGCACAAGTGCAGTGGAAACCCATTTTCGACTCTATAAAAACTACCGCAACAACCGTACTTGGTTTTGAAAAACCGCTTCGCAACAAACCATGGTACGAGGAAGAGTGTCGCACTGCAAATGATGAAAGACCGCTGCACGTATGACATTGCTTCAGTCAATTGCAACGCGAGCTGCAACTGAGCGGTATAGGGAGAAAAGAAAGGAGGTAAACCGTCTCTTTAGGCGTAAGAAACGGCAGTGGAGAAAGCGCGAGAGTGAGAACATTGAGTCAAACAGAAGGAAGAACGAAGCCCGAAAATTCTACCAAAAAGTCAAAAATGGGAATAAAAGGCATAGTTCAGGGCCCCCTTCTGTAAAGACCAGGACGGAAATCCCATCGCAGATGTGCAGAGTATGTTGCGAAGGTGGAGAGATCATTCTCTGCGCTGTTGGTACCTAAGTTATTCAATGACGAGACAATCGATCAAAATTTAGACGACAACGTCGATTGCCCCCTCCCAACCAAGACGAGGTCAGAACATGTATTGCTTAAGAACAACAAAGCCGCAGGAGCCAATGGATTGCCGGCGGAGCTGTTAAGGCTGGCGGCCATGAGCTGATAAGGTGCATGCATCAGCTCATTAGCAAAATTTGGTTAGATGAATGCATGCCCGGCGATTGGAGTCTCAGTGTACTATGTCCCATATTGAAAAAAGGTGACCCGACTATCTATGCCAACTACCGTGGAATAAGCCTTTTATCCATAGCATATAAGGTTCTATCAAGTATAATGTGCGAAAGACTAAAACCAATTATCGCTGACCTGATTGGATTTGGAGAATTGTGCTTGCGAATAGATGTTATTTTGGGCTAAGCAAGCACTTTAGAGATAAAGCCCTCTCTCGAGTAACAAAAGTCCAGCTGTACCAGACTCTCATTCAACCTGTCTTGCTTTATGGCGCAGAATCCTGGGTCCTATTGCAAGCAGACGAAACATCTGTAGGAGTCTTCGAGAGAAAAATACTCCGAAAAATTTATGGCCCTATAGTGCACAACGGCGAGTATCGGCGACGCATGAATCATGAGCTGTATGAGCTTTATCCTGACATTGACATAGTTAAGCGGATCAAGATAACGCGATTGCGCTGTCTCGGCCATGTCAGTAGAATAGATGAAGATGAACCAGCGCGAAGGGTTTTCGAAACCGAACTCGAAGGAAGACGAAAAATAGGAAGACCAAGACTCCGCTGGAGGAATCAGGTTGACGAATCCCTGCGTACACTTGGTATTGCCAACTGGAGAGATAAAGCAAAAGATCGAACTGGTTGGCGAAATATGTTATCTTCGTTTTGTAAGGTCCCTGACCCCCCGGGGTTGTCCGAGACCGGATAAGCAAGCAAGCAACACTCATACGCAATGAATAAAATACAGCGGTGCCCTTTCATTCCGTGAATGGTCCAACATCAAAGGAGTGTTCAAAATCAAAATTGTCAAACCGGTTTTATCACTAAAAACCAATGCCGGAATTTTTAAAAACTCTAATATTTAACTAATCGGTCCATGCAGCGAACTCACATGCGAAGATAAGTTTCGATAAATTCTATCTATCTAAAGAGTGTCTAAGTAAGAATGCACTTTTTCATTTTAAAATAAAAACACGTATTTTTTGAGATAGTTGTGATTTTTTCATTGGGTTGTAAAGTAGACATGTTCCGATTAAGTATGGATTAAAATATCTGTCAAATGGCCCCTACGGCTCTGATGACATCCCATTATTCTTTCATGAAATTTTCCTTGACTTTTTCACAGAGATGTGGCTGTATCTCACTGATAACGCGTTTGAGCCGAGGAATTGTGTCTGGTTGAATCACATAAATCCGTGATTTCACAAAACCCCAAAGAAAGAAATCGCACGGCGTTACATCGCATGATCTTGGCGGCCAGCTGACATCATAATTTTTTGAGATAATTTGTTCGGGAAATCGTTGATGCAATAAAAAGATTGTTCATGCGGGCTGTGGCAGGTGGCGCCGTCTCGCTGAAACCACATATCGCCCAGATCCATGTCGTCCATTTGCAGCCACAATAACACCTTTACCATGTTCCTGTAACGACTGCCGTTCACAGTCACTGCAATTTGGCGTCATCTTCAAAAAGTAAGGCCCAACCACGCCGCCGGACCAAAATCCGTACCAGGCAGTTGCTCGCGTTGGATGCATTTGTTACCCATGGATTGCATGAGCATTTTCTGCGCCCCATATTTGATAATTTCGTGTATTCACGAAGTCATTCAGAGGGAAATGCGCTTCATCGGAGAAGATGAATATTTTGAAAAATTGGATTGACTTCACTTTGCTCCATTACCATTCAATGAATTGTTAGCGCTTTCCATGGTCGGCTGGAATGAGCTCCTGAGTAAGCTGAGTTTTGTACGCATGAAGGTCTTTTGTAAAAATTCGCAGCGCTGTGCTGCGTGGAATTTGAAGCTGTTGGAAACGATGCCGAATTAATGTTTTCGGGGTTTCGGCGACAGTCTCGTTTACAGCTGCAATGATTTCAAAAGACCGACCGGTACCTTAAAGCACAATAGTCTCTCTGCCCATAATTGATCCAGTTTGTACCAATTACTTGCCCACTCTTTGAATGGTTGACACTTTAGCTACACTTCTCGACTGACCATTCTTCGAAATTTGCGAGGGGTCTCAGGTTACCTTTCCTAATTTTTGTGATAAGAACTCTCCATTTTCAAATAATTGGAATAAACATTTGTGACAGCTGTCAAATTTCAGCGTTGCCACTTGCACAAAAAAATTACACTATATTTAAAAAGTGCAATCTTACTGATCCCTGCTTTTTTGAAGATGAGGGCGAAATTACAGTGACTGTGAAAGGCAATCGTTACAGGCACATGACAACGGAGTCCTTGTGGCCTCAACTGGGCGGCATGGATTTGGACTAGTGTCCCAACTGTATTTAGTGACTCAGTCTAATGACTAGTGCTGAGTTCTGTGCACTCAGTCTTGTGCACTCAGTCTTGGATTTTATTGATAAAGTATGAAATGAGTTCATAAGTTGCAGTCGGTCTAACCGACTTAAACATGCCCTCACCCTAAGTCATCCATTGCGTCTGAGTTCTGTTATAAAACTCCTCTATTGTGACCATATTCAAAAGCAGATTGACATTGTTTTAAATATTTTTTAATAACCAACGTAGTTAGGATCCTAAGTGGATTTTGGAAATTTTTCTGACTATCAACCAATTATCCACCCACTATTTACATGGGAGGTCTAAAAATGGATATGGCAAAATTTTTAATTTTTTATTATACAGTAACTTTCGCCAAAATATTGATCAGTAAAAAATTTTGTTAGAATTAGTTGTGGTTTGCTGGAGATATCGAGTCGACCAACCGGAAATGCGCCCAGTTTT
This sequence comes from Phaonia tiefii, assembly GCA_963931995.1. Lineage (NCBI taxonomy): Eukaryota > Metazoa > Arthropoda > Insecta > Diptera > Muscidae > Phaonia > Phaonia tiefii. Next base: position 140,416,218 of record OZ008370.1, read on the forward strand.
TGTATGGGAGGTGCAAAACTGGGTGTGGCACAACCACCGATTATTAAGAAAATAGTAGCTGTTAACAAAATATTGCCTAGTACCGATTTTCATTGCGAACGGGCGTGGCAAAATCAGCCTTGTCTTAATATGTGATTGGTATTTGATGACGTAAAGTCTTATACCTAATTTTATTAAGGTTGGAAGTGTTTCACGCGAATATTTTGTTGCAGAGAGTTACCGCCTATGTTTGATTTACCTCGAAAATATTTCATTTATAATTCCTCTAAGCTTTCCATTTTATTTTTAACGCAGGTGGTGTTACTTTTGGTTGTTAAAACTATTGATAAGTCAAAATTCCAGTCCCAATCAATTGTCAACCAATTGTTTTCGTACGAAATAAATTTGACGTAGCAACCCTTTAATTGATTTTGCCTACGAAAATTTCGCTGAGAGCTGAGTACCATGCAAATTAAAGGTGAGCGAAATTTTCGACTCATGAAATTTTAGTTATTTTTTATACACGTACTTCTTATGGCAATGAAAATTTCATAAAAACCTAATACCAGGCTTTAGTGGGCAAAACTTGTTTAAAATATTTCAAATTCTCGACCAAAACCCTAAGAATATTTTTAAAAATAAGACTTAAAAAATTTCATGGTAACACTATCATCTAAATTCAAAAATTAAATTGAAATACATTCTTCGATATTTCGCTACCCTTTGGATAGCATCGTCAGGAAGAGATTATTAATTAGAAATGAAAACAATTGATAAACAAAATTTGTTAATGCCATTTGAAAAAGCAACAATAACAAAAAATTAAAAAATTAAACAATTGCAAAAATTTTCCTGCCATATGAAAAATGTTCTAAGTTACAGCCAGAAAAATTTTTGTGTAGAAATATGGGATCCGTGGCCCTTATCACGGAAGAGGTTTGGATAGTACCTCACTCTTACCAAGGAGGAGTAGCTCATGTACAGAGAGTTTACTCAATTGGTAGCTCGTGGACGGAAGAAAGAAGTCGCGCTGGCGGATATGCGAATACGGGGCGTTTGTTCTCCCACGTAATCGTGTATACCAATGGTGTAAGGCTTCCTATTCCTGATCTCTTGGCTGCCCCTCTATGCGGGGTAGCACGGATATCTCACGGGCGGCGCTAACAGTCGTATCAAACATGTTCTTGGTGGGGCGGTGCTCACCTGTGGTTAAGGACTTCACGTCGAGAATCACATTAAATCACGCGGACTCTGTTCTATGAGCCATATTTAAAAAAGGTGACTCGAGTCTCTGTGCCAACTACCGTGGAATAAGCCTTCTATCTATAGCATATACGGTTCTATCAAGCATAATGTGTGAAAGACTAAAACCAATTATCGCTGACCTGATTGGACCATACCAGTTTGGTTTTAGGCCTGGAAAATTGACAACCGACCAGATTTTCACGCTACGCCAAATCCTTCAGAAGATCCACGAAAAACCAATCGACACCTACCATATATTTGTTGATTATAAGGAGGCCTTCGATAGCCCGAAACGGGGAAAACTCTAGGAAGCAATGTCTGAGCTTGGTATTCCTGTAGAACTCATACGCCTTTTCAGATTGACCTAGGCGAACACCTAAGTCCGCAGTGGAAATTGGTAAGGATCTTACCGAACATTTCGAAACTTTGCGAGGCCTCAGACAAGGTGACAACCTATCGTGTGATCTCTTTAACATCTTAACAGAGATTATTCTGATAAAGCTGCATTCAACATGAATAACAACATCAGCAGCAAAAGTCACATGCTGCTCGCGTATGCTGATGATATAGATAACATCGGACGCACAGTTAGAGAAGTTACTGCGGTCTTTTCGAAAATTGAGAAATAGTCAAGGAAAGTGGGTCTGACGGTAAATGAGGAAAAGACAAAATTAATGGTTTCAACGAGCAGGGCCTCCACGCGATTTGACCAAAGCGTGAACGTTGATAACCATAATAATTTCGAGGTGGACGAATTTATATACCTCGGATCTGCCGTAAACAAAAACAACAACGTCAGCCTTGAGATCAACCGGAGAATTGTGCTTGCGAATAGATGCGAAGCCCTCTCTCGAGTAACAAAAGTTCAACTATAACAGACACTCATACAACCTGTCTTGCTTAATGGCGCAGAATCATGGGTCTTATAGCAAGCAGATGAAACATCTGTAGGAGTCTTCGTGAGAAAAATACTCCGAAAAATGTATGGCCCTATAGTGCACAACGGCGAGTTCCTGCGACGCATGATCCATGAGCTGTATGAGCTATATCCCGACATTGACATAGTTAAGCGGATCAAAATTACGCGATTGCGCTGGCTATGCCATGTCAGTAGAATGGATGAAGACGACCCAGCACGAAGGGTTTTTGAAACCGAATTTGAAGGAAGACGACAAATAGGAAGACCAAGACTCCTCTGGAGGCGTCAGGTCGACGAGTCTCTGCGTACACTTGGTAGTACCAACTGGAGAGATAAGGCAAAAGATCGAACTGGTTGGGGAAATATATTATCTTCGTTTTGTAAGGTCCCTGACAACTCGGGGTTGTTCGAGACCGGATAAGTAAGTAATATATGTAATAATCGGTATTATAAGAAGGTGGTACAAATTTCTTACAGTTGAAGAATAACTGCCTCCATAATTGTAGTATCATTTTGTGCATGTATAGTTTTTCAATCCACCAAAATAATTTCTAAATTATATGACGTAAAGACATGTATTGAAGGTTGTGTGAAATGTTTTACTCAAAAAAAAATTAAAAATTAAACGCAACTACAAACAAGTCCACATCAACTGTAAAATATTGGAGAAACTATGAACTTCACATGAAGAAAAATTGTTTTGACTCCATACGATGTTCAATTTGCCTTCAGTCTATTTAATTAGTACTCATATTGGGGTTCAACATACCTGAAATTAAAGCTTGGTATGATTTATCACTAGATAGCATTGACAACTGGGTTAACAGGATACGAGCAAAAATTTTGTTCTGTAGGTCTATAGTTCGCTAGATTTTTTAAAATCCACAATGCAACCGACGACAACGCCAACATACATAAATACAAGGTAAGTTATTACGTTTATACCATTTAGAGAATATTGTAATTACAATATCCGTAACTCCTATAGTCGTTGCTAGCAACAAGATTTCATTGTAAACTGTTATATATAAACTGTATATGTAAACTGTTATATATTCATAACATTCTTGACATTTTTACTTTTTAATATTTTCATATTTAGGATAAGGTTTCATGTATAACATTTCATGCTACATTAAGTGCGATGACAGCAGTAAATTGTGTTGAAACACATCCTAACACAATCAAGACATCTAACATTTGTAAATATTTCGAGGTAGTTGATTTTCAAATTGCCAAAAACTTAAAAAACTTTTAAAACATGAGCATAGTCAGCTAAAACTTTTTATTTATTTTTAAACTTTTTTGTCATTTACTAGAAGTTTGATGGAAAATAGTTTGATATGAAGAGAATCATAAAGATAGAAATGAAGTATTCCCTTATTCATCCAAGGTGAGAATCCGGAATTCTACCAATGACAAGCATGTTTATATTCCCGGCAAAACAAACGCTATAATTGAAAAAAAAATATAACTTTCATAACAATCCATCTTTTTAAATAATTTGTTGTTAGTAACAGTTCTTAGTTTTAGACGATTTTGACGGTTGTTTGCATTTTGCATTTCACATTTTAAGCCAACACCAAGCGGAAGACATTAGTTTATGTCACCGGCATCATCATCGCCACCACCATCAACAGTAGCAGCAATGCAACAACTGTAGCCGTCAAAGCGAGAGTGGTAAGCTATTACACCAACAATGACGTGAGTGTTTATGATTCTTTCTCTTGGCGCTTGAAAAATAACGTCATCCTGAACTAATTAAATTGAAACTTTTGCACAGTGAAAATAAAAATTAAAGAAACGTCAACCCAAAATACCACCAAGACCAAAGTACAGTAAATTTCTTCAGTCCCAAATATTCAACACAACTTTAGTTTCATTTCGAAAATATCATCATTTCTTTTCGTATAATAGGTCTCTTATACCACCAAACAAGCTGTATGCACTCAAAGAAAAGTTCGGTTGATGCAGCCAAATTCGCCGTAACCGAATTTAGGTGTTTCGGGTAAAATATATTTAGAATTTAAACCCCATTTTATGTGGCATAACTAACCGGGCAAGCTGGACAGAATATATTATAAACATATAAATAATAAATAGTTAACAGTCAAAATAGTTAAAATACGACTAAATATATGAAACAAAGCCTTTTATCTACATATATATCGTCACCTAAAATGCCCAAAGACGTATCCCTCATTATCACAATTTTACAGGAGCAGCAAAAAACCTTATAAAATCCAAAGTATTTCAGTTTTAAACGCGTTCATTCCACAGCTTACCTTAGGAACTTGGAAGTCTACTATTTTGCACATATATATTTTAGCGTGGAGTATCATATTCAATCAAAAAAAAACAGTTTGGATTTTTTGAGGGTTACGCCTTTGGGCATTTCATGTGACGATATATAAAATTGTTGCGTTACTGATTGACTGACTGATTCATCAGCGCCCTGGCCAAACCGCTAACGGTAGGATAATACAATTAGGACTGTATACTCCTTTTGGGTAAATATGCAAGATAAGAACAAATTTTCTGAAACTCGTACTCTTGGGGACAAAAATTGGGCAAAACGGCACAAAATTGGTACTACACTAAAATCCAAATAGCTTAAGGCAGAATCACGAAACTTGGTGTGGACACTCCTCTTAACGTATCCAAACGGCGGGGGGATATAAGTGACTTTTATACATTTTTACTTTTATGGAGAAAAAAAGGGCAAACCGTGCAAAATAGGGCAAATACCAAACGGCTGAAGACCGAATCATGAAATTTGGGTTGCACATTCCTCTTATAATGCAGACATAGGAAGAAACGTGATTTTCAAGATCTACACTTTTAGAGATACAATTGGGCAAAAAGAGGAAAAATATATAAATATGAAATAAATCAAACGATTATAAATCGTAATTTTTAGGTACCGTAAGGTACTATTTTTGGGACTTATTCGGTACTTTTTGTACCATTTTTAGCACCTTTTGCTTCCTTCTTTGTTATTTCTCTTATACCCTCTAGTTTTCTGTACCTTTTTCGTACTTATTGGTATATTTTATGCACATGTTAGTACTTTTTTCTAGTAATTTTTTGTTCCCTTTTTCAACATCTATGTGATCATACTTGGCGTTCCTGGGTAGATATCTTTCTCTGTTCATTTATAGTGTTAATAAAAAATGTTGTACTTTTCATATTTTAGAACCTTTTAGGGTACTTTTTTGTTGGTTTCATCACTTTCTCATACAATCTGACAGCTGTTGTCACTTTTTTTGGTACTATTTTTTGTACTCTGTATTTTTTTAGTTACTATTTTGGTACCATTGTTAGTAGTTTTTCCAACGTTCTTTGCGATTTCTGTAGGATAGACAACCACTTGCAATAATAAGACATCAGATCAGATTTGTCAACCTTCACCTAAAAACTCTAGATTTTGCCCCATCTTCTCATTAAGGCCCCTCCTGCAATAAGTAGTAGATAGGGGCAAAATAGGGGCCATATTCACTGTCTTCAGTACATAAAAAAGTGTATATCTTCGTTAACTTTTATTTCAAATATTTTAAAGTATCATGTTGATAAAATGACGAAGTTCAAAAAGTTCAAAAAGGACGAAAGATTAGGATATTTTTGAGGCTGGATGGTCTGTTTCCGAATTTCAAGCAATTGTTTCAATTTATCACTTTTTTCTCAAGAAAACAATGTGTACAAAAGCTCTTTTTTTTGATTTCACAATCTGTATTTGTAGATTAATGTAATACAATGGGTAGTTGATGAGTGTCGCCTTCTGGTGGCGAATTTAAATATGCAATCGTGTGATATCTCTCAATCATATATTAGGTACCATGTTGTCAGCACTGATCTTGAATCTATACTTAAAGTGCCTCGATTTTACTATCATCCCTTTCCTTTGTGAGCCATCAGAGTGCTAAGTTGTGACTCTAAAGTGAAGTGAAGTAAAATTAAAATATGTATTTTATAGTGCTTAATTCAAAAATATTTAAATTAATGTTAAAAAAGAAAATTTTATGGACTTTAATTTAAAACGCTATACACTACAAGTGAAATAATAAAAATGAAAATAGTTTGAAAAAATCTGTCTTAAAAAGAGACTCGTTTATAATAATTTTTAAAAAATAATGTTTAGAACAAATATATTTTAAAAAAAGTAAAAGGAGCAAAAATACAGATTGAGAAAGAAAATATAATAACTTATAAAAAACGCAGGATGGGTTTTATTTTTCTGGATTGCGATTCATATCGTTTATTCTTACCAAACGTTTTTCGTAAAAAAAATTCATTGACCACTCAAATTTTGTTGCCATTAGTCAGCCATATTCGCCTGTTCAAGTATTTTGTGTGTTTTAAAAAACAATATATTTTTTTAATTTATACCCAATTGAAATAGAAAATTGGTGCAATAAATAAAAAAAAACGATTTGTGGTGAAAGGTTGCACCAAATTGTTATTTCTGGCTCATATTACAATTCAAAAATTCTATTAACAACCTGGCACGCCTTCCGAACAGGATTTTTTGAATCACTTGAAAAAAAAGAATGTAGGACTAAATATTAAAAACAATATAAAATAGAACTTTCCGGGTAATAATAATTTCCTTTTTCTAATCTATTCAAGGGCATCAAAAAATATAAGCACTTTGATCTGATCGAATAAGATAATATCTAAATCACTACTTTTGTAGGCAGGACAAAGTCTGCCGGGCCAGCTGTTTGGTATCTAATTATTTTTTTATTATAGATTAAAAATCGGTATGATACCCACAAATGTTTGCAAATCCCGTAAAAAGCGCAACAATCCCGACAAACATGGGACGGTTGGTCAGGTTAGGCATAACCCATTTCGTGGCTCGGTTATTGTTGGCTCCACTATGTTTATTAACTACGAAATAACTCACACAAACTTTCAAAACTATCATTGATGTGTGCTGATAAATATGAATTTGGTACGGGGTGACAACGTTTAGATCCCGCGTATCATTAAAAGAGATTTTTTTTAATTTCAATTTTGGACAATTCTCTGGTTACAAAAGAAGTCAATAAAAATGAAAACTTCCCCCCAAAAAAATGAGAAATATTATCCAAGTTTATACGGTAGGTATATGGAAATTTTTTGGGTAATTTTTCATGTATTTTTTTTTTGAGATTTTTTGTGTATGCCTCAGTGAAAAGTTCACAGGATGAAAGTTCACAGGGTATTTGATTCCACAAAAATAAAGTGAGTTCGGAAACCTTTCAAACAACTATAAAGTCCTCGAACAAATTATTTTGTTATCTGTGAATCTGTAACATTAAATTTTTATTGCGATGATATTCACTTGCCCAATGTACCAATTGCTGCATTTTTGTTTAAGTCTCTTTGCATGTTGCCAGTTGTAATTTTAACTTTGGTATCACTGGCCATTGACAGCCCGATTTTCTTAGTGTCCTTATAACGATAAAGTATGTTTTCAACAAGTAACGGTTTTCGAATCTTTTTTGTAGTCAGTCATACCAATTAATAATGAAAGTTTGTTTGATTGGGCTATAACTATCTCTGTTCAATGCAGCTTAGTAGAGCATAAAATACTCTTGGGTACTACTTCTTCGTCTTAAACAAGATATGACTTTTCTCAATACCTTTTGTTTCAATAACAATGAATTGAAGAAAATATCACTGACAAAGGATATTAAGGAACTTTAAAAATAATTAAATTACCCCAAGGAAAAGCTACAATGTCGTGACAGGAACAAGCGGTGAGGTTGCAATGACTGACGCCTGTTTGCGAAAATACGAACAATGAAAGAAGGACAAAACAATGAAACCGTTATGAAAATAAATTAATACTAATTAAAAGGATTTAATTTAAGGTAATTGAAGCGTTAAATTTCATCCTTTGAGGCAATAATTTGATGAATAATGCATAACAAAAAGAATGCCGGGATATGGGTAGTGTAACGCATTTTCCTTGGCAAAATCATGAATTGTCAAACAACTGGCAGCTTGGTTCACGGGTGGTTTGTCTCACTCGCATATTGCAAGTCACTTTCAATGTTGTTGGGTTGGCAAATATTTGAAGGGTTGAAATTTATGTTGAACATCAGCAACGCATCAATTAAAAGGATTGATTCAGCAAATAATTTTACCTTAAACTCGTATTGACATGAAGCAATACTTATACATTTACATTGTTCATCAATATAATACTGGGTATTTTGGTACTTCTCACTGATTGTGAGAAGCTCTCCTCAATCCCTTCATGGGATGTTATGGGACACCATATTTTTTTTTATTTTGTAACTTCAATTCGATTATAAAAAATTAAAAAATATTGTCAATTAACTTTATTGCTACAGTTACACTTGTCTCTCGACCAATCTCGACAATTTTAAAATAAATGTATCGATCGTTTATTTGGCGAAATATTGGGAAAATCGAGCATAATATCGAACCGAAACATCAAGAACTTATTAAAGAAATTGAAATATTTAGAAGCCAAACTTATTAACTACACTTTTCCGAAATGTTGTTACATTAGTAGCCTGTAGGTTAAACTACTTATAAGATACGCAGTACATTTTGAATTTGAGTGTATGAGAAATACAGCTGTAGTGAAATAATGTATAATGCGAATAGACATCCTCTTGGAATTCAGGTTAAATTCGACTGGAATTTGTTTTGCGCAATCACTCACATTTCTATTTGGTGGAAATATCTATATGAAAGATAATTTTATTGTTTTAAATTCATAATTAAATTTTAAGGTATTTAATATTGAAGTCTATATTTTCCTAAACTGTTATACACTGCACGTTAAAAAATATCGGCCCATCAGTATATTACATTATTTGCAAGCACTGTTTTCATAAATTGAAGATCTGCTACGTTTTTGTTTCTTTGTTGTGTGCCTCGTATTTGTTTTTAGCGGTTTTCATAAAAAAAACCCCGTTTGGGTCCCAAAAACATATATTATAACCTACTAATCATCGTGTCTCAAACATGTTATATGGAATAGCAAACACAATGTGTTTGGGCACAAGCATATTATATTTGCGACAAGCTACAAACACGTTATGTTTGCATCCAAACAACAAAAAATACAGATTTTTTAGCGTGTGGTTGTGGATGGTTTTTTGAGAGTTTTGAGAAAATCATTTAGAAATACAGTCATTTGATGGCAAACGATTGGAAAGCAAAATATGGTATGAATATTAGATAATTGGTTGAGCCATGCTAATTTTCATAGGAGTGATCAAAATTTCCTATTCCCTTTTCGTTGAACATCAGGCCAGATAACTTCAGAATGATGATATTCCTTTAGAATTTAGAATATTACATTGCTGCAGTGAATTTGTTTCACTGCTGCAATGAAATTGTATCATTGCTGCAATAAATTTGTATCATTGATTTGTGTCATTGCTGCAATGAGTTTGTTTCATTGCTGCAATGAATTTGTTCCATTGCTGCAATGAATTTGTTTGATTGTTGCAACGAATTTGTTTCATTGTTGCAACGAATTCACTGTGTTGTCGCAATTAATTTGTTTATTGCTGCAGTGAACTTATTTCAGTGTAGTAATTTTGAAATAAAATATTTATTTACTAACAATTAATTGTTATTTATTGTATGGTGGTATGTATTTTTATTAATAAGTTTTATATAATTCTTTAATAATTTAGTTAACTTACTTTTTTCGTTAAACTTTTACTTATTGTGCTAAATGAGTATAGTATGCAATCGATGTTAAAACTCTCGTCTGGGGGAAGATTGTGGTATTTTAGGGTTTGTGCGTTAATGTGACCGTCGTATGCTGATCCTACAAATAAAAACAAATATATGGTGGTATTATCAATCTGCTTGATATTCATATAATATGTTGATATAATATTATCAATCTGCTTGATATTCATATAATATGTGTTGAAGATATGTGGATATATGCACATACATAAGTATAATACTCACATTGCACGGTGGGGCAAAAAGTGTTTTTTGTCCACCCCTCAAAATGTACCTGAAAATTCCCAAAATATTTCGTGTCTAACATTACGTGATTAGCATTATGACCGGAACCGATATTTTAAGAGGTACTTTCCTAGTTTTTCAAAGAAATTTTTACTTTATCTAAAGACAATGTATAAGTATACAATAGTAATAATATCACATAAAAGGGTTTTTTATGGAACCGTCTAATGCACAAAGGATATTAAGGAACTTTGGAAACATTTCTTGGCACATCCTTTTTTTCAATGATATTCTGGTAAAAACGCGTTTTTAAGTCTTTAGTACGGAGGTTTTTCTGATTTAAAAGTCAGTTTGAAGTAATTCTAACTATTCAAAATTTGGTCCAGATTACATCGGAAATTTATTATAAAATAAAAACCAGATATCTACACAAGAAATATGTCCCTGTCAAAACAAAAGATTTCATTCCCATTTTGCCCTATTTAGAACGTAATCTTCCAACCGTATTGAAGTTTTGGTAAACCGCAAACAAGTGTGAATTGCAACAAAAGCTGAAACATGTAACGGGGTTTTCAACAGTAAGGTTTGCCATTTCATCATGGAAAGATATACGAGCCAACAATGAGTCGAAATTATTAAAATTTACTACCGAAATTTGGAGTCAGTGGCCTCAACTTTAAGAGGCCAACTTTAAGAGGCCTCAACAATCAGCGATGAGGCTCATTTCTGGCTGAATGGCTTCGTCAATAACCAAAATATGCGTTATTGGTCAGACGGCAATCCACACGTAATGCATGAGTCATCATTGCATCCCGAAAAAATTATGGTTTGGTCCGGTTCATGGGCCGGCGGCGTCATTGGGCCGTACTTCTTCCGTGATGATCAAGACCGGCACATTACTGTGAATGCGAATTGCTACCGTTCAATGATAACCGAATATTTTTGGCCCCAATTGGATAATATGGTCTTAGAGGACATGTGGTTCCAACAGGACGGCGCCACAAGCCACACAGCGAATGCCACAATCAATTTATTGGAAACCAAGTTTGGTGAACGTGTTATGTCACGAAATGGCCCAGTCGATTGGCCGCATCGGTCGTGCAGTTTGACGCCGTTAGATTATTTCCTGTGGGGCTACGTCAAGTCTATGGTCTATGCCAACAAGCCAGCGACTATTGATGAACTTCGTACGAATATCGAACGTGAAATTGCAGCAGTATCGGCCGATTTATACTTGAAAACCGTCGAAAATTGGGTTCAGCGTCTGGACTTCTGCAAGCGTGCCCGTGGTGGCCATGAAAAAGAAATTGAGTTCCATACATAATGGCATCGAACGTACTTTCTCAGGAATAAAGAATTTCATTGGTATCTAAAACCGGTTTTGTTTTATTTAAAAAAAAACTTTTGTAGCGCTCTTATTGAAAACCCCTTTATTTACTTAAATCGACTAAAGATTAAAATATATCATAAATATAAACATATATATATATCACAAATATTTCAGTTAAGAATTATTTTTATTTCGCAGAATAGTCCCTGAAAAAAGGATGTGTCAGAACATGTTTTGCCACGTTTTATAAATAAATGAAGTACAAAATTCTTTGAAGAACTTAAAATTACCTTTTTTAAAAACGGTCGAGCATACGGGACCTTAATGCTAGACACGAAATATTTTGGGAATCATCATAAAACAAACCAAGGTAGATTTTGACGGGTGGACCAAATTAACTCTTTTTTGTGAGTCGGTCTAATGTATATACTTAGTATGTACATAATCATTACGATGTTAATCACATTCAATGTAACAGAACATAAGATCTCTGCTCAGAGCTTCCTTAGCATAAATGCACACCATATATATTCATCAAATCAACCAAACAACAATAATATAAATCTCATACCCCTACTTGTGTTTTGATTTATTGCCCATTTTTTATCTCCAAAATACAAAAAAAATATAATTGTTGCTGCAACGAAGCGAAAATTATGAAATTTGCCGAAGCATCAACAACCAAAAATTGACGAATGTACGAAACTTTTCATTACAGAGACGTAAAATATTACCGAATATGTTTCATCAATGCCACGAAGCGTTTTTCTTTCACTGTAATTAAGAAGCAAGGTAACATATTTTGTGTATAAAATTGTATCCCTCAAGTGTTTCTTACCAAAAATCATTCTCTTAATAGATATATTCACCTGAGTGGTCTGCTTCGAAACTCGACTTGCCACTCTAGTCCGAAATCAACTAGGAATAGAAGTAAAAAACAGTGAATCCGATTAAATCGGCATATACACATACCAAGTTTATCGCATTTTCGGGATTATCGACTTTTTTTCTTATGGAGTTTGACATTTATAATCCCGAAAAACGATAATCTTGGTAGCTGTAAATGCATTAAATCATTTGTTCAAGATGACCTCGAAAAAAATTTTAAGTTGAAATATAGAAATTCAGGCGTATTGATTAATTCCGTCGACAACAATTAGCACTATTGTTATACCAGGGCTGTTTTTTATACCATTAAGCTATTGCCACTTATGACTTTCCAAAAATAAAGGATCCACACTTAATACTACGAAATGTGGCAACATTTTCTGTAATTGGTGAAAAAAATGCGATACGGCAACACGTTTGTATCCAGTGTCAACAAATACATTGTAATAGCAGATGTTGTTGTAGTTGTAGGCAGCAAGAAACATTCATTTAATTTTGTATCATTCGATTCAGTTGTCAAACTCTACATAATTCTATATCAACAATACAAGGATACAAAAGAGTATAAAAAACTGCATATGAGGTTAAGAAGTGATACGAAAAATGACAGAGAAAATAAAATAAATCTCTTGTTTAAACAACTATACCTGACAGATAATTCTACCATGATCAATATGTATAACATGAACAATTTAATTCCGATTTTGTTTTCAATCGGAAATAAAATTTTATCCTTCAGGTTTAGAGATATAAAAATATACGCGGTATTCATTAAATCAGATAATTTGCAAATATTATCACAAAAAATGATAACAAAATGTATTTAAGATACATTTTTCTTGCCATTTCTTGAAACTGAACATGTGGCAACATTGTCATTGCTCAAGTCGGAATTTAAGTGGGCAATTGAAATAACGCTTAATATCGCTTAGCTTCTCAGTACAAATTAAGCTATAATTAACTTTAGCGGGGTAAAAAACAGCCTTATTATTAACTAACAATTAAACAACAGTTTAGATAGAATTTGTGAAATGTTTCATATATATAAATTGTAGTTTTGTTAAATTAATAAATTAATAATATTGAAAGACTTGCACTTGTAAGACGTGGTGTGAAGGAGCAGTATCTCGGTTTTAAGAAAAATATCAACCCGTAATTAATAGCAACGACAGATAAACTCAGAGGATAAATAAATAATTTAATAATATTCGATTGCAAAATAGTTCCTCAAATTATCACAGTGGATAATTTTATTTCTTGTGATTCAAAGAATTATTAAAAATTAAGTAAAGTCAAAGAAAATTAAATGCTGCCGAACCCTAGCCACTGTGATAGTACGAAAAAGTGAGAAACGTCTCCAGAGTAAGGTTTGGACTAATTTTGGTGACAAGAAAATATAAAAATTACAAGACAACAACATTGGAAAGAATCTGTGTGTGACCATATATTTATATATACATATATGCGATCTGGAAAGCTTCTCATCGTCTCTGCAAGTAAGTCTGTCTCTGCCTTATTTATCAATGTAACACAATGGCCGTCGGTGGTGCAATGGTTAGTGTGCGCGACTTTTGTACATGAGATCCTGGGTTCGAACCCTGCTCTGACCACCTTAAAATTTCTTTCGGCGGCGGTCACCTCGCATAGTGACGGCAACACTATCGAGTATATAGGCATGAAAAGCTTCTCAAATTACCGTTCGGAATCGGTGTAAAACTGTAGGTCCCAATCAATCAGTCAAAACTGGAAAGCGCACAGCTCAGTGATTGTGAGAAGTTCTCCCCTGTCCCTTCATGGGATGTAATGGGAAGCCATTTTTAACACAATCTTAGCTCAAACAGGTATGCAATTCCTTTGTTAACTAGTTGACAGTAGTGGAAAAATTAATAACTACCAGTGAACGACCTAGAAATTTGTATTTGAATTCAATATATTATTTGAGCTAAAATAGGTTGCGTGCAATTTTATATCATATGATCATTTACTAAAATTGTGATTTTTTATTCTATACATAATTAAATTCTTGCAAAATTTTACGAAATCGGAAATTTATCAAAAATGGACAAAGAAATTATGAAACTTTTAGTACAAAAGTGGTAATAACGAAAAACAGTTGTAGTCAGGAATAAAACACGTCTCGTCGATTCAATGTTCGCTCGCAAACTGCCACTTTGTTTTACAATTTTAGAAATCTTTGCTCTTCAAACGAAGAGATGGTACCACTTAAGCTTAAAGTTACATAAGTGGAAAAGAGATAACAATTAAGACAGAATATATGTATGTACAGAAAGGGTCATAAATAAACGAAAGGGACACAGTAGGGACTTTAGGTTCTTCATCAACAAAATATGTGCGACGCAGAACATAGGAATGGGTGGGTTGCCACAAATTTTATTTCATACTCTTTTATTATTATCTACCAATCTAATTGGAGAGGCGTTTTTACACAAATTTCAAGCCACAAATTTCAAGCCTCTTGAATTAGAGACTTTAATAAATAAAGATAATGGTAATTTGTTTTGTCCGGTTAAAGAACAAAGACGCACGGTTGTTGTCATATTTTGCACCCACACAGTTTCTTCGAATTTTTGCACCATACTGCTGATTGTTGACCACAATAAGCAGTTATGTCGAGAGAAAAAAATTATTATTGCCTTGGCGAAATGCACCTCTTGCAGAGCGACCTCTTTTGTAAAATATTTGGATCGCTTTTACGTTGCTCAGTAGAGTACCGCTCCCATGGTTAAGTTTGCAAGAGCCTGTATTACCAATTTCCTAATAAAAATAATAAGTAATCATGAGGTATCACAAATACTTGCTGTCAAAAATCTGAATTAAATTGAATTATCGTGAAAAACACCGCGATCGGGAGAACAGCAAATTTTCGATTAAAGGTTAGTGCTGTTTCCAAAACTCTGCTTCTGCAATGATGTAATTAAGTTTTAACAGAATATGCCTACATATTGTAGAGTTTTTCAATAAGAGCGCTACAAAAGTTTTTTTAAATAAAACAAAACCGGTTTTAGATACCAATGAAATTCTTTATTCCTGTGAAAGTACGTTCGGTTCGATGCCATTATGTATGGAACTCGATTTCTTTTGCATGGCCACCTCGGGCACGCTTGCAGAAGTCCAGACGCTGAACCCAATTTTCGACGGTTTTCAAGCATAAATCGCCCGATACTGCTGCAATTTCACGTTCGATATTCGTACGAAGTTCATCAATCGTCGCTGGCTTGTTGGCATAGACCACAAACTTGACGTAGCCCCACAGGAAATAATCTAACGGCGTCAAATCGCACGACCGAGGCGGCCAATCGACTGGGCCATTTCGTGAGATAACACGTTCACCAAACTTGGTTTCCAATAAATTGATTGTGGCATTCGCTGTGTGGCTTGTGGCGCCGTCCTGTTGGAACCACATGTGCTCCAAGTCCATATTATCCAATTCTGGCCGAAAATATTCGGTTATCATTGAACGGTAGCGATTCGCATTCACAGTAATATGCCCGTCTTGATCATCACGGAAGAAATACGGCCCAATGACGCCGCCGGCCCATAAGCCGAACCAAACGTCTGACCAATAACGCATATTTTGCTTATTGACGAAGCCATTCAGCCAGAAATGAGCATCATCGCTGATTGTTGAGGCCTCTTAAAGTTGGCCTCTTGAAGTTGAGGCCACTGACTCCAAATTTCGGTAGTAAATTTAAATAATTTCGACTCGTTGTTGGCTCGTATATCTTTCCGTGATGAAATGGCAAACCTTACTGAAGAGAAATGTCAAAAGAGCGGGAAAAAATATGGCGTCGTTTGCTGTCCCTATCGATTTACTTTTGTAGCGTCTCTGTAGAAAAACCCTTTAGTTACAAGCACACCGGATATACAGTGAACTCTCTCTTTGCGGACAGCTCTTATAGCCGGACAGCTCTCTTAAGCGGACAAATTTCTTGGTCCCAAACTGTTCGCCTTGTTTCAGGAAGAAATCATCCTCCCTTAAGCGGACGCTCCTTTGGACGGACGCGGACACTTTTCTGGTATCAAATATCTCCCATGAGCGGACAACAAAATTGTGAAAACATGATTTCTAACAATTGTTGTTGTCGAAATAAAAGAAAGTATGAACGGGAAAACAACTAACAACGCGTTCATGCATCAGACAAGTACGTAACTATCTGCATTGAGCCTTTTTTGCTCATAGACAAAAAAAAAATGCGCAGCTACTGTGATTAACCTCTACCTTTACAAATGTGTTTTTTTCTGTTATATTTCGATGAGCATAAGTTGAAAAGGATCCCTTGAAACGTGTGAATGTTGCATCATACGTCAATTTTTTCAGCAACAAAAATAATTTTTAATTTTTTTTTTCAGTATGTTTGATTTCAGTTTATGATTTATCTGCATTTCTGCATTTTTCTAAGTGAATATTTTACTTGAATGTTAAGGGCTTGACAATGCCATGTATTGAAATGATATTTATAGAACGTGTACATTAGTACGCATTTAAATAATACAAATTTATATCAAATTGGTTTGTAATGTATTAACATATTTATTTCCTTAGTGGAGGGAGTGTTCTCTTTAATTTTATTTAATTTCCTTAAAACGCTCTATTGGGCGGACATCTCCCTTAGGCGGACAAAATTGGTGCGACCGTCAGTGTCCGCTTAAGAGAGCTTTTACTGTACATATTTATTTTTGAGGCTGATTTACCGCTTTGATTGGATTCTTCGGACCCAAGTTGCCTATTAAAATTCTGCAGGTTGTGAGTTTCTGTAACATATTGTAACATGCTGTGATTAAGCAATCCAAACATTTTACGAGCTTCTTATTTTGCTTAGGAATAAATACTTCCCTTGTTGTGTTTATACAATAGTTTATACAAAATAATAAAAAACATGGTGTCCCATAACATCCCATGAAGGGATTGGGGAGAGCTTCTCATACATAATCAGTGAGATGTGCACTTTCTAGTTTTACACTCACTGATTGGGACCTACAGTTTTACACCGGTTTCGAACGGTATTATGACAAGCTTTTTCATGGCTAAGTACTCGATAGTGTCACCATCACTAAGCGAGGTGACCGTCGTCGAAAGAAATGTAAGGTGGTCTGAGCAGGGATTGAACCCACGTTCTCATGTACAAGCAAGAGCCGCGCACACTACTCATTGCACCACCGACGGCCAATACTTATGGTAATTTTTGCATGGGGTTTAAGTTCTTTATTTTATTAACCGACATATTCATTTGATGGAAAATAGTTTATATCAATATCACTATGCAACAAAATTTAGTTTTTTGCTTTGGGGGTGGACGATTCCTGCGCCAAATGGAGAGTATAGTCAAACTCCAAAAATTTAGACCGCTGTGTAGCCACACATTATTTTATGGGCGTGGTTAATTTGAATTTTTCTATGCAATACTGTCCGAGATCAATTTAAAAACCGGGTATAAATATTGAATTGAGCGAATTCTTGTGATAATATGTCTGCAGTGAAATTTGACACGGATTATTTTCGTAGAATATTCAAATGCTATATTTCAAAGTTTAAAGGGTTCTTTTCGTCCTTTGTTCAAAAAGTACCAAAACTTTACACTAAAATGACCAGCTGCGGATTTAAAATGTTCCACGAATTTATTCCCCATTAAATTTCATTATTGGTCGTAATAGACAAAAATTCTCTATCTTTATTTCCAAACGTCCTTTTTGTCCTTCTTTGAAACAAGGTCAAGAAATCTGCACCAAAATAGCCCGCAAAATATCCAAATTTTCTGCCAATTTTTTATGGAGGATTTCGCAGACGAGAATCGTTCACCTTGAATTTGCGTAGGCCGAACAAAGGACGAATAGAACCCTTTAAATTTTGAATAGAGCAGTTGAATAGAGCATGTGACCACACGAATTAGCTCAATTCAAAATTTATACTTGACTTTTAAATTTATCGCGGACAGTATCAGATAAAAAATTCAAACTTCCCACGCCCATAAAAAAATGTGTAGCTACACAGCGGTCTAAATTTTTGGGGTTTGACTATACTCTCCTAGTGTAATCATTTGGAGCCGGAATCGTCCACCCCCCAAATTGGTGTTGCACAGTGTATTTTACTCCGGTCTGTGAAAAATAAATATCAAAATTTTGCGAGATTCTAATTTGCATTTTGAACACATACTCACATTTTTATACTGTGAAACTTAAAGGCAAATTTTTACATTTTTGACCTGTTATATCGTCTTTGGAAACATTTTGTTAGATATAGCTGACATATATTTTTTGAAAGCTATTTCTAACCCTTCAACACTAAAATATTTTTAAAACACTTCAAACAATTTCAAAACAAATTTTGAAATCAAGTCTAAATTTGAAAAATATTCAAGCTTTTCTATTTTAAAAATGTTTGTGCTTATTGGGATGTTAGTTTGAATTTATTATAAACGTGGAATTTTAAAACAAACCGGAAATATCAGATTGAATAGATTGTTTTGATGGAGTTAATCGTTTTTGCTACTGACACATCCAATTAATGCTAATACAAGACTTGACCAGTTGTGGCGCTCTAAATACATTTCGTATGCTTACAAATGTTAAAGGCAAGTTTTTTTTAATTTTCTCTTTAAGAAACCATTAGAAACTAAAAAAAATCAAAAGAAAATTTTAATTAAAAGAATCCCTCTACTTTAAATGGTTTTATTTTAAATGCCAAATTTCTTCCCACTCCTTTATCCATCAAGTAGATGTACATAAACTCATGTAACTACATATAAATTACAATGCATTTTGCGAATTTGAAATCCCTTTAACATTTATATGAGTATAAGTATATTCATGCACAACTCTCTCATGCCTGTTTGTAAAATAACTATTTTTAATTACAAACCAAAACATTTAATCTCTCCAGTTTCCACACAAACTAATTCAAGAGCATCGTGTTTGCATGATGAGTGCAGGATTGTAAATTCAATTGATTTGCGCATTTGGAATTTTTAATTAAATCGTAGATTTAATAAGGAGAAAGATTCATACTTGATTTCAATATAAACGGCATTAAATTACAATTAAAGCTGACAAATGTAATTAAAATAATACAATTGTTTAAAGAGATCAATTAAGGCAAACCTTTACAACAAAAGTTATTATATTATTTGAAAGAATTTAAATACATAATTTACAAATTTAAGATTCAATAGAATTTAATATCATGTTGTTATTAAAGAAATTAATTTGTGGCAATCAATTAAAAACAGCATGTGGGTGACAAAGGAATTTTACAACTTTAAATATCATTCACGATAATAGACAGATTTTTAAAACTGCGAATGCTCTTCGTATTTGTCTTTCCAATCAAACGGCGAGAAAAGTATGACATTTTTTTGCAACACTGGAAAAAACTAAGTCGAAATTCGAGTTTAAGAGTCGGAGTTCAGGAATATTTGGCCGTTGACGTAATAGCAGCTGAAGTCGATTTTTGGAATTTTTGTCCGGGACGAAATAGCAGCTGAAGTCGGTTTTTGAGCAAATTTGCACGAAGTGAAATATGGAAGAAGGTACGGTAATTCAATACTACCTCGGAAATGTCAAGTGTTTGGCTTCATTAATGACACCAATGTCATACACATTTTTTAGTGTGAAACTGGCGACAGCAATCAATACCATCCTTTGCCAGCGATGTGAGATAGGGATAATCAACTATCGTAGCTGTGTTGAGTTTTAAACTAGCAACAGTTTCTTTATGTTGACTTTTGGTTTCATGTCGTCGTAGGTCGGATCAACTTAGTATAATTAAGTCTCTTATCATACAAAACGAATTACTACACTTTTACTTCATTTTCCAATTTTTTAATCACGTAAAACATAGAAGAACTCACCTGCGTTGAGTGACGAACTCCCCGTTGAATCACCCTATCACATATAATGCAACCGCAACTAAGTCGGCACATGAACTGCCATAATTCAACACCGCGAAATTGTGTGTGAATTTAGGTTCACTCACTCTCAGTGATGTGATAAGACTAGAGTGTTCAAACATCCGCAATTTTCGTATAAAAATAAATTTTTCGGAAAACCGGTTTTCGGTTTCACAGAATGGGGAAACCCCGTGAAACCGGTTAATTTTCGGTTTTAATTAAGGTTATTTTTCGGTTCTTTCGTTTCGTATATATGTTAAAATTATGTTAATGTTACAAAATCAACACAAAATAATATTTTCATGTCGTGTTTTGTTTGCGCGTAAACAGAGTAATTATTATTCTGAAATTATAGCAACATTTGTCAGATTTTAATACTTTTAAATTTTCCGTTAAGGAACACATCACTTAATTCAATTCAGTTCAATTCAATTCAATTCAATTCACTTCAATTAAATCTAATTCAATTCAATACAATTCAATTCAACCCAATTCAATTCAAATCAATTTAATTCAATTCAATTCAACCCAATTCAATTCAATTCAATTGAATTCAATACAATTCAATTCAATTCAATTCAATTCAATACAATTCAATACAATTCAATTCAATTCAATTCAATTCAATTCAGTTCAATTGAATTGAATTCAATTCAATTCAATTCCATAAATTTCGTCCAAGTCAATACAATCAAATATAATCTAACTAAGTCGAATCTAGTCTAATCCACTTCAATTCTTTTAGAACGAAGTGCCTTATCGCGCGTTGCGGGATGGGAGCTAAATGAAACAAAAATTAAACAACTTTTTTTAACAACTTTATTACATCCCAGTATTATCAACTAATTCCTTCATGGGATGTAATGGGAAATCATTTATTTTTAATATCAACTATATTGGACACTTTTGCTTTGGTTTGCGTCTAGACTACCATATGGTGGGAAATTTCTTGTTTAAAGGGAAGTTTTCTAGTTGGAGCCTTGTAACCAATATTTAGTATATATAAAAAGTAAACTTAGAAAAGCCAAGTTGAAAGAAGTTTAAAAAAATAAAATTTTCTTAAATAAGGCCTTTTCTTAAAAAAGGTAAATTTTCACAAAAAAATACCTTATCTTAAAGAAGTACCGTTGGTTAAAAGAAGTAAATTTTGTTGCAAAAAGTTCCTTTTATTAAAAATAAATACCTTTTTCTAATAAGTACACTTTCTTACAACAAATAGAATTTTCTTAAAAAATGAGTACGTTTTCTTTAAAGATTACTTTTTTGTGAAACAAAATAGCTTTACTTGAGATAAGTGTACCTACTCTTAAAATGTACCCATTATTGAGAAAAGAAGGAATTCTAAAAAACCCCATTTCTTTAAAAAAAACCATTTCTTCAAAAAAATAACTTCTTCTAAAAAAATACCTTTTCTTACAAAAATTCCTTTTCTTAAAAGTACAGTTTTCAAAAATTAAATTGTCCGACCGTTTGGTCGTGTTTATTAATTAATTATATTTTTCGATATTTCGCTATCCTTTGGATGCAATCGTCAGGAAGATATATTATTAATTAGAAATGAAAAACAATTAACAAAATTTCTTCATGTCATTTGAAAAAACAACAATATCAAAAAATTAAACAATTGAGGAAATTTTCTTGTCATATGAAAAATGTTCTAAGTTACAGCCAGAAATATTTTTGTGTTGAAATAGTTTCTCTAATTTACAGTCAGAAAAATAATTTGGTTGATAAATATATGTACATAATGGTAAATTCAACAAGTTACATCCGGATATATTAAAAATGTTACCTAGTGACAAATTCAATGATACATCAAACAATTTTCGGTGAAATATTCTACATTTTACTAATTAAATGTCTATAATTTTGTCCGTATCTGCTTTAAAGTTTATTCTCTTCGCTATTGGAGTCCTTATTATCTGTAACAGTTCTAACATAAAACGACGTTTATAATTATTTTCCCTTTTCAAAACTGACGTATCTTGAAAGTTTGGAAAATGATTTAAGCTTGCACAGTGTGATGATAATGCTGTTTTTTGTGTTGAGATGTGTCTATATTTTTGATCTGATTTGTGTCATGCAATTCTAGTCTTAAGTTTATTTTTAGTTGTACCTACTACATATACCATATTGCAACTTTCACTATTATTTCCTCCACAAGGTATTTTGTATACTATATTAGATTTATCAAATTTATCTATTCTATATTTGGTTTTACTAAACAATCTACCTGTGTGTGTGTTGTTTTATGGGCCATTTTGTAATTATTAGTATCAAATATTTTTGATTTTTCGAATCTCTCAGAAAATCCTGGCACATAAGATAATGATTTGAACTTTTTCGGTTCCACCGTTGGGTTTTGGTTATCTTGCTCCTTATTTTCATATTGCCTTATCAATCTATTGACTAACCCTATTAGGAAATTGTTGTTGTAATCTTATCCTTATTCTTTTTGTGAAAATCCCCGTCGCTTATCTTCAAAACTCTCTCTATGAGGTTTCTTGCCGTATTGGCAACTATTAATTTCAGGTGTTTGGAGTGGTAATTGATAACCCTTGCAGAAATAGTTGGTTTTTGGTACCAACCCACTAATAAATACTCCCCATTTCTTATTACCATGGTATCCAAGTAAGGGAGTGTTGATCCACACTCTTATTTAATTGTAAACCTAATATTAGGATGAAAATTATTAAATGTTGTCAACATATTATCTATAGCACTATTTGTAACGATACAGAATATATCGTCCACATATTTAGTAATGATTTTCGGTTTTATGGCCATCTCTTCTATGTAGGAATCAAGTAGATTCTCCATAACAATATCAGCCACAATCGGGGAAGCT
Organism: Phaonia tiefii; assembly: GCA_963931995.1. Classification (NCBI taxonomy): domain Eukaryota; kingdom Metazoa; phylum Arthropoda; class Insecta; order Diptera; family Muscidae; genus Phaonia; species Phaonia tiefii. The sequence continues at coordinate 140,439,284 of OZ008370.1, forward strand.
GGAGATCCCATTGGCAGCCATTCTTGTTGAAAATGTACCTTGTCATCATATCGGAAATATCTGTTGTCTTCTATACAAAACTTTAAAATATAGAGGAATAATGATATATTAATATTTGTGTGCTGTTCTATTCTGTCCCATTTTTCCTCGATAATACGAAGTGCTAAGTCTACTGGTATACTCCGAAATAAAGAAACTACATCAAATGAAACAAATTTTTAAAAATTTTTTATTCTTAGTTTCTTTATTTTATCCTTAAACTGCAACGAGTCTTTTATATTGTATTTGGAGTATTCTGTAATCCTTTTCAGTATATTCGTAATGTACCTACACAACTCATAAGAAGGTGAATTAACAAAAGAACATATTGGTCTCAACGGAAAATCTTCTTTGTGTATTTGTGGGACTCCATACAACCTAGGTGCTGTGGACACATTTGTCTTAAGTTTGTTCCTCTCAATTTGATCTATGTTTCCTGCTTTATAAAGCTTTTCTACAATATCATTGTTAATTTTCTGAAGTTTGCTGGTAGGATCTTTATCCATCCGTTTGTACTTATCTGTATCCCCTTCAATATTTTTAATTTATATAATCACATTTGATATATTTAATATAATCACATTTGGTTACAGCTACCGTCGCATTTCCCTTATCGGCATTAACTATCATTACATCCTTATTATTCTTTAAATACTTTTCAGCCTTATCTACTTTGTCTAACAAAAATTTATCCATATTCGTCAGTTTCATTTTATTCATCTGACTATGATCGTCGTCAATTTAGTTCTAGCTATTTCCTGTTCTAGAACTAAGCTTGACTCTCTTTAAAAAAGAACCTATTCGGGAAAATATAATAGATATTCTTACAAAAAGGACCTAAAAATATACTTCCTTTAAAAAAAATACATTCTATAAAAATAATTGTTCTTAAAAAAAGTTTATCATTTTACAAAGAGTATATTTTCTTGATGATCTATTTAAATTATCGCATTTTCCAACCGGCGCCTTAGGCGGGTTGGAACTAATGCATAATATATATAGCGAAAGGAACTTCGTTCCAACCGGGTGTAGTATATGAAAACTATATCTCCTTTGTATAATTATTGAAAATCTGTGACAACTTTAAAACAAATTGAGTATAAACCAGTTAACCTATATCTGATTCTGGTTTATTCGAAAATTACGTTTTTTTAAAACCGGTACAAGGTTAATGGCACGAAAATCGGTTAACCGGTTCCTCGGTTTCGGCTTCGAACACTCTAGATAAGACCCTAAGTCTGGTATTGTGATATTATAAGCGTCAGTAGTTTTGATTCGTTGTCAATATGGCAATAAAATTTGGAAAACACAACAATGGTATTTATGATCCACTCTATTTTTGAAAATAAGCGTTTCTCTGTACTGTTCTAGTTGTAGAGATAAAATAATTGCTTCGACAACCAGTGCGCTGTACGCGTTCTAGTTTTACACTCATTGATGGGAACCTACAGTTTTACACTGGTTCCGAACGCTATTTCTGAGCATCGTTTTCATGGCTAAATACTCGATAGTGTCGCGTCAGTAAGCGAAATGACCGTCGTCGAAAGAAATGTTAAACGTTCTGAGCACGGATCGAACCCACGTACTCATATACAAGAGCCGCGCACACTACCATGCACCACCCACGGCTACACACCAAAATTTGCCGAATATTAAATTGCTTCTTGGACAGTACGGGATGTGTTACACAGTGCAACACGAAAAAATATAACCATATACGGACACCACTTCGTGATAAAAGACCAAAAAAAAAGACCACTGTCTCCCAGTTTTGCCCAAAGTCCTCCAGGTTTTTTGTATGGGCCCCCAAAGAAGTGGGGCCTCGGTGTCATTTTTGCAAAAAATTGATCATTTTCTCAAGCTCATATCTTGCAAACCGTTCGGAATTTTGATTTACTCTCTTTTTTTTTAATTTGCGCCAATGAGTTAATAAAAATTGACATATTTATATATTTTTCAAAGGTCTTCTCAATGATACCCATCTCAACCAGATCGGATAAGAAATGGGTGAGATATAAGCGATTATATACTCAAACTGTAAAGGCCCATATCTCAAAAAGTTGGATCGGGCTCCTTAAAAAAACTTTTGGGTTTTAATCAGCGCTGAAAGCCCTACCAGGCCAAAGAAAGTTGGCGCATTTTTCACAAAGTAAATTTGTTCGTAAAAGCGGAAAATAAAAAAACCGCTTTTTGGGCGATTTTTCGCTCATTTTTTAAAGTTTTTTGCGATTTTGACTTTGAAGATGAAGTTTTTTATGATTTTATATGTTTACAATTTTTGTTCTTTTTGTTCAACTTTGCCTCAGAGAGTAAATCAAAATTCCGAACGGTTTGCAAGATATGAGCTTGAGAAAATAATCACTTTTTTGCAAAAATTACACCGAGGCCCCACTTCTTTGGGGGCCCATAAAAAAAAACCTGGAGGACTTTGGGCAAAACTGGGAGACAGGAGTCCTTTTCTTTCTGCTCTTTTATCACGTATATGGTTATTTTGCCATGACCTAAAAAATTACACACAGTGTTATCATCGTGGTGAAACCACATGTCAGCCACATCCGTTGACTGCAACTGAGAGACACAAGGAGATATAACAACATTAACTGCTGTTGCAGTATCTGCTACAAATTCGTAGAAGTACAGTCCAATAAATTACTTTCACCTCAAAATCCTCTCCAAATAGAGACAGTTTGTGAATGCTTGTGTTTCTCAAGAAACACTTGTGAATTTTCTGAGTCTCATCAGTGAAGACGATGATGTTACTTATTTTTTAGATATTGCTCAGCAAAGAAAACGGGATGTTCTTTCGTGTGGCGCCCCATTTTGAAGAACCCTTTACTGCTAGCTGACAGGATGTTGTCTTGTATTTTAAAACCCTCTATGTTTGTGGTGCTGTAGTGAAGTTTTCATTGAATATTCAACTAACCGTGGGTGGTGCAATGGCTAGTATGTGCGCCTCTTGCACAAAAGATCCTGGGTTCGATCTCTGCTCTGACCACATTAAATTCCTTTCGGCGTATTTAGCCATGAAAAAGCTTCTCAAAATACCTTTCGGAATCGGTGTAAAACTGTAGGTCCCAATCAGTGAGCATAAAACTAGAAAACGCACAGCTCACTGGTTGTGGGAAGCTCTCCTCAATTCCTTCGTGGGATGTAATGGGAAACCATTTATTTATTTATTTTTATTCAACAACCAACATCCTCAACATTATGATGATTTATTTAAACTACGACTAAGTATCAAAGAAGCCTTATAAATACTCACCTATATAATCCTTATCAAACACACCTAACAAATCCAATATAGTTTTCCTTTGTTTCCTTAAAATCCTAATTTTATTCACTTGCACAGTGCAATTTTCTGGCACCCTCTCTGTCGTTTAATTAAACTTTTAGAATATAATTATTTAAAGAACGTCTAAAGAGACATCAACTGCTCTTTGCCTAAGTTATACACACGTTTGCGTTAGCTGTCACTTTATTTATTCTCAAATCCCAAAAGTGAGCACATATGCAAATATGAGTGAAGGATAACAAGTGTGCAAGTGCAGTGTTTTGTTTATAGTCTACCCAAGCATTAATTTAGTAAAGCAAATAGACTAATCTTTAGCAGTACATGCATGAGAGTTTACGAACACAGTGTGTTAGATGGTAGAAGAGACCCTCACAATATTTGCCTTTAATATCGCCATGAATATTTAATTATGAAGATGAATACTTTTATCGGCAAATCCGCCTTGCTAGCGGAAAATCAATCTGGTTTTAGGCCGAAACATAGTTGTGTTACAACATTAATAGATGTAGCGGAAGACCTGCGCCGGGATATAGACGACAAGACTGTTATTATTCTTGTCCTTCTGGACCATTCTAAGGCGTTTGACACTGTCGATCACGACATTTTAGGTCTTAAGCTTAGAAAGTTTTTCAATTTTTCAAGTGCCTCTAACCGGCTACTGCAGTCGTACCTAAATGGTCGTAGTCAATCAGTTTATACGAAAAATTCAGTGTCTATATCAATACTCGGACCTTTGTTATTTGTAATGTATATAAACGATCTTCCTGCACACATATCTTCCTGCAAGTGTCACATGTACGCTGATGACGTTCAGCTACACACAAGTTCAACCATAGATCGTTTTGACGATGCTATTTGCCAAGTGACTCCTGATCTCGAATCTATATATGTATGTGTGGGCATCTGCAAATGGTCTATCTTTGAATTCACGTAAATCAAAGTGTATGTTAGTTAGTGTTAGTTAGAAATATACGTTCGACGTTAATATAATGATCAATGGACAAATTGTTCCTTCCGTTAAAATTCTAGGTATCATCTTCAATGACACGCTAACGTGGAATAAGCATACAAATAATATTGTTGGAACTACATACTTATAATAAATTGCGAACAAATATGGGCATTGCATTCGTTCACTCCTCTGAATACCAGATTACTGATTGCTAAAACGTATATTGTTTTTTTCTTTTACTGACTCGGTAAGCCGACGAAAGCTTAACACAGCTTTCAACAACATTTGTCGCTATGTCTACGGTATAGGAAAATATGATCGTATTTCTATTTTTCCTGTAAAACTGTACGGAATTTCGTTAGATAATCTTTTTAAATTAAAAGCGCGGTGCCCGGACATAATCCCCATTGCAATTATGGGGATTATGTCCGTTTTTTTTCGGTCATAACCCCCATAATAAAGTGGGGATTATGTCCGCTTCCAAAACGGACATAATCCCCATGGGGAGTATGACCGTTTGCTGTGGGGATTATGTCCGAAAAATTTTCGGACGACAATTTCTTACAAAAATCGAAAAAATAGAAAAATTTTGAACTACTTTTTATTTACTAAAATTACGAAAATTGCCTCTCTGGAACACCCTACCTGCATCTTTACAAACTACCAGCAACGTTATTCATTTTAAAACACTTTTGATGAATTTTTATGCAACAAATGTCTAAATTTTCAAATTTTTTTTTTAAATTTTCTAAATTTTTAAAAAATTTTTTAAACTTGTATTATTGCCTCATTTTATATTTTATATATGTTATTTATTATTAGTATATTTCTGTTAAATGTTTCGTTTTTGCGTTAATATTAATTTTTGTTTTTGTTGTTTAATGTTTTTTAGAAAACTACAATTTGTTACCAGTGTTGTTTTATTGTTGATCAGAAAACCTAATTTCAAAAATTGAAAGATTTTTTTTCCTTCCTTTACTGTATGAAACATTTTGTTAAATTAAATTAATAGATTAATTTTAATTTTAATTTTAAGTTTAATTTGTGCACTACTCACTGTTCATTATTCATTATGCAATATAAAGTCTTTCATTATAAATTCCTCTGCAGTAATTATAAGATTTATATCTTGTTGTGTAGGATAAGCAAATTAACAATAAATAAATATTTAATTCCGCTGAAGAGTAGAAGATTTTGTATATTTTAAAGACTTTCGAATTTGTTATATATTGAACCTAAATATAAACCATGGTGAAAACTTCAAACGTCACAATCAAAAATCTATGTATATCCGCATTGTAGAGTTATACGTTAGGGTCTTACTTGGGTAGCAAAAGGTGTTCCTGCGAAGCGTAACTGTTGCGTCTTAGTCATATAACTTAGATTCTAGACCCTCATATACTACCGATCATAAGAAATACATGTTTCTTTATTTGCTTACGTTGAACAGTGACATTGTTAATTATTGCTGTAAAAAAAAAAGTCTAACAGCAATCTCCCAATGTCATATCACATATAACCGAAAACCTTCTGCTATCGTTCAGGCAAATTTTTGATCCCAGATTCAGAGAATGGCTGGTCCGTCCCACATATATAATAGATCAACACGGTTTGTAGGTCCTTTTCTGTATTTAACGATTTTCCATCCACAAAGTTTTGCAGACTTCGGTATAAATGAAAATCCGAAGGTGCCAGGACAAGACATTTGCCGAGTCTGCAAAGATGTGTGAGGAAAACCAGACCTTTGAGATTTACCAATTCTAGTCTAAATTTCTAAATCTAAACTTTAATTAATCGATATTAACATTCTACCTCAGTAAAATTGGTTACTAATTGGACCATCCTTGCTACTGTGCAGTGGTAGCACCTACTATAAATGTTATATGATAATAATAGTTGGAATATATAGCATAACGTGGTTGAGTTCGCTCTAAACAATGAAGAGGAAAAAAATATCTTGTTGTTATTCTTACTGTTTATAATACTGTGGAGTATTGAAAATTCGGAGTTTATAAACTAACGAATACTGGTTCTTATAATGAGGCAATTTATCCATCTCTTATAGAAAAATCTTTCACGGATTTTCAGTTTATACTGACATATCGAATCTGACTAGTATAAGTATAATATTTTTGTTAATTAACAAACTAACAACGCTATAGCAAACTTGAATAGTGGCCCCAGTAGAGTAGATGTGGTGACAACAATGTAAAGTTTTGGAATATAATATCCCTGATTATATGCGCGAGGGTAGGTATAAAAAACATAACTAAGAACAAAATAAAAACTGAAAGCGTCTTACAGAACTTGCATCGATTTTATATATTTGTTCCTCAAACCCAGGAAGATTTTTCAACATCATGCGCTCAGTAACAAACCGTATATCAAGTATACATGCAGCAAAGTTTTGTGTAACAATTCAATAAATTTTTAATTTCTTGTTGCCAATACATGGAAGTATATTATGCCTTTGAATCCTTTAAGATAAGTATGTTACGATCCTGTTCATGTTGGCCTTTGTGGGTGTAGCTATTACGAAACTCCTTGTGCCTGCACCAGCATCATCAGGAGTTTATATCTTACATTTTAGTTCAATGCTAAGTAATCCGATACTGCAGTCAAAATATTTTTTATATACGAAAGTTTGTTTTGACAACTTTTGCTTCTTTCATAGGATGTCTGCAATATTAGGTTTTGCTTTTTATGGTTTTACATAAAATTTGAAAACGTTGTGGCAATTTTACCATAGCAGAAACTTCTAGAAAATTAGCCTTAAGTAGACGACTTCGACAATAAATCTAAACTATTCATAAAAAACGGGTTGTGTCTACTACAATTGGCTGCACAAGTATTTTAGCAAGTGCCTTTTTTCATTGACATCGTCTAAACTTGATAAAGAAATTAAAAACTTTCTTCTTTGTGACTAGAAAACTTTCATTTACATTTCAACTAAAAAAGAAAAGAATTTGTTCTCCATATTTGTACAAATACTTTTTCCGGACACTTTGTTATTTTTATGTTTGACCAAAATTGAAATCTCTATTAAGTGAAACATCATAAATCAGAGAAACCAACACAAATAACATTTTCTATCATACGGAAAGTTAGGCTGAATAACAAAATTTCTATACCTCCGACATAACTGCCAACTTTTTGGGAGTTGAAGCCATTACAAACCGGGTGGTTGCTCTCAGGATAGTTTTGCCCTTTCATTTTATAAAGATAAAGTAATTACTTATTGTTTATTCCAGGAATATATATTGCCCTGGCTACTGTCTACTGCATCTGCAAATACTAAAGTCTTTATTCAAAAAATGAAATTAAGTTTATATTTTTATTTGTATATAAATTCAATTTTTAATATCACTCAAATAAGAATACGTATTGAATGTACAAATTTCAAATTTCCAAATGATTTACTTTAGTTGTGGATAATTTTTGTGTGATATATGCTGCCAAACATACTTATAGCGACAAAGTTACTGTTACTGTATCCTATAAAATTACAAAAAAAAAACTGTTTTTAGACAAGATTTTTTTTATATATTTATTGATATATACAGGGTGATCCAGGAAGTTCCGGACAAATTTCTCCAGCGTATTCCTTGGCTAATTTAATGAAGAAAAGTCCACAAGGACCATGTCCGAAAATGCAAGGGTGCGAAATGACAGCGGGTTCAAAATTTTCGGATTGGCGGTCTGAGGGTAGTAGGGTAAAGTTGCTAACTTCTGAGCCAGTGCACGGATTTCATGATTTTGGGCTTGTTGGAAAGGTCTTTAAGAGGCCTTTCAGAATTAATTAAAAAAGAATTATAGGCCTTTCAGTGATGTTGATACTTAGGGATCTTCGATCGATACTAATTCGCACATGTGAATTGCAGAATTGAGTTTGTATATATACGATTGATGATCAACCGATGGTATCAATTCAGGCACAGCAATTAGGCATCTGATGATGAACTTGTCACGGAGTTCGAAACTGGTCATGCCAGTGAGTGTGTGTTGAACTGAATTGTCTCTTATTTCCAACAAAAAACCAACCATTTTTCAATTCGAAAAATGTACATGACTTGTAAGCTTGTAGTATGAATTTCTCATACATTAACCAAAAAAGAAGTAGAAAAAAGCCAAATCGCCGAGATACAGAAAAAATTCACATAACCTCAATTTGCTCAGCCATATGGCAGGTAACTTATGTTTTTTCTTTTGAAAGATAGCCCTACCTCTTACCTTTCCAAAATGACCTAAACAAAGCCCACAGGTCGTAGCATTCCAAAGTTCTGGCCTTTTTACTGAAATGCAAAAATGTTTGTTTTTGTTTTTGGAAGCGAAATAACAGCACACATTTATTTGTTTTTGTAAATTAACACGTTTAAGATTTTATTTTATTGAAATTTACCCGCCAAACCACGACTCAAGCTGGGTAAAGACCCTTTTCGAGGGATTCGTTCTTTCTTTCTTTCTTTATTGTTACATTCAGCACAAAAGACAAAGTCTTATATAAAGGACAGGAGAGGGTTTGTTTTGATAGAAAAAAATAATAATAAAACAAATATAATAATAATAAAGTAATAATTATATTTTTCATAAACAAAATCAATATATAAAAAACCAACCCGTAAAAATCATAGTTTTAGACTATAAATTCTGTATATATGACCACGCCCTTTGTCCAATCCCGCCCATATTTTCAGCAGATCTTAGAATATGTACACCTAACCAACGTACTCAATTTTGTTCAAATACCGATAACAGGAGCAGAAGTGATGGATTTTTAATTTGTGATTTGTGTGGGAGGTACCACGCCCCTTTGTCCAATCCCGCCCATATTTTGATAGTTCGTCGAATTTTTGTCGTCGGCATTAGTTTGCCTGTGAAGTTTCAGCTCGATTGGATCACGGGAAAAGGGTTAAAAATCAATCCAAAGTTTCTTCGGTGCGCATGCATACACATATGCATACAGACAGGTGAAGTTAATATAATGAATTTTAAAAAAAAACAATGGTTTCCCATTGCATTCCATGAAGAAATTGGGGAGAGCTTCTCGCAACCAGTGAGCAGTGCGATTTCTAGTTTTTATATCAATGATTGGGACCTACAGTTTTTACACCGATTCCGAACGGTATTTGGAGAAGTTTTTTCATGGCTTAATACTCGATAGTGCGCCGTCACAATGCGAGGTGACCGCCGCCGAAAGAAATTTAAGATGGTCAGAACAGCGATCGAACCCGGGATATCATGGACCAGAGGCGCGCACACTAACGATTGCACCACCGACGGCCAATCAATACATATCTATATAAAAGCAAAAAATATCAATTTTAAACAATAATAAAATAATAATAAATAACGTACAATTAGTTGTTAATGTAGATAAAGCCCGACATTTAATGAATTTAATTTATTATATTTTAACATTTTGAGTTAGAATACTTATATATATAAGGGGGGGGAAAATTTAAAATTAGAATTGGAAATTATAAATTTAAAAAAAATTACAGCAGACAGGCTGTGTCAGAGACACGGCCATTAAGTTTAACGTAGAATACGCCATCCGATAAGACAGAAAACATATACTATAACAATAAATTCATTTGCTTATATTATTTATCATTTATTGTTATATATGTTTTCTGTCTTATCGGATGGCGTATTCTACGTTAAACTTAATGGCCGTGTCTCTGACACAGCCTGCAGGGACAGTCCGTGGCCGAAGGCCTCGGACAACTGTCTGCTGTAATTTTTATATTTACCAACGGCATTTGATTCAAGTCCGTTTAAAAAAAAAATATTATGTTCAATTTTTTTAAACTTAATTTAATTTATGTATTTTAATTAATATTTTTATTGAAATAAGTTCTGCGAATGTTGAGAGGGCCGCCCTAATATTAAAAAAGGTTTACCTTATCGAGTCTTCGCATTAGCATTCGAGCGTTGTGTGAAAGCTTTACGCTTTACAATTCAAAATTAATGTTACAACAGCTTTATTGAAGCTTTCGCAAAAAAGCTTTATTACGTTAGCTTACTGTTTGTTTCACTTTTTACTAGATATATGTTGCGAAGCAACATTAGCTTGCTGTTCGTTTCACTTTTTACTAGATACATGTTCCTAAGCAATGTTGAGCAACCAAAAACACTCAACCAAACACCACACATATGTTTGAGTGTATGTGTTTAAACAATTTTCATTTGAGAATTTAAAATACTAGAAATATATCAACCAATATGAAATGTATATCAAACGAAAGATAACATCTTCATTTATCTACAAAAAAAATTTTAAAAAAATGCATCTAGCCGTTTCCTCAAATTCAATGAAATAAAGATTACAACAATAAAAACCTGACATGACTCCTCATACCGTAAGGTAAGACGTATTCTACGTCAAAAATAAATGAAATTAATATTAAAATTAAAAATTTTAAAATTAAAGATGACAAATTATGATTGGCCAAAATGTTTATAAAGAGTTATCTTAAATTGTCCATTATTGCAAACAGGATTGTTTCAAAGGCTTCCTTACACGACCGTGCATACACTCTATTGTTATGGTTGTTGAAGTTTTCCTTCACGGTATCAAAGTGTTCATCGGTGACGAGATTTTTATGTTAATCACAAAAAAACGTTTGGATTTTTCCGTATTTTTTCCAACTGTAGACAGCAAATGCCCGGTACGGCATTTGGAAGCCCTAAGTCTTAAGGTGCCGTCAGGAAAACTTGCATGGTGTGACTAGTTCATGCAAGCGTTTGCATGCAAGCAAATCACTTCAAATCACTTGCTGCAAGCGCTTGCCGCTTGCATTGTCTGCACTTGCAAGTTTTTCGCTTGCGTGCAAGCGAACGCATGTTTTTCGAAATGAAAAAGCAAAACAAAAAATCTTGCATTGTGTGTGTGACAATCGTATCGGTTTGAGCATAGACTAATACATACCTAGATAAACTTATTCTCTCATCTGACGTTTCATTTCACACTCTTCGTGATGCGGTCGGTGTGATAGAGAGATGTTTGACGAAAAGTGATATACACCAGGTGGAATTACAATAACTTCTTGCTTTAATTTTTCATGCCATTTTGGTGAAAAACTGTGAAATTTAAATGTGTTTTAAACTTTTTTATTGACTGTTATTGTTAGCATACATTTTTGTGTTGTATTTAACACAGTAATTTTAACACTCAAAACGAAATGCCGTTGTTGTTATTTTGTTCGTTGTTTTGAACCATTGCATCTATCTGGTATTAGTAAAGAAATTCTTTTCAACATCAAACATATACATCACACGAGGACAAATGTCAGAAATTTGGTGAGTGAAAGATTTTCTCTACCCATATTTACTCTATGGGTTTGAGAGTTCGCTTCATTCTCTTTTGTTTATTTCGTTTGAAAACGTTGTGCCTGCGTTGCTGCTGGAATGCCAAAAGAAAAGGTAATTCGTCGCATCAATTGTATTTTATATATATTTCTACCTGAATAGTGTATATATATTGTATTTGTGTTTGGTTTGGTGTTTCGGCGGAGGACGCTAGAGATAAACTTCGCAATTTGCGCACCAATTTTATGCAAATTTATAATAATATAATTAAATAAATATTTTTAATAAATATAATTAAATAAATAAATTAATTTATAATAATAATAATATAATAATTTTCGATAAAACATGAAACGAAACTGAACTGAAAATGTCAAAAAAATAACCACACACAGTCAAAACTCACTTGCAGCAAGCACATGCAGCAAGTGCTTGCGCATGCATAGTGTGACGACCCGAAAAGTGCTTGCAGCAAGTTTGCTTGCATGCAAGGAAAAAGTCGCTTGCAGCAAGCACTTTCCTTGCATAGTGTGACTGCCCACTGCAAGCACTTGCAAGCAATTTTCAAAATCGGAATTCTTGGAACGCTTGCTGCAAGCACTTTACTTGCATAGTCTGACGGTACCTTTAGGTCTTTTTTAATAATTTGATTCAAGGACTTTTGACGGATATTCAACTCACGGGCCAAGATTTTCTATTTGTGGAGCGGATTTTGTTGAATTCTTGATTTGCCTGTTTTAATGACTTGCCCTGTTCGAACTATGCATAGACGCGCGACCTGTGGTGGCCTTAGACATATCCAGTTTCCTCAAACAGTTGTATGCACCTGTAGAAGAACTAATTCTGAGCGAGCAAGTAATTTTCACACTGTGCGTATCACACTTAAAAAGCGCTATATCAGCGATGCGGGTTTTATTATCTGGCCATTCCATGGCGAAAACTGAAACAATTTAAAATTCCTGTTACAGACTAACCCTAGAGTAGTTAGCTTTCATAAACTATGTGGTAATAACAGGGTATGTTGAACTCAAAGTTTTTGAAACGGTGTGTTCAATGTTGTAACAATATCTATGTCCCTGCTACTATACTATATACAGAATACTTTAAACTTTCTCGCTACAGAGTTTTTTATTCAACTTAATTAAACAATTTATATTTCAATACAACTGCAACAGCAAAGTCTCAAACTTGCCACGACTTTGATTTACCATTTTAACTGTAATATATTTTCCTGCTAGTTCGGCACTTTACCTCTGTGCCATTTTAGTAATTGGGAAAGTCTACCTGCGTGAAGTTACTTTCTTACCTAGGTAACCTCAAACAACCCGTAGGTATTAAGGGCCTTACAAAATAAGGATAACATGTTTATCCAACCATGGTAACATCGCGAAGTCTTATATTTGTCGATGTCCGTCCAGTATGTTTTCGAATATCTATCGCACAGATATGGCCTAGCTAATTTCGCTACACATAACGAATAACATCAGTCGACGATACTCCGTGGTCTCTATAAGAGAACCATCTATTTTTCGGAGCACTTTTCTCTCGAAGACTCAAAGTATTGTTTCTTAGACATGCTATATGACCCAGGATTCTGCGCCATAAAACAATACAGGTTGTATGGCAGTCCGATAGAGTTGGATTTTTGTCTCTCGATAGGGGTCTTATCTCTGAAGTGCTTGCTTCACCTGCAACCAGGTAGGCGCAACCAGGTAAAGATCCGACTCGATATTAGGACCTCGAATCATACGTACCTCTAGCACACGAGTAAAGTGCCTTCCATCCATTACCAGGTGATCAATCAATTCTTTTTCGTTTGGTGATCATGAAGGGGATATCCAAGTAGCCTTGTGAATGTCTATATATTGGAATATCATACTACGAACAACCGTGTTTTTCGCCGCAGCAAAATCTACAGGTTCAATCCATTATCGTAAGTGATGGCGTGTAGAGTAAATTTACCGAATCACTCTTAATGTCATAAATTAGGGATATGTTGAAGTAATTCGCTTTTATTGGGATGTTGGTTATACGTTCACTCACGGGGCTGAGCCGTGAGACTAGATGTCGTAGTCTTTGGCAACTACGAATCCCCAACCCAATTCACGTCTTTCTCATGGCAGCTGTAGTAATGTCACAATTCTTCTTACTTGTACAGCCACATCCTGTCCATCGCCTCTCCTGGATAGCAGTAATGTAGCCTTATAATTCTCGAGGACATCTCCCAGTTGGATAGAGACACCGCATCTGTATAGTGTTCTAACATTCCAAGTGTATATATAAATCATGGTATTTTTAGCAATTGCGGGGGTGCTATCAAATAGGGGGCTCTAATGTCTCTCATTCGCTTTTTATATTTCCATTGCCAATATAACGGTGGGGGAACACATGTCCAACCCACCGTGGTGGGGCATTTTACCTACTGCCAGGATGATTTTGTTTCAGTCCCCTATTATGAATCAGACGCCGACCAGAATGCAGTTGGTCAAAACTGGATTTTTTGCGAAACCATCTTCACAAGGACAAAATAATATGAGTCTGAATCAGTGATCGCCCAATCAATCCGGCAGTGCATTTGTTTCACGTTTTCACTCTAGCTAGCTAATCGATGATTCCGATAAAGCCATTGCCCGGGACGTGCATAGTCTATAACCGGAAAAAATAGCTGCTTTGACTGCCCTATGAAATAATCATCTCTGCTCACTCCCACGTGAGTGGTTATCAGGTACCTATATATCGTCACCTAAAATGCAAAAAGACGTAACAACATTTTCATCACTTTACAGGAGAGGCAAAAAATAGTTAGATATAGAATCGGAATTTTCTGAATAAAATTACCATTTTGGGCCGTAGATGTCTAAAAGTTTGTGGGGATATGTAGTTTAGTCAATTGTAAGCATAGGGGCATCGAAATTTTATATAAAATTACAGTTCAAAGAAAAAACGTGGATTTATCAAAAACTTCATCTATTTAATCTTTTAATAAAAACTTAGGTGTTTACAACTTTGTCAAATCGTGTATTTTAGTCAAACATATCGTAATCAATCAGAAAGAAAATTTTAGAATTTTGTTGTTACGTCATTTTGGATTTTAGGTGACGATATATAATACTAAAACAAAATAAATGGTTTCCCATTACATCACTATGCGAGGTGACAGACGTCGAAATAAATTTTAAGGTGGTCAGAGCAGGGATCGAACCCAGGATCTCAAGTACAAGAGGCGCGCATACTACCCACACACCCACACGCACACTACCCGCGCACACCACCGACGGCCACATATATATAATACTACTTCTTACAAAAGGGATAACATTTGATTACCTCCAGCAATTATAGATAAATTTGCGAAATTTTAAATTATCACCACCAACACCGATAACAAGGATTTTCTCGGTGATGCTGGACAGCAACCGTCATTCTATGTTTGGTATTCGTCTATACCACAGAGCGTGACATTGCAAAAGGCAACGCTTGTTATGTCTGCTGACTATAAACTGTATATTTCTCTTTAATTAAATTTATGCCAATTAAAGATTGAAACTATTTAATACATTTTGATTCTACCGTTCGTACATAGATTGTACAAATAGTGAATTAATTTGTTCACTCTTTGGCGGCCAATGATGACAATAAATTAATTATTGAGGATAAATAAACAACTTAAATTAATTACAATATGACACAAATAAATTGTAAATAACGGCGAATAATAGTCGTACAGAGATAAACAATTTGTAGGCAGTTTATTTTAATTAAAGTTTAAATAAACTTAATTTAATTTTGAAATATAATTTAATAAACTGAACTACATTGACCACTATGGGTCACGAAATTTTTGATCTGTTAACATCTGTAAGCACGGGTAGGGCAATCTATCAAAGTGAACACATGCAACCAACACACAGCGTTAGCATCACATACGTGGTTGTTGTACAACAATAGTCTCTGCCTGAAAATAAGTTGTATGGTATTGATATAGCGGCAGCGAACAAACAAGCAGGTCGTCGTCGCCAAAGAGTATTGAATCATGGAACGAATTGTATAACTCAAAAGCACTGGCGAAGGATTCAAAAGTATTACTCTCTTTTTGTCATAACTTAGTCCATTCATAAATTTGATGTGAAACATTGATGCTTTTGAAACATTTATGCTTTTTGTATTGTTTTATGTAATAACATTGTCGGAATGGTACATTTATATTGAAATATTCTATAAAGAGGACGAGACTCGTTTATGCTCTTTTATACACACTCTCTAAATTATTCTTTTTTTATTTTTCAGTGTAATATTTACTAATGTGTTCATAGAAATCGAACAGGTATCGAGTAACAAAAAAGTGTTAACACAACACCACCCGTGAGTTAATTTTTTTTTTCAAAATTGTCTTTTATTTATTTTTTTCCTCCCTAAATAATTTGTAGTTATAAGGACCGTATTCATATTTCTCAGTATGCGGGGATATGTCTCCAAATGTGACTAACATCTAGTTTATAGTTGTGTGAAATTTGAGTCCGAACAGTAGCTTCTATGCTCGCAATAGCTGGAAGGCAAACATTAAAAACATTATGAGGGTGAGTCAGTGCAAGAATACCAAACAAGAAAGTGTCCGTGATCCGTGAACTGTTCGGAGGTGCAAAATTATATGTTTTTATGTTTTAAAATTATTACCCAACAAATAAAAAATTTAATTTTTTTTTTAAATATATTTTTTCCATTTTCTGTAAAATATTCATCACAATTCGTAACAGAAAGTATATCTAAAAGACTAATCATTTCTAAAGTATAATTATTTTCTAACTCTATTAGTGACTTCACATGCCGCAGTGAAGAAATAAGTGGATTGGAAGATTCTGCCAACATGTTGAAGAGATCTTAATTTTGCCCTACCCTTGATGCTTTGAATGTGTCCGGCAATCTACATTTTTTATAAAATTTATTAAGCGACTCCTGTGCTTCTTCAGAAAGCTCTCCAATTGGCAAAGACTGGTACTCAATTATATCCTTGCCATGCGCCAATAATTTATGGACCGTCGGGGTCAACTTCTTCTGTGGATACATTTCTGCTAAATGAGATGCAGTTTTCGATGCATATTCTCCATATTTTGTAGAATTGACGTTTTCTTTGCAGTTTAAAACATTCAAGATCGTTCCCAATCTTTTCACAATTTGATTGTCAATTCCAGTGATTGTAGTTAATGCCTCATCATTTTCAAAAAATCTCCTAGAAGTGTTTCCATCGTTTGAGTTACCGTATCCGTGCTTGGGACAGTCTACTTTTAGTCCAACTTCTTTAAAAAAAGCATCCTGTATTTGCTTCATTCTGATCTTTTCCTTATCCTTTATTGATGTATTTTCATCGAAGTTTTCCTTGCGTGCAATGGTGACATTCCATATTCGTAATTCTCCTCGTTTGTAGAATCGTTTAAATTACCAAAGTTCTTCTGACTCTTTTTGCAAATCGGGCATGACAATGTTGAGGTTGTTCCTGTCAGTTCGTTTACGACTTTTCCGTCAACCAAGGTCAGGTGGAACTCGTAATTGCATTCAATATATTTTCCTTCTCCAATTTGCAGCTTTGTAGGCTTAATCTTGCTTATTTGTTCTTCAATGTCCTTCACCGTGGTCCTTAGGAGTTCTGCCGATTCCCTTGCAAACTGAAACATTATTGGTCGGCAATAATGCACTGATGACGGTCGTGGATTTTTCCAGTGTAGGAAAACATCAGATTTTAGCCGCAAAGGAACAACAGATGCCATAAACATATTTCCGTCCGATATTGTAGCGTCATCGGAAGATATCCTTTGCTTATAAACGCTTTGTCCGGATGGTCCATCGCAGCCCCATTTGCTGATCAATGTCAGTTTCTCAGGAAGAATTTTCACCTCATTTTCAGGAAGACTCTCCAACAACCGTTTTGCTGTATGGCCCATGAGATCCTGCAGATTGGCTTTCACAGAGACTTCCGTAAACTCCGTATGCAGTGGTCGTGAATTTATTTTGGCTTGCGTAATATGCTTGTATCCTGGTAAAACGTCAGCCCCGTGTCGCATCAAGGATGCCCGTAGTATCTCATATTTTTCTTTGGAAAGTTCTAAGTCCATAAACAAGGCCAAGGCTTCTTCGGAACCATACGTTTTAATGTGTGCGTTTGTGGGCGTGGGAATGCTTTCCTTAATCCTTTTTAGTCGCAGTGGGCTTGCATCAGCAACAGATTTTGTAATCTGCGACCTCACTCTTTCACTATCCTTTGTATATTTAATAGACAGCGCGTCCGATAAATGCTTCGTGGTCAAGTCATTGGTGGCCTCGGCAAGTTTCCTCTTTCTTGTGAAAATTGAACACTCCTCAATACTTTTTTTTGGCCTTGCTTTTGCTCCTCAGGTTGATGTGGTGGGTTTATCTACTGGCAATATATCCAGGATGGTGTCTTCATTAAGCCAGTCCTCGTATTTGGAGTTGAATTTCTGAATGGTTCGATTAGTTTTCACCCATTTTGCCTTAATATTTGCATATATCAGATAAAAATTATTTTTTATAATTTCGCTTCTCTCATTATTTCCGTATAAGCTATCAAGTTCTTCTAAAGCAGCTTCCGTGAAAAACTTTGGTGTGGTTGACTTTCTGAACAGTTCAAATAATTTTAAATTGTTCAACGCCATGTTTTCAATAACTCGCGGTTAGATGGTTGGTCAATAATAGCACAATCAGGTTTGTTGAAACCACGCTAAGTGTTTACACTTATATAGTAGCTGTGCATGACGCAAGTTTTTACCACCATGTTTTGGTCATTGGTAAATTAGGTAGAATTTTCCAGTGTGCGCTTGGGTTCTTGTGGGCGGAGTCTTAACGGGGTTGGACTGTGCGTGGTGTGGTGGAGTGCTGGCCTACCTGCCTACCTACAGGGCGGGTGACCAATCACATCGTGTACAGGTTCTAAAAATACGAATGCGTGTGGACTGGATGAGAATTATTACGTCCATTTTATCACGTAATTTTGTTTTTCCAAGAATTGTTAGTTCTTTCCACGAATTCAGACAAAAAAGGGTTTTCATGTTGGAAATGATGGCATCCCATGCTGTCCGTACAGCTAATTTTCCCAATAAGTCTATCATGAGTGCCAGTTACAGAAGTTTACGCGAGTTGTTTTTATTGTTTTACAAAATGAATACACAGTTGGTCTGGCCTGACCCATGTGTTACGAATGTGACTATAGAAACATGTGTATGACGGAGGGTTAATGATTTGATTTTTCCCACTCAAGAACCATGTCTTTTTTAACTCTTTGACCTCTAGAACCCAAACGGGCACTTAGAGGCAGATAAAACCTTTGGAATTATGTAAACGAATACTCAAAGAACATATTTTGAAAATATGGCAAATATAGAAAGATATAGATTTTTTTTATTTTCCGTCAAAGTTGAAAAATAGTGAAAAAACGGATAGTTTTTAAATAGTGTTTTACCAGGAGAAACACAAAGCAAACAGTAATTTTTTTTTTATTATTAAACACTTAATAAATACATCAATCAATTGGAAAAAAGAAAAGTGGATTCGTTACCTAGTTTTCGTGATATTACACGTGAAATCGCACCAAATTAACTAAAAATGGTGAATTTTTTGAAAACCGAAAATTGGTCAACTTTGAACGGATATGTTGTCTTCTAAACTAAAAATCTGATATTATTAAGAGCAGTATATTTGAGATCATTGAAAAGTTTCCTATAAGATAGGATTATTTACAATTTCATAGGCGCACACGAAAATTTTGATTTTTGCAACCTCGTTTGCTCTACGGGCGCAACTGTGCGACGTCGCTGGAACGCAGAGCTATATAATCTATATTCTGAAGTGGACATAGCTTGGCGAATCAAATTAGACCAATTACATTGGCTAGGCCATGTTATCAGAATGGAGGAAGATGAGCCAGCGCGAAATGTTTTCGATAACGTACCCGATGAAACCAGGAAAAGAGGACCACCAAGACTCCGCTGGAAAGACCAGGCAGAAGAATCCCTCCGTCTCCTTGGTGTTACCAACTGGCGACAAAAGGCGAAAGATAGAGCCAGTTGGAAGAATAAGTTTAAATTTGTTTAATTTGTTTATTTAATTAATATTTGTAAGACGTCTGACCTCATAAGATTGTAAAATAGTCAATAAAAGTAAAGTAATAATACATATTCTTACAAATATAAGAAACAAATAATATTATGTAAAATCATTAAAATTGTGATACATTCTCCCTTGTTTAAATTACTTCATAAAAATTTACCACAATTTTCAACAAACGCCAATGAGAATTATGGGAAACTACGTTGAAAGTGACAGTAGTACAGGGCAGCATCTATTGCACAAAGTTGACAATATTCGCGCTATATCTATTATTTCTTTTATCTATGGTAAATTCTACCCAATCGTTGTATATCATATAATATTCTGTATTTTTTTGAAAGGCATTTTAGTTTTAAATATTATGATTTACATCGAATTGAAAGTGTGTTGGTTATATGTATGTCATATTAAGTTCTTTAAACAATCCGTATTCACGCAGCAAAAAATAAGAAATTCGAGCTTTAGACATTGCAATTTTGGTTAAGCCTCAGTAAAGTACTTTATTATCATGATTTGGACTTTCAAAATTAAAACGCTACCATTTTAAAAAATAGACAAATTATAAAAATTAGTTGAAAAATTTTGCAATTGCTAAAAACATAGTAAAAATTTGACGAAATATTTAAAGTTTTGCGAAAATTGCATAAAAATTATGCTAAAAAGCATTTAACATTTTTTAAATAAGTTATGCTAACATCAACAAAAATCTGTTAAAAAATCATTAATTATGCGAGGCTGGTAACACTGATCATATGATCAGATGAAAGCTTTAAAAAGTCACTCTTTTATGTGTTTTGTACATTTGCCAATAGAGCATTAAAAGTGTATCATTTCTCAGCCCCCACGATGTTTACAAAATGTAGTTATACAACTTAATTCCCACTATAGTCGAGTGTGTGACTGTGTCTCGTACTGAAAGGAGAAGACACCGAAATAAAAGCACAGGATTTGTTTCCATCTCTATGCTGTGTTTTCCCCATTCCATATCTTTCTTATGTAAATGCAAAATATTCTATTCAAATTGACTTGATATTATAGAGTGGTAAAGACGTACCTTGTGATAATTTGTATCCCTACATCCCATGAAGGGATTGAGGAGAGCTTCTCACAACCAGTGAGCTGTGCGCTTTCTAATTTTTCACTCCCTGCTTGGGACCAACAGTTTTTCAACGGTTCCGAACGGTATTTTGAGAAGCTTTTTCATGCCATGTACTCGATAGTGTCGCCATCACTAATGCGAGGTGGCCGTCGTCGAAGGAAATATAAGGGCGTCCGAACAGGAACCAACGTTCTCATGCACAAGAGCCGCGCACACTAGCTATTGCACCACCGACGGCCACAACGACGAAATTAGATTTAGTAGGCATTAACATAGTCGACTTAGGCCGAATAACAATTTTATTGTTTCCATCATTGCCCCCGTTTCCCTTTATTCACTTGTATCGTTTTGTATTAATTTTATGGAAATTTTATTTTATGATATAAAAGCAAATTTTGCGAAAGCTGGGAAAACATCCTTGCAGTCATTGCAACGGTGGATGTTCTCTTCTGTTGCTCTTTGGTTTATGTGTGTAAGTGGTGGCAGGGATATAATGATTTTATAAAATTAAACCGGATGAATATCACATGTAAAGTTCCTCTACTTTTATTGGCGTTCGCGTATGAAGAATTGGCACAATGTGGAATACTAAGTTAGTTATGGTCGAGTTATTTCGATGTTCCCAAAAAATGGAATATATGGAAACTGAAAAGAGACATAATTATATTTAAAATATTTTCTTTTGTGGATTTAACTCAACTTGCATACGAAGTATGCCTGAATATTTGGTTAGCAGCAATATTTAAACTGAAAATGTTAAACAAATTGTATTTTTATACTCCAAGTAATACCAAATATTTCAAATCTATAAGTTTTCTGACACATTTTTAGATTGCTTTCGAAATGTCATGACATTGTTAAAACATTTGAGCTATATGAAAAATAAAGCATCCAGATTGTGTAAAGTCAGCAAATATCCGGTATTTTTTACTGAGTTATATCGTTCCAAACCGCTATTTAATATGTTATTCAATCCCTGGAAAGTGTTATTAGTAATATTAGGGACAGCTCTTAACCATTTCAAATTAAAGTTTAAAAAAGAATCATTTAAAATTTAAAAAAAGTATTTGAAATTTCAAATTCATCAATTGCAATTTAAAAATTTTATGGAAATTTGAAATACATCAATCAAGATTTAAAAAAAAATTAACTGAAATTTACAAGTCATCAATTGATATTGAAAAGATATCAATTGAAGTTTAAAACACATCAATTGTAATTTAAAATACATCAGTCAAATTTTAAAAGACATCAATTGAAATTTAAAACATATTAATTGATATTTAAAAGATATCAATTGAAATTTGAAAGACATCAATTGAAACTTTAAAGCCATCAATTAAATTTTAAATCACATCAATTGAACTGAACATCAACTGACGAATTTTAAATTTCCATTGACATCTTTTCAATTTAAATTAACGTCTTCTAAATTTCAATTGCTGTTTTTTAAATTTTAGTTGATTTATTTCAAATTTCAAATCAAATTTTAAATTTCAATTCATATATATTTTAAATATCAAATATGTAAATGAAAATGTATGGAGCAATTATTTTTCTCGAATTTTAGCAAATATGAAGCGGATTCTAATGCCATTTGGTCTAAAACTAACTTGGTGACAATTTGAGCCCAATCGAACAACTCTAAACCGGCCCGGCTTGTGGTCCACATATTCGGGTTTTGGCATTTTGGGTCTAAATTTGTATACACTAGAAAATTTTCATTTCTCAGTTCATATAAATAAAAAATTGCACATTGATTTAGTTTGAGTTGAGTATAAAGTGGTAAATTTTTGAATAAAATCGAACCTAGGGGTTCGAACTCATAGTTTAAAAAAATTTTAAATTTAAAAAAAATATAATTTAGGTTTTTTGGATTTCTCCCAAAAATTATATGTAAATGAAAAAATATTCAACTGGGATACTAATAGCTTCCAGCAGAAGTCTATATGCTGACAATAAGGTATAACACGATATAGTAACTCAATTATTTCAGGATGAAATGGTGCGGCAAAGTAGAGCAACTCGAGGAAAAATCGCCAAAATGGCCTTATAGGAGTGCCAAATTATACAAATTGCAAATGATGAGCTAAAAACATAAGTTATCTGCTCAAACCGATTCTATTAAATAGGTTATTACAACTGGTTCCAATAACCGGTATTAAAAGCAGGTAAAAACACTCCGGGTTTAACACTCGCAATTAAAAAGCAGTTGTAAAGGGTTTTCAACAGAGACGCTACAAAAGTAAATCGATAGGGACAGCAAACGACGACATATTTTTTCCCGCTCTTTTGACATTTCTCTTCAGTAAGGTTTACCATTTCATCATGGAAAGATATTCGAGCCAACAACGAGTCGAAATTATTAAAATTTTCTACCGAAATTTGGAGTCAGTGGCCTCAACTTTAAGACCGCTACGTCCAATTTATCATCTTCAGCGATGAGGCTCATTTCTGGCTGAATGGCTTCGTCAATAAGGAAAATATGCGTTATTGGTCAGACAGCAATCCACACGTAATCCATGGGTCATCATTGCATCCCGAAAAAATTACGGTTTTGTGCGCTTTATGGGCCGGCGGCGTCATTGGGCCGTACATCTTCCGTGATGATCAAGACCGGCACATTACTGTGAATGCGAATCGCTACCGTTCAATGATAACCTAATATTTTTGGCCCCAATTGGATAATATGGACTTGGAGGACATGTGGTTCCAACAGGACGGCGCCACAAGCCACACAGCGAATGCCACGATCAGTTTATTGGAAACCAAGTTTGGTGAACATCGACGACCAAGTTTGGTCGTGCGATTTGACGCCGTTAGATTATTTCCTGTGGGGCTACGTCAAGTCTATGGTCTATGCCAACAAGCCAGCGACGATTGATGAACTTCGTAAGTATATCGAATTTGAAATTGCAGCAGTATCGGCCGATTTATGCTTGAAAACCGTCGAAAATTGGGTTCAGCATCTGGACTTCTGCAAGCGTGCCCGTGGTGGCCATGCGCTTTTGTAGCGCTCTTATTGAAAAACCCGTTAGAAACCTGTTCCAAAAACCATACTCTAAAATCGATTTGTATTGTATAAACAGAGTAACCAATTGTCATATCCGATTTTATAGGATCGGTTTGAGCACAGACCTTATGCTTTTAGCTCATCTTTTGCAAATTTTTATGATTTGGCACCCTTATAAGGCCATCTTGTCGATTATCCCTCGACATGGCCTACTTTGCCGCACCATATCATCCTGAAACCATTGAGTGCATATATCGTGATATACCTTATTCTAAACGAATAGACTTCGGCTAGAAGGCATTGGTATCCGAGGTGAATATTTTTTTGAACGAAGTTCCTTATCGCACGTTGCGGGATGGGGGCTAAATGAAAAAAATTTTAAACAATTTTGTTTTAACTACTTTATTACAACCCAACAGTATCAACTATATTGGGTACTTTTGGTTTGGTTTGGTTTAAAGGGAAGTTTTCTAGGTGGAGCCTGTGTATTACATATTATAGTTTTGAACCCAATAACAAGTAAATTTAGAAAAGCCAATGCGCAATACTGGCAAAGCCATGAAGTATAACCCTGAGCATGGAATTACATTTGGCAGTACACTTACTCTTACACTAAAACTTTTGGTTTGTGTCACGACTAACATAAACATTTTGTTTAATGGGAAATTTTCTAGGTGGAGCCTAGAGTGCGTTTTCTTAAAAAAAAGTAAATTTTCTCCAAAAAAATACCTATTCATATTCTTAAACAAAGCACTTTTACTTAACAAAATACCTTATCTTACCTTTTTGCTTACAAAAGTAAATTTTCTTACAAAACGGAGCTTTCTAAAAAAAATTTAATTTTTTAAATAAGTACCTTTACTTAAAAAAGTACATTATCTTACAACAAAGTACCTTTTCTTAAAAAACTACCCTTGCTTTAAAGATTACCTTTTTTGTAAAACAAAATAACTTTTCTTGAGATAAGTACCTACTCCTAAAATTGTACCTGTTCTTTCGTAAAAAAAAGCTTTTCTTCAAAAAAGTACCTTCTCTTACAGAAAAAAATTTTCTTGCAAAAATACCCTTTCTTAAAAATAAAATAATACCTTTTCTTTTCTTGAGATAAGTAGCCTTCCTGAAAATAAGTAAATTTTTTTAAAAAACTAATCATATCATAAAAAGAGTACCACTTCTTTAAAAAGTACCTGTTCTTAAAAAAAGTATTTCTTTGTAAAAAAATTCATACTCTGAGGCTTTTTCTTATATAAAAACATTAGCTTTTAATAAAAGAAGTACCTCTCATCAAAGAATGGGCCTTTTCGGAGAAATATAGTAAATATTCTTACAAAAAGGACCTTCAAATTTAATATTTTTAAAAAAACACATTCAATACATACACAATTTCTTAAAAACAGTTTATCATTTTACAAGAGTATCTTTTCTTAAAGATCCATTTAAACTACAGTAGTTTTCAACAGGCGCCTTAAACGTGGTGGAACTAACTAGTACATAATTGATAGCGAAAGGAACTTCGTTCCAACCGGGTGTCCCCTGACACCTCATGTAATTTTTGTTTTATTTGACTGCTTCATTTCAGTCACATTCCTCGGTTTCATTTTGTACACTTCTTGCTTGACATAACCCCATAAAAAAGGCCTAGTGCGGCCTGGTCATGTGATCTTGAGAGCCAGCGGGAAGTGCAGTTTCTTGATTTTAATTTGTTTCGGAATTTTCGTTGGAGGTCCGCCTATATGTGCAGTTAACCTATCATGTCAGATTGTTATTGTTGTAATCTTTATTTCATTGATTATGATTATGAGGAAATGGCGAGATAACTTTTTTTAAAAATTTTTTTGTAGGTAAATGAAGATGTTATCTTTCGTTTGATATACATTTCATATTGGTTGATATCTTCCTAGTATTTAAATTTCTCAATTAAAATTGTTTAAACACATACACTCAAAGATATGTGTGGTGTTTGGTTGAGTGGTTGAGTTTGTAGCGTGAACACAAACTATGCTGCTGTTTCAGTGTGGACACAAACCTTCGGCTGTTGTTTTGATTGATGAAATATTGAAATTTCGTATATTTACTTATGTATTTAAGTGAAACAAAATGTTAAATGTGAATTTGAATTTAACATGGACATATAATTATAAAAAATATAAATCAAATTGATTTGCGTCTGTTATTTATCATTTATCCTTACTCTTTTAATTTAAAAACATATTTATCCTATTTTTCCTACCATATGCTTATGTATATAATCAAAAGTAACTATCAAATAAATAAATTCATTTGCTTATGTTATTTATCATTAATTGTTATATATGTTTTCTGTCTTATCGGATGGCGTATTCTACGTTAAACTTAATGGCCATGTCTCTGACACAGCCTGCAGGGACAGTCCGTGGCCGAAGGCCTCGGACAACTGTCTCTGCTGTTTTTTTTTCATTTACGTACAACTTATGGGAAAAATGCCAAAAACCCAAAATTTAAATTTTTTCTAAAAATTTACAATTTTTTTAAATTAAGAATTTGAACCGCTAGGGTGATGGGATTTCACTCAAATTTTTACCACTTTATATTCAGATCAAACTAAATCAATATGCCACTTTTTATTCAAATGATCTGAGAAATTACAATTTTCTAGAGTATAAAAATTTACACCCAAAATGCAAAAACCCGAAAAATTTGGCCGCTAGTCGGGCCGGCTTAAGGTTATCCGATTGGGCTGACATTTTCTCCATTTTAGTTTTAGACCAAATGTCATAAGAATCCGCTTGGTATTTACCAACAATCCGAAGTTGATTTTTCATTGCCAACCTAACGAACTTATACATTACATATAATTTTTAAATTGTAATTAAAATTAAGTTGAGATTATTTAAATTTCAATTGGAAATGGTATAGGTAATTAGCATTATAAAAACAAATCATTTACCTCAAAATATTAGCTAATTTTTACAGTGAAGGGTAATTTATTTAGCGCTATAGAAGTTCACAATAAAATAAACACAGGTGAATTATATTACTTGCAATGGAGTATTTGAAATTCATGATTTCCTGGCAATGATTGCCGTGGCTAACTCGGACGTAGTTCAATTAAAAGTTCAACTTTTCGATTACTTTTTGCAAAATTGGCAGGCGTATAAAATTACGCGGCTAATATTGTTTTCCTAGTCGCCAATCGCTCCGGCTTATTGGTGTAGTCTAGCGCGTTCAGTAAATCCTCCAGTGGTGTAAATTCGAACGATCTTGGAGGCCAACTTACAGGCCTAAGGCCGGATGACGTGAGCTCCCAAAACGTTTCCTTCAACGGGACGCACTGCGTGACATGTTGCACAGCACTCCCACACCAAGGTGAGTATATTCAGGCACGTAAAAGTTATTGATCATTGCTCAATAGCAGTAACGGCAATGCTTTTGAAGAAGTAAGGACTAATGGATTTATTAAAGAACAAAAGTCCAAACAGAATATACATTTCATTGATTTAAATTCTATATAAAGTCGTATGTAAAGGTAAAGTTCAACGCGTTACATTAGTGTCGGCTTATTTTCAATTATACTCGGAATGCATATTATGAATATATATTTTTGGTTGTGGACTTCATATGTTTAATATTATATTATTTCCAGCAATTAGCTTAGTATAAATCAGCATGTAGCTTAGTATAAAGGGTATCTCAGTAAGATTGGACTTTTTAAATTTAGTGTAATCTTTTTTTTTTGCAAATGGTAACTCTGAAATTTAACAGCTGCCACATATGTTTATTCCGATTATAAAAAATGGAGCGTTTTACGAAAGAACAACGCGCTATATTTGTGAAAACTTATTACATATATTTGCAAAGTTTTGCTAACACCACTCGCAAGCTTCGAAGAATTTTTCAGTCGACAAAAGTGCGTCTAATGTGTCAATCATTTGAAGAGTGCTCAAAAAATTTGAAGAAACTAGGTCGGTAATGGACAGTAAGACTACTATGCGTCAACGTACCGGTCGGTCTTTCGAAAACATTGCTGCTGTAAACCAGAGTGTCGCCGAAAACCCGAAAACATCAATTCGGCGTCGTTCCCAACAACTTCAAACTTCACGAAGCACTTTTGCAGCGAATTTTGAGAAAAGACCTCAACCTTCATGCGTACAAAATTCAGCTTACTCAGCACCTCAAACAAGTATACCATGGAAAGCGCCGGCTATTCGTTCAATGGGTAATGAAGCAAAATGAAGTCAATGCCAAATTTAAAAAAAAGAGGTTATCTTCTCATCCATCTGAATGGCTTCGCGAATAAACAAAACTGTCGAATTTGTGGCTTAGAAAATTCGTGTGCAATCTATGAGAAACAAACGCACCCACAAAGAACAACAGTATTTTGTGGATTTTGGTTATTCGGCGTGATTTAGCCTTACTTTTTTGAAGATGAGGCCGAAATTGCAGTTACAGGAACATAATAAGGGTGTTCTTGTGGCCTCAAATCGACGGCATGGATCTGGACGACATGTGGTTTCAGCAAGACGGCGCCACCTGCCACACCGCGCATGAAACAATCGATTTATTGCAGCAACGATTTCCAAACCAAATTATCTCAAGAAATTCTGATGTTAACTGGCCACCAAGATCATGCGATTTAACGCCGTGCGGTTTCAGTCTTTGGGGTTTTGTGAAATCTCGGGTATATGTGAATAAACCAGAAACAATTCCTGAGCCCAAATCCGAGATCCATTGCGTCATCGGTGTGATACAGCCACTTCTCTGTTGAGAAAAATTTAATAAAAATTTTAATGGTGCAATGGTAATGTGCGCGGCTCTTGTGCATGAGGACGTGGATTCGATCCCTACTCTGACCACCTTAAATTTCTTTCGACGGCGGTCACCTCGCTTAGTGACGGCGACACTATCGAGTATTTAGCCATGAAAAAGCTTCTCAAAATACCGTTCGGAACCGGTGTAAGACTGTAGGTCCCAATCAGTGAGTATAAAACTAGAACGCGCACAGCTCACTGGTTGTGAGAAGCTCTCCCTAATCCCTTCATGGGATGTAACGGGAAACCATTTATTTATTTTTTTAATAATGGTCTGTCATCAGAACCGTGGGGTGGATATTTGACTGATATTTTATTCCATACTTAATCGAAATATGTCTTCTTTACGATTCAATAAACAAAAACTCACAACTATCTCAAAATATATGCGTTTTTATTTTAAAATGAAAAAGTGCATTCTTACTGACACAACCTTTGTAAGGGTTCAAATTTTTTTATGGCCAAGGTAGTCAACTTTAGGCTCCCACTGCATGGCATTAGTGCGGTGTATGACGTGCCAATATGTCAATTATAGCATGAGACGCCATGTATGCGCATGTCAAATTCCAACTTGATCGGTCCGGTGATTTATTTTTACTTTTTTTTTTCGATAAGTCCCCACTGTGCATCACCGGCTGGACATCTAGTTGGGATTTGCGCCTCTTAGTAAATCCAATCATTGAGTGTAAAACTAGAAAGCGCATAGCTCACTGGTTGTTAAAAGCGCTCCCCAATCCCTTCATATGACGTAATGGGAAAGCGGTTAAAGGAGGATTCTAAATTGTGACTTTAAATTATGGTAATGAATTTAAATTTATTGTAGTTGTTGATATTTAAATTTTCATCAACGTTTAGAATCGAATATAGGTCAAACGTTCGCTTTAGGTCTTTGCGTAGAGCTGAGTTTTTTTCACTTGCTTCGACAACTCAAAAAATTAGTAAATAAGATTCAAAATAATTCAAAAAATTAGATTGTATTTCTGTTTGATCTTCCTGTTTGGTGTTGATGTAATATCCATCATTTCCCAAAATATTTCCCAAATAATATCATTGGATATTGGATAGCATCATACAAACGGTTTGTGTCCCGAATCCTATTCACAATATTGTCTCGACTTATGACTTTGATGGCTCGGCTGTCAATGGGATTACCGACCATAACAACCAAATATTCGTTTACGGTTGGTGCGTTAAACCTCTCAGCGTATTTTCCAGGCTATACTTTGTCGGCCTTGATGATTGTGACTTCACAATTGCGATGACACACTTTTAACCAATTGAATAAGTTAATTTCGATTCTCCAGACAGTTCTACAACAATTCCATGACTGCTCGCACTTCTGACCCTTCGATGCCTATAAAATAGATTTAGAGACACTTAGGGCCCATGTAAGGCACCGGCATCAGTAATCCCATTTTTTGGCACACCTGGCCTTTTCTATTGAACGTAGATTAAAAATAGCATTCGCCTGATATGTAAACGTGAATATTGTGCTCCAAACGACGTCATTTCGAAGCTGTTATTGAATTTACAGATCTTACGAAAAACTATATTGACTCGCTTGATATGCCAGTTATAAGTAATTGTGGTAACTGCAGTCGTACAGCTTTTCCTAATTCGAAACCGATGCCGCCTGCTTCATTGGGGAATTTTAACGCGTGACAATGTTGACATTCTTTATCCATTGCACTGATGACAGTTTTTAAATGCGCTGATGAATCAAAGTATTCATATCTGCTAAGAGTTAACTTTCAATGACTGTCTTATGTGCACCCCTGTACGGTACCTTAAATATGTGGTTTGATATTTATTTGTCGGCCTTCATCCATTACGACACCTTAGATATGTGGTCTGGTGTTTGTTTTTCGGCCTTCATCCATTACTGCCTTGTATTCTTCCTTTGTGTTTTATATTTTGTGGTTGTTTTTTAACTTTACGTGTTTGCTTAAGTTTCTTGGGTGCATCATCAATTTTATGCACAACATTTGCCAATAAAATGCAATAAAATTCATCCCTCTGAATTTATGTGGCCGCGCCATTTCAACAGCCACAACAGCCGTTAAAGAAACCTTTGAACTAGAGATAGATAACATTGAACATTTTATGTTTTCCAAGATGATTTTTCTTGCGGTGTTTTGGCCACTCAGTTCTACTACCTCCACACTATTTTCTGCAGTCGATATGTTGCTTTTCTGTTTTTCGAGTACGCTGCACTTGCCAAATGTTTTACGACGTGGGCTTAAGAATGTTCACTACTTTATAGATTACATCCGGTCAAAAAGATTGTCGTCGCCATTTTCGACATAATGCGGCCACAAACAAAACTATAGGTTTTTATTATTATGAAAGTGTTACTCAATAGGGAATGACCGACCCTTGGTTTGTTGAGTGGAGTTTAAATGAAATAGATTTGTGTGACTCAGTTTTTACCATCATTGTCAAAGTTTTCACATACTTCTCTCTACTCTCTGAAATAACATGCTATTGGACCCACTAAACTATTTGAAGATACGGGTAAATTCCTGTTCATACATGCTTTATTTCATCTACGGTTATTTTTATTGCACTAGTCTTAACAACAAATAGAACACGGGCTGTCCGTAGAGGTGGAAAGTTTATGATACCCATTCACTTGGGAGTAGCCAGAAATGATTCCTTCATTGGGCAGTCCAACCAGCTCACTACTTCCACGAAGTATGTCCTGGGTAATGGCTTTATCGGAAACCTTCGTTAGGTAGCTAGAGTGAGAAGGGGAAAAAAATGAGCCGGCATATTGGTTATACGATCACTGATATGTCTCAGGTTCGGTAGGTGACTTATGTAACTGAAGCTCATCAAGCTATAGGGCATATACTTTTGTCGTTAGAAGGCGGTTGAGCCAAACATATGGGCCAACGGCGCCAACGGCCAACGGGCCAAAACCAAAAAAAGAAAATCCAGGATAGACATTTTGCTTCCTCGTCAGCGTCTAATCCATAATGGGCGGTTGCAATCAAATATCCTGGCAATAGGTAAAATGCAAAAACCCGTTAAACTGGGTTTGCCTTCCACGACCTTTCATAATGGCAGTGAATATACATTTATAAATGCAATGGTTAGTGTGCGCGGCTCTTGTACATGAGATCCTGGGTTCGAACCCTGCTCTGACCACCTTAAAATTTCTTTCGGCGGCGGTCACCTCGCATAGTGACGGCGACACTATCGAGTATCTAGCCATGAAAAAGCTTCTCAAATTACCGTTCGGAATTGGTGTAAAACTGTAGGTCCCAATCAGTGAGTGAAAACTGGAAAGCGCACAGCTCAGTGATTGTGAGAAGTTCTCCCCAGTCCCTTCATGGGATGTAATGAGAAACCATTTATTTATATTTTATACATTTAATAAGAAGAAAATATAAACAACCCAATTTGTTGACAACCCCCGCAAACGTTATAAGGACCACGATCTACGGATATGCACTTGGAATGTAAGAACTCTATATAGATCCGGTGCAAGTATCCAACTGGCAGATGTCCTCGAAAGTTATAAGGCTGACATTACCGCTATCCAGGAATTGCGACGGACGATGGCTGCACAAGGAAAAAACATTGCGACATATACTACAGTTGCCATGAGGAAAAACATGAATTTGGTTGCTGATTTGTAGACATCTATTCTCTAGGTGAACGTATAGCCACAATCCGCATAAAAGCGAAACATTTGTATATTTTCCTAATTTGTGTGCATGCCCCGACAGAAGAGAAAGATGATGATGCCAGAGACATATTCTATGAGCGACTAGAGGAAACGTATGACCGCTGTCCTGACCATGGCATTAAGATTGTACTAAGAGATTTTAATGCTAAAGTAGGCAGGGAGAATGTGTTTCATCGAACTATGAGCAATTGCAGGCTACATGTTGACAATTCCGACAACGGTATGAGACTGATTACTCTGCCGCGGCAAAAAACATGGTCAGTAGACCTGTCTTCTGTAAAGACAAGGACGGAAAACTCATCGCAGATGTGCAGAGCAGGTTCGCAATATCGAGAGATAATTTCTCCGCGCTACTGGTATCTGACATATCCAGTGACGATCACAATTTGGATCACGAATTCGATTTCCCCCCTCCTAACCAAGACGAGATCAGAACAGCTATTGCCCGGCTTAAGAACAACAAAACCACAGGAGCAGATGGATTACAGGCGAAGTTGTTTAAGTCTAGCGGCGATGAGCCGAAAAGATGCATGCATCAGCTTAATAGCAACATTTTGGTTAGATGAATGCATGCCCTGCGATTGGAGTCTCAGTGTACTATGTCTCATTCTTAAAAAGGTAACCCGAGTCTCTGTGCCAACTATCGTGGAAACGCCTCTTATCCACAGCATTTTTGGTTCACTCAAGTATACTTTAACGTGCGAAAGAGTAAACCCAATTATCGCTGGCCTAATTGGACCATACAAGAGTGGCTTCAGGCCTGGAAAATCGACAACTGACCAGATTTTCACGCTACGACAAATCCTGATCACGGACAATGATAAAAAATCGACATCTATCATCTACTTATCGTTAACAAGGCGGCCTTCGATAGTCCGATACGGGAGAACTCTACTACCACTCTGCGGTGGTTTTAAGAATTGAGGAGGGGCCAGAAAAAGTGGGTCTGACACTAAATGAGGACAACTAGCAGGGCGTCTACGCGATAAGTCGAAATAGTGAAAATTGATAACCGTTTTAATTTCGAGGTGGTGGATGAATTTATATACCTCGGATCTGCAGTAGACAACACACCAACGCCAGCCTTGAAATCAAATGGAGATTTGTGCTTTCGAATTTATGTTATTTTGGGCTAAGCAAGTACCTAAACCTAGAAAGCCCAGAGACTAGACGTCTAAGTCTTTTGCCAACTACAAATCCACAACCAAAATCATGTTCATCCTCAACTGTAGTATATCTCCCAATTTTTTTTCCTTGTGCAGCCATCGTCCGTCGCATTTCCTGGATACCGGTAATGTCAGCCTTATAACTTTCGATGAGATCTGCCAATTGGATACTTGCACCGGATCTATATAGAGTTCTAACGATCCACGTGCATATCCGTAAATCGTGATCCATATCACGTTTACAGGGTTCGTCGACAAATGGAGGTTGTTTATGTTTTCTTTTTCATTTTCGTACATTCACTGCCGTTATGAATGGTGGCCTACAGCCAGGATATTTGACTGCAGCCGCCCATTATGGATCAGACGTTGATCAGGTGCAATATGAAATATGTCGAACCTGGATTTTCTTGTTTTGGTTTCTGACTTCTAAGGAAAAAAGAATATTCCCGATATCTTGATGAACTTCAGTGACAGGGTCAACCAATAAGTCGGAGACATATCAACGATCGCATAACCAATCAGGCCGCTGATTCGTTCCGCCTTATAACTCTATCAATCTAAAGGAGGTGTCCGATAAACCCATTGCCATTAGGGTCACATAATATTATTTAAAATCGAAACAGATTAAAAGTTTTCGCATTACCACATCATAATCGTCGATTTGTACTTGGCTGTGAGTTTTGGCGGATGGCTTCTCTTTACAAACAGTTTATTTGGTTGGTTCTAATTTTTTTTTACGTATAGAAGACCAAGATTGTGTTGGCTGGTTGTCATCATTTATTAAATTATTTATCTATGTCTACATATTACATGAATTTCGTTCATTTGACCTGTTCTTTGGCTAAGTTTAGCTCTTTGAACTGGAAAATAAATAATATTAAAACTTCATTACAGCGAAAGTTGTAATTTTTAGAAACAAACTGTTTCTTCTGAAATTTTGTATTTGTATTCTACGTGCCCAATAGAACGATTTTTTTTTGCAAAACAACTCCTGTAGCTTGACCTTTTTTCCGGCCTGACCTAGCAGACAACCATGGCTTGAGTCATTGCACATCAGAACGTTGTGTAGTATGAACAATATTTGCGGAAGTAACACTCATACGCAATGAATAAAACATAGCGGTGTCCTTTCATACCGTGAATGGTCCAACATCAAAGGAGTGTTCAAAATCAAAATTGTCAAACCGGTTTTATCACTAAAAACCAATGCCGGAATTTTTAAAAACTCTAATATTTAACTAATCGGTCCATGCAGCGAACTCACATGCGAAGATAGGTTTCGATAAATTCTATCTATCTAAAGAGTGTCTAAGTAAGAATGCACTTTTTCATTTTAAAATAAAAACACGTATTTTTTGAGATAATTGTGATTTTTTTATTGGGTTGTAAAGAAGACATGTTCCGAATAAGTATGGATTAAAATATCTGTCAAATGGCCCCTACGGCTCTGGTGACATCCCATTATTCTTTCATGAAATTTTCCTTGACTTTTTCACAGAGATGTGGCTGTATCTCACTGATGACGCGTTTGAGCCGAGGAATTGTGTCTGGTTGAATCACATAAATCCGTGATTTCACAAAACCCCAAAGAAAGAAATCGCACGGCGTTACATCGCATGATCTTGGCGGCCAGCTGACATCATAATTTTTTGAGATAATTTGTTCGGGAAATCGTTGATGCAATAAAAAGATTGTTCATGCGGGCTGTGGCAGGTGGCGCCGTCTCGCTGTAACCACATATCGCCCAGATCCATGTCGTCCATTTGCAGCCACAATAACACCTTTACCATGTTCCTGTAACGACTGCCGTTCACAGTCACTGCAATTTGGCGTCATCTTCAAAAAGTAAGGCCCAACCACGCCGCCGGACCAAAATCCGCACCAGGCAGTTGCTCGCGTTGGATGCATTTGTTACCCATGGATTGCATGAGCATTTTCTGCGCCCCATATTTGATAATTTCGTGTATTCACGAAGTCATTCAGAGGGAAATGCGCTTCATCGGAGAAGATGAATATTTTGAAAAATTGGATTGACTTCACTTTGCTCCATTACCATTCAATGAATTGTTAGCGCTTTCCATGGTCGACTGGAATGAGCTCCTGAGTAAGCTGAGTTTTGTACGCATTAAGGTCTTTTGTAAAAATTCGCAGCGCTGTGCTGCGTGGAATTTGAAGCTGTTGGAAACGATGCCGAATTAATGTTTTCGGGGTTTCGGCGACAGTCTCGTTTACAGCTGCAATGATTTCAAAAGACCGACCGGTACCTTAAAGCACAATAGTCTCTCTGCCCATAATTGATCCAGTTTGTACAAATTACTTGCCCACTCTTTGAATGGTTGACACTTTAGCTACACTTCTCGACTGACCATTCTTCGAAATTTGCGAGGGGTCTCAGGTTACCTTTCCTAATTTTTGTGATAAGAGCTCTCCATTTTCAAATAATTGGAATAAACATTTGTGACAGCTGTCAAATTTCAGAGTTGCCACATGCATAAAAAAAATTACACTATATTTAAAAAGTGCAATCTTACTGATCCCCGCTTTTTTGAAGATGAGGTCGAAATTACAGTGACTGTGAAAGGCAATCGTTACAGGAACATGACAACGGAGTCCTTGTGGCCTCAACTGGGCGGCATGGATTTGGACGAGTGTCCCAACTGTATTTAGTGACTCAGTCTAATGACTAGTGCTGAGTTCTGAGTCTTTATTTGTGCACTCAGTCTTGGATTTTATTGGTAAAATATGAAATGAGTTCATAAGCTTCAGTCGGGCTAACCGACTTAAACATGCCCTCACCCTAAGTCATCCATTGCGTCTGAGTTCTGTTATAAAACTCCTCTATTGTGACCATATTCAAAAGCAGATTGACATTGTTTTAAATATTTTTTAATAACCAACGTAGTTAGGATCCTAAGTGGATTTTGGAAATTTTTCTGACTATCAACCAATTATCCACCCACTATTTACATGGGAGGTCTAAAAATAGATATGGCAAAATTTTTAATTTTTTATTATACAGTAACTTTCGCCAAAATATTGATCAGTAAAAAATTTTGTTAGAATTAGTTGTGGTTTGCTGGAGATATCGAGTCGACCAACCGGAAATGCGCCCAGTTTTTGTATGGGAGGTGCAAAACTGGGTGTGGCACAACCACCGATTATTAAGAAAATAGTAGCTGTTAACAAAATATTGCCTAGTACCGAATTTCATTGCGATCGGTTGTGGTTTACAAGAGTTATCGTGTCGGTCAATGGGCCACCCGCCCTAATTTTGTATGGGCGGAACCAGAACAGGTGTGCAAACCCGCTCATTTTTCAGAGGAGAGTGGTATTTGATTAAGTATTGTCTTGTACAACATTTCGTTAAGATTGGTTCAGTTTTGTGGAACTTTGCCGAACAACCAGATGGCCAACCAACTTTTGTATGGGAGGTACCAAAACGGGCGTGGCAAAATCAGCCTTGTCTTAATATGTGATTGGTATTTGATGACGTAAAGTCTTATACCTAATTTTATTAAGGTTGGAAGTGTTTCACGCGAATATTTTGTTGCAGAGAGTTACCGCCTATGTTTGATTTACCTCGAAAATATTTCATTTATAATTCCTCTAAGCTTTCCATTTTATTTTTAACGCAGGTGGTGTTACTTTTGGTTGTTAAAACTATTGATAAGTCAAAATTCCAGTCCCAATCAATTGTCAACCAATTGTTTTCGTACGAAATAAATTTGACGTAGCAACCCTTTAATTGATTTTGCCTACGAAAATTTCGCTGAGAGCTGAGTACCATGCAAATTAAAGGTGAGCGAAATTTTCGACTCATGAAATTTTAGTTATTTTTTATACACGTACTTCTTATGGCAATGAAAATTTCATAAAAACCTAATACCAGGCTTTAGTGGGCAAAACTTGTTTAAAATATTTCAAATTCTCGACCAAAACCCTAAGAATATTTTTAAAAATAAGACTTAAAAAATTTCATGGTAACACTGTCATCTAAATTCAAAAATTAAATTGTTCGAGCGTTTGGTCGTGTTTTTAATTAATTACATTCTTCGATATTTCGCTACCCTTTGGATAGCATCGTCAGGAAGAGATACACAATTGTTAATTAGAAATGAAAAGAATTGATAAACAAAATTTTTTCATGTCATTTGAAAAAACAACAATAACAAAAAATTAAAAATTAAACAATTGCAAAAATTTTCCTGCCATATGAAAAATGTTCTAAGTTACAGCCAGAAAAATTTTTGTGTAGAAATAGTTTATCTAATTTACAGCCTGAAAAATAATTTGGTTGATAAAAGTATGTACATAATGGTAAATTCAACAAGTTACACCCGGATATATTACAAATGTTACCTACTGACAAATTCAATGATACATTACACAATTTTTAGGGGAAATGCTCTACATTTTACTAGTTAAATGTCTATAATTATGTGCTACATTATCCGTATCCGCTTTAAAGTTTATTCTCTTCGCTATTGGAGTCCTTATTATCTGTAACATTTCTAACATAAAACGACGTTTATAATTATTTTCCCTATTCAAAACTGACGTATCTTGAAAGTTTGGAAAATCATTTAAATTTGCACAGTGTGATGATAATCCTGGTTTTTGTGTTGAGATGTGTCTATATTTTTGATCTGATTTGTTTCCTGCAATTCTAGTCTTAAGTTTATTTTTAGTTGTACCTACATATACCATATTGCAACTTTCACTATTATTTCCTCAACAATGTATTTTGTATACTATATTAGATTTATCAAATTTATCTATTCTATATTTGGTTTTACTAAACAATCTACCTAGTGTGTGTGTTGTTTTACGGGCCATTTTGTAATTATTAGTATCAAATATTTGTGATTTTTCTAATCTCTCAGAGAATCCTGGCACATTAGATAATGATTTAAACTTTTTCGATTCCACCATTGGGTTCTGGTTATCTTGCCCCTTATTTTCATATTGCCTTCTTAATCTATTGACTAACCCTATTGGGAAACTGTTGTCCATTAATATAGATGTACTCTTCTCCTTATTCTTTTTGTGAACATTCCCGTCGCTTCTCTTCAAAACTCTCTCTATTAGGTTCCTTGCCATTAATTTCGGGTGTTTGGAGTGGTAATTGATAACCTTTCCAGAAGCAGTTGGTTTTTGATACCAATCCACTAATAAATTCTCCCCATTTCGTATTACCATGGTATCCAAGTAAGGGAGTCTTGATCCACACTCTTCTTCAATAGCGAAGAGAATAAACTTTAAAGCGGTTACGGATAAAGTAGCACAGAATTATAGACATTTAACTAGTAAAATGTAGAGTATTTCCCCTAAAAATTGTGTAATGTATCATTGAATTTGTCACTAGGTAAGATTTTTAATATATCCGGATGTAACTCGTTGAATTTACCATTATGTACATACTTTTATCAACCAAATTATTTTTCTGCCTGTAAATTAGATAAACTATTTCTACACAAAAATCTTTCTGGCTGTAACTAAGAACATTTTTAATATGATAGGAAATTTTTTTCCATTGTTTAATTTTTTGTTATTTTTGTTTTTTCAAATGACATGAAAAAATTTTGTTAATCAATTGTTTTCATTTCAAAGTAATAATTGTATATATCTTCCTGACGATGCTATCCAAAGGGTAGCGAAATATCGAAGAATATAATTCATTAAAAACACGACCAAACGCTCGAACAATTTAATTTTTGAATACAATACGAAAAGTCGGATAAATCATCACTTATACTATCATTTAAATATAAAATTTATTGATTGTATTTTGATAATCGACCTTTGATTTACCAATAGATTATTCAAACCTGATTACAAAATATTGTAATGACCTGAAGTTTGAAAAATTTCGATTATTTCTCATTAAAATTAATTTGTAGAAATTGATTATATTTTTTTAAAATTCAGAACTTCGGTGCAGTTTCTTTAAAAACATCCCAACATTCGAAAAATCTGAGACACCCTTGTTTTAATTTTTCTTATTTTTATTTTTTCTCTTTTCTTAAATTGAAATTAGAAAATTTAAAAGAAACCAAAATCCCCAAATCCACCGAGCCTACTGGCTACTCGTGAATTTGGATTCCTCTCTGCAATGTACAAAAATCCGTAGTTATCATTTTACACTCACTGTTTGATGCATGATAACATTTCCCCCTTATTTCAGCTTGTGGTATGTTATTTAACATCGTTGAAAATGCTAATATTGTACAATATACTAAAGTGGAAACTATGGCGGAGAACTTACAAGTTACTGTTGAACTGTATTACCCATCACGGAGAGGCAATAGCAGAGACTGCTCATGAAATTAACATGACTATGAGAAGACTTTTGGGAGAGCCTGCAAAGCCAAAAATCTCTGTTTTCATGGCAGACATTACTTCTCCCTTCACAAACCTACATTAACACAAAAAAAAATTGAATAGAAATAGCTAACATTGCAACTCATGTTTGGATATTTTGAGCAAAATATTTTAACATGCCATGAGAAAAAGAGAGCGTCTATAAAATTAACATGTCCAAAAAGTAAGAACTGTAAAGCCCTTAAACTGTTAATATTGCCGGATTACACTGTTGTTCTGCAGTGTTAGAGATCTTATTCAGTCAGTGGGGAGCCTACGTTCCTGTCAAAAGGTTGGTGATGTTTTAAGTAAAGTTGATAGATACTGCGTTGTGTTATTTAGTGTTTCTTACGTATCATTTTAATAATGCAATAAAGCGATAATTGGAAAAATAAATATACCCACGTACTGATTTAAGTTAATTGTGGGAAAAAATATAATAAGAAGGAATATAATGAAAAAATTATTTAAATGTTGAATGTTAAAGGCGACAAAAACACATACATATGGACAAATGAAAGACAGTCATCAATAAAGTCATTGTGGTTTACTGTGATTAAATTTTGTATATAAATGAGGATGTGTAAAAAATTTCAAATATGTAAGTTTGATGACTACAACTTATGAAATCACACCATTTGAAAGGTAAAAGAATTTATTTCTTATTGTTCTCGTAGTGAAAACTAAATAAATAAAATCTAAAAAATTAAAAAAAATACATATAAGAAAGAAGAAATTAACTGGCATTCCTGTACAAGTGACCTGAATTGTTTTAAAAATATGATAGTTTCTGTAATATGACATGGTGAACTTTGTGACCTTTATCTCCGTAATATGATATGGTTACCTTTGTTTTGTTGTTCATATCTATCTATTGTATTCTCTACAATGAAATTCCTTTATACTGCAGTCATACTGCATCAGGATTCTCTTGTTTTGGAGATTTCGAGTAAACCAACAGCTGATTATTGTATAGAAAAACAGATATTTGGCTAAACGAAATCTACAACCACGAGTTTTCAATTACAGTGTGGTCAGGGCTTTAAACGCTATTTTGTAACACTAAAACACAATTTAATAACAGTTATTTGGAATTTAGCAAAAAAAAAGTGTTCAACATCTTAGCGGATGGTGTTAGAACTCAAACTTTAATATTAATTGACGATTACTTTTAACTAAATTTCATTTCCAAATTGTCTCTTGCATACTTTGTGTCGGCAAACCAAATGTATTGCGCTGCAAACATTTCGCTTACTGCAATCAATATTTTGTTAAACGTGTAGAAAGTGACGCCTTTCATTCATGTAGGATACCTTTGAATAGGCTACCGTGTTCATATCTCAATGTAAACAGGATAGTCTATTCAAATGTGACTATTTAGATTTCTACACGTTTAGCAAAACTTTAACTGCAGTTAGCGAAATATGAAACGCAATCCAAACATATTTATGCAATTTTTTTTTTTAATTTGTTGCTGAACATCCATATATTTTAGTGGTTCTGATACATGAGGGGTTCTGGTTCTAGTACATACGAACACTGGGTATTTACCCCCCATGTGTAACCCGTACACATCGCCTTAGTGAATGTGCAATGAACCCATTACCCACAGGGTATGAGGCAAATAATGGGCAGCTACCCACGAAACTGGGGAATTACCCATCACGATTACCCATTACCCATAGGGTAATGGGGGAAATAATGCGGAATTAACCATTACAATTACCCATTATCCCCAGGGTATAGGGGAAAATAATTGGTAGCTACCCACGTCGATGTGGAATTACCCATCACGATTACCCAGTATCCTCAAAGTAATGAGGAAAATAATGGGAAGTTATAGACGACGATGGGCAATGGGTTACTCCCAAAAATATGAAAGAATTAGAAAAAAAGTCTATATCTCTGAAACGGGTCTTCAAATCGATAAATAACATATTTTTGAGGTTTTCTCAGGGTTGTTCATAAAGTGCTCCAATTCGTATGAAGAAATTTTTTTTTCAAAATCGCACAAATAAAATCGCTGAAATACCAAAATGGCTATAACACGAAAACGGTGTGTACAATCTCACAAATAATAAATTCTTTACCTCCATAGGAGGCTTAAGCCAATGGACATCTTCAATATGGCATAAATTTAAAAAAAAAATCGCTAAAACCAAAATGTTTCAAATAAAAAATCGCTAAAACGCTCAAGTGTTAGCGATTTGTTAAAAAAATTGTTGGTATATTGAAGACATCTATTGGTTAAAGCATCCTTTGGAGATAAAAAGATTTTATTTTTGCGATTAGACGCACCGTTTCCGAGTTATAATAATTTTTCTATTTCAGCAATTTTATTTTGGCGATTTTTTGAAAAACAAAACTCCGCCATACGAATTGAACGACTATATGAAACCCCTTTAAAAGCCGATAAAAGTTGGGTATTTTTTCGATTGGACGCTCCGTTTCCGAAATATAGATATGAGAGCGTTTTAACGATTATTTATTCGAAAACTTTCAGTTTTAGCGATTGTTTTGAAAAAAAAAGTTTACATACATCCATTGGTTAAAATCTCCTGTGGCCTGTGGAGGTGAACCATTTATTACTTTTGCGATTGGGCGCACCGTTTACGAGTTATAGTCACTTTTTTATTTTAGTGATTTTCTTATTTTGGCGATTTTTTGAAACAAAATTCTTCCATCGAATTGGACCACTTTATGAAAAACCCTTAGAAATGCTCAAAAAATGGTTATATTTTCGATTGGGCGTTCGGTTTTTTCGAGATATCGACATTTTTCCTAATTTTTTCATATTTTCGTTCATTACCCATCGTTGTGGGTAACTACCCAATATTTTCCTCCGTTACCCTGAGGGTAACGTATTCAAAACCGAAACTGGTTAACCAAATTCCTGACGGTTAACCGCACGCCGGTTTTTTAAAACCTGTCACTTTCCAAGAACCGGTTTCACCGGTTATTTCGATTCAATTAACCCGATTTTTCGATTTTTACGCAGCTGATATAACAATACAGAATTACAAATCTATGGTTACTAAACCCATCAGAGAGACACAAAAGACTTTGCTAACGATTTAGTTCGCCGATAGTTTTCTGAAATAAGTTGTCCAAGGCAATAGAAGTTACTCAGGGTAACCCATTACCCGCGAAATATGAACCCTGAAATAAACCCAAACCCTAACCAAAATCATATAACTTTCGATTAAACATTTGCCTGTCAAGTATTAACGGTTTTGTGAGGTTAAATCGAGAAAAAAAACCTTTGAAAATCAGCAAAATGTAAGCCAAATAAAACAGGAAGCACCAAATTAAATTTCAACCAAACAAAAAACAAATCATAATCACAAAATTCGCTAAAAAATATTGCTAAAAAATCCTTAAATAAACAAAGGAGAGTGTGTGCCACTTGCACTAAACAGAGCCAACTGTAATGCAGCCAGCACAATTGTCGCCGCCGCTGCTGCTTGTTCTTCTGTTTTCCAGTAGGTCAGGTCAGTATTACTTCTTAACATTTGTTTTGTTGCTGGTACTTTATTCTGTTATTGTTATACTTGTTCCTTTAATTTCATATTCTCATTGTATTTACAAATGAATTATAAATATTTCTGTTGGTGTTGTTTGCCGTTGTTATGACATTATTATGGGTTTTGATGTTCGACCCCTTTTCTCTCATCTCTCTCTCTCTGGCCATGTCTTTTCTTCTCTTCTCATCATGTGTTTCATGGATTTTCATTCATTCGACATGATAATCATCACAATGCCAGCAGTAGTGGTGCTG
Organism: Phaonia tiefii; assembly: GCA_963931995.1. Taxonomy (NCBI): domain Eukaryota; kingdom Metazoa; phylum Arthropoda; class Insecta; order Diptera; family Muscidae; genus Phaonia; species Phaonia tiefii. The sequence continues at coordinate 140,482,890 of OZ008370.1, forward strand.
TTGCTCTGAGTAGAAGTACAACCGATTTGTTGTTTTTCATTCGCTCTTATAAGGAGGAAATTGAGTATTGAGTAAGAGAAGGTGAGAAAACTCATTAATTTCCGGGTTTCAAAGCAAAACAGGGAGGAAAACCCTCCATTTGTTGTGCTTTCTTGTTAGTTTAAAGGAGCCTTGTAATATGTTCCTTTTTTGTTTTAAATGTCATCGCATGGTTGAGTTTTAATAACTGTTAAACTTGACACAATGGAAACCTAAGTGCCGGATAAGGTGGCATTAAAATGATTGAGCTTTTTCCATAGAGTAAATGTACCTACAGCGACCACTTCTCCCAGTAAATTTAAGACATTTAGTGTTGTTGCATTGGAGTGGCCTAAACCGAAACAAACAAATCCGGTTAACCGGTTTTTTAGCTATTAACCATGTGCAAGAATCGAAAAAGAATCAGCGAAGGTTGGTCTTCCTGTTGATGAGGTCAAGACAAAATTGATGGTGTCAACGACTAGAGAAACCTCTCGACTTGGTCCGCACTTGAACGGTGACAACCGATTTAGTTTTGAAGTGGTGGATGAATTTGTCTACATTGGATCCGCCGCGAACAAGGACAACAACGTCAGCCTGGAGATAGATAGGGGAACTGTGGTCGCAAATATGATTTTAGAATTTTAATGAATTTTGGAGATAATAAAAATAATTTATATATTCAACTATAATTGTATCCTACAAAAGCTCTAAATTAACTCCAAAATGATTTTATGATTTGAATACGAATTAGTTAAGTTTTTCACAGTATTTGTCCCAAATTTCAAAATGGAAATAATTTTATAAATAATAATAAAATTACTTCCAAATTTAAATATGATTTTGCAATTTACATCAGTTCAATGTGAATGTGGATAAACAATTTTAAAATTTATAATACACAGGCATTCAAACTTGGAATATGATTTCAATATGATTCAATGCCTTCGCAGAAATGTTTCCAAGACCTTCACTCTTTCTTACATTCTTTACGTCTAATTTTGTACACATTCTAGTCTCGCTACGCCCTTGAGGACTTTGCCCTATTAAAAAGGTTTTTGCAAGGCTTTTCCAGGGGTTGCAGTTCCTTGTTCCACCACGGAGATTTCTTCTTAACTTAGTAGGATCCTGTGGGGCATGCGGAATTACGTGGTCTGTTAAGAGCTGAGGCGAGAACATCGGTAAGATTACCGATCTCAGCGGTATTAGCTGGTTCGGATAGAGGAACTGTTTTCATAAACCTGATAAAACCCCAATGCAAACTTTGCTTGTACTTGTACTTGCTTGTACTAATTTGTTCTACTAACGCTTCTTGGAACAAGTAAAGGGGCATTGTTATGTGAGGGTAAAATCTCTATGCAACGATGGTATGAAAAGGAATGGTCACGCGACATCTTCCATCATTTGATCTATTCAAGGGTATCGTGTGAAGCAAAGGTGACATCAATGACCTCTCGTCTCTCTCCAGCAATAAAGGTGGGATAATTGCCCTTGTGACAAACATAAAGGTTAGAGGACAAAACATAATCTAGAAGAGTCTCACCTCTATCTTTCATTTCGGTACATCTACAAATTGTATGACGTCCACATAAAGAAAAAGACTCTTTTTATCAGGGATGTAGAGCCACGACAAAATTGGATGACTTCAACTCCTGCATTTGCATTGAAAGAATTCACGACTCCGACTCCTGTATATGGAAAATCCAGACTTCGACTGCTCCATTTGAGAATGCACGACTCCACTACAGCTTGAACTCCAATATTAAAAAACCCGGTTTCTTATGTATCCTTTGCATTCATAACGACACAAATCCCTAGTATTGCCACAAAAAGTACTTGCCATACACATCGGCTCAGTTTTTAGCAAAAACCCAAGCAAATTAAACAAATGTTGACATACTCTTTCCAATTGGTTCCATCCTTCGCCTTTTCTCGCCAGTTGGTACCACCAAGGAAGGATACGGAGAGATTCTTCTATCTGGTCTTTCTAGCGGAGTCTGGATGGTCATATTCTATTGCTTCCATCGAGTATGTCACCGAAAACTTTTCGCGCTGGTTCATATTCATCCACTCTGTTAACATGGCGTAGCCAATGCAATTGCTCTAATTTGACACGCATATCTATGCCTATTCCGGAATAAACTCCTCGTTTTCTTTAATGGGACCATATATTTTACAGAGAATTTACATCTCGTATATTCCCACGTATTTTTCATTCGCTTGCGATATGACGCAAGTTTCGGAACAATATTCTATGATAAATATATAAAATATGCGTCTGGTTTAGATAGTCTTTTGTTTGGCGAGAAACAGATTTGTTGTTAAACTGTTTGTGGAGCTCAAAATTGCATATATTTGCAAACACAATTGTCCTATTTATCTCCAGGCTGATCTTGTTTGTCTTGTCCACAGCGAATCCAAGTTATATAAATTCATCGACGACTTCAAAATGAAAACGGTTGTCGACGTTCAAGTGTCGACCCAATAAATTTTGTGTTGCCTGCGTTAACAGAAAGTCCTACCTTCGTTGGTTCCTTTTAAAAATACTGTAGCAACCTCTCGCAGGATTCGCCCAATGATGTCAATGTCGTCAGCATACGCGAGTAGCATATACCTTTTCATGGTGCTGGCTGAGAAGTGGTGAGAAGTGTTCTCTCCACATTGTAAGCACACACTTTTTATCTGTCAACAGATTCCTATTCTCGCCCTGCACTAGGAAATTCGGTCCGTTTTTCAATTTTCTCATCATTTGGAAAAAAATTTTCTGGATTCATTATTTTTTGTGCACATTTCGGTCTTTTAACTCTCTCTCTCTCTCTCTCTGGCTCCACTGTCACTTTTTCTTGCCAACCACTCAGTTTCCTCCCTTGTCAACCTATGACAGTTTTGCTACCATATGTGCAGTGTCTTCTAAAGAATTGGATATTTGTAATCGGGGGTCTACAATCCGAAAATCCTGCCATGATATTTACAGGGTTCTTGAATAAAGACGACATCGGCTCCGTATTTTTGTATATATATAATACCATTTCAGGAGCACGAGAGCTGGAGAACAACATCTACACGCTTGTTTGGATGCAATTATAACGAGTGTTTGGAGCTTGTAGCAAGTACAGTATGCTTGTGTCCAAACACAACGTGTTTGCTATTCAATATTACATGTTGGAGACACAATGATTAATATGTCATAATACATGTCTTTGCGACCCAAGTATATCTGTGTTTGGGATACAAATACAGCTGTCTTCGTTGCACTATTTACTCTCTTTTGAGAGCAAGTGAATAAAAGAGGTACATGGAGAGATTATTCACAATCAAAGTTGTTTGTGTGAAGCTGTATTTTTGCATTAGTTTTCTTAAAAATTCCTCAATGCGTGTGTCAGTTGAAGATGCAGTGGACATTTCTTACATCTGTTGCGTGTTAGTTGCATGTATTCAGTCGTCAATCGGACAAAGAATAGCAAATGCGCTTGGTTAATTAAGTAAGCGTACTGTGGAAAAATTGTATACACCCTAATTTTATATGTTTTGGTTTATGCCAATCAATATTACATGTTGGAGACACAATGATTAAAATGTAATCATATACGTGTTTGGGATCCAAATATATCTGTGTTTACGATACAACCAGAGCTGTAGTTATAGGGTTCATGCCCCGAGTGTTGGTCGAAATCTTAACAATGTCAAGCTACTGTGATACTTTTCTCGTGCTATTGTTTGAAGGAGAAACCATATTTTCATTCCACGACATCCATATATCGTTAAAATACCTTTGACGCAGGTCCATAAAGAAATGTGATATTATTCAATTTTCAAAATTAAAACAATCTTCGGCATATCAGACAGAAAGGTTAATAGCTATTCGCTCTGGTTGCAGACTATAGCCTAGTGTTAAGTCGATTCAAAGCTTCAACATTTATTAATATTCTTTAATATTGTACAGAACTTAAACACATTTCAATATTTTTCCTACCAACGCACATAGGTCTGGCGAGCTACATTTTTTGGCCAAAACTAAAAATCGTGCACATAACAACACAATGAAGTTAAACACACAATTATTAGCAATAAAAATTAAATTTATTGAGTTTTAGAAAAGGAAATTGTTTTTTAACCCATATAGAACCGAAGGTACATATTAGTCCCCTTATGTTTTACTATATTTAAGTATTATTACACCGTGAGGCAGTAAATATTAGACCCGAAAAGCAACATACATATATGAAACTGAAGTCTGAATAAAAAAACGTGCGTTCACAGTTCATCATTCATGAAATACCTGTTTATATTAACCATATTAAATTTAAACTGAAGTACATTTCTAATTTCATTTAATTTACTTTTTAAATTTAAGTATTATAAGAAATCAGTCAGTTCATTTTCTAAAATTAAATTATCTTCTTCATTTTGTTCTTCAGGTTCATCTGTACTTTCTTCGCTATCCGTAGTTTCAGGAAGATCCTCAAAAGTTTCAGGAAGATCCTCGCAGCTTAATAAAGCAATAACTTCAGGTGGTAGTGTTAAGCGCTTTCTTTGATTTACGCGTGTATTTATTCGAAGAGACGATATTAAAGGGTCTGAGGTATCCAAAGCTCTATTAAATACATCAAAGAGATTGTCTCTGCGGCTAGTTCTGCGGGCGTGATCTAATCTGTCGCTCTTGTATACCTTGTTTCTAGATTCAGCTGCATCTTCTCCAAAACAACCCACTGGAAGCAATGTGTTTAACATTATGTCTTTACAATGAATAAGCACTTTATGAACAGTTGGGGTCATGGGACACCAGTAGTATATATTTTGAATACGTTGCGCGGTTTCAAAACAATAGGTCTCAAACTTGTCTAATTGAAGGGGAAATTGACATTGTAAGCAAATTAAAATTATTTTTAAACGAAAAATCACTTCAATGTCAAGTCCAGTTATTTCAGAAAAATTTTCATATTCTGAGAACGCACGTCGGGAGGTGTTGCCGTCGTTTGTTGATCCAAACCCTCCCACTTTCGGCATATCAACACGGAGTCCAAGCATTGACCAAAAATCGTCTTGAATGCGTTTTTTTCTTGCTTTTACATTCTCCTTATCGCCAATGTCACATATTCTCCACTTTTTAACATCGCTTTTGTACGCCAGGTGTAGTAAATATTCAAAAAATCTAATTTGACAGTGTAAGGGACTTATACCATATTTCAAATTCATTTCTTTTGGTTTGAATCTTTCGCATTTGTAGTCTTTAATATTAATAAAATCCGTAGGCGACGCTCCGCAAATGGGACAAGACTGTGTTGATTTTGTCTCTGTCAGGATATTTAAAACTTTTCCATCAATAACAGTTAAATTCATATTAAATGATATTTCCACTGCTTTGAATTCTTCAATTTGTATTGTGAGGCTTTCCAGCTCTTCAATCTGTTTCCTTAATTCAGCACCTTCTTTTAAGACTACTTCTTTCGTTTCCTTTACGAATTCCAGTTTCAATGGTCTACAAAACCTGGTAGATTGGGGGGTTCTATTGCACCAGATCACTCTTCCTGAACCATCTATAAGTCTCAAGGGAATTACCGTGGTTGCCAATAGAGAGGAATCTGCGTAACAGGATGTATTTGGCTTTTGAAATAGTTGATTAAATTGGGCTTGGCCGGTGCTGCTATCAAACCCATAGCTTAAAATTAACTCTGCTGATATGTAGTTGCTTTTGCTTCTATTCATTATTGATGATACTACTTCTCTCTGCATTTCAATAATTCTTTTTGCAGTGTGTATTAAAAGCTGTTGTAGTGGAACTTTGGCAACGGTTTCACTTACACAGACTTCATTTGGTCTACAACTATTTTTTGCTGCCAATAGTCTCATATAGGATGGAAATATGTCAGACTTTCTTTGTGTACTTTCCAGCCTTATGTTGCAATATTGCCTCTTTGTGAAATTATTTTCTAGAAAGAATGCTAGCGCCTCCTCATCTGACAGAGCAATTGGACGATTATCATTTTCCGAACACAATTTTCGTAGCTTAGATGGTCTTGCCGGACTTGCCATAGTTTTTTTGAGAATGACGACTAAATCTTTCTTACCTTCTTTTCGAGCCGACATTAGTGATGCTTGCATTAGTATTTCAGTCTCATTTGCTGTGGACTTTGATAGTTTAGCTGCCTCCCTTCTTTTACTGCGATCAGACATTTCCGAAAATTGCATTCGAGGCCGTCCGCAGGTTGATGAAGGCGTAGCTGCTGAGATTTCTTCCTCCAACGAAAAAGTATCTTCACCAATTAAGCTACTTGCTACGGGGGCTTTAAATATTATTTCCTTTTGAAGCCAGTTATTATTTTGTGAATGAAAAACGTCAATTGATCTAAACGCTTTCTGCCATTTTGCATCCAGTCTAGAGGCATAAACTCTAATTTTGTCTTTCAAATACTTCTCATAATCAATAGAAATATTCGATTCTCCGATCTTTTCACGAATATAATTGAAAAGAACTTCGCCTTTTTTTATATTTCCAGGTCTACTTCGCCAAACTCGTAAAAGGTCGGAATTTTTAAAGATAAAGTTGCCTGAAAAACAAACAGATTTATCAATATTTTGCAGCATTTTGCACAATATCATTGCTGCGTCGAAAGCACCACAACTCACTGTAACTTTGTGCGTTGTTGGTTTATTGAACTCCATTGAACGTTTTTAGTTATACTCTATAGATTGTTTGTTTAGAAGCAAAAATCTAAAATTTTGAGGTTATGGAGTTTTTTAATATTTTTTCTTATTACCACATTTTTTTTTAAATGTTTCACTGCTGAAAATTTAAGTACTTACCATCGTTATTAATATCCATAATTAATTGATTAAAAATTTGTTTTTATTTGTTTTTAACTTTTGATTGAAAAACACTAAAAAATCACTCCACGTGTCTAAGTTTTCTACTGCACTAAAAATCATTGAACTTCCTCGCTTCACAGCATAACGGTTGATTGAAGTTTGCAATAACAAAATATTGTTTGTGTTTTTTTGAAGTGTTTGCGACAATATTACAACAACAAATATCGAAATAAAAGTTTAGAGTTTTGGCCAAAAAATTTAGCTCGTCAGACCTATGTGCAACGGTTTTCGAGCTCTAAGGGCGAGTTTCACACTCGTCATTTAAAAGCTCAATTTCAAAGCTCACAGAAAATTTTCATATTAAATGATAAACATCAGGAATTTACATTGCATTTAAATGCAGAATTTTTAACTGTGAAACTGAGCATAATCAATTCAAATTACAAAATACAATTTAGCCATTCATTTTATTTGAACCTCGTAAACAAACAGAAGGCTGCCTGCAATAGTTTACCACTAAAACGTTTAAACTACCAATTGCAGAATGCGCCTTAAGCCATAGAGGGAAAACCACAAACACATTGTACTTGAAATTCTTAAAAGGAGCTTAAGCAAACCGCAGCTGCAATACAAAATAATAAAGCTGTATCTGCCTTCAGCATCAACAACAAACCCAAGCCAATTGTTGTCTACAGGACAAGACAAAAAGCACACACACACACACAGGGATGCCTAGTTACAGTTGTAGAATAGAAGCCTGAGTCTGTTGTGTCTCGATTTGCTTGTATTCCAACAAAATTATATTTATCTATTTAGTATTTGTATTCGTCTTATATCCTTAACTGCATTATAGTCGGCAAGAGAAGCGCCGAGAGTATCCAAGAATGTACCACGCCAAAGGACCTTGAAAATATCCGCATCCGAAGTCTGCAACAAAATGCAATATGCTATGAGAAACAAAAAAAAAAGTTGTTTGTCGCTGATGAGGATGATATTAACGTCGGCAATGTTGATGATGCTTTAATTCTCTTGCCGGTGTTAATGGTGGCGGACAGATGGAATTTAGAAATAAATAAACCAAATCATTGTAGGGATTTATAAAGTCATAACCTCTGAATCACTCACACATACTTATAATAAAATTTATGTGAATATAGAATTTGTAAACAGAGAACAGAAATCTATTTGTTAGGGTCAAAATTGCACTTCTGATAACGTCGTGTAATCTAATTTTAGCCTTTGGCTGAATCAGCTGGCATCCATGTCACAGCTGAGCGACATGGTATTTGGATTTTGATAGCGAACACAGTACCTAAGAGAATAAGCGATAAGCAACTAGAGCAAACCATGCAGCAAAATAAGTTTAAATAGTGTTTGATTGGTACTAATGACAGCTAAATATGTTTTATGTTGGTTGCATCTAATCAAAATACGTGTTCCCTTTTATTTCTGTCCGTTTTATATGATTTACTGATACGTGCAGGAACGCGCTCAATGAGTCCTGCAAGACCAGTGGTTATAATGCTGCCAAGGGGAACAAAAACCCTCATTGGTGGAACGCTGAGCTTCAGGATCTAAGATCGTCCATTAGGCGGCCTTTTAACAATACCAAAAAGATCGGCGACCAAAGGGATTGGTACGTTTACAAGATTAGTCTTAATCTACATAAAGGTGAAATAAAGAAAGCCCAACGTAAATCCTGGCGAAACTTCTGTGAATCTATTGAGGGAACCAGCCAGACTGCACGCTTAAGATACGTGCTCGCTAAAAACCCACCGTGTGCGGGGTTCTTAATGAAAGACGCTGGAACGTGGACGTATTCGTCTGAAGAGTCTCTTGGGATTCTCTGGATACCCACTTTCCCAAAGATGACCGGAATGCTCGTCATCAGGCAGAAGAGCTAGGCGGAAACTCACCTAGCTTAGAAAAAGTTCGCTCAATAGTGAGCAGAAAAAATCTGATATGGGCCATTATATGCTTTAAGCCCTATAAATCAGCCGGACCTGACGGGATAATTCCCGCGCAACTACAGGAGGCACTATACCTATATTGTAGTTGGTTGGAGGCAATCTTCAGGGGCTGCCTTATGCTTGGAGTCATTCCTAGCATTTGCAAGCAAACGAAAGTGGTTTTCGTCCCGAAAGCGGGCAAATGCTCTCATTTCAAACCAAAGTACTTTAGACCAATCAGTCTATCATCCTTTGTTCTTAAGACATTTGAAAGGTTGCTGGATATTCACGTTCGAAGTAATCTACCACAGAATGTACTATCGAGTTCCAGCATGCCTATATCAAGGGCAGGTCAACTGAGGCGGCTCTCTACTCTATAGTCAGCATAATAGAGAACTCTATTGCGAATAACGTCTTCGCTCTACGGACCTTCCTGGACATGGAGGGAGCCTTCAATAATATTCAACCTTCGGCGATTTTTAGGTCGGTACAGAATGTAGGAGTCGACAGCTTAGTGACACGCCTAATTGGGAAGCTTCTGGTTGACAGTGGAGGTCCCTCCAAAAGAAATATATTCTGAATTCATTGATGAAAATTCAAAGATCAGCACTGATTAGCGTTAGTGGGGCAATGGGAACGACGTCAGGTACTGCACTTAGTGCTACCCTGAACATCTGTACTTCTGATATCATGGCCGAATCGGGAGCCGCTACATCCTTGGTGAGAATCAGATATTGTGGCGTTTTGATATCGGAGAATTCCGGACACGCTGCTGAATTACTACACCGGATCAACTCTATTCCCGTAAAAAAGGATTAATGTTTCCGCTACCATCTACCAGCGACAAATCTGAGGACTTCTATTCCGAACAGGAATACCTGGGAAAAGCCACTGTAAGGGGATACCAGTAGTATCTGATTTTCACGGATGGCTCATAGTTGGACGAGCAAGTAGGCTATGGGGTCCATTCACCGGATCTGAATGTAAATATCTCCTTCAAGCTGCCTGATCACTGTAGTGTATTTCAGGCGGAAATCACCGCCATACTGGAGGTTGCTGAACTACTGAAAAGTAGTGTCACAACCCTCCGGAGAATATGTATCGACACAGCCAGGCAGGCTGCCATAAAATCCCTGTAAGCCATGTTTGCTACGTCCCTGACGGCGAAAGAATGCACCTCATCACTTAGGTAGATGGCAGAGTGTTTTGACATCAGGCTCATCTGTGTACCGGGACACAGCGACATTCCAGGCAATTGCGTAGCGGATGCGTTAGCTAGACAGGGCACTACGGCACAGGTTCTTGCGGCACAAGAATGTGCTAGTATGCCAATCTCTACCTGCCGTTTGCAGATCAGGCAGTGGGCCGAGAATATGTTCAAGAACAAGTGGAGACTTACTTCTACTTGCAAACAAGCAAGGGTCCTTTGGCCACAGGTGAGCTGGAAGAGGACTAGACAACTACTTAACTTGCCGAGAGGCAGGTTATCCACACTGAGAGGAACACTTACGGGACATTGTCTTGTAGGAAAACACGCCCTAAGATTGGGACATAGAAACTCCACTCTCTGTAGATGCAGCATGGAAGAGGACGAGGAAACGACGAAACACCTTCTCTTGGATTGCCCTGCTCTGGCAGGACTGAGAAGTAGGATATTCGGAATACATCTAGTTAGCACCGTAGCCCTACAGGATATTCCTGTAGGTCTTATAGACAAATTTATTGAAAGGGCAAATTGGCTGGACGACTAGTCAATAGTTGCTATGGAGGAATCTGCAGGTATCACAATGGGCTTCTTTAGCCTAAGTGTGCTAGACAGCGTGCTGTCTTGCAGCCTTTTCAACCAACCAACCAAAAAACGTCATTTGGGAATCATCAGAAAACAAACCAATGTACATTGCTAGGGGAGGAAAAAACTCTTTTTACGCACCATAAAATGTGCGTCGTCTTATATATAATACAAAATATGCATTATTTAAATTATAAACTCCGGTTCATTTATTTAATGGCACTAAAAATTCCATATTCAGCAGCCTGTATCTTTTTCAATTTGTACCCGATTGCAGAATTTTAAAATGGAAATGGAAGCTAGACATCCTGAGATAAAAACAAATCATGACAATAGCGGTTTCTTAACTAAGAAACTTTTTTGGAGTAATTTATAAAAAAAGTCCAAAAATGTGGCACTGTTTTGGTTCACTTGAATAAAGACACTTTATCATTTTTTTTTTATTATTTTTAAAGTAAGCGATGATTTTTTGCAGGGAGCATTTGTTTATTACAATTTATTACATCCTAATCATTTTACGAGTCAAAATGGCACAACAAAAAATTTTAAACCTATCGAGTAATTAAGAGCTGTGAGTATCTTAAATACCTGAAATTACAACAAAAGCCGCCACTTAATTCTCCTCGTAACGAAAAGCGGCTTCAATTCGCAAGAGACTACATGGTATGGGATGTGCAGCCAAGAGTTCATGTAAATGACTGGAAAACCGTTGTATTCACGGATGAGAAGAAGCTTAATTTGGATGAGCCTCATGGCTACAACTATTATTTCCATGATCTGCGCAAAGAACCGACATCACAGATGAGAGGGCGGCGTTATGGTGTGGGTTGCTATTACGTACTATGGCACCATCGATCTTGAACTTCAAAGGGCAAAAATTACTTCAGTGAACTATTTGCTCCCATATCTTGGATATTGCAACAGGATAATGCACCTATAAGTAGCAATATGTTAAAAACGACTTTTTGCGAAAAAGAACTTTTTTATTGTTGAATATGAATCTTTGGGGACTCAGAAACAATATTTATTCCACGAGTTTTTTTTTTAAAAATTAGTTGTATTTCAAAATATAACACAGTTTAACCATTTTCGTGGGCTTAAAAATTAAAAAATTAAATTAAAAAAAAAAAAAATGTGGAATTTTTTAATTTTTTACAATAAACTGGGTTAGTAGCCTTTCATTTAAGATGAATATTTCTTTCGTACACTGAGAGAAAAAAAATTATTATAATAATAAGTGGTAAAGGTAGATACGACTTTTTCATTTAAAATGGCACAAAAACGGCTAAAGATTTTTGGCCAAAATTCTCCATTTCTCGTTTAGAACCTTAAAGTCTAAAATTCCACCAAGGCGCTTCACGTCACAAAGCTTAGTTTGGACGTTATGAGTTGAGGAAGGTAAAAAAGCTAAAAATTTTGAATTTTTTCCCTTTTTCTTCAAGTTTTTTCAATTTTTTTTCCAAACGAAACATTGTACTTGTTTTTCGGATATTAATAAAATTACAGGAAAAAATTCGTAAACAGTTGAAAAATCAATGACAACAAAAACACCCTATAATTCACATATCATGTAATTGAGGGCCACCCTAACGAGCATTTCAGATAGCCGAATGTATCCCCAAATCAGTACATATAATTTGGTACATATATCTTTAAATTGGAAAAACCACTTTTTTTGACATATTGCTACCTATAAGCAACGCCAGAGTAGTAAAGGAGTTCATTGCAAGCCAAAATGTTAATATTCTTGACTGGCCACCCTATTCGCCAGATCTAAACATTATCGAAAATGTCTGGGGTTGGTTATCCCGTAAGATCTATGAAGGAGGTAGACAATTTGATGACAAGCAGTCACTAATTCAGGCCATTAAGGATGCTTGGAATCAAATTTCCTTGGATTACATAAATTCTCTTGATCTCTCAATGGAAACCCGTATATTTGAAGTTCTTAAAAACAAAGGGGGTTGTACCCATTACTAATAATTCTTAAATAACGTAAAATCAACTAAAAAATACAAGAAAAAATTTTTTTTATTAAAATTAGTTAAAGTGCCTTTATTCAAGTGAACCAAAAAAAAAGCACATTTTTTGCCTTTTTTGTAAACTGCTCAAAAAACGTTCCTCAGATAAGAAACCACTATCTTCATGATTTTTTTTAATATCTCAAGATGTCTAGCTTCCATTTTCATTTTAAAATTCTGTAATTGGCTACAAGTTACAAAAGATTCAGGCAGCTGAATATGGAATTTTTAGTGCCTTTAAATAAGTGAACCGGAGTGTATTTAACACAGTGTTAGGTTTTGCAAAAATATTTTATGAATTTTATTTATTTTTTTTGGATTTTTCGATTTAGACTCACTTTTGACAGCCACTAACTTCTATTTGGTTGGATGTATCGGTAAACATTCTTCAACAAAGTTGTTCCAAATATTTTGGGATACAACATTAGGAAACACATCTTACCAGTAAAAAAATGTTTTTGGGCAGAAAAGTAATTTTCCAACTTTCTTTGAGTTTTCCGTTCACAAATTGCCAGGAATCACATTCTTTTGCCACATAAGACAAAACCTCTCACTATATAACTAAATTTATTTAGTCAACATCCTTTACAATTATCAAATTCCACTTAATTAACAATTTCACTTAATTTTACCTTTTTTACACTGAAAAGATTTTTGTTGTTTAATTGGTGTTTGAATCAAAGGAAAAAAAACAATGGTTTAAAAAATCTGTGAGTGTTCGAACTCACGGGCGATGTTACACGGTACCTGTTCGATTTCTATGTTACATTGGAAAATAAAAGAAAAATTTCAAGATCTTTCAAACATTAATATATTCATTTAATAAGTATTGATCAAGGTTTATATGGTGCCCAGAATGCAGTCAATTCCAAAAGCCATTATACGAAATGTACTTACTTCCATTATACATAAAATTTACTCTAAAATTGTTTTGTTGTGGTTTGAAATCGTTTTTTTTTTGTACTGAAGGCTCTTTTGCTATTGCACTTTCTTTTTTCTTACATCTGCTTTAACATTAGATGTAATATTGATAATCTAGATAAAGTAATATTTATCAAAATTTATAAACAGAACGTCGACAAAAAGTATTGAATAGAATAGAGAACTTATTGCACTCCTTTTCCGCTTTCATGTAGAGAGTCTGAGGGAAAGACCATTAAGACCTTTCTTTCTATGCGACAAACAGCTGATTTGGGAGTCACTAACAAGCGAACGAAAACATATGCAATTCAGTACAAAATCGGACCCCACTTACACCCTCTCCTACAAAATCCAAGCGAACGAAACCAGTCACTCACTTTCGTTTCAAAATGCGAGTCACTATCTTTCGACTTGTCATTCGCATGGTTTTACGTGTGTTTGTTGTTCAAAGCAATAACATAAAGTTGTGGTTCGCCATTTAATTTCGGAGCGAGAGAGTTGCCGCAAAGTTTACGTTTTTGTGCTGAAATTGAAATATATTTTAATAACTAATTTATTATAATGACATTATTTTCTGTCCATTGTGATTCTTTCATTGAATTCTATTTAAATTGTTTTTGTTTCAACCTTTTACTCGATTTCCAGCTATGCGACAACCAAAAGACAAGTGACTGGTTTTGACATTTTCGTTCGCATAGATGACAGGGAAAATAGTTAGTGGCTTCCGATTTTGCAAACACACAATCACACAATAACATTTAGAGCCTGTGATAAGAACGAAAGTGAGTGACTGGCTTTCGTTCGCTTAGGTTTTCTTTCGAGATCGTGACTTTGGCTGTTATTCTCTTTATAGAATATTTCAATCTAAATGCACCATTTCGACAATGTTATTACATAAAACAATACAAAAAACATAAATATTTCAAAAGGCATCAATGTTTCACATCAAAATTATGAATGGACCAAGGTATGACAAAAAGGGAGTAATACGTTTTGAATCATTCGCCAGATGTCGCCAGGGTTTTTGAGTCATAAAATTCGTTCCATGAGTTCTCTATACTATTCAACAGAGATGTCAACTCTATAAGAACGAAACGCGCCGTCGAAATACCCAAAAAAGTGCTAAAACGTGTCAAATAACGAAAACGGCTTCAGAAACCCCAAAAGTGCTAAATAATAAAAAAATAAGGGGTTTCCCACTAGGGCAGTTCATGGCGGCTATGTTCTTTTGCTGTTTTCGACGACAGCCATTTTCGTTCAACGGGTAGACCCACAAGCATTGCCCGATTTAGGACAATATTAACCATTACCAACTTATTTTTATTAAATTTTAACATCCCTTGTGGAAAATTGTTTCAGATGTCCAACCGAAGAAAGTGCAAATTTGACGGATGCATCATTTTTGTTCTTCTGTTGCATCGACAAGATTAAAATTGAAAATCTGTGGTTGTACCAACTGAATACAGTCCAAAGGCACCATTTCATTAACATGTTTTTTTGTTTTAGAATGGTTTGTTCTAGCGAAGTGTGTTGCAGAAATCATACATTTGTAGTAAATACACATTGATCTGGCTCACCAGCGAGGGAGGGGATTAACCACTACTTAAAAGAGGGTTCTGCCAGGGGATTTTTCCTGCCGCATGTGATCGACCATGATGTTGGAAATTCATTGAAAACAAAGTAGATAGGTGATAGAGCGATAAGCAACCAGAAGCAAACCATGTAGCAAACTAAGTTTAAATAGCATTTAATAGATAATAATGAAATCTAAATTATGTTTTATGTTGATGCATCGAACAAAAATACGCTCTTAGTAAATATAAATATGTAATTAGTTTGTTTTGACAAATATATTTAAATTATTCCGGTGGAGAAATATGTCTACCACTTTCGGTTGTTACAAAGGAACTGATTTAAGATGTGTACGTGACCCACCACACATGCTCACCATATTCTCTTGCTGGCTTCTTTTTTATGCTCGTTAATTTTTCCGACTGCTGTTCTCTTTTGATCGTCTTAAAAATTAGTTTCGTTGCATTAACAACTAATTCATTGCAGTAACGAAATTATTTCGTCAACTATACAAGTTGGCAAAACTCCAAAATAAACAAATAATAAAAATAAACGTAAGACATAAATCAAATATGTGTCAATAGTTTAAATCTCATGCACTTACTTTTTTTTTAATTTTTAACTACTTTATCTACAAAATGCAAATTAAATAAAATTGTTGCAAGAAGGAAATATCAGTTGTTGCAGCAGGGAAATGAAAAATTGCCAAAGAAATCATGTATGCAATTTGTTGGCTCCTGGTCGTTAACCTGGAGGCCTAAGTTTCAAGGTTTTTGCTTAAAGAAAACCATTAACGAATTCAACTTGAATTCAGGAACAAAACGTTTTCTTTTATTGAAGTTTTGGAAACGACTTAAAACTAATATAACAACATTGTCCGGTTCATGCGGTTAGATCAAAAGAGTTTCAAGAAGAAACTCAAGTAATTGAGATAAAAGGAGAGTTCAAGAGAGAAAAACAAAAATTACTAAATTTTAGAACTTATTGTACTAAAGGAAACAACTCAGTTAATAGAACAAAGTAAGACAGTATATAACTACATTAGAATTGAAATATAATGATGTTAAGCACCAAGGCCTGGTTGAACGGTGCGATCAACACAATTTTTCGTTGCAGCGACAACCAAAACCAAACGTAAAAACGTTAAAGAAAATGTTGCATCCATACGACGAATCGGGTTTCTTTCAGTGCAGTGTGTACAACAGTGCAATTGAATTTTTTATAATATTATACAATTAGCTTTTATGTCGATTAGTTCGGGCATATTTCGTATAATGGTGTTTATATGCAGCTAATTATAGAATGAACGAGGCTTCAAAGCAAACAATTTCTGTAGCTGAACCAAAAAATATTAATTTAAAAAATTAAGAAAAAAAAGAAAGTTTACCAACTTGGATTTAATGGGTAACCACTGGTTATGAAATTAATGATTTCAATTTGAAAATTGTATAAACTTTTAATATGACTATACAAAGGAATTGGAAAAAACAACTACCGGAATTCAGTAACTTTTTAAGAATAAAAATCGGTAGTTAAATTGGAAAAATTCGAAAATTTAGTGTTGAAATTTTGTGAATATTAAAAATGTAACTGCCGATTTTTATCCTTGAAATGTTACACAGTTCAGGTGCTAGGCTGGCACAGGTTTTGAATCTTTCGATATCCATTTCCTTTTAACTGATAACGACAATAAGTTTAAATTTTTATAATAAATTAGATTCTTAATGAGTTGTCAGAAAGCTTCCGATAATATTTAATCCCCTAAGATTTCTTTCCAATAATATTCTCAGTTGTATTTTGCAACGGATTACCTGAAGTATCACAGAAAACCCATACCTGGGACAAATGAATTCTATGACAATTATAATATGTAATTTAATCTGAATTACTTCAACTTCAAACAACTTTAAACACCACTGAAAATAGTACTTATTTTCAAAGCATTTACTTCATATCTGGTTTCGCTTTTTACATATGTTATATGTACCGGTTTATGAATATGAAAGTGGATATTACGAGGTAACTCCAATCGAAGCCACAAACCACTACACATAAAACACTTTAAAATCGGCATTGCCAGCAGTCACACACATTCAAAATATCAAACTCATTCCCATATTTCATTACAATGGGACTCTCATTCCACAACCTGCATTTGCATTGCCTGAGAAAATGGAATTTCAAAATTTGTAAATATCATTGCCAAAAATCGTAACTCTTTTGCATTTGCATTAGATAAGGTAATGCTAATACAAATCTAATTAAAAATCTAATTAAAAAATCCCAATACTGCACAAAAGTATAAAGTTTACGAGTACTATTTGGGGAAAACCTTGCGTTTCTCACCTTCAAATATTGCAACAAAAATTAAAAAACTTTGGTTCGTCTCCAAAAAGTATGCAACAAATGCTTAACAATCTTGTGGTTTAGGCCAAATGATCACATACATGTATATACATACTTATGTATATATTATTGCCCTATATTATTTTATGTCACTTCTCTACTAGGTGGTAATTAGTGGTCTCTTTAATATTTTTGGCATTGTACTCTATCATTTTATTGTGTGGTGCGGCTTGTGGCTCGTACAAAGAGGTCAGGGTTGTAAAAGAAATTTAATCCACAAAGTATGCAATGAAAATGTTAAAAAGTTATAGCCAACCAAACATATGATGGCTGTAAATCATCATTTTATTTTTGACATTGATTCATGTGAAAATATTGGCATAATAATAATTTGTGCATAAAAGAGGGGAAGATTTGAGGAGGAAACACACCACCATCACATGGTGCGTGCGTGCGAGTGAGAATATGGTATGTTTTATCCTAAATGTATGCAGGGTTTTCGTATGAAATATAGTTTTTTTTTTTTGTGACAGTCTTTATATTGATTATTTTTCTTTTGTTATTTATGTGCCAAATGTGCACAGATGCTCAAGGATTCAAGCCAGTTATATTGGGTAGTTAGATTCATCAGACTTTATACTAACTTTAAATTTTGGGGCATTTTGAAAAAATAAAAAAAATGCTTCTATAGAATTAAATTAAATACATATTGGAACAATTCATGTCAACCAGGACAAATAATAATATTAATGGATACGAGTTTTTGGAAACTTTAAAAAATGTTCTGATTTAAACCGCATATCTAACGCAACTGCTACATTTTGAATTTCCATTTCCTCAGCCAATGCAAAGGCAGGTTGTGTAATTGGATGTCAATTGTAATGAAATGGTGGAATGCTCTTGAAATTTTGAATTTGTTTGAGTATTGGCAATTCTAAAGCATTTTATTTTAAAGCATGGCAATTTTAAAGCATTTTATATGTAGTGGTTGGTGACTTCGATGAGTATTGCCAAAGATGATAGAAATACCATCCACGGTGTATTCGATTATTCATCATTTTCAGTATATGGCAAAGGCTGTTTCCATGCGACCATTTTTCACTCAGACACGACGAAAAAGCACATACAAATCATTTTGGGACGAAGTTCCTCATCGCACGTTGCGGGATTGGGGCTAAATAAATAAATAAATACCGCTTGTTTTAACTCTATTAGGCAAATACCAACTATTACATACTCACAGTCCGCATTAGGATCGAGTTTTCCCTATAAGTGCGGATTTAGGAAAAGCCGCGGTTTTCTACTGAATATTCTGTTCCCTGGAAAGAAAGTATTTCCAGCAAAACACACCCCATTATAATAAAAAATCAATGAGTGTTCCAACTCACGGGCGATGTGTTAACATCTTTTGTTACGCGGTACCTGTTCGATTTCTATGAACACATTAGTAAATGTTACATTGGAAAATAAAAAAAAAAAGTTTTTGTGCTACTGCACTGTCTTTTTTCCTACATCTGCTTTAACATTAGATGAAACATTATTAAAATAAATAAAGCAATACTTAGCTCACTGAAATAATTGTTTTTTTTTTTTGTCATAAACAGAGCGACGATAAAAAGTATTGAATAGTATAGAGAACTTATTGCACTTTTCCCAACCTCATATTCGAGAGTCTGAGTAAAAGAGCATAAACAAGTCTTATTCTCTGTATAGAATATTTCAATATAAATGCACCATTTCGACAATTTTATTACATTAAACAATACAAAAAGCATAAATGTTTCAAAAGTCAACAATGTTTCACATCAAAATTATAAGAGGACCAAGTTGTAATAAAAAGAGAGTAATACGTTTTGAATCTTTCGCCAGATGTCGCCAGTGCTTTTGAGTCACAAAATTCGTTCCATGAGTTGTCTATACTGTTCAATACTCTTTGGCGACGACGACCTGCTTGTTTGTTCGCTGCCTCTACATTAATATCATCATACTTATTTTTAGGCAGAGACTATTGTTGTACAATAACCACGTATGTGATGCTAAGGCATGTGTTCACTTTGATAGATTGTCCTACCCGTGCCTATAGATGTTAACACATCAATAACGATAAAACAGCGACACACAAACTCAGACACTTACTCCGGAGCTCAAACCAGCAGACCACGGACAGCGTGGGCAATTCTTTCAAAGTCAAGTCAATGACAATTTTTCATATAAAGTCATCTTCTCCGATGAAGCGTATTTCCATCTGAGTGGCTTTGTGAATACACAAAATTGTCGAATTTGGGGCTCAGAAAATCCTCATGCAAACAATGAGAAACACATGGACTCACAACGAGCAATTGTCTGGTGTGGAGTTTGGTCAGGTGGCATGATTGGGCCTTACCTTTTTGAAGATGAGGCCCAAATAGAAGTGACTGTGAACGGCATTCTTTATAGGAACATGATAACGGAGTTATTATGGCCTCAATTGGACAACATGTGGTTACAGCAATATGGCGCCACCTACCACACCGCACAGGAAACAATCGATTTATTACAGCAACGATTTCCAGAACAAATTATTTCAAGAAATTCTGATGTCAACTGTGCGATTTCTGTCTTAGGGGTTTTGTGAAATCTCGGGTTTATGCGAATACACCAGAAACAAACAGAATTTAAAGTTTGAAGCCACATATAATAATTCCTGGTCTCAAATCCGAGATCCAACGCGTCATCGGTGAGATATAGCCGCATCTCTTTGAAAAATTCATGGAAAGTTTCATGAAAAGAGGAATGGCCTGTCATCAGAACCGTGGGAGTCATTTGACTGATATTTTATTCCATACTGTGTTTTATTTCAATGAAAAAGTGCATTTTTACTGAGACACCCTATAATATCATTGCGAAAAGTCATTACAAAAATTAGAAAATTACGCTAAAACCGGTCGAAAATTTCGCTGAAGTGTCGGTAGTGGAAATGCACCTTATGTGCCAAAATTTTGAGGAGTGATCAAAAAATTGTAAGAAGCTGGGTCGATTTGGGAGAGGAGATCTTCTGTTCGTCGACGTACCGATTGGGTCTCTCGAAAATATTACTGCTGTCAACAAGAGTGTCGCCGTAAAACCAGAATATCAATTCGACATCGTTCACAACAACTTCAAATTTTGCGAACGGCATTACTCGATACAGAAATATATTTCACCCCAAGCGTTTAAAAACTATATATTTGTTTTGCACGAAATTTGCCACCTCCAATAAAAAAACTACAAAAACTCCCCGAAAAGATAGGAGAAGGAATAAGTTGAGGAGTGCACCCCTATGTATAGCAAAATGGCCAAATATGAAGTAAAATTTTTTGTACTTTGATTTTCTGCGTGGTTTCTTTTTAAGCCTTTCTGGTCTTGAACATATGACTCTTATTTGACCCAGCTTCACTGTACGTCGCTAGATATATTCTCGTTTTAATACGACAACAAAGTGACACAATGTAAATCTAGGATGCGCAAATGCAAGGACGAAAAAAATCTTATGTTACATGTGTAAATAAATAATGTCCGCAATGTTTTTGTGGTTTGCATTGGCATCCCTGTGCAACGTATGTTATTTTCGTATAAGTTCATGTTGTTTTCAAAGCTTAAGAGTTCTGATTTTACTTATATACAATTTGAGGTTTTAAACAAACATCTTAGGTATGCAGTTAGTAACAGTAAATTAGTATCTGATAGTGTACATGGCTTGTTTGTCAATTTAATCTAATCTCCTTCAAACAAATGAACTCCCACACTTTATTAAACTGAACCAGGATCTGGCCTTAATATCTGTTATTGCATTTGAACCCAGTGTTGTCGGCTGACACACAAAAGCTCCCTAAAATTGACACTACCACCAACTTCTGTAAAGTGTGATATAGAAAAATCAGATGCCCTTAATATTCTGAAAACACCACCACTTCCCACTCCATCGCATGAAGGGATTGGGGAGAGCTTCCCACAACCAGTGAGCTCTGCGCTTTCTAATTTTTCACTCACTGATTGGGACCTACAGTTTTACACCTGTTCCAAAAGGTATTTTGAGAAGCTTTTTCGTGGCTAAGTACTCGATAGTGTCGCCATCACTAAGCACGGTGGCCGTCGTCAAAAGAAATGTAAGGTGGACAAATTAGGATACCACTGACAGCCCTTGATATGCTAGGCATGAAAATACAAGGGGACGTTCGATAGACTAATTGTGTATTTAACTTGTTGATATAACCGCTTTTTTATAGCGGTGCAATAGATACTTCCCTCCATCAGGTCTGCTAAGTTTTATACTGTATCCATATGACCTAAACTGGAATACGTTTCAGACGAATGAGCTCTCATGCCTTTTCTAGCGCTATTAGGGACACTACGACGTCTGACCCAAATGCTACCATTAAACATTGTCGGAATACGAGCTGTGTATCACAATTTGTATACATATTTCCACAGCCATTTTACTTCGGAGATAGATGTTATCATCCCTCGACCTAGAATATTCTGCTGAAATACCTGAATGTGTAAAAGGGCTGTCGAATGCTCGGCCAAATCACTATTCATATCAACAAAAGCTATATCCACTGTCTTATTTCCTTCTACTTGACTTCTCGCCAACACAATGCATCGTATTAATAGGAGGGTTCCCCCGAGTGTTGGTTGGAAAAAATAAATAAATTAAATATATTTTGTAAATGATCAGGGATGATATTAATTTTTCTACCTTTTTCTTAAAACGATTTATATATATTTATTCAAGCTATCTCTATTAATAGAAATAGCTAAAAACCATCAAATATCTCTATTAATAGAGATATACGGCCTCATTCATAAAAAGTTATGAGAGGTTTGAGAGACAGTCTATCATATCTTTCAAGTCATTTCATATCTTTTATCTATCAAATCTTTCACAACTTTTTATGAATAAGGCGGATAGGTTTTGGAAAGAAGTTTGGCAAAGTACATCCTCATGCCTCCTGGCAATCCGTATAGCTATTTCCAATCTTCATCAGCGGTTGTTTGGAATGCAAAGGAAAACTCGTTTGAGTTAAGAGTTCCCCACTATGCAAGTGTTTGAAATACGTCGCCAGCAAAACAGACAAGAAAACATTTGCAACAACTGGTTTCCATCTCCAGAGGGCCAGCGGTTCCCATAAGACATGATTCTTGTTGTTGCCTGAAATATTACACAATTCATACATATAGGCAACTAAATTAACGCGTTTTTGAACAGCAATTCCGGGGTCTCAAAAGAAGTGTATTGAAGAGCTGATTGCGCGAACGTCAAAGTTTTTGCTGTCAATTTTTGGACAATTGTATATGTTTAGTGGTTGAATATCAAGCTAATTAGACCTACAGTTGTTTGTAAATAAAATGTAGTTTTTATTACATTTTCCCTTTTTTGATGTATTAACATCTATAGGCATGGGTAAGGGAATCTATCCAAGTGAACACATGCAAACAACAGACTGCATTAGCATCACATACGTGGTTATTGTACAACAATAGTCTCTGCCTGAAAATAAGCATGATATTATTGATGTAGCGGCAGCAAACAAACAAGCAGGTCGTCGTCACCAAAGAGTAGTATAGAGAACTAAAGGAACGAATTGTATGACTCAAAGGCACTGGCGACATCTGGCGAATGAGTCAAAACGTATTACTCTCTTTTTGTTATAACTTGGCAAAGTTATAATTTTAATGTAAAACGTTGATGCCTTTTGAAACATTTATGCTTTTTGAATTGTTTTATGTAATAACGTTTTCTAAATGGTGCATTTATATTGAAATATTCTATACAGAGAATAAGACTTGTTCATGCTCTTTTACTCAGACTCTCTAAATGAGAGCGGAAAATTAGTGCAATATGTTCTCTATACTTCGAAGGCAATTAAAAATGCCTTCGAATTCTTAATGAAAATAAAATTACATATTGCATATCCTGTTGTGCGAAATATTTAATACAAGTTATAAAAAAATCAATGAGTATTCGAACTCATTGGCGATGTCTTAACACCCTTTTGTTACACGGTACCTTTTCGATTTCTATGATCACATTAGTAAATGTTATATTGGAAAATAAAAAAAGACTAGTTTTTGTGCTGAAGTGTCTTTTGCTATTGCACTTTCTTTTTTCTTACATATGCTTTAACATTAGATATAATAATGTTAAAATAAATAAAGCAATATTTAGGTCACTGAAACAATAGGTTTTGTTTTGTCAGCAACAGAACGACGACAAAAAGTATTGAATAGTATAGAGAACTTATTGCACTCATTTTCCGCTGTCATGTAGAGAGTCTGTGTAAAAGAGCATAAACGAGTCTTAATCCCTTTATGGAATATTTCAATATAAATGCACTATTTAGACAATGTTATTACTTAAAAGAATACAAAAAGCATAAATGTTTCAAAAGGCATCAATTTTTCACATCAAAATTATAAATGAAACAAGTTATGACAAAAAGAGAGCCATACGCTTTGAATCATTCGCCAGATGTCGTCAGTGTTTTTGAGTCATAAAATTCGTTAATTTAGTTCTCTATACTATTCAATATTCTTTGGTGATGACGAACTGCTTGTTTGTTCGCTGCCGCTGCATCAATACCATCATACCTATTTTCAGGCAGAGACTATTGTTGTACAACAACCACGTATGTTATGCTAACGCTGCGTGTTGTTTGCATGTGTTCACTTGATAGATTGCCCTACCCGTGCCTACAGATGTTAAAACATCAATAACGCAGATGCTGCATAATAATTACACTGTGCTCAAATCGGAAACTTTTTTGTAACAAGCGGGAACCCAGTGTGTAAACCTAATTCGAGTACGCTGAATCCAGTGGTGCTAACTGTTCTACACGACAACGATCCGAAACACACTTCGAAGTTGGCAACAGACTATTTAAAAATAAAAACGCTTTTAGTCCTTGATTGGCCAGCACAATGACCAGACTTTAATCCATTTGAAAATCTTTTTGGAATCCTCAAACGCAAAGTTAGTGGAACGCATTTCAGCAACCGCGAAGATATGATATTCCAATAGAAAAAATAACCAACCTCAAGAAATGTATGCCGAAACGTTTTTAGGAATTTGTAGATACAAAAGGATTTTACACAAAATATTGAAAAATTGCTTAGATTTTGCACAGCTAAAATCTTAGTATATTTTGTTTTTTGGTCATATATTTTACAGAAATATTTACTGTCTTTTAATTTTTTTTAGTTGATACCATTTTAAAACATTTTTTATTTTAAGAAATTGCTACAAAAGTTGCTTTGGTTTTGCACAATACTGTGCATAGGTTTATAGTAGTGTATTCAAAAATCCGGTTTTTCAAAAATTACGTTCTCTTCGAATATTAGAAATTTGGCGAAACCGGTTTGCGGTTAAACCGAGGTGTAGAAACCGGCTAATAACCGGTATTTACTTTTTTTTTTGAATTTGCGTATGTAGAGGTAATTCGTATTAAACTACAAATTATGAATATCATAGAGTGTGGTTCAGTCAGGAGAGGACAAATTTCACCAGCGAATTCCTAGGCTCATTTCATGGAAATATGTACATCTACGATCAATTCCGAAAATACAAGGGGGCGTAATGGTAGCGGTTTGAAATTTTTCGGATTGGTGGTCGGAGGGTACTAGGGTAAAATTGCTAAGTTCTGAACCAGTGGTCGGATTGCAGCCGAACCACATCGGACATGTTTAATTCTTTTCACGAATTTTCACCGCAGCTTTCTCAATGCATGCAAGTAACTGCTCACGTGTGTGGATCTTCACAGAATACACAGAATCTTTCATCTTACCCCACAAAAAGAAATCAAGTGGTGTGGTTAGTAGAAAACGGAAATCACATTGAACTCTTCCTTTAACATCAAATGTTGTTTTTTCTTTGTGTTTGATTCTTCAGCCAAAAATGTCAATAAATTTAAATCTTAAACGTTTTAATTTACAAAACCAAATAAATGTGCGCTGTCATTTCGCTTCCAAAAAAAATTTTTTGCATTTCAGTCAAATAGTCATAACTTCGGAACGGTAAGACCTTTGGGCTTCGTTTAGATAATTTTGGAAAGAAAAAAAAATATAAGTTATCTGCCATCTGCATGAGAAAATTGAGGTTATGTGCACGTTCTTATATCTCTTTTACAAATTTTTGATTGAAAGCTCCGTATCCCAAAAACAAAAAATTCCGACCACTGGTTCAGAACCTAGCAAATTTTACCCTACCACCTCTGACCGCCAATCCAAAAATTTTCTAACCGCTTCCATTTCGCCCCCTTGAATTTTCGGGCATGGTCATAGATGGCCATATTTTCATGAAATGAGCCAAGGAATACGCTGGTGAACTTTTTCGAGTCGTGACTGAAACACCCTGCACAATTAATTTGCCCCATGTATGATAAAAATATATAATAATTTAAACTTTGTGCTATACAGGTCTCTACATAAGTATGAATGACGATTAAATATTAAGAGTAAATAAAGAAGCATTTTTCTTGCAGCTTGACTCTCCACTATAACCACGAGTATAAAGAGCAAGGTATCGCCTTACACCAATGATTTTTCGTAGGATTACTGTGCCAACAAAAGGTTTCTTCGATTCGCAAATACTTTTTATAAATTTTATATCTCGCAGCTTTACGTCGTCTTGCAAGCTCTTAGTATCAAGGACTCACAACATACGAAGTACAATGGTGTCAAGAAAAATTGCGCCTTTTGTATTGGTATTGCTTTGAAGTTTCTGAACTAAATTATAGGCATGTTCGTTTTAATAAAGATATATTAAATGCGTGACCGTCATTTAATTTAGTGAAGCTTAATTTTGCTTTTACATATTAAAATATATATTGAGGCTTAAATCTAATCAAGGGGTATCATAGAACTAAAACGACTTTGTTTCCTTTATAAACCATTTTTAATATATTACATTCATGAGTTATTACATTGTACTAAGCACAAAGTGTGTTCTTGAAGTATTGCATTTTCACTACCCGCTGAACTTGGTGCATTTTGCTTAGGTTCCTGCTGACTTGGCTAATATATTAACCTCACTTTTCATGTCCTGATGGATGAAGCAATTTGTATGGGAGAGGACGTGATGCAATTTATTGTTCGTTTCTGCTATACATTTGGTCTTTGTGGGTTATGGTAAATAGGTTTGTGGTCGAGTCTTGGATGTTAAACTGTTCAACAATTTTTTTATTTTTTTTTTGAAAATTTTTTGGTTTTTTTTTGCATTTGTTGGGTCACCTTGCAGTAGGTCAATAATTATTTTAGTAATGAAATTAGTGTATGAATTTGATATTTAAACTTAAAGAACCATTTGTTTACAAATATGTTGCGGCAACGAAAATTCGGTTACTGTAACTGAAGCGCATTTATCGCAACCAGCTTCAAATCACCGCATTCGAAATCGACTACTTCATCATCCAAAAAAAGTTATCGTGTATCACGGTAATCGTCATCGTATCGCAATTACTCGAAGTTCCAATCGATTAGTAATATGTTATCATAAACAATCACACTCTAGCTTTTAGGTGCGAAACAAGAAGAAAAAAAGTTGTTAAAAATGTTAGTAAAGTTTCTGATTTTTTTTTGCACAATAATTGAAATATTGTACATAGTACTTTGCGCTAATCCAAGTAAAAAAATATTCCCGGCATCATGTTGGAGACTGCCACCGGCCAAAAGGGTTACGATGCAACCTGTAATGTGGGTGGTACGGACGTCGACATATTCTGGATAGAACGTATATAAAAGTTTATTTCGAGAGTCGCAAACGTCTTTTAAATCTATGGACATTAAAAAATTTTCTTAAAATTACTTGCAAGCGCTAAAGGACACAATTTAATCAGCTTCTGGGAGTGACAAATTATTGGTTTTCTAACGTATACTTATTCTAATAATATCAATATTGGACTCATCTTGGGATTCTTAGTTGCCTCGTATGTATATCCAAATTCGAAAAATTCCACTCGCGAGTCGAAAAATTCGTAAAGTTCTCACTTACGGTGTAACAAAAATGTAACTCCGAAGTGAACTTTTATATTTTTACATTTCACCCTCTCGGAAGCGATTGAAATAAACAATAATTTTAAAAATTAAATTCATTCGAGATTTTAATTATTTTAAACCCGGAGTGATAGTTTTACATTGAGGAGAAGCGGAATTTTTCGCCTCACGAGTGGAATTTTTACTTGCTTAGGTTTCTTGGTTTCCCATGAGAAGAATTCTAGGTTTGTGGCGTTAATATCTCGCAACAAAGCCGATGTATTGTTAAGTTCTCGGCATCTTTAAAAATTATTCAAATCACATCTAAATTATACTTGCAAATAGAAAACGGAAGTGCAAAGCAATTTCAAAAATAAAAATGAAAGCCTTTTTACATTTTACCAGTTTTTAATAATATTGAACAACAAGACTTCTCGCATATTCATGTACAAATCAACTTTTAAAAAATTCAAATCATTTCGTTTACATATATTTTGCCTTTTTAAGTTTTATCTTTATTTGACTCTTTGAAGTTCAGCCAATACAATATTTTTAATAAATTCCCAATCGACACAAACTAATTTTCTTGTTATATAAATTCTTCTATTCTTTTTTATCTACATATACAACTGTTAATACAATCCCAATCATTACAAACTAATTTTCCCCTTTTTTTAAGTTTTACCCTTTTCTGCCCCCTTTACCCATACAGTAATTTTGATATACATATTTCCAATAATGCCAATTGATTTTGCACTTTCGTGTTTAATGATTGTTTTGCACTTTTTACCCCTTGTTACGTTTTTAAAGACGTACACTATATTTAACACATTCCAAACGTTTTTCCTCACACACATTTTGAAGTTGTACCAGTTCATGGCCCTTCTACAGCTCTTTATCCACATCGATTATATTTAATAAATTTCTAATAATTTCTAAATATTTTTGCCGTTATTGCAAGTTGTACCATTTCTATCAATTTGTCCCCCTTTTTACTCAGAGGCACTATTTTTAACACATTCGCAATCATTCCAAACGGTTTTTACTGCATTTTGAAGTCTAACCCGTTTTTGCCAATTTTTACCCCTTTGTAACCATGTACACTATATTGAATATACCCCCAGTCATTGTTCAAACCTAATTTTCGTCTGCCTTTAGTAGCCCACTTTAAAGTTATATTCCAATTATACTATGCAACAAAATGTAAGTTTTTGCTTTGGGTGTGAGCGATTCCTGCGCCAAATGATCACACTAGATGTGTATAGTCAAACCCCAAAAATTTAGACCGCTGTGTAGCTACAATTTTTTTACGGGCGTGGCAAGATTATAAATATTGAATTGAGCGAATTCTTGTGATAACATGTCTGCAGTGAATTTTGGCAAGGATTATTTTCATAGAATATTCGAATGATATATTTCGAAGCTTAAAGGGTCCTTTCGCCTTTTGTTGAAAACGCACCAAAAATTTATACTAAAAATACCAGCTACGGAATCAAAATATTTTACAAATTTATTCCTAATTAAATTTCATTATGGGTCGTCACAGACCAAAAATCTCTATCTTTATTTTAGTGGTCCTTTTTGTCCTTTTTGAACGAAAGTCAAAAAAACTGTAACAAATTGCAGGAAAATATTAAAATGTTCTCCCAATTTATTGTGGTATAAATTTTGCTAGAAGATTTCGCAGACGAGAATCCTTCATCTTGAATTTACATATGTCCGTTTAGTCCATTCTTAAACATTTTTTGAAAGGGACTAAAGAACATATGGACAATAAAGAAATCTTTTTAGCAATATATACATATTTGTTTGACAATATATTTGTAGAATTGTATTTGTAGATGAAAATCAAGTAAAACTTAAAACAATATCGCGGATTTTAATTATTTATCTCGGTGGTGCAATGGTTAGTGTGCGCGACTCTTGTACATGAGATCCTGGGTTCGAACCCGGCTCTGACCACCTTCAAATTTTTCTTTCGGCGGCGGTCACCTCGCATAGTGACGGCGACATTATCGAGTATCTAGCCATGAAAAAGTACCTAGTATCTAGCCATGAATCGGTGTAAAACTGTAGGTCCCAATCAGTGAGTGAAAGCGCACAGCTCAGTGATTGTGAGAAGTTCTACCCAGTCCCTTCATGGGATGTAATGGGAAACCATTTTTTTTTTTTTTTTTTATCTTTAATTTATTCGTCCGTCTGCTTGTTAACTTCTAGGCCATATGGAGCAGGACATTTCATTTGCTTTCATCACCTTTCATGCCTTGTTTTTCCTGCATTTTGTTTGTTCCTTTTATCTGTTACGTTAAACATCTTGTTAATGTTACACTTTACTACAAGGCCAACAATATTTAACAGGGTTTGATGATTATTAGCCAATTCTTGGACAATTGTGTGACTTAACTGTTCTTTAAATATTTCTAAATGTATTCAAGTGTTTATTTTTAATTAAATTGTGTTTTCTTCTTTTTACTCTTTCTATTTACAGAAGCCCGTGGCAAATTACCAACGTTCATCTAAAGCGCGTATAAAATCGTAAGCATTTAAAAAAAATGATAAGGATAATATTTTAAATGATTTTAATTTTAGCTCGGTAAGATACTTCGATGGTATTTTTTTATAAAGTGTTGTTATAACAGTATTATTAAAATCAGTGCATGGTGCTAAATGTAACAAATGGTAACCTTAATCACCAAAATAACGCAATCATTTACAACCATTTTTTAAATGTGTTTAAATTAATACGAAAAGTTCATGAAAATTTGGAATCTTCTTAGTAATTAAAGTCAATAAATTACATTAAATTAAACGATTAGACTAAACTTTTTGGTGAATAAGTAACAATTTATTTGTTGTATAATAATTTATATAAAGAGGCCAACGACCGTCAGCTATAACTTGAAAATTGTGTCGGCTAAAGGATATATTATAGACTAGCAAACCCGGCAGACTTCGTCCTCAACTTTAGTAGGGGGAAAAACAACAATTTACCTCAGCGATAACGTAGCATTATACTGGTGAAAGAAATTTTACAATCGGATGAGTAGTTTAGAAGATTACACCCTACATACAAACTAACAAATGCACAAATATTTCCTCTTTATAATATTGGTATAGAAGTATAGATGGGACATGGGACTGTCCTTGGAGGTGGAAAGTATCTGATAGGCATTCACTTGGGAGTGGCCAGAAATTATTCCCTCTTTGGACAGTTCAAGCAGCTCACTACGTCCACGCAGTATGTCCTGGGCAATGGCTTGTCGGATACCTCCGTTAGCTAGCTACAGTGAGAAGGCGAAACGAATGAGCAGCCTGAGTGGTAATGTGATCACTGATACGCCTCAGGATTACTAGGTGCCCTTGTCACTGAAGCTCTTCGAAGCAGTGGACATATTCTTTTGTCGTTAGAAGGCAGATGAGCCAACACCCCTGGCCAACGGCGGATCAAAATTGTAGAAACCAAAATCCAGTTTCGACACACTGCATTCTAGTCAGCGTCTGATCCATAATGAGCGGCTGAAACATAATCATCCTGGTAGTAGGTAAAATGCAAAAAACGGTGGGCTGGGTTTGCCTCCCGCCACCGTTATATTGACAATGAAAATACACCATACAATTAATGAACAACGAAACCCGCAACTTTTGACGACCCACGCAAACGTTATAAGGACTACGATTCGATTTAAGGACATGTAACTCGAATGTGCGAACTCTATACAGGACGTGTGACACTTTCCAATGTAAAGATGACATCACAGCGATTCAGGAAATTCTATGGACAGAATATGGTTGCACCAGAAAAAAAATGCGATATTTACTACAGCTGCCATGAGCGAAAGCACGAATTCGGGTACGGATTTTTAGTTCGCAAGAGACTTGCAACATATAGTTTGAGTGAACGCAAAGCCACTATTCCCATCAAAGCGAAATATTTCAACATCTCGTTAATTTGTGTGCCAGCACCGACAGAGGATAAAGATGATGAGGTCAAAGGATCATTTTATGAGCGTCTGGGGGACGTATACGAACGCTGCCCCGACCACGACATTAAAATTATTCTAGGCAATTTCAATCCCATATTGGGAATGGAAAGTGTCCTACTATATGGAAGTGTCTTATATGGCTGGGGGAATCTATTGCCTAACGATTGGAGTCACAGTGTATTATGTCTTGTATTTAAAAAGGGTGATTCGTGTGTCTGTTCCAACTATCGCGGTATCGACTATCCATCGCGTAAATGGTCTTTCGATAGCCCCATACGGGGAAACTGTACGAAGCTATGTCTGAACTTGGGATTCCGGCAAAACTGATCCGCCTCTGTAGAATGACGCTGACCAACACCAATTCAGCAGTGAAAGTTGGGAAAGACCTCACTGAACCATTCTGTTCCAAGCGAGGACTGAGACAAGGCGGCACACTTTAGTGCAATCTCTTCAACATCTTAATGGAGATAATAATGAGAAAAGCTGCAGTAAATACGAACAAGGCCATTAAAGCCACATGTTGCTGGCGTATACCCATGACATAGACATCATTGGGCGAAATTTTCGAGAGGTTACTAGAGTATTTTCAAGAATCGAAAGGGACTCAGCGAAGATGGGTCTTTCTAATGAGGGCAAGACAAAATTGATGGTGTCAACGACTACAGAAACCTCTCTACCTGGTTTGCACTTGAACGTTGACAACCGATTTAATTTTGAAGTGGTATATGAATTTGTCTACCTTAGATCCGCCGTGAACAAGGACAGAAACGTCAGCCTGGAGATAAATAGGAGAATTGTGCTTGCAAATAGATGCTATTTTGGGCTCAGCAAGTAGTTTAGATACAACGCCCTCTCTCAACGGACGAAAGTCCAGCTATATCAGACTCTCATTTTACCTGTCTTGACATATAGCTCCGAAACTTGAGTCATATCGCAAGCGATTGCAAAACACCTTGGAATATTCGAGAGAAAATTTCTCCGTAAAATATAATGGCGAGTACCAACGTCGCTGGAACCAAGAGCTATATAATCTATATTCTGACGTGAACATAGCTAGGCGAATCAAATCAGGCCAATTGCGTTGGCTAGGCCATCTTATCAGAATGGATGAAGATGTACCAGCGCGAAAGGTTTTCGATAAGGTACCCGATGGAAGCAGGAAAGAGGACGACCAAGATACCGCTAGAAAGACCAGGCCTTGGTGTTACCAACTGGCGAGAAAAGGCGAAGGATAAGAATAATTTGAATAAGAATAAGATAAGGCAAAATTGGAAGAATATGTTGAAATTGTTTTAATTTGTTTGTTTAATTAATATATATAAGACGTCTGACCTCATGAGGTAGTAAAATAGTCAATAAAAGTAAAGAAGTATAGATAGACCAAAATCTCGTCAGGTCATGGGAATAAATTTTCGCTTGGATATATTGGTTAGAAATGAGCGACAGTCCTGACAAACCTATAAGGCTTCGCGGGATTACAAATAAGATTAATTGTAAATGTAATATTACAAATAAAAATAAAAATGAAAAGAAAAAGAAAACTTCTTGATGGCAGGAGTATAGACCGCGGAGATTTTGTGCTTGATACCACACGCGATGATGGTGTATCGCCCAGGACCGAAATTAAACTGGGCTGAAATTTGCCCCCTTTTAGCACATTCTTATGATTAATCGGCATAGGAAAC
This sequence comes from Phaonia tiefii, assembly GCA_963931995.1. Lineage (NCBI taxonomy): Eukaryota > Metazoa > Arthropoda > Insecta > Diptera > Muscidae > Phaonia > Phaonia tiefii. The sequence continues at coordinate 140,515,968 of OZ008370.1, forward strand.
CATGTTATCCTTACATTTTAGATATAGGATGTGCTTCGCAATTTAATGGAAAAATTTACTAGAAATATTTTTGTGGAATACTTTAACCCTCTACCGCCTCTATATATGGGTATTTTGTGTTCTCTTTGAAAATACACCCCTAAAATGTACTACAAAAATATTCCCCATAAAATTCTACTATAAGTTTGCAACACACCAAAGCTGAAAACTCATCTTCAATGCCAAAAATAAGTGCAAACTGAAAATCCATTTAAGGACTAATTTCGTACTTACTTAGTAGGAACATAAATATTGTTACTAAACTGAACATACCCATTAGAATAGTAAATTTGAACATACCCTTTTATTATGATATGGTTTTTGAAACTTAACCTCTATAGCGCTGGTGAGTTACGGGAATTTGAAATTATGTCAACTTTCACAATGGAGTGGTCAGATAAGGAAACCCGTATCGCAGTTATAGCACTTTTTAAGTATGGAAAGAAAAAACCATATTTTCAAAACGCTCCGCCCGCTCGGCATTAGTGCGATGTTCATCTACAGGTGCATACAATTGTTCGAGGAGACTGGAGATATAAATGACCGCCCCCGGCGGGCGGCCCACGTATCGTTCGGCCGTCAAAACAAGAATTCAACGAGATGAAAATCACGCAAAATTCCATGAGTCGAATTATTAAAAAAGACTTGGGACTTGGAGCTATCAAACAGCATACATGACATTTGTTGACTGAAAGTTTAAAAAAAATAGGATAGAAAAATCCAAACGTCTTTTGGTGAAGTACGCTGATAACATGAAATTTTACCGTACAAGAAAAATTTAACAAACAAAGTTATAGAGTTTATGAACGATCATCTAACGATGCATCTGAGATCATCCCACAGGTAGAAATGGGTCATCATCCAGCTGCGGTCATGGTTTGGTAGGATGTCTCTTATGATGGAGTAACTGACTTGCATTTCTGTGAACAAGGGGTCGAAAAATCGGCCGAAGAAAGAAAGAAAACGTTTTGGAAGCAGTTGTGAAGCCGCTTAACAATTCTTTGTTCCAAAACCAGCCATGGACCTTCCAGTAAGATTCAGCACCAGTTCATAAGGCTAAAACAACACAAACCTGGCTTCGAAACAATTTGCCAGCTTTTGTATGCTCTGAAGAATGGCTCTCTGGTAGTCCCTGATCGAAACCCGCTGGATTACACATTGTGGGCCGTTTTAGAGGACATGGTCTGCCACAAAAGATAGCCCAACATTAATTATCTGGTTCGTGCTATATCCAATTTTCCAATGGATGAGGTGCGTGCAGCTATTGATGATTGGCCAATGCGACTTAACGCGTATGTGAAGGCCAAAGGCGGAAATTTTTGAGATAAGTTTTCGCTAATAAAAGTCTAGTACGAACTGGTGTAAATTTTTGGCAAACACAGAGGTTTCTTAGAGCTGAGTTTGTGTTACCAATAACTGACACAATGTGGCCGCTCCAGTTTAGTTTATTGTCAAAAATTACTCCCAAGTTGTTAGACTTCGTCACAGCTTCTATCGGGGTAGTCTTAATATTTATGGATATATTATGGATATTTTTAGAATAGTAAAGGGTCTTTTGCTTATTATAATACATTTTGATTTGGAAGCGGTGAGAGTCAATCCATTGGCTTCTGCCCAATTTGCAATTTTACCTAAATCATCACTCATTAATTTCACGCAATTTTCAAAGTTTGATTCTGTTGAGCCTAGGTACAGCTGTGTATCATCTGCATACATGTGAATATTACAGTTTGCAATACATGAAGGCAGATCGTTACTGTACAGCAGAGGTCCAAGTATGGAACTCTGGGGCACACCCCTGGAATCATGCAAAGATTTTGACTGTTGTGTACCAATGAGTACAAACTGTGATCTATAAGACAGATATGATCTAATAAGATTAGTCGAATGCATGGAGAAATTAAAAAACTTTTTAAGTTTTATGCACAGGATGCCATGATCGACACTACCAAAGGCTTTAGAGTGATCTAGAAGCACCAATATTGATATTTGACCGTTATTCATATTATTTTGTCAAGTTTTCGGAAACCTTTTGTAAAGCACCCACACAACTATGATCAGGTCTGAAACCAGATTGAAAATTTGACAAAAGCGAGTTTGTTTGGAGATGCTCTCTCATCTGTTTATTAATCAAGTGTTCTAAAACTTTAGATAAATAAGACAAAATTGCTATTGGGCGATACTGATTACCCTCTTTGGGCAGCGGTACAATTTTAGCCTCTTTCCATATTTTAGGATACTGAGATTCTAAAATAATAGTGTTAAATATATGTGTTACATGCGTCAGAAGAAATGGAAAAACTAATCTAAAAAATGTTGGGTCTTCACCATCAGGTCCCATTGCATTCGATTTGACGTGCATTATACTCTCACATACGTCACCTTGATTAACACAAAAGAATTCGAATAAAGTTGGGGTTATAGCGTCATTCAGATTTGTGTAAAAATTATACCTTGGACTGGCCATTGGAATATTCACAAAATTTTCATTTAATTCATCGGAATTCATGTGGCTGCTACTAACAGGTTCTCTCTTCTGCATTCCAATCTTCCTAATACATCGCCACGTCTGACCAGTGTTGACTGCTTCCTCAATATTATTACTAAAATATAATGATTTTTTGGATGTGACTAGGCTGTTAACACTATTCCTTAACAGTTTATTAGTTTCATGTGATTCAGAAATGAATTATAGGCATTGCAGTGATGTTGATACTTAGGGATCTTCGATCGATACTAATTTGCACATGTGAATTGCAGAATTCAGTTTGTATATATACGATTGATGATCAACCGATGGTATCAATTCAGGCACAGTAGTTAGGCATCTGATGATGAACTTGTCACGGAGTTCGAAGCTAGTCATGCGAGTGAGTGTGTGTTGAACTGAATTGTCTATTATTTCCAACAAAAACCAACCATTTTTCAATTAGAACAATTTTCATGACTTGTAAGCTTGTAGTATGAATTTCTCATACATTAACCAAACACTAACAAAAATCGCTCATAAAAATTCAGATTCAAGTAATTCAGAAATTTTGAACCTCTTCCATCGAGCGTAAGTAGAATCTCTTTCAGCCATCAAAATTTCAACTTAATTAACAATCCATGGGTCATGGGTATCCGTAACGGTTTTCGTTTTCAGTGGAACGTGCTTTTCACACAAATAACGAATGTAATATAGTAAATATTTTAATTGATCATCAATGTTTATTATATATAGAAAATAGCGTTCCAGTCAATCAAATGTAGGTGTTCATTTAGAGCTAAAATGGTCAATCATCTTAAAGTTACGGTAACTAAAAACATTGGTCGTTAGAGTTGCTTGAAAATCATAAGTTGAAAAAAGGAGATCGTGATTAGAAAACATAGATGCCGAAAGCTGGAAAGGAATTTATGTGAAGAACTTACGAATACAAGATCAATTAGGGTATTTGATGTTTTGGAAAAGTGAGTGGGAATAGTTTAGGTTTACTAAACTTAAACCCAACGATTGTAGATCAAGTACTAAAGAGCTATTCTGAAGGACATTGTTGTTAAAATCGCCACAAACTATAATGTCACTGTAATTAAGAGTGATTTGAAAAGATATGTTACATAAAATTTCATCACAAGGCATGGAACAAAAGAAAGCTGTAAATTAATATCTATATCTACTGAGGAACTTATATAGATTACATCAAAACATAATAAACAACAAGGATATTGTAGGAGTTTCTAAACCCATAATAACCGCATAATAAATGATTATTGAAATGAATACGAGAAAATTAAATAAAATGAAATAAATTGTAGCACAAATCATTTTTAATATTTATATTTGTAACTCTGATCACGACACTTTTTGAATAAATATTGAAATGGATTTGTCGTGTCGCAAGTACTTTTTGCCTTCTTTAGTGGCAGACAATGTTGGACTATCGAGAAAAGAAAATAATATTTATGCTTCTGCTTACAGCATTTTCACTGAAATGACAATTCGGCAAATTGTATTTAAACATTATTTCTACTGATGACAGTTTGTTCCTCTTTCATAACTATACAGGGTGATTCAGAAAGTTCCGGACAAAATTCTCCAGCGTACTCCTTGGCTCATTTCATGAAGAAAAGTCCACTAGGACCATGTCCGAAAATGCAAGTGTGCGAAATGGCAGCGGGTTCAAAATTTTCGGATTGGCGGTCGGAAGATAATAGGGTAAAGTTGCTAACTTCTGAGCCAGTGGTCGGCTTTTTAGGCTTCTTGGAAAGGTCTTTAAGAGGCCTTTCAGAATTAATTAAAATGGAAGTAGAAAAAAGTCAAATCGCCGAGATACAGAGCTTTCGGAAAAAAATTGAAAAAAATGCACATAACCTCAATTTGCTCAGCCAGATGGCAGGTAACTTATGCCATACCTCTTACCTTTCCAAAATGACCCAAACGAAGCCCAGCAGTCTTACCGTTCCAAAGTTATGACTATTTTACTGAAATGCAAAAATGTTTTTTTGTTTTTGGAAGCGAAATAACAGCACACATTTATTTGTTTTTGTAAATCAACACGTTTAAGATTTTATTTTATTGAAATTTTTGGCTAGACGGGAACCCATCGACAAGTACAATCACATAAGGAAAAAAAATCTCTGGGCTTCTTTTAGGACAATTTCTAAAGAACCACCCACACATGCTGAGTTTTCGATGTTTCTCAGATTTAAACAAAATTTATGGTACCTAATCGGTTAATTTTTGTCCGGTGAATAACGACAAAAAAGTAAAAGTTTACGCTAATCTCTGCTGCAGCAACAGTTTCGAGTACGTTGTGTTTTGAATTAGTAAAAATGGAAACTTATTCAAACGAAGAATTAGCAGATATTCATTACATATCTGGATTCTGCGATGGTAATGCAAGAGCTGCTGCGCGTGAATATGCATTACGTTTTCCTAATCGACGACCACCAAACCGAACAACATTCAGTGAGACGCACCGCCGATTTCGCGAAGGTACGTTGTTTACACAAATGGAGCGTCCCGGAAATGAACAACACGACGTTGCAGTTGAAGAGTTAATTTTGGATGCGATAGACGGGAACCCATCGACAAGTACAAGACGATTCGCGGTCCAAGTTGGTGTGGCACAATCAACAGTATGGCGCGTCCTTCACAAAGAAACAAAACATCCAGTCCATTTCACACCAGTTCAAGAACTCTTGGCGGCCGATTTGCCACTACGCGTCAACTTTTGCCGTGAGATGTCGCAACGCGATGTACACGCATTTATGCTTTTACGTTCGATTGTGTGGACCGACGAAGCGCAATTCACGAGAGACGGCATAACTAATTTCCATAATTTGTACGAATGGGCCCATGACAATCCCCACAACAAGAAAGAAACAGCATTTCAACACCGATTTGCCGTCAACGTTTGGGCTGGCATCATCGACAACGCCTTGATTGGGCCAAAAGTACTTCCGCCCAGGTTAAATTAACAAAATTAGTTGGCTGTCTTCCAAGAAGTCATGCCAGAAATCGTAGAGGAAGTACCTCTTGCGGTACGAAATCATGTTTCTACCAACAAGATGGTGCTCCAGCGCATTACTGTGCGGGATTGGCTTAACACCAATTTCCCTCGACGTTGGATTGGACGAGCTGGACCAATCGCCTGGCCGCCACGATCTCCAGATCTCACACCACATGATTTCTTTTTGTGGGGCTACATGAAAGGTTGTGTGTATTCTGTGCATATCCATAATCGTGAGCAGTTACTTGCACGCATTGAGGAAGCTGCGGTGAAAGTTCGTGAAAAGATGAGTGAACTAAACGTGGCGAATGTGGTTCGCAATCGGCTGCAATTGTGGTTAGTAGAAAATGGGAACCACATTGAAAACTTCCTTTAACATCAAATGTTTTTTTTTTGATGTGTTAACATCTATACGCGCGCCTCTAGGGCAGTAAACTATAAATTTAATACATACACAAGTGTTAGGTTTGTAAGAGTAAATCATCGTTTGTTTGTTCGTTGCTTGGCAGTGGGTATTGAAAGTGATTATTGGGCGATTTTCATAATATTCCCACGCGATTTTCTCCGCAAATTCATAGCCGATTTTATTAATTTTTGGATTAGAAAGCTAGTGCGGGTTTCGACGAAGAGTTTAGGCCAAAAATTAAGGCGATGCGATATCGGCGAGCCGAGATTTAAGTGTTTTAATTTGGAGTATTAATTTGGAGTAATATTAAAAAAGTATTTTATGTTGATCTTCGGTTATATCGTACGAATATAACAATGTATGTATGTATGTATGTACAAGTGTCTGTTGCTTTGCATTCTTTGACTTTTGTGGGAATAAAACAAAAAGAATTGAGCAAGAAAATAATGACACATGTGCTTGCACTGGGTCTTTAAATAATTTTAAGTATTAATATTATTTAACTGTAACGTCATCATATGATTGAACGCTGTTTTTTATATTCCAATGTAACATTTACGAATGTGTTCATAGAAATCGAACAGGTACCGTGTAGCAAAAAGGTGTTAACACATCGCCCGTGAGTTCGAACACTCATTGGATTTTTTTCTTATGTGTTTGATTCTTCAGCCAAAAATTTCATTAAAATAAAATCTTAAACGTGTTAATTTACAAAAACAAATAAATGTGTGCTGTTATTTCGCTTCCAAAAACAAAAACAAACATTTTTGCATTTCAATAAAATGATCATAACTTTGGAACGGTAAGACCTCTGTGCTTCATTTAGGTCATTTTGGAAAGCTAAGAGGTATGGCCATCTTTCAACAGAAATAAAACGTAAGTTACCTGACATCTGGCTGAGCAAATTGAGAAGAGAAAAGCTCTGTATCTCTGCGATTTGACTTTTTTGTACTTTTTTTTAATTAATTCTGAAAGGCCTCTTAAAGACCTTTCCAACAAGCCCAAAAACAAACTGGCTCAGAAGTTAGCAACTTTACCCTACTACCCTACTACCCTCCGACCCCCAATCTGAAAATTTTGAACCCGCTGCCATTTCGCACCCTTGCATTTTCGGACATGGTCCTAGTGGACTTTTCTTCATGAAATGAGCCAAGGAATACGCTGGAGAAATTTGTCCGGAACTTCCTGAATCACCCTGTATGCATACTTATGTTATGATGATACACCAGCATTAGAGAATACCCCTCTAAGTCATTTATTTCTTGGCTTATTGAATTTAGTGAGGATATCTAGACCTTGTCGTTTACACTCTTTAACCCCTTAATGTCTGAAACGACATTGTCAGTGTGCTTAGTCATGGAAAAAAGGAGGGTGAGTACACTTTACTATTTCACATTGTTTACACGGAAATGTACAAAACTCAGCACTTTCGTTGATTGGGTTCAAGATTTGTTTTTCCTTTCCGTATCTCCGGTTTGTTATTGCTTTGCTCCATTTCCATTGGATTTCCTTTGGTATCTTCTTGAAGGGGTGTCAGGTTTTCAGGAGACAGATATTTGATGAGGAAAATAACTCTCAGCCCAAACGTACAATTTGTTTTTGTTTGTTTGCTAAACCATTTATTATTTTGTACATGAAATCAGTTTTTCCAGCGGTGCCAAGGGTTGCCTTTAAACATCGGCAGCGCAGCAAATTATCACTTTATGTTTGTAATTGTCCTTTATCATCAACGTAGTTGGGTTCCCTGTACAATTTGCTGCGCATTTATTTATGACTGCGTCAATTAATGAGTTTTGGATATTTTTAATAACATTAAAAAAAATCTGTGTATGGAAAATATTTTGAGGAGCAGTTATCATGGCAAAAAGTTTAGTCTTTCAGATCGTTATGATGTTATGAAATTTAGAAGGACTCAGATTAATTACTAACACTACTTACTAACGCTACCCACAACACTTTTGTGCCCGAAAATTCGCGCAAGATTTGAGTTTCCTGCCATGTGTGTGGAAAATTGTTCTTGTTGAAGCAAAATGACGCCGTAACAGCTGATTGAACTCTAAATTAAAGAAAAGCGCATTTTCATTTAGCGATGAGAAGAAAATCTTTATGGATTCGTTAGTTGTCAAAACTGTCAATTTGCTGTTCATAAAATGCATCATCAACGTGTCACATTTTGGGCTCGGGCCACCATCTAAACATTTTTCTTCGAATATTCGGCTGGTCGGGCAATAGTGGTTAACGGTGGTCTGTCACATGACATTACAATCTAGATTGTTTTTGCCAAATTGCCAAATGGTATCGCGTGACACATATCCCGAACACTGTGCAATTACAATTTAATCTTACAGTTATTTTGGGCCACCATTTACAAACAAAAGTGTACTGAGCATTATTTTAATTTCCCATGGTAACTTACCCACTACATTTGATTTCATCGGGAATGTGATGGAAATCAATCGATTTTAATCAAAATCATTTTGAACTAATAATGATGTAACTTTTGCAATATAATAGGCATCTGTTAACTTATTTTTCTTTTTCCATTTTTAAATAATATTAAGGTAAAATCAGAACCTTCGAAAATTAATATTTTGATAGCAAGTATTCGTTTGAATTGCACAGTGCAACACATAAAATGCAAGAGAGCAGTTTTACACACGTGTGAAATTTCTCGAAGTACTTTTTGAAACTAACAAACCCCTATTGTGATTATGCTAGTTTAGCGGCTGTTGGTATTTTAAGGCCTCATGTATATTTCGGCACACGGTTTCAAGGATATATCTCAGTTACATTTCTCACGGTTATATCTCGGAAACTAGTTGGAATTTTCTTTTCCTCTCTTCTAAATAAATGTAGCTATAAACTGGGCGGAAAAAAGTGTAAAATAAACTAACCCCATAAAATTGCACCTAGTGCCTCAAAAACGTCGAAAAGTTTTAATTTTTTTTTTTTTTTGACCCTTATTGGGCACATATTTTCGACAAGAATTGCGATTTTTCTTTGGGTTGCATAATAATGAGTAATTAATACATTTTTATTCCATCAATTTGAATTCAATCAATTTTGAAAACTTCCCCCCATGTTATGTACAAAATATCAGATTGAAAATGAAGTGCATAGTAAAACACGTGCATTTTGTAACACGGATTTGGCAAAACCAGATAAATCATACGAAATTAATGAATGTTTTTTAATAAACAGTAGACTATTTACTTATGTGATTGAAGTCTCGTGAAACTAACAAACAAAGGTTGAAAACCAAATATGCAATACTCTATTTCTCTATACTCATTGCTTGCAATTTTTCGCAAATGGGTTTTCACTTTCAACCGGTGGTCTCAATGGACCGATTATAGAAAAATTAATGCGAAACATTAAAATAAAACATTAATTTGTTCAGTACAATTTTTGGTTTCTGTATTTCGAATGTGATGTCACTTAGAAACAAAAGTGAAGTCAGGTGAAAGAAAATTTCGACTTAGAGAAACCGAATTTGAGTCGAATGTGAGTGACTGATTTTCGTTCGCTTAGCTTTTCGTTCGAGATATTTTTTATTTAAAAAAATTTTAAAAAAAATCATCAAAATCGGAGAACTTTTTTTTTGACTTTTGGCATTCTATAAGTGCAAAAAGTCACACTGTGCGATGTTGTGCCACAATTTTGCGTTAGAAATGTTGTATCTATTTTATTTGTTCGTGATTTTACCTAAAGTGTCACGATTTATCGTTATATACTTTATATTATTATAGTGATTTATTCCTTGTGTGCTAGTTGAATGAAGTTACCATGCCACGTACACACATATGTACGCAAAGAATATATCAGTCAATCTAGGTTCAGTTCACATCATGATGTATAAGTGCATCAGCTTATCATTCATCATTTCCTTCCATAATGTTGCACATGAAGGTGCTACTTGTGGTAGTGGTTTCACTAATTGCATGTATAATTCAGTTAAATTGATACCCACAGAAGCTTTTCATAATTGTATATGGGTTTTTATGAATTATATTATAAGTTACGTTCGTTTAAGCATAAGTTAAATAAATTGGATATTATTTGTATTAAATTATTTTATCAAAAAAACATTGTTATGGATCATGTGAAGTAGCACGGGTATCTAGTTCAAATCATATTTTTGTTCAAACAAGCCCGGAGGTTCAGGGTGTTTACAAAATGAAGGCAACATATTTCGCCTACCAGTTCGATATTTTGCCTTATCTCTCCAGTTGGTAATACCAAGTGTACGCAGGGAGTCGTCAACCTGAGCCCTCCAGCGGAGTCTTGGTCTTCCTATTTTTCGACTTCCTTCGAGTTCGGTTTCGAAAACCCTTCGTGCTGGTTCGTCTTCATCCATTCTACTGATATGGCATAGCCAGCGCAATCGCGTTATTTTGATCCGCTTAACTATGTAACTGTCGGAATAGAAGTCATGCAGCTCATGGTTCTTGCGCCGCTAATACTCGCCGTTGTCCTCTTTAGGGCCATAAATTGTTCGGAGTATTTTTCTCTCAAAGACTCCTACAGATGTTTCGTCTGATTGCGATAAGACCCATGATTCTGCGCCATAAAACAAGACAGGTTGTATGAGAGTCTCGCATAGTTGAACTTTTATTACCCGAGAGTGGGCTTTATCTCTACAGTGCTTGCTTAGCCCAAAATAACATCTATTCGCAAGCAAAATTCTCCGCTTGATCTCAAGGCTTACATTTTTGTTTTTTTTTTACAGCAGGTATGACGTATATAAATTCGTACACCACCTCGAAATTATAACGCTTTGGTCTAATCGCGCGAAGTCCCTGCTCCTTGACACCATAATTCTATCTTGCAAACATTTACTGTCAGGCTTACTTTTCCTGACTCCTTCTCAATTCTCGAAAACACCGCAATAATTTCTCTAATTGTGCGCCCAAGGATATCTATATCGTCAGCATACGCGATCAGCATGTGACTTTTGCTGCTGATGGTTTTATTCATGTTGACTGCAGCTTTTCTCATAATGATCTCCATTAAGATCTTAAAGAGATCGCACGATAGGGCCTCGCCTTGCCTCACGCCTCGCTTAGTTTCGAAAGGTATGGTAAGACCCGTATCCACTTTCACTGCGGATTTGGTGTTCGTCATCCTTCAAAGGCGTATGAGATTTGCAGAAGTACCAAGCTAAGACATTGCTTTGTATTGTTTCCCTCGTATCAGACTATTGAAGGCCGCCTAATAAACCAAAAATATATGGTAAGTGTTGAGTTGTTTTTCGTGGCTGTTCTCCAGGATTTACGGTAGCGTGAAAATCTGGTCAGTTGTCGATTTTCCAGGCCTAAAGCCACACTGGCATGGTCCAATCAGGTCAGCGATAATTGGTTTTAGTCTTTCGCACATTATACGTGATAGAACCTTATATACTATGGATAAAATGCTTATTCCACGGTAGTTGGCACAGAGACCCGGGTTACCGTTTTTAAATATGGGGCATAATACACTGAGACTCCAATCACCGGGCATGCATTAATCTAACAAAATTTTACTAATATGCAAATGCTTGCACCTTATTAGTTCATCGCCGCCAGCCTTGAACAGCTCCGCCGGGAATCCATCAGCTCCTGCTTCTTTGTTGTTCTTAAGCCAAGCAATAGCTGTTCTGGCCTCTTCTTGATTAGGAGGGGGCAATCCAAATTGTGATCGATTGTCTCATCGTCATTGAATATCTCAGGCACCAGTAGCGCGGAGAAATGATCTCTCCATATTTCCCACATTCTCTACGCACCTACGATGAAATTTCCGTCCTTATCTGTACTGAAGGGGGCCCTGAAATAAGTCCATTATTTCCGTTTTTGACATTTTGGTAGAATTTTCGGGCTTCGTTCATCCTTCTGTATGTCTCAATTTGTTCACCCGCGTGCTTTCTCCACTGCCGTTTCGTACGCATTTTTCCCCTACACCGCTCAGTCGCAGCTTGCGTTGCAATTGGTTGAAGCATTGCCATACGTGCAGCGTTCTTTTCATCATGTGCTATGCGTCGGTCTTCATCGTTTGTTGCGAAGCGGCTATTCAAAACCAAGTACGGTTGTCGCGGCAGTTTTTATGGAGTGGGAAATGGGTTTCCACTGCGCTTCAGGATCGTCATCGTGAGGGGGTGGGTTCTTCGCCAAATATTGCGAGAGTTTCCTTGATTGCTAGACACGAAATATTTTGGGAATAATCATAAAACCAACAAAACCAACATATACAATACACTTTTTCCTCCATCATACAACGTGAGTTGGTCTAATGTATATGGATGAAAAACAAAATCGCTCAAATGGATTCCATGATCAAAAAACTGCTTGATGGCACTCTATTTCTTACAGGTTGAGTTGAAGACACAGAACTTTGGAAGAAAGCCTCTAATATTTCCCAATTTTTTTCAAACGTACAGCAACCCATTTCGTAAATTTCTAACCTTTAACTAATACTCTGTCACTACCTGTGTAGTCATTAGTTCCGGAACTTATGACTAAATCGGATTTAGCAGATATGACTTCTATTGCCTTGGACAGCTTATTTGAGCAAATTATTGGCTAAATAATTCGTTGTCGAATTCTGTTGTGTCTTTCTGATGGGATCAGTACTCATAGTGAGCCATGAAGAAGGCTTTAGGTTTGTAATTCTGCATTGATATTTCGGTTGTGTTAAAACTGAAAAAGCTTGAAATAAACGGTGAAACCGGTTCGTCGAAATTAAAATTTGTGTAAAAACCGACGTACGGTTAACTGGCCGGAATTCGGTTAACCGGTTGCGGTTTTTTATACCCTAGGTATAAGTGAAAATTGGTTAGTTATTTTTATTTTGTTTAACTGTCTCTGCTTTGTTACAGAAATATAATATATTGCGGCGAAGGATTCGTGTATTTTTACAGTAAATCAATACAATATTTAAGCAACTGAATTTCCGACATATAAAAACTGCCGCAACAACCGAACTTGGTTTCAAAAAACCGCTTCGCAATAAACCGTGGTACGATGAAGAGTGTCGCATTGCAAATGACGAAAAGAACGCTGCAAGTATGGTAATGCTTCAGTCAATTGCAACGCGAGGTATAGGGAGAAAAGAAACGGCAGTGGAGAGAGCGCGAGAGTGAGAAAATTGAGACATACAGAAGGAAGAACGAAGCCCGAAAATTCTACCAAAAAAGTTAAAAACGGAACTAATGGACATGGTTGAGGGCCCCCCTTCTGTAAAGACAAGAACGGAAATCTCGTCGCAGATGTGCAGAGCATGTAGCGAATATGGAGAGAGCATTTCTACGCGCTACTAGTACCTGAGATATCCAATGACGATGGGACAATCGATCAAAATATGGACGACGACGTCGATTGCCCCCCTCCTAACCAAGACGAGGTCAGAACAGCTATTGCCTGGCTTAAGAACAACAAAGCCGCAGGAGCCGATGGATTACCGGCGGAGCTGTTTAAGGCTGGCGGCAATGAGCTGATAAGGTGCATGCATCAGCTCATTAGCAAAATTTGGTTAGATGAATGCATGCGCGGCGATTGGAGTCTCAGTGTACTATGTCCCATATTTAAAAAGGTGGCCCGACTATCTGTGCCAACTACCGTGGAATAAACCTTTTATCCATAGCATATAAGGTTTTTAAACTAAAACCAATTATCGCTGACCTGATTGGACCATACCAGTGTGACTTTAGGCCTGGAAAATCGACAACTGACCAAATTTTCACGCTACGCCAAATCCTGGAGAAGGCACACGAAAAACAAATCGACACCTATCATCTATTTATCGATTATAAAGCGGCCTTCGATACTCCGATACGGAAGAAACTCTATGAAGCAATGTCTGAGCTTGGTATTCCTGCAAAACTCATACGCTTTTGCAGGATGACCTTGACGAACACCAAATCCGCAGTGAAAGTTGGTAAGGATATTACATTTCGAAACTAAGCGAGGCCTCAGGCAAGGCGACACAATATCGTGCGATCTCTTTAACATCTTAATGGAGATCAATATGAGAAAAACTGCAGTCAACATGAATAAAACCATCAGCAGCAAAAGTCACATGCTTCTCACGTATGCTGATGATATAGATATCATTGGGCGCACAATTAGAGAAGTTACTGCGGTTTTTTCGAGAATTGAGAAGGAGCCAGCAAAAGTGGGTCTGACGGTAAATGAGGCCCAGACAAAATTAATGGTTTCAACGAACAGGGCCTCCACGCGATTAGACCAACGCGAGAACGTTGATAAACGTTTTACCTTCGAGGTAGTGGACGAATTTATATACCTCGGATCTGCCATGAACAAAAACAACAACGTCAGCCTAGAGATCAAGCGGAGAATTGTGCTTGCGAATAGATGTTATTTTGGTCTAAGCAAGCACTTTAGAGGTAAAACCCTCCCTCGAGTAACAAAAGTCCAGCTGTACTAGACTCTCATTCAACCTGTCTTGCTTTATGGCGCAGAATCCTGGGTCTTATCGCAAGCAAACGAAACATCTGTAGGAGTCTTCGAGAGAAAAATACTCCGGAAAATTTATGGCCCTATAGTGCACAACGGCGAGTATCGGCGACGCATGAATCATGAGCTGTATGAGCTTTATCCTGACATTGACATAGTTAAGCGGATCAAGATAACGCGATTGCGCTGGCTAGGCCATGTCAGTAGAATGGATGAAGACGAACCAGCACGAAGGGTTTTCGAAACCGAACTCGAAGGAAGACGTAAAATAGGAAGACCAAGACTCTGCTGGAGGAATCAGGTTGACGAATTCCTGCGTACACTTGGAATTGCCAACTGGAGAAATAAAGCAAAAGATCGAACTGGTTGGCGAAATATGTTATCTTCGTTTTGTAAGATCCCTGACGCCCCGGGGTTGTCCGAGACCGGATAAGTAAGTAAGTAACTGAAACATTTGCCTAATTGTCTAATGTTTATAGCCTTTTATAGAATAGCGAAATATGTAACTTAATTCCGGTGCGTATAAGTAACAAGTCTTGAAACAAATATAACTCATACTCAAGAAAGGTCTTCGCTAAAGTGTCCAAAAAAACCGGGATTTTTTAAAAACCGGGTTTAGCTTTGTTCGAAAAATCAATTTTTCAAGAAATCGGTTTTCGGGTTTTAATTGTGGCAATAACCGGTCTAACCGGTGTTTTTGCTTTAAATTAAATTTAACTTACAATACATTTGTTTAGCGGCCATTTTACATACTTATTCGTACTTAAAGCTAGAAATTTCACAACTTTATTAAAATATGACAATTACGTTTTAATTTTAAATAAAAAATTTATATTATACTCGTATTCCAATTTGGAATGCGTGCTTAATATAAACTTTCAAGGTTTAATTCAATCTCACATTAAACTGATTTCAATTCGAAAATCATATTACAATTTGAGATTTTTCATGTATGAAGAAAGTTTTAGTAACAAAATCTTATCAATTAACATTTATTAAGAAAAATTATTTTATTTTTGAAATTTGGAAAAAGTTTGAAAAGCTTAATTCTTAATTAATTTTTAACTAATTCTTATTCGCCATAAAATCATTTTGAAACTTTAATATAAAAAATTTTTGGAAATATCATTTAGAACTTATTGAGGCATAAAATCATATTTGAAAACAGAAGTCATGTTATAAATTCCAAAATTTCATTAAAATTCCAAAATCATATGATTTATTAGTAATTTTTTTAAGGATATTAATAAAAATTGATAAACAACCGGTTAACCGACGTCAAATAACCGGTTTCTGGTTTTTTCGAAAATTATATTTTTTAAAAACCCGGCACACGGTTAACCGGTTTGTGCTTTATTCAAAAATTCACGGACTTATTGATTCGCTTCGTAACAACTAACTAGTTTCCCATTACAATACCATTAAGGGATTTTGGAGAGCTTCTCACAACCAGTTAGCAGTGCGCTTTTAGTTTTCTACACTCATTGACTTGGGACCTACAGTTTTACACCGGTTACGAAATGTATTTCGACAAGCCTTTTCATGGCTAAGCACTCGATAGTGGCGCCATCACAAAACGACGTGGCCGTCGTAGAAAGAAATGTAGGGTGATCAGAGTAGGGAACGAACCCACGTCCTGATATAAAATAGCCGCGCACACTAACCATTACACTACCGCCAGCCACTGTCGAAGATAGTGTAATCTAGTCTAATTCAGTTCAATTCTTTTTATCTTCTTAATTGAGTTGAACTGAATTGAAATGGTTTGTATTGAATTGAATTGAATATTCCTATTGGACAGCTGTATTTAAATTTAATACTACCGTTTTATTTGTAAATATAAATTTAAATCATTAGTATAAAAATCATGTTCGAATTTGAAAGCAATTTTTATGAATGATAAACTATAAAATGTAATATTTAAATGTATAAAAAATATAAAGTATAAAGGTATAAAAAAAGTGTAATTGATATACTAATTTCAATTTTTTAATTGTTATTCAAATGATAAAGTCATTGAGAAATTAAAAACGTAATCCTTATTATTAGTACGGGATTTTCAACAAAAGCGCTAAATTAAACAAAACCGGTTTTAGATACCAATGAAATTCTTTATTCCTGTGAAAGTACGTTCGATGTCATTATGTATGGAACTCCATTTATTTTGCATGGCCACCACGGGCACGCTAGCAGAAGTCCAGACGCTGAACCCAATTTTCGACGGTCTGCAAGCATGAACCGGCCGATACTGCTGCAATTTCACGTTCAATATTCGTACGAAGTTCATCAATCGTCGCTGGCTTGTTGGCATAGACCATAGACTTGACGTAGCCCCACAGGAAATAATCTAACGGCTTCAAATCGCACGACCGAGGCAGCCAATCGACTGGGCCGTTTCGTGAGATAACACGTTCACCAAACTTGGTTTCCAATAAATTGATTGTGGCATTCGCTGTGTGGCTTGTGGCGCCGTCCTGGTGGAACCACATGTCCTCCAAGTCTATATTATCCAATTGGGGCCAAAAATATTCGGTTATCATTGAACGGTAGCGATTCGCATTCACAGTAATGTGCCGGTCTTGATCATCACGGAAGAAGTACGGCCCAATGACGCCGCCGGCCCATAAACCGCACCAAACCGTAATTTTTTCGGGATGCAATGATGACTGATGGATTACGTGTGGATTGCTGTCTGCCCAATAACGCATATTTTGCTTATTGACGAAGCCATTCAGCGAGAAATGAGCCTCATAGCTGAAGATGATTTTCCGATGAAAATCCGAATCATTTTCAAGTTGTTGCTCACTCCAATTCATGAACATACGACGCTTATGGTGGTCAATCGGCTTCAGTTCTTGCATCAATTTGATCTTGTAAGGATGTAGGCCAAGATCTTTTCGCAAAATTCGCCACAACGACGTCACAGAGATGCCCAACGCTTGAGAACGACGTGTGAGGGACACATTAGGGCTTTCTTGAACTGAAGCCTCAGCGGCAGCAATATTCTCGACACTACGGGCACTTCTTTGTCTCACTGGCACGGGAACATTTCGTACTGTGCCTGTGGATTCAAATTTTTCCAATAGACGCTCAATTGTTTATCTGGTAGGACTATTATGACGACCATAAATTGGACGTAGCGCTCTTAAAGTTGAGGCCACTGACTCCAAATTTCGGTTGTAAATTTTAATAATTTCAACTCGTTGTTGGCTCGTATATCTTTCCATGATGAAATGGCAAACCTGACTGAAGAGAAATGTCAAAAGAGCGGGAAAAAATATGGCGTCGTTTGCTGTCCCTATCGATTTACTTTTGTAGCGTCTCTGTTGAAAAACCCTTTATATCTCAAAACAGATGTCGTGTTACTTAATTCAAAGAAGTAATTAATAAACGAAAATTATATCTGTTTTTGTTTAATTATTAACAGTTTTGTAACGATTTTTAACACAAATTGAGTATAAACTGGTTAACCGACATCGAATATCCGGTTTTCCATTTATTCGAAAATTTGGTTTCTTAAAAAACCGGCACACGGTTAGTTGCAATAACGGGTTTTTTGGTTTCGGTTTTGGACACTCTAGTTGCTACTCAAGGAAAAGGGGCAATTCACTTTAATATGTGTGAGCACAAACATGTTGAAATTCGCTAATATTCTAAATTATAATGAACAAAAGACACCGAATGAAAGCGTATTGCAACTCTGTGCCAAAATCAAATAACAATACCGTCCGTACTAAATAGTGTTGTCTAACAGGAATGTACGTTTAATTTTAGTTTCTATCAAAATTTTAGCACGAAAGCACAAATGTAAACTTGAATAACCGTATGTGTATTTGTTTTAAATTCCCACAACTTTGTTGCGTTATAAATGCATAAACAAAACTGCATTCATTGGTTGCTCTCAATGGTTTTTTAATGACCTTTCGACCTAAAAAATAGTTCAATTTAGTACCAAGTGAACACTTGGTGGCCTTAAACAACAGCATGTTGTATTGGCTTTGGCACAGTATACACTTCATTTCTGATAAATGATAAAAGTAATAAATATTTATTCTTCTTGTTGTTTGCTGTTGTTGTTGAAGAATTTTTATTCTCTTCTCCCATTCTGTATTTTGATAAAGTTCAAACAAAAGCGAAAATGAAATTTCCATCGCATATTGCTATTTGTCCTGAGTGTTGTTGTTTAAGGGTCATGGCATGGAAATTATTAGTAAATTTTCAGTACAGTTATGCCAAGTAAAAATAAAGCTAAGCAATTATGAGTGTCAAGACTTTTATTCAGAGACAGAGAAATCAGTTTCCCACTGCATCCCATGAAAGTACTCCATGAGGAAATCCCATTGTTCAAAGCGAGGGTGAATGTTGACATTCTGGATAGAAGTGGGATGCAATGGATGACTTAGGGTGAGGGTATGTGTAAGTCGCACCTACGACTTTTCGGATTCGCTGCGTAGATCGGTATCGGATATGCAGGATGCTGGCTCGGTATGTGCTTCGAATGTCCGGTGGAAACGGCTCGGTATCGGTTATCGTCAGGTGAGTTACATAGGAACAGTGAGCCAAAGCGCCTGTGTAGGAACAGTGAGCCGAAGCCCCTGTGTAGCAACAGTGAGCCGAAACTCCTATGTAGGAACAGTGAGCCAAAACTCTTGTGTAGGAACAGTAAGCCGAAGCCCCTGTGTAGGAACAGTGAGCCTAAACTCATGTTTAGGATCAGTGAGCCGAAACTCCTGTGTAGGAACAGTGAGCCGAAACTCATGTTTAGGATCAGTGAGCCGAAACTCTTGTGTACGAACAGTGAGTCGAAACTCCTGTGTAGGAACAGTGAGCCGAAACTCCTGTGTAGGAACAGTGAGCCGAAACTCCTGTGTAGGAACAGTGAGCCGAAACTCCTGTGTAGGAACAGTGGGCCAAAGCCCCTGTGTAGGAACAGTGAGCCGAAACTCCTGTGTAGGAACTGTGAGCCGAAACTTCTGTGTAGCAAATGTATTTACACCGGCCTTACTAAAGAACGGATCCCAAAATGTGCTCCTATCCTTTGCAGAACAAATGGCAAAATGCTATAATCTTTTCTGGTTGTTCGCTCGGAGGCGACGACTCGAGTCTAGTTTACCATAACACTAAGTACCTTCGCTGTAATGATGCAAATGAGAATTGCATTCAAGCACTCATTCTTTCGCGGTCATTAAAACTAATTCGCTGCTACCATGCACACAACGTCGACTGTGAGTGTGATTGTTAGCGGGGTGGTTGGTGCGACTGATGGATGATGTGTATGCTTAGGTGACGGGTATACCAGGGAAGTATGCGGGTGGGAATATATTGCGCCTAGGCATTGAGGCACAGCTTCTACGCGCTGAAAAATCTGTATTTTTCAATTGTTTGAATGCAAATATAATGTGTTTGTTACTTACTTACTTATCCGGTCTCGGACAACCCCGGGGGGTCAGGGACCTTACAAAACGAAGATAACATATTTCGCCAACCAGTTCGATCTTTTGCTTTATCTCTCCAGTTGGCAATACCAAGTGTACGCAGGGATTCGTCAACCTGATCCCTCCAGCGGAGTCTTGGTCTTCCTATTTTTCGTCTTCCTTCGAGTTCGGTTTCGAAAAGCCTTCGCGCTGGTTCATCTTCATCCATTCTACTGACATGGCCTAGCCAGCGCAATCGCGTTATCTTGATCCGCTTAACTATATCAATGTCAGGATAAAGCTCATACAGCTCATGATTCATGCGTCGCCGATACTCGCCGTTGTGCACTATAGGGCCATAAATTTTTCGGAGTATTTTTCTCTCGAAGACTCCTACAGATGTTTCGTCTGCTTGCGATAGGACCCAGGATTCTGCGCCATAAAGCAAGACAGGTTGAATGAGAGTCTGGTACAGCTGGACTTTTGTTACTCGAGAGAGGGCTTTATCTCTAAAGTGCTTGCTTAGCCCAAAAGAACATCTATTCGCAAGCACAATTCTCCATTTGATCTCAAGGCTGACGTTGTTGTTTTTGTTCACGGCAGATCCGAGGTATATAAATTCGTCCACTACCTCGAAGTTATAACGGTTATCAACGTTCACGCTTTGGTCTAATCGCGTGGAGGCCCTGTTCGTTGAAACCATTAATTTTGTCTTGTCCTCATTCACCGTCAGACCCATTTTTGCTGACTCCTTCTCAATTCTCGAAAAAACCGCAGTAACTTCTCTAATTGTGCGCCCAATGATATCTATATCATCAGCATACGCGAGCAGCATGTGACTTTTGCTGCTGATGGTTTTATTCATATTGACTGCAGCTTTTCTCATAATGATCTCCATTAAGATGTTAAAGAGATCGCACGATAGGGTGTCGCCTTGCCTGAGGCCTCGCTTAGTTTCGAAAGGTTCGGTAAGATCCTTACCAACTTTCACTGCGGATTTGGTGTTCGTCAAGGTCATCCTGCAAAGGCGTATGAGTTTTGCAGGAATACCAAGCTCAGACATTGCTTCATAGAGTTTCTCCCGTATCGGACTATCGAAGGCTGCTTTATAATCGATAAATAGATGATAGGTGTCGATTTGTTTTTCGTGTGTCTTCTCCAGGATTTGGCGTAGCGTGAAAATCTGGTCAGTTGTCGATTTTCCAGGCCTAAAGCCACACTGGTATGGTCCAGGTCCAATCAGGTCAGCGATAATTGGTTTTAGTCTTTCGCACATTATACTTGATAGAACCTTATATGCTATGGATAAAAGGCTTATTCCACGGTAGTTGGCACAAATAATCGGGTCACCTTTTTTAAATATGGGACATAGTACACTGAGACTCCAATCGCCGGGCATGCATTCATCTAACCAAATTTTGCTAATGAGCTGATGCATGCACCTTATCAGCTCATCGCCGCCAGCCTTAAACAGCTCCGCCGGTAATCCATCGGCTCCTGCGGCTTTGTTGTTCTTAAGCCGGGCAATAGCTGTTCTGACCTCGTCTTGGTTAGGAGGGGGGCAATCGACGTCGTCGTCCATATTGTGATCGATTGTCCCATTGTCATCGGATATCTCAGGTACTAGTAGCGCGGAGAAATGCTCTCTCCATATTCCCAACATGCTCTGCACATCTGCGACGAGATTTCCGTCTTTGTCTTTACAGAAGGGGGGCCCTGAACCATGTCCAGTAGTTCCGTTTTTAACTTTTTGGTAGAATTTTCGGGCTTCGTTCTTCCTTCTGTATGTCTCAATTTTCTCACTCTCGCGTTTTCTCCACTGCCGTTTCTTACGCCTAAAGAGACGGTTTACCTCCTTTCTCTTCTCCCTATACCGCTCAGTTGCAGCTCGCGTTGCAATTGACTGAAGCATTACCATACGTGCAGCGTTCTTTTCGTCATTTGCTATGCGACACTCTTCATCGTACCACGGTTTATTGCGAAGCGGTTTTTCGAAACCAAGTACGGTTGTTGCGGCAGTTTTTATAGAGTCGGAAATGGGTTTCCACTGCGCATCAGGATCGTCATCGGGAGGGGGTGGGTTCTGTGCCAAAAGTTGCGAGAGCTTCCTTGAGTAGGCTGTGGCTACCTCTGGTAATTGCAGCTTTCCGATGTCCAGCTTCCTCTGCGTCTGGTTTCGTACGATTTTCGCTCTACTTAATCTTGTTAGAACCTTTGCTGCTACCAGGTAGTGATCAGAATCGATGTTAGCTCCTCTGATCACTCGTACGTCCATTACACTGGATGAGTGCCTTCCATCAATTACCACGTGATCAATTTGGTTCCTAGTTCTTTGATCAGGGGATACCCAAGTAGCCTTGTGGATGTCTTTATGCTGGAATCTTGTGCCACTGATGACCATGTTTTTTGCCGCGGCAAAGTCAATCAGTCTCATACCGTTGTCGGAACTGTCAGCATGAAGACTGAAATTGCCAATAGTTGGATTAAACACATTCTCCCTTCCTACTTTGGCATTAAAATCTCCTAGTACAATCTTAATGTCATGGCCAGGGCAGCGGTCATACGTTTCCTCTAGGAGCTCATAGAATATGTCTTTGGCATCATCATCTTTCTCTTCTGTCGGGGCATGCACACAAATTAGGGAAATATAAAAATATTTCGCTTTTATGCGGATTGTGGCTATTCGTTCACTCACAGGATTGAACCTAGAGACTAGATGTCGCAGTCTTTTGCCAACTACAAATCCACAACCAAATTCATGTTTTTTTTCATGGCAACTGTAGTATATATCGCAGTTTCTTTTTCTTGTGCAGCCATGTCCTGTCCATCGCATTTCCTGGATAGCGGTAATGTCAGCCTTATAACTTTCGAGGACATCTGCCAGTTGGATACTTGCACCGGATCTATATAGAGTTCTTACATTCCAAGTGCATATCCGTAAATCGTGGTCCTTATAACGTTTGCGGGGGTCGTCAACAAATAGGGGTTGTTTATGTTTTCTGTTTCGTTTTTGTATTTTCACTGCCATTATGAACGGTGGCGGGAGGCAAACCCAGCCCACCGGGTTTTTGCATTTTACCTACTGCCAGGATATTTGATTGCAGCCGCCCATTATGGATCAAACGCTGACCAGGATGCGATATGTTGAACCTGGATTTTCTTCTTTTAGTTTCTATCCGCCGTTGGCCCGTATGTTTGGCTCATCCGCCTTCTAAGGACAAAAGAATATGCCCGATTGTTTGATGAGCTTCAGTGACATCAGTCACCTACTATACCTGATTTGATGCTCATTTGTTTCGCCTTCTCACTCTAGCTAGCTAACGGAGGTTTCCGAAAAGCCATTGCCCAGGACATACTGCGTGGAAGTAGTGAGCTGCTTGGGCTGCCCAATGAAGGAATCATTTCTGGCCACTCCCAAGTGAATGGCAATCAGAAACTTTCCACCTCCACGGACAGTCCCATGTGTTTGTTGCTTGCCGCAAATATAGTATACTTGTGTCCGAACACATTGTGTTTGCTATTCAATATTACAAGGTCGATAAATAATGATTTATAAGTTATAATATATCTTTCTGTGACCCAAATGTGGCATTGTTTGGTAAAAATCTCAGAAAGCAAAAACGAGCAAGACACCCAAGAATCAAAAAAGCAGAAGAATTGTAACTAATAAGAACAATGTTCCAAACATATACATGGTTCTTCCAATATGTTGCTTGGACCGATTTTGTCAGCTTGCATGAATGGTAGACGTTTTATACACTCATCCATGGTTCAAATGCAAGTATATTTTTAAAAATTAAATTAAATTAACTACAAATAATTTCAGGGATTAATTTTATTTGATTCAGCCATTTTATTGGTACATGCTGAAAAATAACGGCCCCAGAAACATATTGCAGGAACCATGTATATGTTTGCAAACATTGATTTTGTGAATTAAATATTTCCTGCATTTTGTTTCGTTATTGTCTGCCACGTTTTTTTCAACAAACAGAGTCACATTTCCCATTCACACATATATTATAACCTATGAATTATTGTGTCCCAAACATGATGTATTGAATAGCAAACACAATGTGTTTGGACACAAGTATACAATAATTGCGGCAAGCTACAAACACGTTATATTTGCATCCGAACAACAAAAAGAGGCAAATTTTTCAGTGTGTACTAACGGGAACATGTCTATTAGGAACGGAAGATTCTCCGGAGATGGAAAGCATTATTTTCTGACATATGTTATTTACTTCAATAATCTACAAATGTCTGCTTAACAGGAACAAATAGTCGAGGTTACCACGTCCTTTCCGGTGCCTCCCACACAAAAGCTGGGCGGTTAATGAAATTAAAAATTGGACTTAATTTCGTCAAACGCCATACAAAAGATATGTGGTCGGCTGGTTCCTCGAGAATATACGTTAGGTTAGGTTAGGTAGAAACAGTTGCCACAATTGACACACTTTATCCAATCAAGACAGTTGTGGCACCACTGGTCGTCATATTCCGTCCATACCATTTAACCTATAAAGTGACCAGGTATGGGTATGGGACGTTCAAGCTATGTCATCCTGAAAGTCTAATATTGGTTCCTCGAAAATCAATTAGTACTCTGCAGAAAGGTCCCAGATAATTCAGCATAACGTCCGGAATGTCTGTTAGACCCAACATGATGGTAGATAGTACATATTTTCGCCAATTTGTACAAAAGGCGGGCCAGTAGGACGTGAGACGTTCAGTGCTCTCGTCCTCCACATCATCCCCACAGCTTCTGCAGTAATCATAAATCTGGTTGAGTGTCTGCCTATTAGGCAGTGCTCAGTGGTGCTCCCGCAATTTTTGCATCAGGCCCATTTATCATTTGGATGTCTGAGAGCTTCGGTTTTAAGCATGAGCTTGCACGAAGTAAGGGGCATACCTACATGCTCTATGCCCACTGAAGCAGGTAAGGTAGTTCCTAATATTGCCAGCTCATTTGCTCTGTGGTTACCTGGAATGTTATGAGATTTTCAGAGATGTGCGGCAGTTGTGGCAGTCCTTGCAGTCCGGAATACAGATTGCAGAGATTTTATAAAAGGCTAACTGTCATTGTAGAAGTTGACACCCCATGCGGTGATGTGGTTTCATACCAGCCAACTGGCAAAATCTTCGATTACCATGACGCGTGACAGACACTACAATGGTCTGGCGGTCTTCGTGAAAGGTCTATACGCAGTTCTTTAGAATAGACTCCAAACCCAATCTTGCTATCTAGTTTGGAGCCATCAGAGTAGAACCTATATACCTTCTATACACTGGTACGAGTCCTTTCCAGTTATGTCTATCCCGGATATGAGTGGAGAACTTCGTTTTAAATGTTGAAGTTGGTGTCATGTAGCTTGCTTTACTGTGGATACCGGCAGATCTCTCAAAATCCACCCATGGCCATATGGGCTGGAGATTCATTCCGAAAAATTACCTAGGTGAATTGCCGTCCTTGAAGCCATTTACCTTCCCAATATATATAGTTGTGGCAGGTGTAGGGTTACCCGCTAACCCTTGGTAGGCATTGTGCGAAGGGCACCCGTGATAAACACCATTGCCATTCTCTGGACTTTTATCATCAGTGAAGTTTTCCAGAACTAGCCGCCAAACAACAACACCGTAAATCAATGTCGGGCGGGCAAGAGGTGTATATATCCAGTAATCAATTTTCGAGGAAAGAGCCAATCGTTCTCCGATCTAGGGTCACTCTGAATTTACTGGTGCTTTTCATATTGCTTGGCTTGAAATAAATATTTCCGTCGAGAACAGCTTCTATAAGGTGTCTCAGTAAGATTGCACTTTTTAGTTTAAGTGTAATTTTTTTGCAAGTGGCAACCCTGAAATTTGACAGCTGTCACATATGTTTGTTCCGATTATTAAAAATGGGGAGCTTAAGGAAAAACAACGCATTATAATTGTGAAAACTTATTACAAATATGCGTTCAATGGGTAATGGAGCAAAGTGAAGTCAATGCCAATTTTTCAAAAAAAAAAAAGTCTTCTTCTCCGATGAAGCGCATTTCCATCTGAATGGCTGGAATTTAGGGCTGAGAAAACCCTCATGCAATTCATGAGAAACAAATGCTCTCACAATGAGCAAATGTCTGGAGCGGATTTTGGTCAGGCAGGCTGATAAGGCCTTACTTTTTTGAAGATGAGGCCGAAATTACAATGACTCTGAACGGCATACGTTACAGGAACATGATCAGGGAGTTCTTGTGGTCTCAACTGGATTACAGGGATCTGGGCGACAGGTGGTTTCAGCAATACGGCGCCACCTGCCACGACGCACATGAAAAACTCAATTAATTGCAGCCACGATTTCCAGAACAAAATATCTCAAGAAATGTTGTTCTCAACTGCCCACCAAGATCTTGCGATTTAACGTCGTACGATTTATTTCCTTGGGGTTTTGTGAAAAGTCGGGTTTATGCGAATATACCAGAAACCATTCCTAAGGTCAAATCCGAGATCCAACGCGTTATCGGCGAGATACAACTATCTCAAAATCTTCCTATCTTCCTGAGACACTCTTTATATGTCTTGCACTATCCTTTAGAAAAAAGTAACTACCACATAGAGATAAGTAATGCATATACGGAACGGTGTTCGTGCTGGAAAAGAATACGAGCTCGCTTTTCTCTGTTTTTGCACCCAGTCCATTGTCGGAGCCCTACGTAGAGAGTATCCAGATTAAGTTCTGGAGCATATCTCTGCCCGTGTAGTTTTACCTGCAGTGCAATTTCCACATCTTAAGCATATGCCACAACTGTGCAACATGACAAGATAACACATGATAAACCAATCCTTATGAAATTTGGTACTAGACCATGTTTTGTCAAGTAACTCAATCTTATGGACAACGGGTGGTTTACCAGGCGTAACCAAGTAGAAATAAATTGAAATAAGAACTTGACATATTTTTCTTAGTAATTACACAGTGCAACACGAAAAAATATAACCACTTCCTTAGAGAACAAAAATTGTGAACATATAAAATCAATATAACTGTTTGTTACATATGGACCTGAACAGGGGAAAAAAGGTAAAAAAAAAAAATGGTATTTTTTTTGCGATTTTGATCTTGAAGATGAAGATGTTTTGACCTTATACGTTCACAATTTTTATTCATTATGACAAGAGCTACAACTTTTCCTCAGAGAGTAAATCAAAATTCCGAACGGTTTGATGATGTGCAAAATGTGCGCCTGACAAAATGATCACTTTTTTGCAAAAATAACACCGAGGCCCCAAATATTTGGAGGCCCATAAAAAAAGTGCATGACTTTGGGCAAAACTGGGAGACACAGGTCTTTTTTTGTTGGTCTTTTATCACGTAGTGGTGTCCGTATATGGTTATATTTCCATGACTTACAAAATTACACACAGTCTTATACAAAATGTACTTTATAATAATTATTGATCTTGAACCGAACATTTATTAAAGCACAATTATTGTGATTGTTATTAATTCGACGCTGCTAGGCCCAAATTTTTGTCCTTGTTCACGGCGGATCCAAGGTAGACAAATTCATCTACCACTTCAAAATTTATTGGAAAAAAATACAGTACATGTTTATTGAATACTGTATGTTGGGCATCGTTGAGAATATTTGAAGTTAATTACAAGATCATATGAGAATTCAGAGACCCATTGTTTATTTTCGATTATGCTAATCAAACTAAAAATTATTATTATTCGAACAGTATAAATTAAGTTTATCGCAAATCCATGTGTGTAGCAAAGAGCGGGGGGAAAACTGACAAAAAGGGAGCGTTTAAGAGCTTGTTACAAATATATTGCTAAAAAAAACATCGTTCCATTTGCCATCAGTATGTCTTTTGTGAAGAGTACTTTATGGCACTCTTGAGCATTAACTAAAATGAATCATTAATTTGTATTTATATGAGAAACTAACGGCCGGTGAACCCTATAGCAACATTATAAAACAGGCCCAACAACCATACAATATATTTTAGCTATTTTCGAGTTAACGAATTAACGCTTACATTAATCCAAACAATTTCTTCGACAACATTTTTTTGTTTGGGTAAAACGTTTCAACTTTTGCGTTCAAAGTTGAATTATGTTATGTGCCAAATGAAAAATTTGACAGCAGAATTATTTTCTTTGCAACTGTGTGAAACTGTAACCTCAAAACATTTCATGTGTCCATGTGTGCAATATATTCTCTATCTTTTATAATCCTTATCCTTAAAGTTTCACAACATTAAAACTGAATTTTTCAATACGTACACGTATAAATATATATATATTACAAATCTTATTTTAGATTAAAACTTCTTTAACTGCCCACTATCAATAATGCCAATATAAACCTTATAATACCAGAAATATTTTCCAATATATTTCAAGTAGTATCCTGTTACAGATGAAATGGAGACAATGATAATAATAAAGTTTATTTCATTCATCTATTTTTAAGGGACGGACAAATCTATATGTTCTAGATAAGTTAACTTTTCCAGTTTATAATAGGAGGTAATTTTATCATTGATTTTTGCTACCATTGTTATTTTGATTAACTTTGGTGATATAAAACCTTGGCTTGATATGACAAAAGCTTTATCAATATGACCAAAAATATTTGTTTTCTTTTACAGCGGCTCACTTTGACTGGTTAATACTTTTTTAGTTTTATTTATACTCATTTCGTTGGTGTGTTTCTTGTTTACATCTTCCTATATGTATATACTATTAAAAGGGATGACAACCAGTACATACATCTTCATTGAACAACTACCGTACAGTGACATTGACTCCAAGGCAATAAAGTTCATTTCGATAGTGATGGTCGTATCTATCCTTTTGTAGATATTTCAGCCCATCGCCATTTTTTGATGCCCTCTTGGTTCTGTTTTACTGGCTGACTGATAAAGAGCGAACAGCATTTGACTGCATCAGTATCATCATTCGCTACTACGGCAGCAGCCTTGTTGTCAATTCTGCATGTTTTAAATTTAAGTTTATTGGCTTCTCGAAAGTTTTGTGTTTATCTATACTGCACTCAAAATATTTTATGCAATAAAAAAGTTGTTTATTTTTCTCCTATTTTAGTGTGTCTTTTTACATAGAAATCGTGCTTTCGTAGCAAAGACAATCGCTTATCGGTAAATGTTATACTTATCTTTAACTGTAGGGTTATAATTCCTGAACAAAGAAGAATTCACTAAATCTTATACTTTAAAAATAGACGCATTTACAAATCAAAAACACAGCTCAATACTAGTCTTAAATTCTGACCAGTCAACAACACTATGAGATGTATATTGCTTACTACTGCATACGTATGTAAGTATTTGGACACTGCCTGCACAATGTTTCAATCGAACTTCCGTTGCCGCTATGACGTTGGTTTCCAAGTCGCTCGAGTTGTGTCCATTAATTCACATTTATGAATGTACGATATCTCCGTTAGATTACGTAGCAATAGCTGTCACTATTGGCCATCATGGTCCGTCTCCATCGTTTTACCTGTAAATTAACCCGGTGTAATTAAGGAGCATTCAGTCTATATAATATCTCATACCAGTGTTCCAAGATATTAGTGCAAAAAGCACAAATTTGTGCTCCACAAAAGTAGAACAAATAAGAAAATGCCTAAATATTGCCTTGTACTCACACAAAATTCAGCGTTCAACACTCTCATTCTTCTCTTTACCCCGCACCTTCTGCAGTGATCATAAGCTGAGATTTCACGTCTACACCATTTCCAATTGAAATTTGAAAAATATCAATTTAATTTTGAAAAATATCAATTGAAATTTGAAAATTCGTCACTTGAAATTTGAAATACATCAATTGAAATTTAAAAATTCTATTTCAAATTTGAAATAAATCAATTGAAATTTAAAAAACATCAATTGAAATTTGAAATGCATCAATTGTAATTTGAAACACATCAATTGAAATTTGGAA
Organism: Phaonia tiefii; assembly: GCA_963931995.1. Classification (NCBI taxonomy): domain Eukaryota; kingdom Metazoa; phylum Arthropoda; class Insecta; order Diptera; family Muscidae; genus Phaonia; species Phaonia tiefii. The sequence continues at coordinate 140,545,727 of OZ008370.1, forward strand.
TACATCAATTGAAATTTGAAACACATCAATTGAAATTTGAAAGACATCAATTGAAATTTGAAAGACATCAATTGAAATTTAAAATTCGCCACTTGAAATTTGAAAATTATCAATCGATTTTATGTATTAGATTTTTAAATTTCAATTGGTGTATTTTAAATTTAAATTGGTGTATTTTAAATTTCAATTGATGTGTTTTAAATTTCAATTGATGTATTTTAAATTTCAATTGATGTATTTTAAATTTCAATTGATGTGTTTCAAATTTCAGTTGATGTATTTTAAATTTCAATTGATGTTTTTCAAATTTCATTTGATGTATTTCAAATTTCAAATAGAATTTTCAAAATTCTATTGATGTATTTCAAATTTCAAATAGAATTTTTAAATTTCAATTAATTTTTTTCAAATTGTGAAATGGTGTAGTCGCTTGTCTGCCTATCAATCTTAGCTTCTACATACAAAGAAAAAACACGTTTCTCTCAAAATAAATCTCAGATAACTGAAGTTCGTTTGGGGACAGTAGTTGGGAGAAACGATTTTCTGTTAAGCCATACATGCCATTTCGTTTGGGGGAACCGAAAAATGCTGTAAACAAGTTAAGAGAAATATAAACAGAAAAAAACGGTTGCGAAAAACGAAAAATGGTTCCACCAACTATTCTTTCGGTTACAGCAACCGAGTTATGACTACTCCAAATCCCAAAAAAAGGTGTCCAGTAAACGAGTTGTGAGAAATACAAGCTTAATTAATTGTACCCTCCGACCACCAATCCGAAAATTTTGAACCCGCTGCCATTTCGCACCCTTGCATTTTCGGACATGGTCCTAGTGGACTTTTCTTCAGGAAATGAGCCAATGAATACGCTGGAGAAATTTGTCCGGAACTTCCTGAATCACCCTGTATATTTTGCATAAACGCATATTTTGTGCTAATTACCAGACTTGGCGTCCTATGTTTCGTAAACTTTTTATTGGAACACTGTTTTATATTGTAATATTTTGATTAAATAAACATGGGATATATGTATATATGTATATATCTGAAATTTCACAGTTCTGCAATTAATTTATTAATTTTTGAAACTTCCGTAAATTTGTCATTCTTCTATTATGACATGGGCAATAAAAATTAATTACATCGTTTTGATTAAATATACGAAACTAATAAACTATTCTGTTTTAAAAACTATTATTTTTGGGGAAAAAAACAAATTCAAATTTAATGTGCAGTACACAATCTGTTTTCAAGTGCAAATGTGCAATTTAATGTTGGCAAATATGGCAGACCCATTCGGGCTACTGCGGGTTGGTTGGCACACCATTGTTATTGCTACGATAAATACTTCACATTATATGTTTAACTTTTGGGTTGGCAACAAAGTAATTTAGGTCTTTTTGTTGAAAGTAATTTTAAATTTTTTTTATTCGAAGAACTAATTTTAATCTTTAATGTAGGTACAATTTTATTCAATAACCTTCTGCCATCGTTCAGGCAACTTTTTGATCACAGATTAATAGAATGACTGATCCGTCCCACGACTATACTAGAACAACTCGGTTTGTAGGTCCTCTTCTGTAATGACGAAGTTTTCAATCGAAAACTTTTGACGACTCCAGAATAAACGAAAATCCTAAGGTGACGATTCAGGACTATAAGATGGATGTGGCATCACTTCCAATCCAAACTCCAATATAATTTTCCGAGTGTGCACAGATGTGTGAGGTCGTATTTCATTTACAGCCCCATCAAGGTTCGTCAATTGCTGACAATAGACCTCAGAATTTAGGGTTTGAAAGCAGCTCAAAATAGAGTACTCCCTTCAAATCCCACCAAATGGACAACATAATCATTTTTTGGTAATCCAGCCATTGGTGAATTTTGAGCGTATTCGTCGTGCTTTGACCCGTATCCCTTCCGGTTGACATTGTTGTAAAGAATCCATTTTTTATCTTCAGTTACAATGCGTTTCAAAAATGGATCACTTGTGTTGCATTTGAGCAATAAGTCGAAAGTGATTATGCGCTTTGTTTAGTCGATTTCCTGAAGCTCGTTCGGGACCCAAATACGAGTATCAAGCTTTTTGACAAGTCCAAACCGTTTCAAATTTTTAATTTTAAATTTTTAATGAGCCCAACAGCATACTGTTCAGAATCGGTGTAAAACTGTTAGACCCAATTGCTGAGTGTAAAACTAGAAAGCGCACAGCTCACTAATTCCGAGCGGCTGTCCGCAGTCCCCTCATGGGATCTAATGGAAAATTTGTAAAGGGTTTATTAACAGATAATAAAAAATTGCTAAAATGAATATTTTTAAATTATCCCAATTGAAATTAAACTATCGAAATACAACCTAACCTATTAAAAACCCCACTCCGGAATTCGGATGAGGGTGGTTCCAAAGAAAATACTGTACTCGTGTAAAACTGAATACCTGGTGTAATACGTGCTTAATTCATTAATATACTTTGCGAGCGGGAAAGCTGGTTGGATTCGAAAGTGGTTGGTTGCATAATAATTCTGAATTTTTAACATCTCATACATGGGGCAAGTTAATTACATGACAATTATAGTTTGTAGCCTAGAGTAATGACGTATAGAGTAGCGATTTGTCTCAGTAAATTTACGAAGTGTGGCGTGGTTACATATGGACGTTGCACGTTGGAGTGTATTTCGCATTTCTTTTTGTAAGGTAAAATTTTGTGTAAATAACAAAAAAAATTTCACAGTTATAAACAGAAAGACATGACAAATTTAGGTCAACAATTTTTGTAATTCCACCTGGTATACGTCAATTTACGTCAAAAAACTCTCTATCACACCGACCGCACCTCGAATAATATGAAATGAAATGTCACTTCTATATGACATTTATAGAGGTATTTAGGACAGAGAATTATATTCTCTGATCTGACGTTTCGTTTCAAACTCTTCGTTATAGGTTTGTGCAAATGCGAGAAATTTGACGAAACTTAACTTACAGCAGGTGGAGTTATAAGAATTGTTGACTTAACTTTTCATGTCGTTTTGGTATAGAATTGTGGAATTTAAATGTATTTTGCATATTTTCTTGACTTTTATCGTTGGTATACATTTGTATTGTATTTAACACAACTATTTTGCCACAAAGACACGATATGCGGTGGTTTTTGCATTGTTGGACGTTGATTACTATAGTCTCTATCTGGTATTAATGAACCCATGCTTTAAACCACCCAATGTTCACTGGCAACCATATCTATGACGTTAGAGATATTGAGAGAATAAACTACTCTATCCTAAATTCCTCTATGATGACTTTACTCTATGGTTTGTAGTTTAATTTTGATTACAAATCAGTTCCTCGGAGATAAACTACACTATGTCGTTTTCGTTAACTTTTCAGTAGAGCAGTTTTAATGTTGTCGGACAATGATGCAAAGCGCCAATTTATTATTGCGTCCGTTAAGACAGAAGAACCGAATGTTCATCGTTCAAATGCAAAAAAAAACAAAAACCCTAGATTACAGGTTTTTTGTCAATGGCCACTGCTCTACTGAAAAGTTAACGAAATCGACATAGTGCTGTTTACCTCCGAGGTACTGAAATGTAATTTCAAAAAAAATTATATAGCATTGAATATAGTACTTATTTTTTAGCTATTTGTTTGATATCTGACAATTGTGATTTTCAAGGATTTTATATTGTACAGGTTTATAGATTACCAGGCAGACGGATCGAAGCAACAAACTTTTAAATATAAAATGCTTTAAAAACGAAATTGCCAGCTGTCAAACAAATTCAAAATATCAAAATTATTCCCACACCTCATTACATTTGGTATCCAGTTCTACAATCATACATTTCCATTGCCTGAGCAAATGAAAATGCAAATGTTTTGAATTGTAATTGGGAACAATGGTAAATATTTTACATTTGCATTGGATAAAGAAATGCAAATTAAAATCCAATGCAAAAAAAATCGACTACACTGTAAAATATGTATCCTCAAATATTGATTGATTTACATATTCTGGATATTTGTGCTAGGACATACTTACAAAATTACTTATTACTGCATATAATATTTAACATTTTGCATTGAAATAGCACAAACCTTTAGGTCATTTTAAATTTACTAATTGATGTCTCTACTTTGTTACTTACAGAGTCGATTGTGTTGCAAGCCATATGAATACCCCTACTGTGAGCGAACTACCGCCAGTTAAGCATTAATCAAAGACATGAAGTGTGTAGCGGGTGTGAATAGTACCAATAACCATGGTAATATGAATACTAAACCCGAAATGGTGGAAACAAATAACCGTAATTAGCAGCCCTTCGGAAGTTTAAAAAATTGGAAGGCCTTTGTGATGTATGATGTATCGTTTCGGAAACTAAAAACTGTTCATTTTGGCATTTCACAGTACAGAGGAACTTTGAATACAGAGTAAATTGGATAATTAACAAACTAAACAAAAACAATATTTTAAGGGGATTTTGCATCCACTTCCAAAGATACAAAAAAAATGTTAATGCAATTTTTTAAAAGTAAATTAACGAGTATAAATAAAACTTTTAGCCTGTTTTTGTAACTTAATTTTTGATCATTCGTACGCCAAATGACTAGCGAAGACAACTTTTGGTTTTTGTACGCTTTGTTTTGAGTGACACGAAAAGAGCTTTCGTTTTGCTTAAAAAATTTGGTTCAGCGAAATCAAACACGAACGAAACAAAACGTCAGATTAGACAATCAGAAAATATCAATCGTTTAGTTTGTTTACAAATGTTTTTCTTTACGCATTTACAAGAAAGTTAATTAAAATTGTTGTTTAATATGGATATTTCTAACAAAAAAGTCGCTACATTTGTTGTTTGTTTACTTTATTTTATTTGCAATCAGCTGCTTCCAGCTGATAGAGCAGTGTTGCCTGCAGTTTGCTAAATTTTTTGTATTTTCCAATAGAAAGAGCTTTTAAAATGAACAAGAATAACACATTGGCAACAATGTACTTTGACATAAGGGCAGCTAGAAAAATGAGTTTTCACTCCCGGACGAAAATGGAACAAAAACTCAAATATAAACTTGATCGCCTGGGTAGCAATCGCACGTCCGCTTAAACAAAAAAGTTCGCTGAACAGGCCATTAAGATGCATATCGAAAACTAAATAACGGATTTGTTAACGTCTACATTGTTAACAGTTTCCAACTAATCAATGGTAAAAAACATTTAAATTTATAAACAAATCACTGCTTAATAAAATGTGACTGGCTTTCACAAAAAATTATATACATATAAACTATTTGTTAATAGGAAGAATCAAATACACTCGTAAGTTTCGGTTTCATAACGACTTTATAAAGTTTAAATTGCACCCAATCATACCGTGCACTACTACTTGGAAAATATAATTTGTATTAGCTGATCTGATCAATGATCCAACGAGTTCAAGCGACTGCGTGCTACTCCACTAGGGTAATACATTTTTGCATTTTTTGCAAATATCAAATCTCCCCAGACTAAATCGTGTAGGGCATGGACAAAAAATCAGAAATGTTTTGTCGGTGCGTAAGGTTTTTTTTACCAAATTGAACTGAAATAGTTTTTTTATCATTAATACAATATTTACCATTAGAAAAGCCCTGTGGGGAATGTTGTCTAAAAATAAAACCACTATTGGACATGTTACAAACGAGATACCAGCATTTACGTACCAGGTGAAAACATAGTAATTGATGAGACCCTTATTCCATGGCGTGGCAGACTATTATTTCGACAATATATACCAAATAAAGCTCATCCTTATGGTATAAAGCTTTTTGAGCTCTGCTCTACTGAAGGATTCACCTGGTCAGTGAAAATATACTACGGAAAGTCATCAAGTGGACTGAGAGAAGTCGGTTTGGCAAAAAGTGTTTGCGAGGATCTGATCATTGATTTGACAGGTCAAGGTCGAACTTTATATGTAGACAACTTTTACACAAGCTATGAATTGGCTCGTTCAATGCTAGATCAAAAAACACATGTTGTCGGTACACTCCGTGCCAACAAGAAACATTTCCCAAAAGAAGTTATGGTTGTTCCTATAAAGAAAGGCGAAGTAGTGGCTAGAGAAGATCCCAATGGTATAGTTGTTCTGAAGTGGAAAGATAAACGCGACAGAATGCTATCTACGAAACATGCCCCGATAATGGTATCCATAACAGATGGAGCACGTAATCCTGAAGAGCCTTCAACTAGTCGAGGAGCGAGACGTAACAGACGAGCAACAGGAAAGCCATTGGCTGTGCTAGAATATAATATGGGGAAATCAGGCATTGATCTTTCCGACCAAATGGCTTCTTACTCAAATACCCTTCGCAAAGGGTTAAAATGGTATCGAAACCTGGGAATTGAACTTTTACTCGGACTTTCCGTGGTAAATGCCTTTACTGTGCATAAAGCAGCTACGAATAAAAACATTAATATACGAACATTCCGTGAACGCGTTGCTAAGGACCTATTAAATCTCACATCCCCGCAGCCTGTATTGCAATCAAAACATATTATCACAAAAAGAGTAGATGAAAATAATAAAACCATCCGACGTGCTTGCGTTTTATGCTACGCTGAAGCAAAAAGAAAATGTAGTCGAAAGGAAGCAAGAAAGAATATCAAAAGGACAACTACGTACTGTCCGCAATGCCCCAACACTCCCCAATTGTGCATTGATTGCTTTCCAAAATATGCACATCTAAAAAAATGAATGTAAATTGAAATTATCATATCCTAATTTTAATATTTTTGTATCTTTTTTATACTTTTTTTCCGAAATATCGAATGAATTCCAATAAATTTTCAAAATTAAAAAGAACCTCCGAGTTTTATCATAAAAACCGCAAAAATGAAGATATCTCTATGAAACTTGGACCAAAATTTAGAGCAAACATTAGGGTACTAGAAACACATTAAAAAAACCCTGTAGAGTCAAACAGAAACGCACGACAATATCTAAGGCCAGACAATGCCTGTCGCACGTTTTCGTACGACGTGGCACCCCAGGAAGGATTAAGTGTCGCACGGAAACGTGTAGCCATGGCACTTAATGTGTTAAGGTGTAAATGGATTGTTGGCAAATATGAACCCCACTCTACTAAAAAAATGTTTAAAGAGCATTTGGAGCAAAAATATTTTTGATTATTATATTTTTATTTAACTAAAAAATATACTTTTTTTACATTTATTCAGAATAATTTTTGCATATACAGTGAAATCTGCCATAACGAACACCTCCATTGCACAGACAGACCCTTTGGACGGACACTGTTGCTTCCCTTGAACGGACTCTCTCTTTACCGGACGCGGACACGCATTTGACAAAAAAAACTTCTGTTGTACTGACACAGATGAACAGACGATTTGAACTCGTTTGAACAGCTGATTTAATTTTTGTTTTGTCATTTTTCGTTTTTGTTGTCAAACTCTTGTATATTTTGGTTTTCTACTATTTTCTATACTTTTTGTGTAGAGTTTGACAACTAAATCAAATGTCAAAATCACAATTGTGTGATAATTTACCGGTGATATGGAAATCCATGAATGGCTGGAATTTTTGCCAGTAAATTGTGGACACCAAAAAAAAATTATAATTTTTCTGGATAATGCGGGAACACACCCAAAAAACAACACTTTCAGAAACATTGAAATACATTTTCTGTCTCCTAAGTATAATTCAATTATCGGGGGTATCCTGCAAAAAAAAAACACACATTTTAAGTTTTTAGAACGGAGATATTTCTGATTTAAATGCCAGATTGGAATTATTTTAAATACTCAAAATTTGGAACAGAGCACGTCGGAAAATAAAGTATAAATAAAAAAATCTATATCTATACAACAATTATCTCATTGTCCAAAGAAAAGATTTGATACCCATTTTGTCCTGTTTATAACTTAATGTTTGCAACGTAGTGCATTTTTGGTAAAACGCGAACTGGTGCGCATTTCACAGAAAGTTGAAACACTCATTTACTTAAATCGATAAAAGATTGAAATATGTCAATCTGACATTTAAATCAGAAAAATATCCGTTTTAAAACCCTAAAAATGTTTTCTTTTTGCAGAATATCCCTGAAAAAGGAATGTGTGAGGACATGGTTTGAAATTATTTATATACCTTAAAATCCTCTTGCATATATTGTATACATTGGTTTACTTTCCAGTAAAAATTTCCAGGAATCTAATTTTAAAAGAAATAGAATGATTTTGGCCCTTAATGAAAACTTGTACAATAGGTACTCTAGAGAAATGACATATAGAGAAACGATTTGACTCAGTAAATTTAAAATCATGTTGGAAAGTATTGCATTAATAATACCAGATAGAGTCAAGAGCTCAAACCAACAAACAATACACCATCACCGGCATTTCGTTTAGTGCGTTAAAAATTGTATCTAAATACACCACAAATATATACTAACAATAAAATCTAACAAAAAGGTCCAAAATACGTTTAATTTTTACACTTATTCATCAACGACGACATGAAAAATTTAAGTCGACAATTTTTGTAATTCCAACTGATGTAAGCCAATTTACGTCAAATAGCTCTCTATCGCATCGACCGCAAGAACAAATAATAATAACAAATATAAGAAATGAAACGAAACGTGAGATGAGAAAGATGGCAGCTCTATATGGCATTACTCTATGATAGGTACGGGTAATTCCAAAATATTTCGACAGAGTCCAGAACCCGTCTCCTATTGCGTTGTATGAAATTTGGACAGAAGTTTTTCCTCATCCATACAAAATTCTATGACTTCAGAATTGAATCAAAATTCAAAGTAGTTTTTGTTTTATGATTCGTTGAAGTAGGTATTGTGTGGCACTTTCTGAGAAAAGGATCTGACTTAAAAGTGGCATAACTTTGGAATGCGTTAATGGATTTCAAAATGTTGGATATCATTTTAAAGCCTGCAAAATCTGATTTAATCATAGTCCATACAACATTCGTGCCGTTGTGGTTCAATGATATTGAAACCTACAAAGTATCCTTTATCCTTAAATGTCCTTGCATAACGTATCTTTAATTTTTGATTTCCCCCCATCAAAATGAAATCCCATCTTTTTCTCTACGTCATAGCCAAATTTCATGATGGGATCTCCATGGAATCAATAGATACATCAGGTTTGGTAAAGACTGCTCCAGTTTTGTTGTTTTAGTTTCGATTTTGCAAGTAGTGACTGCGTATAATAATTTCCCCCCATCAAAATGAAAGCCCATCTTTTTCTCTACATCATAGCCAAATTTCATGATGGGATCTCCATGGAATCAATAGATACATCAGGTTTGGTAAAGACTGCTCCAGTTTTGTTGTTTTAGTTTCGATTTTGCAAGTAGTGACTGCGTATAATAACGTTACATAAAATACTAAAGTAGAAATACCTGGGAAGTGATAGTATTTTCCTTGTAGGTATTGTCGAGTGAAACAAGAATCTAGTTGTGAAATTTCCTAAACACCCCCAAAATCCTGAAAACCGGTTAAAACCCCGCTTTTGCGTACGTTTGCGTACTTATAAGCTTGTAAGTTAGTTGACACCGATAATCACTTTCTCACCGGATTTCAAAAGAATAATCTTAGGCCTTTCAAACGATATACATATACGTTAATTAAGAAAATATGAGAAGTCTGTGTGTACTTGTCAAGCAAACAACAGATATTTTTTATTTATTTCGCCATTTTTCAACTTCGCGACGATTTCACACATTATTTTATAAAGAAACCATAATACCCTTTAATTTATTCAAAAGGATCGTTTCCCAATGAGTAAAACGCAACTTTGTTTTTAAAAATGTTGATTGATAATTGACTAAGTTATTGAAGTTTTTATTAAAACTAAAGATTTACTTTACTTCACTAAAGCTTCATGATGCTGGTATAATTTATAAAACCAAAGCATATTTAATTTTTGTTTCCATATTTGTTACTTAGTGTAAAAATTACATCCGACAGTTGACCGAGGCCTTCGGCCACGGACTGTCCCTGCAGGCTGTGTCAGAGACACGGCCATTAAGTTTAACGTAGAATACGCCATCCGATAAGACAGAAAACATATATAACAATAAATTCATTTGCTTATATTATTTATCATTTATTGTTATATATGTTCTGTGTCTTATCGGATGGCGTATTCTACGTTAAACTTAATGGCCGTGTCTCTGACACAGCCTGCAGGGACAGTCCGTGGCCGAAGGCCTCGGACAACTGTCTGCTGTAATTTTTATATTTACCAACGGCATTTGATTCAAGTCCGTTTAAAAAAAAAATATTATGTTCAATTTTTTTAAACTTAATTTAATTTATGTATTTTAATTAATATTTTTATTGAAATAAGTTCTGCGAATGTTGTGAGGGCCGCCCTAATATTAAAAAAGGTTTACCTTATCGAGTCTTCGCATTAGCGTTCGAGCGTTGTGTGAAAGCTTTACGCTTTACAATTCAAAATTAATGTTACAACAGCTTTATTGAAGCTTTCGCAAAAAAGCTTTATTACGTTAGCTTACTGTTTGTTTCACTTTTTACTAGATACATGTTGCCAAGCAACATTAGCTTGCTGTTCGTTTCACTTTTTACTAGATACATGTTCCTAAGCAATGTTGAGCAACCAAAAACACTCAACCAAACACCACACATATGTTTGAGTGTATGTGTTTAAACAATTTTCATTTGAGAAATTAAAATACTAGAAATATATCAACCAATATGAAATGTATATCAAACGAAAGATAACATCTTCATTTACGTACAAAAAAAATTTTAAAAAAATTCATCTAGCCGTTTCCTCAAATTCAATGAAATAAAGATTACAACAATAAAAACCTGACATGACTCCTCATACCGTAAGGTAAGACGTATTCTACGTCAAAAGGTTTGTGTAATTTTAACCCGTGGCCGTCGGTGGTTCAATGGCTAGTGTGCGCGGCTCTTGTACAATACTATCATATACAATACCCCATTACCGTCATCTGCACCAATAGAACGGTTATATTCATTCGCTGGGATTGTGAATCATTCTAGAAGGCAAAAGCTCAGCTATGTCAATGTTGAAAATTTTGTTTTCAGAAAACCTAACAGCCTATATGAAATGTGTGTCAACGAAGAAAAATTAACCGCGTTAATTTAAATGAATTTTTTAATTTAGTGGTTGCACCTTTCTTTTTAAATGCCAGTAGCTATTTTCAGTAATCAGTAAAAGTTTACTGGTAATGCAAATTAAATTTCATTGTCAGTAAAATTTTACTGACTACTGCAATTTGAAATGCAGTTAATATATACTGCAGTGTTTCCTTGTATGATTCTAAGAAGCGAGGCATTGAGAATGCGTTGGCAAATCAATTAGTCCGAAGACTAAACAAATTACATAGCTACATTTTTCTGGTTGCATAGAGGAAACAAAATTCTCCAGCTTGGGTTCAATACTTATTCTCTTAATGTACCACTAACGATGTATATGGAAAAATCGAAATTCTTGCAAGAATCCTTTCGGGATATTTAAGAATTATGTAAATGATGTATAGCAAATAGAGGAATCTTTCACAGTATTCCAGAAGAAGTTGCAGGTCTGAAAATGGTAAAAAGTTAATGCATCAACTTCATTGCTAATCTCTAATTCTTCTTAACAGTCGGCTTAAGGTATTTTATGCGTTTGCGTTAATGGCAGCTTTTATTAAGCAGCCCAAATGTTGCATATACGGGGGGGCTACAAAAAGTTCGCTTAGTTCCTGTCATATTATGAGTTTTTAATAAATCAAAAATTACATACTGTTCGTTATAATCTTGCCATATATCACTGTAATTTTCAGACAGATCGGTCTAAATGGAGACAAGAAAACGTAAAATTAGTGAAGCAGTGTCAGTGGATAACCCTGTGCCAACGCAGCAAGAAATTCGGTTTGCTATTCTTTTTGGATTTCGGCGTAAGCTCAAGCCTGTGGAAATATTTAGTGAATGCCGAACAGCATTTGGAGGGTGTGCGCCATCCCTTGTGACTATTTCAAAGTGGTTCCGCAGATTCCACAAATGTAATTTTTCTGTGGAGGACGAATATGGAGAAAAAAATGGTGTCCCTTAACATCCCATGAAGGGATTGGGGAGAGCTTCTCACAATCAGTGAGATGTGCGCTTTCTAGTTTTATACTCACTGATAGGGACCTACAGTTTTACACCGGTTCCGAACGGTATTTTGAGAAGAATTTTCATGGCTTAGTACTCGATAGTGTCGCCATCACTAAGCGAGGTGACCGTCGTAGAAAGAAATGTAAGGTGGTCTGAGCAGGGATCGAACCCACGTTCTCATGTACAAGAGCCGCGCACACTAGCCATTGCACCACCGACGGCCACGCGCGAATATGGAGAAGGCCGTCCAAAATCTGCGACTGACGATGTAAGTGTAGCGCTGGTGAAGTCTAAAATTGAAGAAGATCCAAGATTTGCCCAGGAAATGATTGCTGAAGAACTGTAGTGCGATTCAGTAAGCTGTTTTAACGATAATCGAATCGTTAAGTTCACTTAACGATAAAATTAACGATTTTGATAGTCTGCATGCAGTTTGATAACGATATTCGCTATGGCTAAAACACCTGTTGAAGTTAGCGATTCGACTATCGCAAAATTAACGACAACTATTTTTGTGTAGTTAAGTTCAACAAAACAAACAAATTTTTCCTTTTACAATTGGGGATGTTTTTTTTTGAAATTTTCTAATTTGTTAATTACGGTTTGTTTAAAAATGACTTTCGAATATTTAGGATATGTTTTGTCACAGAAAACAGTTGCTCCAGCGAGGCGCGGCTCCGTTTCCCACTTGGATTTGTAGTCATTCTAAAAAATATATTATGCATAATAATAAATATGTGTATACATACTTACATTGTTAAAACGTTTATAAACTAACAAATTCAATTTTATAACAGAAATTTGTTTGTTTTTTTCGATTTCTCTTTATGCTTTTCGTATATTTTGACATTTACATGGACAGAGCTGCCACTTAATATCAATTTCAGTAAACACAAAAAGTCAGCTGTTTACTATCGTTAAGTATGAGTTAGTGAATCACACAATCGTTACTGCAAGCGACAAAACTCGTTAACTAACATAGCAATTATCGGTTCGCTAAAAGTTAGTGAATCGCACTACTGGGCTTGAATACCATGGCTGTATCGCGAATTTTATAAAATAATCTTGAATACACGGTCTTACAACATTTATCCTAGCCATTATTGCCAATTAATTTGAATTTTTTTAAAATAAATGAAATTATGTTTTCAGAAAGATCCAACTTCCACTACTATTTGTTAACAAACCAACAAAGAATTTTGCTATTTTTTTATGATAATATCACTACTTTAACTGCACCTGCAAAATCAACATCGAGTTACTTTAGGCAGCTAAATATTTTAAAAACATATTGGTCAACAACTGGCTGTAACAGCCTACCAATTTACTTGTATCCCTTTCAAATGTTTAAAAAGTATTTAGTTTGTCAACGGCAATGGAAGCCCTTGGCTTGGGTTTTAACAACGACAGTGCCAGCACACCAAGTGTGCTAGATTCAAAGGCAAATTGCATGTTTTTGTAAACTTCCTTAAGGCAAGCGAAGTCCTAAACAATAAAACTACTGAACAAATAGACGAGTTTACTGAAAACAGCAGTTGTTTTGAAACACAACAAAACTTGAGAATTTATGCACAGGAAACCGTACAATTTTAAGTTTATCTTCTCGGACTTTTATTTTTTGTCTGCTATTTAAAGTTTTACGAAAGAACAGCCGACTGTGGGGAAACTAATGTTGTGAAGAAGTTGGGAAGTTCGGGAACGTACGAGTATGCAGTGACGGCAATATTTTATATGTGTTAATGACAGGCGATTACGACTTAAAACAAATTTTTGTGAGCTGAATTAATACAGAGCGATTATAAAAATATTAAATAAAGACCTACTGGATCGAACGTATGTCTATACCAGTAAATACATTTTGTTACTAACGAGTACTAACGAGTACACAAAATCGTGCTGGAAAGCTCTCCCAATCTGTGAGCTGCATTCTGTTTTAAATCTTACATCCGGTATATACTCTGTGTTGTATTAGCAGCCTGGGTTTTGTTAAAAATTCCTAACTGCAGTAGGCGAACGAATTGTCATCATTTAGAGTGTAGAGGCTCTGAAATTCAGCTTGCCGTTTGCAGTACACCGTAGAGTTGACATTATTAGCAAGTGTCAGTTTTCTGTGCTTTAAAAACGCTGTCAAAAGTACTATGGCAAGGCACTGCGATATTCCCAATATGGCCACAATGAAATCCATTTCCAATTGTGTTATTAGTTGTGGCCCATCTCATCCCTGTTGGGGCTCATAATCGGTATCAAATGAATCTTCATAAGTAACACCACTTGCTCTAGTCATTCCTGTAAATTCTGTCCAACGATCTCTGTCCAACGATTGTTACAGTTGCTTTATAAACTTTGTTCTTCTCAGGATGTCGTTTTAGACGATTTTTTTTTTCGCGAAGACCAACACTCAGGGGATGTCCCCTATAATTGCAGTGCATTGTATTGGACTTAGGAAAAAGGGGATAGGAGTAGGGGGAAAGAGAGAGAAGAATTTGTTAATATTTGACTTAAACTTGTTGATGTTGTAAGAAGTGGTGAATACACTTGCCGGAAGCTTATTCCACATACGGACTATTCGGCTAAAGAACGAATTTTTTCTGTAATGCGCAGTTCGATCCAACGGCCAGGAAACAGAAAAGGGATGAGTTCCACTTGAAAACCGAGTCGTACGGTTAAATAACCTAACTTCTGGAATGAGAAAACCGAGTCGTACGGTTAAATAAACTAACTTCTGGAATGAGACCATGTAACTCGGCGGAACACTTTCCATGGAAATACCTATAAAATACCGAGACACCGCTAACATTTCCTCGATGCTCCAAGGAGGCCACAGTGCTGGATACACTGCTGTCGCTTATCAGCTTCAACGCTATCTTTTGCACACGGTCTAGAAGCTCCAAGGTGGACGCTGGAGCCCCAGCCCAAATATGAGAGTAGAATTCGATTTTTGGCCGAATATACGTGGTGTAGATATTGAGGAGATCGGGTGTGGTGAAAAATCTTTTACACCGCTTTATAAAGCCCAGACACTTGAATGCTTCTTTCGACACGTTGGAAATGTGCTTATTCCAACGAATGTCATATTGTATCTTCATGCCCAGAACATCAAGAGCTTCCGATTTACCAACATCTAAACCACCCATTGAAATCATTGGCAGGGTCGAGTGCTTGTGCTTGTGTGCTTGTGCGATATTCTGCAACACTGTGTTTTGCGTGCATTAAATTCGACTCGGTTTTCCCTGCCCACTCACTAATCAGATGCAGGTCATGATTAAGTCATTTATTGTTCGTCTCTTTCCTTGCACTACGGAAAGATTGGGTCGACGATCGAACGAGTATGAGTGACATAAATTGCTATCATCAGCGATGGAGTAGATGGGATTGGTAGTCCGATCCAGAAGGTCGTTGATGAAAATAAGAAAAAGAGAGGGTGAAAGCACAGAGCCTTGAGGTACTCCCGCATTCATTGTATACTCATCGGAAGAGATACCGTCTATTACAACTCGTATGGAGCGGTCTCTGAGAAAACTCGAAATAAATCGAGAGAAGTTTCTACCTAAACCAAAAGCATTAACCTTTGATATGGGTGCCTGGTGCCAAACTCTATCAAATGCGTCGAAGAACACTTGCTCAAAACTAGTGCCGGAATTCCATCCGGACCCGGAGAATTTCCAACGTTGAGCTCCTTAAGGACCTTTTTAACTCCTCGCGTACGAAAAAATATCCCAGGCATGGAGCTAGATATATTTGCGATGACGGGGAGTGGTTGAGAGCTAATCGGCAGGGACGAGTTTTCTGCAAATATTTTGGGCAAAAAGGTTAGCTTTGTGAACCGGGTTAGGATAAATTATATAATTTTTAATTTGGGTTGGGATAGATGAGGAAATTTTATTGTTCTTAATTCTCTTGACAAATGACCTAAAGCTCTTACTTCCCCTGGGAGAAGAAAGAACTTTGGCGCGAAGACGCTATTCATGCAGGAATTCTGAGCGTCGTAGTATCTTGGCACAATTTGATCTAGCTGACTTGCGCAGCATATCAGTAGTTGGATTCTTATTCAATTTCCAATTACTGAAAGCTACCTCGTTGGATCTGACAGCTTCTTTGCATGCCTGGTTAAACCAAAATTTATCAGAAACTTTAATCGAAATTTTCTTTGATGGAATGAATATCTTCATTCCCGTTAAAATAATGTTTTCCACCATTTCCGCCGCAGCATTGACATCATCGTTTAGAAAACATAGTTTCCAGTTGAACTTCCTATAAAATTCGTTGAGCTCATCCCAACGAGCTTTTTCGTACATGAATATGGAACGCTTCATGGCCGGCGTTGAAGCGACGTGAAGATCAGAGTACGAAAAGGAGGCAGAAACAAGGCAGTGATCCGAATTACCAAGAGGTGCAAGGATGTTAACTTCATACTTGCCAGGGTGTGAAGTTAGAAAAAGGTTAAGAGTGTTTGAAAATTGCCCTTCAACGCACGGGATGTGAGTTGTGGCATTTACCATTTGCACTAGGTGATTCTGTGCAGCGAAAAGCTCAACGTATTGACCCTCCGGAGTTGTACGGTTCGAATGGTTAAGCCAGGAATTATTGTGGATGTTAAAATCACCAGTAATGGCAATTTCACTAGCAGGACACTTCTCTAAAATTTTGGTTATTGAGTCAGAAAGGGCGTCGAAACCATTAAGGGAAGCCTCCCTTTCTTGGTTGGGGCTTCTATAAAGGAAGCCGCAATGGGTCACGTGTTGATTAACCCGAAATTTAAGCCAAAGGCAGGCAAATTCGAAGTGATGTCGCGATTGTTGTTGTTGTTCTTATTGGTTTATGTTATTGCACTTGTGTTTGGGTCGGTTTGGTGGAGCGAGCTGATGGCGGTGTTTATTGCTGTTGTTGTTTTATTGGCTTGCACTTTAATATTGTAATGATGTTTTGGTTTTGTATTTTGTTTTCGCTATTTGGTTTGTGGTTATGAAATGTTTTAAATTTAAAATTTTTTTTTTCTATTCTGATTTTGTTCAAATTATTATACAGGGTGTTTCTTTTAAACTGAGACGATCAAATATCTCGAAAAATAGGCACTCTACGGAAAAAATGTCCATAATCAAATTATAATCATACCGCGGGGAAAATACATTAGTGCAAAAAAATAGTCCCCCACCCCCGGCTTTGTAGGTGGGGCGGGGGTAACTTTTAAACTAAGATAGGAAGCCATATTTTTTTATTGCAGATACGGATTCTACGACTAAAAGTACGTATGAGTTGAATGAAACTTTCCCTCAGAGAGTAAATCAAAATTCCTGACAAAATGATCACTTTTTTGTAAAAATGACACCGAGGCCCCAAATCTTTGGGCCCTATAAAAAAAGTGCATGACTTTGCGCAAAACTGGGAGACACGGCTCTTTTTTTTTGGTCTTTTGTCACGTAGTGGTGTCCGAATATGGTTATATTTCCATGACTTAAAAAATTACATACAGTGATATTCAATACATTTCTTAAAATGCTAGTTTAATAATCATTCATTATTAAATATTAGCAAATTTTTTTACTGTGTTTAGAATCAACAATTCGCCCTCCACAGTTCTCATTAAGTATTTATAAGAAACGGAATCGAATTTACTACGTAGACAAAACAAAAGTACAACGAAAAAACCTCATCAACAGCAATAATATAAATCTTGGACAACCTACAACAAACCGGGTGTGGGAACACAGCTGCGCCCAGATTTGAAATCTAAATTTGTTTCTTGTTACATACGGGCAACCAACTTTGTTTAATTTATATGCTGTTTCTTTTTTTATATCCTTTTACGATTGTCTTTTTTTATGTTGTTCTTTAAGCAATTTTTTGTTTTTATATTTCGTAATAAAGTTTTGTTTCAGCTACTAAGAGTGTCCAATGCTTTTTTATGTTGCAAAAGAACATCACTAATTGTACACATGCATATCACACATGTATGTATGAGGATACTGTGTATACGTAGCTACTGCAGTCGACGTAGCTAACGAAGTTTTAGTTTTTTCCCTTACTACCAATAATTACCATTAACTACCCGCCAGACTACCAGCAATGCTTTACACTGACGAATTTAGTCAGTGGCTACCCTCTGCACTACAATGTACCATGCAGATCGCTAGTTACATGGAATTGACGAAATATCTAACAACATTGTACTAACTACTTGACTAGTACAATCCACTTGATGAATTCGCCGGACCATAATGAATTAATATTATGAATAAATCTTTTTCATTATCTTCACCACATTATTTTTCTACATTTTCAAACTTTTGCACAATTTGTTCATTTTCTATCTTTATTAAACGATTCATTTGGCTTTTGCTTGTCATTTTACCGTTCTAAATATTAAAATGCACTTTTTTATACTTTACAACCCAACCCACGTAGGCTGTCACGATGATACTTCTACTAACGTTTAACAGCAACTGACGCCAACACACAAAAATATCCACGCAACCAATAAATCAACGGGAAAACGGTTCAGTACATTGTTTTTTTCCTTGTTTACCTGCAGCCACTCAAGTAGCTAGTCAGGCTTTTCGCTAATGAAATAAGTGACTACATAGAGCCACTAGCTACTTTTAAAACTGCAGGGAAATCAAACTGACCATTGCATGTATAGATGTGCGACAGTTATGGACAGTTCTTGAACTCAGGAATACAGATTGTAGAGATTTTAGAGTACCCAGGAAGAAGATTCGATTCGATTCTTGAAAATACCAAAATTCGCCAAAGCCAAAATTCGATTTTTCGATTCTTGAAAATACTCCAGTAACCTCTCACAAATTTCGCCCAATGATGTCTACGTCGTCAGCATACGCTGACGTATGGCTTTTCGTGTTAATGGCCTTGTTCGTATTTACTTCAGCTTTTCTCATTGTTATCTCCATTAAGATTTCAAGAGATTGCACGAAAGTGTGTCGCCTTGTCTAAGTCCTCGCTTGGTACAGACTGGTTCAGTGAGGTCTTTCCTGACCTTCACTGCTGATTTGGTGTTGGACAGCGTCATTTTGCAGGGACGGATCAGTTTTGTCGGAATTCCAAGTTCAGATATAGCTTCGTATAGTTTTCACCGTATGGGGCTATCGAAAGAAGCTTTGTAATCGACAAAAAGGTGGTATGTATCGATTTGCTTTTCGTGGGTCTTTCCAGGATATGGCGTAGCGTGAAGATCTGGTCAGTCTTGCCTGGTCTAATACCACACTGATAAGGTCCAATTAGGTTTTCAACAATTGGCTATAGTGTTTCACATAATACGCTCGACAATACCTTATAAACGATGGATAAAAGACGGAACAGACACACGGATCACCCGTTTTGAATTCAGTATATAATACACTGAGACTCAAATCGTCAGGCATAGATTCCCCCAGCCATACAGCGCATATAAATCGATGCATGTGGGCTAGCAGTCATTCGCCACCTGCCTTAAAAAGTTCAGCAAGTAGCCCATCGGCACCAGCGGCTTTATTATTCTTAAGCCGGGAGATCGCCGTTCTAATGTCTTTCTGAATTACCTCCTGACCTGCAGTGGAAGAATCTGTGTGCAGTAGTGCTGAAAATTGATCTCTCCATATTTTGAGCAAACACTGCCTATCAGTCACCAGATTCCCATTCTCGTCCTTGCAGGAGGTCAGACCATTATTACCCCAAGCTAAGATGAAGTTTTGTCCCAGCCGAAGGGCATCTTCATTATACCGGTCATGATACCGGCAATATCGAGAGAACAACGGCAGCATACACCCAGAGAACTAATTGTTCGAGAAGAGGTTGTAGCAACCGTAAATTCGGTAGCCACCACCCTTGAGGTTGCCACAACCAAATTGAGGTTGCCTCGACCGAATTTAATCCCTACAACTGAAATTCGGTTGAAGTAACCTCGTCGTGGCAACGGAATTTTCAACTATATTCGTTCTGTCAACTAAATTTTCCCAAATTTCGGTTGGAAAACCTGAATTCAAAATTAATTCGTATGCAACAACCGAAATTGGTACCAAATTCGATTGGAGTAACCGAATGTGGCACCAATTCGGTTGCAACTATCGATTTTGGTATCAATTCAGTCACAACAGTCGAATTTAGCCTTAACACTCTAGAAAACATTTGCAAACTTTTCTTCCCATCTCCAGAGAACCATCGGTTCCAATTGCACATGACTTTTGTTGTTGCTTGCGATGCTTTTCGAACACTGGTAATACTGGCGTTGTAGGAAATTCTCAATTGACATGAGTTTGCGTGTCAATGATGAATATGTGTGGCTTGATCTGAAATTACTATGCAGTTTTGCAGAAATCATGAGGATGCATGTTTCAAAACCTCTTTTTTATTTGATTGTTTCTGTTTTATTCGATTAAACCCGGGATTTCTCAAAATCCCAAAGAAAGAAATCGCACGGCGTTAAATCGCATGATCTTGGTGGCCAGTTGACATTAGAATTTCTTGAGATAGTTTGTTGTGGAAATCGTTGCTGCAATAACTCGAATGTTTCATGCACAGTGAGGCAGGTGGCGCCGTCTTCCTGAAACCACATGTCGACCAGATCCATACCGTCCAGTTGGGATAACAACAACTCCGTTACCATGTTCCTGTAACAAATGCCGTTCACTTCACACAGCAACTTCCGCCCCATCTTCAAAAAAGTAAGGCCCAATCACGCCGCCTGACCAAAATCCGCACCAGACAGTTGCTCGTTGTGGGTGCATTTGTTTCTCATGGATTGCATGAGGATTTTCTGAGCATCAAATTGGAAAAATTTTTGTATAGACGAAGATGTAAATGCGTCGACCGACGTTTGTAATAAGTTTTCACATTTATAATGCCTTCTTCTTTCGTCAAGCGCTCCATTTGTAATAATCGGAATAAACATATGTGACAGCTGCCAAATTTCAGAGTTGTCACTTACATAAAAAAAAATTACACTAAATTTAAAAGTGCAATCTAACTGGAACACCTATTATTTCTCTATAAATAGAAACATAGAATGAATAATAAAACAAAAACGTATAAAATAATATTTTTACCAGCTCTCTTTCTAGTTATACCCATTTTTGTGAATTCACTTTTCATTGTTTTTTTTCTTCTTATAAATAAAGGAGAAAATTCCGTTCTTATTTGAATGATTTTAATTCAATTTGCAAGCAGCTAATTGGAAAACTTTTGTAAAAATTCTTGTGTTTATTTTTTGCTACACTTTAGCATCGTTTTGTAGTGATGAATGAGGCAGCGAGTCAAAACTGTCAACAATAAACCAAGTAAGGTAATTCGTTAAAGTTTTCAATTGGCAGATACATTGGAGTTTCTTTGGGAGTTTGTCTTTTGTAGCATTCCTTTTGGACGGAACTTCATCAGAGACTATTTGTTTATTAATATTTTTTGGAGAATAATAATTCCTTATTTTCATGTTATAACTAATATCAAAAGGGAACAAATTTTAAATTAATATTTTTTATTTCATTTGTTTGTAGTTTTTTTTAGGTCAATGAAAATATCAAGCCTCGTAACATATCCAGTTGTCACAATGGCAAGCAGACAAGTGATATCCGATTATTCAATTTGTTTTGACAAAACGTTAATCGAACTATCCAAAAATTTGAATTAAACCAAAAACCGTTTCCTTTTTTGAAAATCACCAAAAACCGCATTAGCCATTTGATATATATAGGCCTTTTATTTATTTAAACAGAATATAACAAACACTATTAAACAATATTATAATACAAAGTTTAAACAAAAGGTTCACGAAGAGCATATGTCGCCAGCAAATTCTCTCCATCGATTTCTGTCCCCAAAAAGTGATTTAGTCGATAGTCGAGTTTAGTTGTATTTCCTACCATGTGCCAATCCCAATTACAGTTTCAAAGTTTGATTATGTTTAGTATAAAAAATATTGTAAAATATTAATTTATTTTATTCATATTTGTAATGCAAAAAAAATAAAATGAGCTCAAACTAACATATTTTTATTGGCAGAGGATCTTGACCTAATTTCATTTGGCACCACATGAAGCGATAGGGGAAAGCTCCACATAATCAGCGTACCTTGCACTTTCTAATTGTTGTACTCACTGATCTGGAGTGACATTTTTGATATAAACCCGCATGTTTACATAGCGTGACTTAATAAAGACCCAGATTTTATTTTATAAAAAAAATATACCAAAATTTGTCGAAAGGAAATTTTTTAAAGTTGTAGTATCCTTTAAGGCTAAGAGATCATGTTTATATGGTTAGTTAAAAAAATGTAATTGCCGCGGGTGGGATTCGAACTCACATTCGCTGGACTATCGTTTCGATATTTGGGAAGCATCATCTTCAGCAGCGTGTAGCCCGTTAAACCACGGCAGTATGTATTCACACTTGTCACTAACCGAAGACTTTTATTGTGCAGAGTGATTGTTTGTCACTGCTTACACGTTTCGTTCCTACTTACACGCACTGATGTCGATGTTTTGAAAGTTAAATTTATAGAACGCACTATTCTAATTGTACACGCTGAAAAATCTGTCGTTTTTTGTTGTTTGGATGCAAATAGAAAGTCTGTTTGGAGCTCGTCGCAAATATAAATTACTTGTGCGCAAACACATTGCGTTTGCTACTCAATATTACATGTATGAACCACAATGATTAATAGATTACAATATATGGTTTGCGAAGCAAATATATAAATATCTACAGACACAGATGTGTTTGTTGCACTGTTTATGCTCTCTCGAGAACAAGAGAATATAAGAGGGACAACGGGAGAGTCTATCTTGTAAGTATGTGTCGGTATATTTACATTATTCTCTCAGTCAGTGACTCATAAATATTCCTGAATGTGCGAGTAAATTTCAGAAAAAGTTTCATGTATTCAGTCGCCAATTGTTCATCGGACAGAGGATATCAAAAGTGCTTGATCAGTGAAAAAGATTAAACAAAGGCCAGGATGGTTAAATGGGTTGTGATGTTGTTGATTTAAATACAAGTGTGTTTGGGAATTGGGAATTTTAATTAAAATCAAGGGTGGGTTTCGAACTCATATTCGCTGGACTATCTGTTTTTATTTCATCACAGTTTTTATCTATGGCATTTACGCATGAAAAACAATAGCCCACGATGACTCCTCTGGCAACACTGAACTATGCGTATAAAATTTTCCACCATACCCGTTCCATTCATAACGGGAATTATTTGGTTGTTCTGGTCTCGAATAGCCTCAGGCTTATTGCGATAGACTAAACTTTTCACGTAGCCCCAGTAAACCAGTGCAATGGTGTCAAATCGCAAGATCTCGGTGACCATTTGACCTCGTTGTTTCGTGAGTTAATGCTACATGATAATGCTGTGTGGAAAGTGCCACCGTCCTGTTAAAACCACATGCTGTCCAAGTCCATGTCATCTAATTCAGGATATAAAAAGTTTTATATCATATCACGATAATGTTCGCCCATCACCGTAACTGCTTTACCGGCATCATTTTCGAAGAAGTACTGGCCAATGACTCCGCCAGCCCAAAAACCACAAAACACACAGTGACTCGTTGGGGGTGCATAGTGTTTTGTTGAATGATATGTGGATTTACAGTGGCCCAAATGCACCAATTTAGCTTTTAAACGAATCCGTTTAGGCGAAAATATGCCTAAAGCATCACGTGCTTGTTGTTCAAGAATATTGTTGTTTGGGTGCAAATATGACGTGTGTGTAACTTGTCGCAAATACACTATACTTGGATCCAAACACATTGTGTTTGCTATTTAATGTTACATCTTTGGGACACAATGATTACTAAGCTTTAACATACAACAACAATAATTACTACGCAGAAACAAAAAATCAGCAGATCTGCAAGCAGCAGATTGATGAACACAATGCTTGCAAACATATGCATGTTTCCTGCGATATGATGCTGGGGCGGTTTGTTTTGGCGTGTATGTCAATTGAATTTTGTAGGCGTGTAAAAATATTTGTTTTGTTAAAATCCGCTGAACGCTGCTGTAGGAAAGGTTCAATTGCTACACGCTGAAGAAAGGCTTCTGTAACATATTCCCCCAAACATATCCGGCAGGAAGCATGTATATGTGTGGAACTCACTTCAAACACTTATATGTTTGCAAGTCCCAAACTCACTTGAATTGAAATGCAAACAGTAGCATGTTCACTGACAAATATGTATGCTTGTACCTGGAAACATATACTTACGTGGAAGTATTCGCGTGTTTCCCCAAAACGTCCATATACTCACGCGGAAACATATTCGTAGTTTCTCCCAAACATAATATTATTTAGAAGCGAATAATTCTTTGATTACAATATATATGTATTATTTATTATAACTAATTTTATATCCACATTTATAAATAATTAATACAAAAAATTAAAAGATTTAAAGCAGTCCTTTTTACATTTACTTGCATTGAATGCATTATTTTTTTTCATGATATAAGAATCTGCTGCTCTTTTGCTTCTCTTTTCTTTGTTGACTCTCACATTTTCATTTTCAGTAGTTTGCAACTATGCGTTGGTTATCACTGTGCATTGGTACACAAACTATAAACTTACATAGAAATCGAGTTTATGCAAGACAAGCGTGAATTAATTACTTGTGTTTTTTTATTATATTCCACACATGGTCCGCCGTTCCGATTTCCTCAGTATAGTCTCGGACGGACAAAGGGCTTCACGTTGTTGCCCTTCCAGTTTCTTTCCACAAAATCGTTTTTCACTTTGGTAGCACACATAAATAATGTATATACGTAACACATACACAAAACCAAAACAACGTCACAAATCATTTAACCGTCCGAGGGTTTGTTTATTCTTTTTCACTGATCAAGCGCTTTTGATATCCTCTGTCCGATTCACCATTGACGGCTGAATACATGAAACTAAAACGCACTACATCCACCAAAATAAAAAAACACTGACTTCATCTGCAATTTACATGCTGTTTCAGGAATATTTATGAATCACTGTCTGAGAGAATACTGCAAAAATACAGATACACACTTACAAGATAGGTACTCTCGTTGTCCCACTTTTATTCTCTTGGTCTCGAGAGAGTAGTAACAGTGCAACAAACACAGCTGTATTTGTATCATAAACACACATATATTTGGGTCCCAAACATATATATTATAACATATTAATCATTATGTTTCAAACATGTAATATTGAATAGCAAACACAATGTGGTTGAACACAAGAATATTATATTTGCGACAGGCTCCAACCACACCTTATATTTGCATCCAAACAACAAAAAACAACCGATTTTTCAGCGTATGTATGTACGACGAGGAACTGAGGTTGTCGTGGCCTGGACCACGCTTTGTTCGACAACAGCGATAATTTCGGACGAACTACCTGTATGAATTAGTACAGGTGTTGCCTCGTTTAGCACCGACCCTGATTGTCAAAATTTCTTCACCAAACGGCTGATAGTTGACTCAGATGGCCGGTTATGTCGACCGAAAATATCACGACATGCTCGAAATGCACGTGTTGCAGAGCGGCCATTTTCATAAAACGTTTGGATCAGTTTTACTCGTTTTGCACTTGAGTATTACTCCATAAATAAATTTAAAAAAGCCTGTAGTACTAAGTGTCTGAAACGAAAATTTTAAAAAAAATATCATATCATTACACTTCATCATCACTCCATACATTGAGAACCGTTTTCATAGGTAATTTCTCGATAGTGTCGCCGAGTGGCGCCACTTGAGTTTTTTCGTTGCACAAATCATATCTTTTGAAGCGAATAAGATAATTGAACGGTATATGATAGATAACTGTTCAGCTTGTGAAATAAGTGTTTGGAAATGGTCGTATTCTTTATAGGTGCTTACATCTGGGTTATCAAATTTAAAATTTGTAGAATAATCAATTTTATGGTAAGTAAAAAAAATTATTTTTTACATTTTTAGATTGTTTTTTATTTTTTGTTAGGGTTTTATGTTTTAAAATTATTATCCAGCAAATTTAAAAAATAATATTTTTTTTTAAATTTTTTTTTTTAATTTTCTGTAAAGTATTCATCTCAATTCATAACAGAAGGTATATACATATATCTAAAAACACTAATCATTTCTAGAGTATAATTATTTTCTAACTCTATTCGTGACTTCACATGCCGCAGGGAAAAAATGCTGCCAACATGTTGAAGAGGTCCTCATTTTGCCATGCCCTTGATGCTTTGAATGTGTTCTGCAATCTATATTTTTTATAAAATTTATTAACAGACTCCTGTGCTTCTTCAGAAAGCTCTCCAATTGACAAAGACTGGTACTCAATTGTATCTATGCCATGCGACAATATTTTATGGACGGTCGGGGTCAACTTCTTCTGTGAATACACTTCTGCTGAAAGAGATGCAGTTTTCGATGCATATTCTCCATATGTTGTAGAATTAACACATTCAAGATCATTCCCAATCTTTTCACGATTTAATTGTCAATTCCAGTGATTCTAGATACTGCCTCAATTAAAAAAATTTCCTAGAAGTGTTCCCATCATTTGAGTTACCCTATCCGCACTTGGGAGAGTCTAGTTTTAGTCCAACTTGTTTAAAAAAAAGCATCCTGTATTTGCTTCTTTCTGATCTTTTCCCTATCCTTAATTGATGTGTTTTCATCGATGTTTTCACCTTGTTGTGGTAGGGCATACGCCAGTTTTAGCAAGAACTCCATACACCTTATACTTGCGTGCAATGGTGACATTCCATATTCGTAATTCTCCTCGTTTGTAGAATCGTTTAAATTACCGAAGTTCTTCTGACTCTTTTTGCAAATCGGGCATGACAATGTTAAGGTTGTTCCATGGTCAGGTGGAACTCGTAACTACATTCAATATATTTTCCTTCTACAATTTGCAGCTTTTTAGGCTTAATCTTGCTTATTTGAATCTGCCGATTCCTTTGCAAACTGAAACATTATTGGTCGGCAATAATGCACTGATGACGGTCGTGGAGTTTTCCTGTGTAGGGAAACATCAGATTTTAGCCGCAAAGGAACAACAGATGCCATAAACATATTTCCGTCAGATATTGTAGCGTCATGAGAAGATATCCTTTGCTTATAAACGCTTTGGCCGCCTGATCCATCGCAGCCCCATTTGCTGATCAATGTCAGTTTCTCAGGAAGAATTTCCACTTCATTTTTAGGAAGACTCTGCAACAACCGTTTTGCTGTATGGCCCATAAGATCCTGCAGATTGGCTTTCGCAGGACTTCCATAAACTGCGTATGCAGTGGTCGTGAATTTATTTTCGCTTGTGTAATATACTTGTATCCGGGTAAAACGTCAGCACCGTGTCGCATTAAAGATGCCCGTAGTTTCTCATATTTCTCTTTGGAAAGTTCTAAGTCCAAAAACAGGGCCACGGCTTCTTCGGAACCATACTTTTTAATGTGTGCGTTTGTGGGCATGGGAATGCTTTCCTTAATCCTTTTTAGTCGCAGTGGGCAGATTTTGTAATCTGCGACCTAACTCTTTCACTATCCTATTTAATAGACATCGCGTCCTATTGGTGGCATCTGCGTTTACTCTTTCTTGTAAAAATTGAACACTCATCCATACTTTTTTTACCTTCCGTTTGCTCCTCTGGTTGATGTGGTGGGTTTATCTACCGCCAATATATCCAGGATGGTGTCTTCATTAAGCCAATCCTCCTATTTGGAGTTGAAGTTGTGAATGGTTCGATTGCATTTCACCCATTTTGCCTTAATTTTTGCATATACAATACAAAGAATATTTTTTATACTTTTGCTTTTCTCAATATTTCCGAACAAGCTATCGACTTCTTCTAAAGCAGCTTCAGCGAAAAACGTTTATTATTTCTAAACAGTTCAAATAATTTTAAATTGTTCAACGCCATGTTTTCAGTACTTGTTGCGCCAACTTTCAGTCGTAGACTAATAAGCCTTTATGTTTATTTTGAAATATATAGGCTTATGCTACCATGCGTAAAAATGTACCTGTTATCTGCGTACATATGGATTTAGGCTGAATTATGTCATTTTTTGATATAATGCATTTGTGCCTACCTGTAGGGACCATAACTCAATATTGTTCTTGACCATTTGCACGCCAAAGTAATTTTTAAGTGAGGTGCGTACCTGCTAATTTCAATGAGTTGGTTTTTGTGCATCCTGTGTCTGTAATAGAATATTGGGAGCAGACTTTGCCAGAGGTTCTCAGGTAGACAACCGACTTCAAATGCAATTAAGGGATGCACGCCATCCAATTTCTGCAACCATGTCTTTTTAACCTCATTTACCTGTAGAAACCAAACGGGCACGTACGGGCAGATAAAGCCTTTTCAATTATATAAAGGAATAATCAAAGAACATATTTTGAAAATATATAGCAGAGGTAAAAAAGTATAAATTTTTTTATTTGAAAAATAGTGAAAAAAGGGATAGTTTTTAAAAAGTGATTTACCTAGAGAACACAAAGCAAAGAGTACACTTTTTTATTATTATACATAAATACATCAATCAATTGGAAAAAAAAGATGATTCGTTACCTAGTTTTCGTGATATTACACATGAAATCGCACCAAATTAACTAAAAATCGTGTATTTTTTGAAAACCGAAAATCGGTCAACTTTGAACGGTTATGTCTTCAGAACTAAAAATCTGATATTATTAAAAGTAGCATATTTGAGATCGTTGAAAAGTTTCCTATAAGATGGGTTTATTTAAAATTTCGTAGGTGCGCATGAAAATTTTGAATTTTGCAACCACGTTTGCTCTACGGGCGCAACTGTGCGTCGTCGGAAGAATATAAAGGTGGTCAAAGTTCATAAATTGCATTGAATTTGGTTTCACATATCTCAAAAACGTATTAGTTGTGTTTGGATCCAAGTTCTCAAGTTCAAATTTTTCATTAATTAATTATATATATAAGTATAAAAATATAATTAAAAAATAATTTAATAATTAAGAAATATTTGAGTCAGTAAATTAAAAAGATAAATGGTAAAAATGGCAATTGCAAAAAACCCAACCTTCGACATAATTTATCCAGTTTATCGAAATTCAAAAAACAGCAATTGAAACAAAATTTGCCCATAAATTTGCTCTACCGGCAATTGATGTTTCGACTCCTAGTGCATTTTGGCACAAAAAGAAACATTACTTTTTGTAAATTTTTCAATCTGTTCTTGATTGACGAACTATCTACTACATCAAATTATTTAATTAACAGAACCACCGATATCTGAGATGCGGTCTATACAATTAACTAAAATGAAGATTTCGATTTACAGTAAAGAATATTTCGCGATTGAGCCAATTTCCTACTAACCATTCGGCCACCTCCAATATTTTGCAAGAACTTCTATTTACTATCCACCATGAGCATTGTATTTGACAAACTCTGATACTTTCAGCTCCCCAAAATTGCTATATGTACATTTTACCAAAGATTGCAACCCCACCCAGGTTTCATCTTACTTTTCTAATTAACCCTGCTTTTATTTCTTTATTATGTCATGACATACAAGTCCTCAAACTCATCACTCGCTAACCGCCTTCGTGGGTTAGTCCTAGCGTAAAATTTGGCTGATGTGGTTGAAGTAGTTAAATTTGGTGAGGGAAGGATGCCAATCACGTACCATTACACAGGAGATGTACGGGCGGATCAACATTTATCATAATGATGATTGTTGTTAGGTACATTGTTGATTTTATTTGTATTGCCAGCAACAGGTGTATTTCTAGTGTCACAGTATATCTGATTTGGGAGTGTGGTGCGTTTTCATTTAGATATACAAGTTATATGGAACTGGACTAAAGCGTGATTAAAATATGGGACAAAACTTAATTAAGCGACTCTTGGAATTTCAAAAGATTATAGGTGGGTAAATGTAAAATTTATAAAATCTACCATCACCTTATGAGTTTGTTCCAGATTCTGAGGGTTTCAGACTTTAAATAAGTACGTTCTTATATTTTTTAACACACATTTTTAACAACTCCCGGTAGATAGAACCCTTCGATAATCAAATACACCAATATTGAGTTGAATTCATAAAATTTATATACAAAATATATAAGTACGATACTTGTCTATTTATCTACCAATTTTTTACTCTAACAAAGTACAGATTTCCAGTGCTGGCCCTGAAAATCCTAATCACCACAAAGCATTGCACGATGAAAGTGTCGCATGGCAGCAGATGAAAGAACGCTGCGCATATGGCATAGGGAGCTGTGAGAGGACGCTACAAGGTGAAACACCAATTCAAGCAAAAAAAAATGGCAGTGGCAAAAAACACGCATACTATTGAAGTGAGACGCTAAGCTGCGCCGCTCTGGAAAAAAGCTGATTCAAATTTTTAGTTGGTTTCTGAGCGGCAAAGAAAAAAGTCGCCCGCTATTATAGCAAGACAATTTACCAAAAAAGAATTCACCAATGAACATTGATCCAGAATTTCTTAAATTAGAAAAGGAAAGAATGGGCATACTTAGAAAGAGTTGGAGAAAAGAGAAGACAAACTGGTCGTGTTTTTCAAAATTTAATTACCATTTATTCAAAAGTTAGATAATTTCGAAAAATATAAAATCAAGGATAGATCCAAAATTTAGTTTTACAAAAAATGTAAATCTAAAGTAAATAAATAAAAAATAAACTTAGGTCAAAGTTATAAGATGTCTTTGCTCTGCAGAAATTGATTTCCTTTGTTTTGTCAATTTGGTTTTAACTTCTGGCAATAGTAAGTCAAAGGATTTCACAGAATACGGCATTATTGCCAAAATCTGTCGGGAAAGTTGCATAGATTTTTATACAAATAGTTAAATTAGCCGTAATATAGCCTTGCTCGATTTACAGGATGAACACCAAATCATCTTTTTCTTAAACGCATAGACTAATTATAAATATGAATACGAACATTTAATAAACCTCTCTTAACGGTGGCATTTTAATAACTAACCGCTCAGAATAAGCCACTTAGTTCTGCCCCCACTTCATTGCGTGGCCTCGGCCTGACTGTCCACGCAGATGGTGATTTCACCCGATGGATATCAGTACGAGTCCATTATATTAGCTACCGCCTTCAAAATCGCCAGTTTTTTCAACTTGGAAGACAAGCCAGTTTCCATCCAATCTTCATCATAAACTGAGCTCAAAGCCCTCCATGAAGATCCCTGCTTCCGGACCAGCTTTCATTTTGGATTCATCCGTGGAGATTCGATTACCAGAGCCTGACGTAGTTATAGCAGCACACCATCTCGCGAAAATATAAAAAGTAGTCAGATCGAGGATGATATCCAACGCCGCCTGCGGAGTTATTCTCCTTGTTCCACCAGACCCAGCAACCATAAGTAATAATTGGCCGCACAATAGCCAATATATCCAATATACGCGTTTCGGACACAGTCACCAACTTTTACCAATCAAATTTGGACATTGATTCCCATCTTCGTTCGCTCCTCAGAATTCCGTTTCCACAACGGTCGTTTGAAAAGCCCAATAACTTAGGAAAACCAATAACTTTAGTCTGGATCTCAAGCAAATTTTGATGATTGAATTTATAAGACTCTCATACAAACTGCCTTGCCATATGACACCGAATACTGGTTTAAATCGTATGCAGACGAAACAACAAGGCAGTCTTCGAGAGAAAAATGCTCTTGAAAATATATTGACTTTAAACGGCAATTATTGACTTCGTATGAACAGTGAGCTGTATGAACTGTAGCCCGACGTATTCGAATCCCTTCGAAAGCTTAATGTTACCAACTGGAGAGAAAAGGCAAAAGACTGAGTCGATTGTTGGGATATGTTATCTGAATTTTGTAAGGCCGTTGATCTTATTCGGTTGATCTTGTTGATGGTTAGGAATATCGCACCCTAACTTCAAGACCGCCATAACTAAAATTTAAAATTTTTTTTATTAAGAACACAAAGCAAGGAACATTTCTGTTTACTGAAAAAATCTGGCGTCAGTTTGTCTTCACTTTCTTTAAAAAAAATACGATGACCAGTACGCCGCTGGAAGGTTCCCTTCGAAACCTTATTTTTACCCACCGAATAGGATAGGCAGGATATAGAGTCGATTAGGTTAGGTTAGGTTATACAAGTGACAATAAGAGACAGTATACAACTTATTGTCACTACACTCTGAGGTCGGTTGACCCAATGTGATTGTGATATGTGATAGAGTGATAGAGTGAAAATTTTTAAAGATAGATACACGTATGACAGACAGAAGAACCACTCCATTGTGTTCCCAGTGTATATATACATACATCACCTGATAAGCCCTGATAAATACATACAATGCCATCCAAAATGAGGATCCACATGCGCAGGTCAAGGTTCACCATTCTAGATTGTCAGTGGGGTAGAAAGAACCAATAGACAAATCATCAGTTGATGGTATCGCCTGCCTGGATCCATGGCAGACCCCGCGAGAATTCCATCAAATCCCCTATGGCCACATCGCGCAAAGAGGCCATCCCGTCTGCCTAAATCCAACCAAAGCAACGGCGATGCATACGCTGTAGCGCTGGACACTGACATAGAAGGTGCTCAATGGTTTCTACCTCTATAATCAACCCCGTTCACAATCCAGTTGCGAGTGAAGTCTCCAGCATCACAGTGACCCGTGATCACCCCAGTGAAGAGTCGCAAGTCAGCCTTGTTCAATCTCAAAGCAGCAGACGTGCATCCTGCTCACGACATTCTGCTTCAACATTCCCTCTGATATCTCTATGTCCCGAAACCCAGCAGAGTCTTAGGTTGCTGGGCACAACACTGCTCAACATCCGCTTGCAATCCCTAACCAATTTGGAGTTACCTTCGGATGTGTGGCCTGATCTTACTGAGGGCTGGCTTACTATCAACGCAGATGACGAATTCACCCCCTGGATATAAGCATGGGTCCATTATCTCAATAGCAGCTCTCATAATCGCCACGATTTCCGCTTGGAAGATACTTCAATTCGCACCCAAACTCATCGAGAGCCCGAGATGAAGGTCCTCACTGAAGATTCCCGCTCCTGTGCCCGATTCCATTTTGGAGTCATCTGTAAAGATCAGATGACCAGAGAGTGAGGAAATCATACCTCCTACCCAGTTACTCCTATGTGGCATCATGATCTCTGGGTATTGCCCAAAGTGTAGCATGTAGTCAGTGGCCTGACTCAAACACTCGTCCGGATGATTTTCAATCAACTCCTGGACAATAGAGATGCCTCCAGATGCCCAATTCTCTCACGCGAAGGGCGCTTCTGACAGCACACCGTCTCGCATAGGCATCAAGAGTAGTCAAATTCCGGATTACATCCAGCGGCGCTGTGGAGTGATCCTCCTCGCCCCATTAATATACATCGACGCAGTGGGCAGTGGGTTCAACTGCTAGCTGTTCCCCAATGCGTTCCACCAGATTACGCAGCCCTAGATGATAATTGAGCGGACAATAACCGAAAACAGCCAACGGACGATTTTCGGACAAAGACCCCAGCTTTTGCTAATCGAATTCCTACAGGCGTAGAGTACGTTCAATCCTTTCTTCATTCGCTCCTCAGTCTTTCGTTTCCAGTTCAGTGTTTGATCAAGAACGATACCGAGATATTTCGCCTCAGAAGATAGAGATAGCTCAAGGCCCTCCAATCTTGGTTTCGTAAAAAATCCAATCTTTCGCCTGCACGTAGAAACAACCAGTTCTGTCTTTGTCGGGTTAACACGCAGACCACAGTGCCTGGCCCAAACTGACAACTCACACAGGGCATCCTGCATGAGGGCAAAGATTTTCCATCGACAAGAATAACAACATCGTCCGCATAGGCAACTATTCTACGTCTACTCAACTCAAAGTCCCTAAGAATGCCGTCAACCACTAAAAGCCACAGCATACGGGATAACACTCCACCCTACGGCGTGCCCCTTGTAAACAGTTGTCAGCAATTTACAATGTGATATCTAAGCATGTTCGTAATCCATTCGACAGGAAGTGGAGGCACTCCAGCAGATTCCCTGATAGCGCTGGATGGCACATTGTTAAAAGTAAAACTTTCCAAAACTTTCAAACTTTCAATAGAAAGGATGAGAGGCTGATTGGTCTGTAGTCCTTAGGAGAGACATGACTAGTCTTTCCAGAATTGGGAATAAAAAAGACTACTACCTCCTTCCATTTGTCTGGTATCAGGGAAAGTCTGAGACAAGCTCTATAGATACTTAGAAGGTGAGGGATGACAAAAGCGTCATATTTCTGCAGCATAACCGGCAGGGTCCCGTCAGGACCAGCAGATTTAAAGGGCTTGAAGTTTTGAATCTCCCAAAGCAACCTCGATTGGTCAACTATGTCCTCAACCGCACCCAGTTGCGAGATATCTGGAGTGGAAGTCGCCAGGTGATTCCTCTCCGGGGAGTCTATATCCACACAATTTGGAAAGTGAGTTTGCATAAGAAGCTCAAGAGTCTCAGCTCCGGAGTTGATCCATGACCCATCGGATTTCTTAATATCGCCGAGGGTAATTTCTTAATGAAATCGCGCAGCGTCATTTGCCTCGATTACGGACCCAAAGAAACCGATCCAGGCGGCCCGTTTTCCATTTTTAATATCCATCTTGAACTGATTAACACTGTTTTTGTACACAGTCCCGTCCGATTCCCTTTTCGATTTCTCGGCCTAATTGAAGAATCTCCTAGAGGATTTTCGCAGAGTACACAACTCCCGTGTCCACTACACAGGACCCTCTTACTTGGAAAAGTAAGAGAGCGTGTATCGATAAAGCATTTACAGAGAAGATCTGTGACCTTGCAAACATTCCTATTAACATCGTCATTTGTTGTGCAGGGATTGGAGTCCAACCACGACAACCTAGTGACAAGTTCATGAAATTTCACCCAGTCAGTTATCGTAGGATTCCTAAACGGACCTGGTGATCCCGCCATGAAGTCAATAGTGAAATTGTACTATGGTCAGAAAAGGAGTAGTCATTCGGCACCCTCCAATCCTTTACAAGCAATTCCTCAGAAGATAGGATTATGCCATTGGCACTCTCACTCAATTTATTACGAAAGGTGTCCCTATTTCCCCTATTACAAATCTTGGGCCCGGATTGAATAATAAAATTACAGACAGACTCACCTCTAATATTTATCGTACCACCACTGTCTGTGGTGAGCATTTGCATCACAACCCATAATAGATTCCCGGTGTACCACTTCAAGAAATGTCCTACCAGGCGGATCACACTCTTCATGCGCTAAGTACACAGACGCAATATCAAATCCAGTCTCAACATTCATGCATACCGTTGCTACGTCTCCCGTACTAAAGTTGGAAGAAAGGATAAGTTTTAAAGATGTTCACGTTGACATTGCCCAGACCTTTCACATTGTTCGCTCGGTTTATCCAGGGCTCCTGTACTAGAGCAATGTCAATTTCATGATTCTTGAGGGAGAGTAGACGATTGACGGAGGCAGCGTCGCAGTGGTGCAGATTGATCTGCGCCACACGAAGCCGCCTACGTCTATCTCCATACAGAGAATCTGGAGTGGCGGAACCTAATGGTTCCAAGTCCAAAAAGCCTCTGTTCCTCACGGGGTTTAATTCACTCGAGTGACCACGAGTCCAGAGCGATTCAACCTCCGCATCTTGTCTAACAAGTGTAGGAATTGATACTGACTGCAAGTTATCATTATGCTGTGCAGCGACGACGGTATTACCACCATTCTCGTCAGAGAGAGGCGATGCAGTACCCTCATCGGTACCTAGTTCACAGTTTCCCATGAGATAGGCAGTACCGCCAACCTCACAGGTAGAACAATTGAGGTGATCCCGTCCTTGCGACATCATCATCAGCACAATCTCACAGTGCTGTTGCACTATGCTGTCGAGGATACGCACGGGATCCGTCTCAAAGGTCATATTTGCATTTGTCAATCGTGAGCCAGTATCGTTTGTAGTGTCGTTGTCAAGTTGGAGAGTATTTGTATTAGTTTCCGTTTTCTGTGTTTTGTCATTGGTGTTCATTGTGAGTCCCACGAGTATGTCAGTAAAAGGTAATACATTCCAACCCACTGACGGCGTGAGCTGGACCGGGCAACACGTTACTACCGACCCGTGTTCTGGCGTCGGAGGGAGCTATTTATTTAACCACTAACTTGCCATCCAGGTCGTCGGCACTGCTACGTATTACCTTGACTTGAAAAGTGGTTTTGCTTTCAACGTTGGATATCATAATGGCACCAAAATCGAAACGTCATTTCGGGGAAGCTTCATTGACAATCGTTATTTACGTAGGCCTGATCAACAGATAGACCTACGACGAGACTCCAATACCCCCGGAGTAACCTTTAGTTCACGAAGCCTAGGCCACCCTTAACCCCCACATCGCGGCCAGGTCGTTACTGCCGGTGGGGGAGAGTCGCTTGATGGCATATGTTATTTTGAAAGGCTCCTGATCTTGTTTGGTTGATCTTGTTGTTAGTTAAGTATATAGCACCCTAACTTCAAAAGCGTCATAACTCAAAGTGTCAAGATATTTTCCCCCGTTAAAAACAAAAAGCCAGGACCTTTCTGTCCGCTGAGAAAATCTGGCGCCAGTTTTTCTTCACTTCCTGTAAAAACACTAATATCAATATGTCTATTATTGAGAGTTTTCATATAAGTACATGTTTTAGTTTTTCAAATCCAGAAAATTTTTAAATTTTGGACTTAGTTACGGTGCGATATATGTAAGTAATCGATAATGTTTATCTAAAAAGTAACAAGAACTTAGTAAAACACTGATTCAACTACAAGTACAAATTAAAACTATTGATATTCACAAACTTTTACATTAACTTCCAATTAATTTCAATTTTTAAAAAGAACGCAAACCCTTGAGAGGAAGCTTTCTCGTTTTACCAATCCCTCGCTTTGCATATATATTTAAGAAAATTGCTGTTCTTCACATGCATGGAAGTGTGAACACGTGATGACATGTAGCATCCTAACTACAAAAGATTCATTACTCGACAGTTAATTTTTTACCTACAACAATAACCGAAGAACATTTTCATATATCCGCTGTATTTATATACTTCATCATTTCATTTCATTTTCTCTTCCCTTTCGTAAAATCACTAATAGTTCCGTATATTCATTACTGAATAAATTCGTAAATATTTTTAATTATTAAAACAGTTTTTGCCTCGACTTAAAATTTTTAAACTTTGAGTTATGACCATTTTGTAGTTAGGGTGTGATACATGTATGTATTTGCAAATGTCGCTGTCGATGAAAATACACCCTTCATTAAACACTCGATGCAGTTCAAATACCAAGTTTGTTTACTATAACATCCAATAAAGAAACGTTCTCTTTTGTATGCAGATAATCGGTAGCAAAACTTTGATGTCGTATCAGCAAACGCGTTTTGCTTCGTTACATCATCTTAAGGTTCTTATCGTCGCTTTCGATATTAGGCGCCGCATGATGATGGTTGACTGGTAGTTATGAAATACATGCAGCCTTCGAATGTCATGCATGAACAGTAAAAAAGGAGGTTAAGTTGAGACTCATAAACTCAATGTGTTTATATCCATAAACTCAATGGTTTTAATGCAAGTAAGTTGTGCAGAAAGTTTAATATGCAGTCTCGGCATTTATAATAATGCGATCCATTTAACTTGCACCGTTTGCACAAAAAGTTATATTTACGAAGCTTCTATTATAGTTGTTATGGTGGGAATTTTGTTGAACTCCCAATGCACAGTGTGAATTTTCTTGAAAACAATATAAATAGTGCTGCCAACTATCAAACCGATTAATACTACATTTTGTGGGCAAGACAGATATACAATTGTATCTATTTAAGACGATTCAAATTCTAACTACATACTGAAAGAGAAACGCTTCTTCGCATTCGTTAATGTGTTACGTTTCTGTGATGAAAAATTTGCACACATTATTTCTTTGACAATTTCTCAATTCGGTGCTGCAACAATTGATTTGTCTTTCCTGAACTTTTGG
Source organism: Phaonia tiefii (assembly GCA_963931995.1). Lineage (NCBI taxonomy): Eukaryota > Metazoa > Arthropoda > Insecta > Diptera > Muscidae > Phaonia > Phaonia tiefii. The sequence continues at coordinate 140,583,828 of OZ008370.1, forward strand.
AGAAAATCGGGCGAAAAATCAAAATAAAAGTAACTGTATGAGATTTAGACTATTGTTATTTGGTTTATATCTTACTTTTCTCATTCGGTTTGACTGTTTGCCAAAATTTATAGTAGACGAAACAATTTCGTTGCAGCAACGAAAATAATTTTTATGAAAATCAAGGGAGAAATAGAATGAAGAGAGAAAATGAGCGAAAACTCAGCTGGGCAATATGGTCAGCATGTGTGGTTGGTCACGTACACATTTTAAATTAGTTCCTCCCAACAACCGATTTAAATGATTTAATTAAATTTCTAATGTGTTAGCTAAGTAATTAGTTAATTTAATAATAAGCGTGTTTTGGTTACACCGCTTGCTTATGTAATCGCTTGTTTTGTATGAAGTACTTAGCGAAGACTTAGCGAGAACTTAGCGACGCGAATCATTTTCGCTAAGTTTAAAGAAATTTTTTTTGACATCTTTTACAGTTTTCAACACTTATTCATATTTTTGAATAAAATTTCATATCGCTAAATAGCCGTTTTCTTTGCAACTTAGCAAGCGATAATCGCTTGCTTGTAACCAAAACACGACTAATACAAACATCTTATATAAATTGTCATTACCTACTGACTCCGTCCTAAGGAAATACTAATTAAAGACTAAATTTCCAACTGGGTTGAGACGAACATACTTCAGTGTTTTGATCGAATGGAATACAGTTGCACATTTGGTTGATACATATGGAATTGAAATGGGTTTGCGGACCAAATTGAAGCAGGGTTTGCGGACCAAATTAGGCCGTGGGCCATAATTTGCCAATCCCTGCTCTACACACAGGGAAAAGATTAGTTGGAAATCAATTCAGGCATTAGAAATTCCATGATAAAGTCTATATTTTTATCCGAATTCGTAATTTTCAAACATCAGAATTATTTGTCGATGTTGTTGATAGATTAAACATCGGTCTTACTAAATACAAGTTGCTACTACAGAATTTTAGTTGTATTAACCAATTTGAGTATTTCAAAATCCTCTTTCATCTGAAATGGAAGATACAACTAATAAAAAGTAAAATAGTACAATTCGTGTTCAAATATTAGCCACTGTAATCATAATTTAGTTTCTGTTACAATAACACTTGTCACAAAGTAATGTATTCGATTTTTCACAAGAGGCTTTGTTGTTAAAGAGAAATTACGTATATTGGAATGTTACACGAGGACTTTACAGCAAAACTAATATTTTAAACAGAAAGTCATGAACGAAGTTGTAAAAACCAATAAAGTGTATACTTATAGTGGCCGTCGGTGGTGCAACGGTTAGTATGCGCGGCTCTTGTACATGAGATCCTGGGTTCGAACACTGGCGGTCACCTCGCATAGTGACGGCGACACTATCGAGTATATAGCCATGAAAAGGCTTCTCAAAATACCGTTCGGAATCGGTGTAAAACTGTAGGTCCCAATCAGTGAGTGAAAACTGGAAAGCGCACAGCTCAGTGATTGTGAGAAGTTCTCCCCGGTCCCTTCATGGGATGTAATAATGGGAAACCATTTATTTTATTTTTTGTATAATTATAGATATCAGCCAGCGAAGAATACATATTATCATAAATTGAGGTGAAGTGAGACTTTTAAACATAAATCGTTGAATATGACGCCACTATTGACGCCTTCACAAACTCGTGCAAACAATTGTGGTCACTTGGCTGGAGGAACAATTATTCTGGACGACACAAATTAACTTAAACATACACGCTTAAACATAGACGCTTCGTTTTCCAGATACAGACAGTTTTTCTAAATTGTTCATATTTTCGATCGAAAATGGGCACGAAATACGGAACCTTGTTGATAAATAATAATAATTTTGTTTATATTTAAATATAAAATACACAAATTTAGTAAAAAGTAATTTTTTTTTAGTTTTTTTTTTCTATAAAATTTGTAAGTGGTTAAAGCATCACCAAATGGTTGTGACAGCCATCAAATTCAAGTAATTACTTTAGTTGCGCATTCTAATATATTTTTTGGTACAACCGAATTAGTTTTTTCATTTTTTGTTCATCCAAGTAATAGAATATTCACCACTACAGGATAATTTGATTGCTACAACTAAAACTCGATTAACAGATCACATTTATTTCTTGTTGCTGTGGCTTCAACTAAATATTTCAGTTCTTGGAGCCAAAACTGAATTGCAAATCAATTGATATGCACAACATTTGGTGATAAAGAACACAATTATTGGTAATCACAACTGAATAATGTGATAGTCCAAGGAACCGCCAAATTTTAGTTGGCTGTAAATATAGTTGTGACAACGAATCTCTTCTCTGTGTATAGGGCATGGTAATTGTTCTACACGCCTGTTTTTAACAAAATATCTGAGTATTTACAAGGAATTTAGCTCTTCTACAATATTATGACTTAGTTGTTTTTTTTATAATTGTTATATCAAAGAGAGTAATGACAATGAGGCTAAAGTTTCACGATTGGACTACAATGAAGTTGCATATTATAGAATTACTTTGATTCTTATTATATACTATGAAGTGTTGAGGGCTTGTAGCAAACAGGGGGTTGTGCACTTTGTAATTTGTAGACTCACTGAGCAGGACTTACAGTTACGCACCGAATTTCATCGGTTAAGTATTGAGAAGTGCAATCGATATCGATAGTGCAATGAAGCCACCACTAACGGCAATGAATGAACCCACATTAATATGTACAATTATTGCACCACTGACTTCCACCAATGTCCATATTTCCTATATTTTGAATTTTTCTCTTTTTTTCAGCAATCAGACGCCACCGGAATCTCCAATCAAATGACAACAATTATTAAATAAATTCACCGGAATAATGAAAATTATTCTATCAATAAAATCCAACAAGCTTAATTGTAACACAAACGTATATTTGTGAAAACTGACCAATTTGAATGTTCCAAATAAAAAATACTGCGAAACGCAGGAAACCGTCGAAACTTTACATCCATAAAAATTGGCAAACATTAAAAAAGAGGAAACATAATGTCATTTTTCATTTGTAATGCAGCTATATTTTTCCACCATTCGAAAAACAAGCTACACAACAAGAATTCAAAATCACTTTTTTTAAAATTTTTCAAAGAGGACACCGTGATAGTGCCACTGCCGTAGTCATTTTGGCAAATTGAATGATTAATGTTTGGCCGAATGAAATACATAGCCCGCTGTCATTGATATCCCATTCACCTGTATACGCTCTGTGCCGTCGAAAAATTGAGAGACGACATAAAGTTTTTAAATATTTTGAATGGTTTGGTGGCAGGGAATGAACGCAGTGCAACGTAAAAGGATATAAAACCTGATATTTCTGATATAAAAAGGATTGAGAAAAAGCGAACAAAACTATTTACGGGCACCCAAACAACACCAATGTATGATTAACTGACTATAGAAAAACATGTAGCCTGTAATTCTGTTGTTACTTATTTTTTAAAATCGTAAGCAAATGGTCGACGCCAACATCAGAGCCAACAACAAGACAGACACCATTAAGAGCGCCAGCACAGGCCACATCACAAGCGCCAATACCATAGACATCATGACCATTCAGGCCACTAAGAGATTGATTGCTGTCGATGTAAGTACACAGTCCTGATCGAGTGTGGTGGAAGTAAATGTTCGTCGCCAGTATCAGCGCCAACACCAGAACAGACAACATCACGAGCGCCAGCATAAATACCATAACAGGGAGCACCGTCACAGCCATCACTGCCATTCGATTTTACTTCACCTCCAGTGTGTGTAGTTTTGTGTAAGTGGCCCAAAGTCATTAATTGAACGCAGTGTTATTTTTAATGCTGATTGCACTTTTGTTACACTTAATGTATCGGAAAATAATATAAAAGACATGGAAATAAAATGGAAAAATGTAAAATTGCTTTCAACTGCAGTGAGAGAGAAGAGGTTGATCACTTGGTTCTCAGTCTTTAAGCCTAACTAGCATAGATAACAATATTGTGTGCCCCTAAAAATTGTTGAAATATTTGTGGTTACGTATTACGTAAAAGAAATCGAACTCAGTTATCGGAACTTCTCAAAAATAAGAACTCGGTTGTAGCTCTTTTGACTTCAGTGTTAATTGTATTTTCAAGCTTCTCGCTGTTCTAAAAGTTGCCTCTATTTCCAGCAAGGCACTTGACACTTGTGTGTAACACGATCTAGTAGGTGCAAAGATTTGATCTCGTTCCATTATTTGGTATTGTTTGTGTACAGATTTGAATATTTATCATGATTGAAATCATAAAAAATCCCGTAGTTACTAACCGCCGTATTCATAAAGAAAAGTTAGGCATTATTCACAACAGTTTCCTAGCTACTTACTAACTTACTTATCGGGTCTCGGACAACCCCGGAGGGACAGGGACCTTACAAAAAGAAGATAACATATTTCGCCAACCAGTTCGATCTTTTGCCTTATCTCTCCAGTTGGCAATACCAAGTGTACGCAGGGATTCGTCAACCTGATCCCTCCAGCGGAGTCTTAGTCTTCCTATTTTCCGTCTTCCTTCGAGTTCGGTTTCGAAACCCCTTCGCGCTGGTTCATCTTCATCCATTCTACTGACATGGCCTAGCCAGCGCAATCGCGTTATCTTGATCCGCTTAACTATGTCAAAGTCAGGATAAAGCTCATACAGCTCATGATTCATGCGTCGCCGATACTCGTCGTTGTGCACTATAGGGCCATACATTTTTCGGAGTATTTTTCTCTCGAAGACTCCTACAGATGGTTCGTCTGCTTGCGACAGGACCCAGGATTCTGCGCCATAAACCAAGACAGGTTGAACGAGAGTCTGGTACAGCTGGACTTTTGTTACTCGAGAGAGGGCTTTATCTCTAAAGTGCTTGCTTAGCCCAAAAATAACATCTATTCGCAAGCACAATTCTCCGCTTGATCTCAAGGCTGACGTTGTTGTTTTTGTTCACGGCAGATCCGAGGTATATAAATTCGTCTACTACCTCGAAGTTATAACGGTTAACAACGTTCACGCTTTGGTCTAATCGCGTGGAGGCCCTGTTCGTTGAAACCATTAATTTTGTCCTGTCCTCATTTACCGTCAGACCCACTTTTGCTGACTCCTCAATTCTCGAAAAAACCGCAGTAACTTCTCTAATTGTGCGCCCAATGATATCTATATCATCAGCATACGCGAGCAGCATGTGACTTTTGCTGCTGATGGTTTTATTCATGTACTGAATAACACTACTGTCTAACACTAATACGAACATGTCTGTTTTCACCAATTGCAACCCTGATAGTCATGATTGTTGTTAGCAAAGCGAGAGCTCTTTGGCAAAAGTTGGCAAATTTGGTTCACTTCGTACCCACTTATTGGGCACAGTTCAGTTGAAAAGTTATGAATTAGAAATCAGTAGTCAAATGATAATCGGTTGCTAACTTTCGTTATGAAGTAGGGGTTAAATTTTTTTTGTAGGAAAATAAAGAGCAATTCCAGAGAAACCCGATCGAAGTCATGCTATTATATATTTATGCCAGGAGTATAGGGTTAATAAATCAACCATATCGTAAGTAGAATTAAAAGGGGCCAGCACTAAAATAGGAAAATTCGTCGCAAACGCGGAGTCCGAACCAGGAAATCGTGCGGCAATAACAACTTCGGCATACCCTAAGATGAAAAGGACGTCGTGTACATGCTTTCTGAAGCACAGGCTACACTTGCCAATCTATGGTAATCTTGAAATTAAAGGCATGCGGGTTGTCTTCATGTGTCAAGGACGAACCTCACGACCTTAGCGCTAGCTATCCGGTTATTGAACATTTGTGGCGAAAAATTATCAAACAAACCAATGCTTGTCCATCCATTTATACAAAAGTTTAATATCTGAATTAAAGAGCTTAATTTATCAGCGGATCAAATCTACAATGCCGATTAGTCTGGCTAATTTTATAAAGTTATGCCACATGGAACTTTTGTTAGTTTCCAGCAATATTCAGCCTCTGGTCACAAAGTAGGACAGATCGCGCCAACTTTCTTGGCGCATCAACTGCATCTGGTGCTAACAAAATCAAGCCATTTGTTGTGGGAAAAGCCTTAAGTACCAGATTATTTAAATACCAAATTATTTAAAGGCTTTGACAAGAATACTTACTGTCCTTTACAAGGCAAACAAATATTATTTTGTGAACTATGATCTAAGCTGAAGTTTATTCCTAGAGTAAGTTGTAGATGAAATTTGGAGCAGAATTGATACTGTACTTCTAGTCCTTTCCGTTAAGATTATTTCTCTAATCCAAAAGTGCTTCCACAAATGTTTTATTACTTTTGGACATTGCACCCCGATATCCCGAAGACTGAAATTAAATGCGTCGATATTACGCACTGCAATGCTATAGCCTATGGACCAAAATGTTATGATGTTTGCGCTGGCTAATGTGTGGGATAATCTAACATTTACCGACATAAGGAACTGCTGGAATATACTGATAAATTCTGATAGCCAATGGACCGAGGAATATGATCTCCGTTTAATATATTTGGAAGTGACGAAATATTATATGAACAAAAATTAATAGAAAATGTTGTCGTTTATCTGCATTAAATAACTCGCTCGGAGGATTCTCGAATACCGATTCTTTATATTCGAAGACGTAGCCTAGAATCTTCAAAGAGCGGCGGTACAGCGCAATATAAATAGAATGAAACAAAAGGAAAGGAAAATTCGTGACGATTTCTTTCAGTTCCGATTTCTTGACGACATAATTTCCATTTACAATAATATAATAATAATTTTATAAGTTATGGTTGGTAATTCTCAGGGCTCTGGGGACGATCAACAAATCTCATCAACGCTTTAATTGTGTGCGTGCAGTCGGCTTTTGTCGGCTACACATACGTGTTGTCGGTTCTGGTGGATGTATATCTAAACTTTTTGATATTTTGCGTTGATGGTTTTTAGTTTATCGTCATGTTTGTCATCATTTGTGTTTAGTAGTGAAAGAGTGAGGATGGAAAAGTGTGCGGATGAACAAAAATTTTTAATGCGTTTCATCGAAACAGATACCATTACAAACATTTGTGTTAACTTTGACATGAAAACAAAATATATTGTATTGTTGCCTTGATATATTGGCCGTAATACTGGTATCACCTGTTAGAACAAACTTCTCGATTCGAACTAAACTGTTGCTTGCATTGTGAACGCCTTTTGAAAATGTTGCTTGCATTGTGATTCCGGCTTAATGAGGGCCGATGGTTCTCTGGAGATGGAAAGAAGTTTCTGCAAATGTTTTCTTGTGTGTTTTGCTTGCGATATTTTTCGAACACATGCATTATAGTGAATTCTCAATTCAAATGAGATTTCGTTTGCATTTAGTTTGATGAATTTTTCAACACTATCATTCCAAACAACCGCTGATGAAGATCTGTGCCTAGATCTGAAATAGCTATACGGTTTGCCAGGGATCATAGGGAAACATTTGCAAAACTCCTTTTGTAAAAAACTATATCTCTATTACTAGAGATATAGAATGGCCTCGAGCTTGAACAATAATATTAAAAAGTACACTATAGATTTGTTAATAATTAAAAAGGTTTATTATTTAAAACGGCTAGAAAAATTGGTTGAAAATCTTTGACTCGATTTTCACAACTACCGCGAATATTACAACAGCCCCGGTTGTAATTAGTTACAATAACCAAGAAAAAATTTAAAAAATTAACAATTTTAGTATGCTTAGAAATAAAACGAAATGTTGGCACTTTCGAATAAATTTTCAAATGAAAACTTCTCAATTGTAATCCTTAAATTGTATAGATTATTCTAGTTAAAAATTTCTACCAACAAACTTGACGGCTGTTGATTTAAATTACAAAAGAAGTATACACCTCATCTTTCAAAATTATTTACACACTTATTTTGTCTCTCAAAAGCACTCACACATTCCTGAAGTTAAAAACGCTGCAATCTTTGGAAAAACTTCATTTCTTTTGGTAGTTGGTAAATTTATATTGCATAAAAATAAATATTTATACAAAAGCCGCTAAATAAACGTTTAAAATGGTGAAAATAAAGGAATAAAAGAAAATAAAAGTAACGAAGTATGGAATGGCATCATAGTTGGAAAACGAGTACTGAATATGTCGGAAAACAGTCTAACATTTAGTAAAGGAGAAAGAAACCCACGGAAACCTACAAAATAGGGTGAGAACTGGTCGGAAATATGTGACAAACAAAATAGAAAATCGTTCCATTTTTAAAATATTCGAAGAAAATCCAGTCGTAAGTCCCGCAAGGATACGGAGAGATTCTTCGGCCTGGACTTTCCAACGGAGTCTTTATCGTCCACGTTTCCTTCTTCTATCGGGTTCACTATCGAAAACCCTTCGCACAAGTTCATCTTCATCCAAACTGCTAACATGGCATAGTAAACGGAATTGCCCTAATTTCATTCGCCTAGCTATGTCTATTTCGAAATACAAATTATACAGCCCGATGTCGGTACTCACCGTTTGTCCTAATAGTGCCATACATTTTACGGAAAATTTTTGGAGTTGAAGTTCCCTATCGCACGTTGCGGGATGGGGGCTAAATGAAAAAATAAATAAATGAAAAAACTATTCTTTTACAACCCAGTATTATCAACCAATAATAATAGATATAGCGCGCCCATTGTCAACTTTGTTCACTAGGTGCTGTCCTGTTCACTAGGTGCTATCCTACTGTCACTTTCACTGAAGTTTCCCATAATTCTCGTTGACGTTTATTCAAAATTGTGTGAAATTTTTGTAAAACTAATTTAAATAATGGGAAATATTACAAAATTTATGTGGTTTTACATAATAGCATTTGTTTTTATATAAAAAACTATTTCAAAGCCATGAAGCCAGTGTTGGGATATCAATAGGAGAAAACCCGTAAGACCGCCCAAAGATGAACATCCCGGAACGCCTTTTTAATCTGAAAACTTCCCCGCCCAAAAACTGTAGCAACTTCTGTGTTCGCAGATGTCAAAACCGTTATGAGTGTCTGAGGACTCTCAACAAGGAATGGTAGCTGCACTGGGGGACGAAGCAATTTATTAGGACATGGACGGTGGTGACTTGGCTTGCCAATTCGATGGCCATCAGATATTCTACTTTATGTAACGTGTTGTATTTCTTATATTTTTATTGAAAATTATTTTTTTTTAAAGAAATTTAAAATTTTTATTGTCATATTTTTTACTTTTTTTTGGGAACAAATAAAATCCCATTTATTGCTTTCAACGACATCTGGAAAATTACACATTACACTAAAATTTTCCCAACACTTGTGCTTCAACTATTTGTTTTCTTTATCTATGTTATCATCTATATTGGGTACTTTTGCTTTGGTTTGTGTCTAGACTAACATATGCTGGGAAATTTATTGTTTAATGGGAAATTTTCTAGGTGGAGCCTGTAACCAATATTCAGTATATATTGTACTTTTGAACCCAATTACAAGTAAATCAAGAATAGCCAAAGCGAAATAAGTTTAAAAAAGAACATTTTCTTAAATAAGTGTATTTCCTTAAAAAAAACAAAATTTTCTCTCACAAAAATCCCTATTAATATTCTTAAACAAAGTACAATTTTCTTACAAAAAGGACAATTTCTTAAAAAAAATATTATTTTTTTTTAAATCGCCATAAATTGGCTTTTCTTAAAAAACAACACCTTCTTTAAAGATTGCCTTTTTTGTGAAATAAAATAACTTTTCCCGAGATAAGTGCCTACTCTTAAAAATTTACCCATTCTTGAAAAAAGGAACAATTCAAAAAAAAATTCCCGTTTCTTAAAACAAAAACCTTTCCTTCAAAAAATACGTTTTCTAGAAAAAATACGTCTTCTTACAAAAATTCCTTTTCTTAAAAGTACCTTTTCTTAAAAATTAAATAATACCTTTTCTTTTCTTTTCTTTTCTTTTCTTTTCTTTTCTTTTCTTTTCTTTTCTTTTCTTTTCTTAAGATAAGTAGCCTTTCTGAAAATAAGTAAATTTTCTTAAAAAATAACCTTTCCCTAAAACGAGTACCACTTCTTTAAAAAGTACTTGTTCTTAAAAATAAGTACTTCATTGTAAAAAAAATTCGTACTCTTATGACTTTTTCTTACATAAAGTACATCTTCTTAAAAATAGTACCTCTCTTAAAAAAACATTAGCTTTTAATAAATACATTCTATAAAAAAAATTTTTCTTAAAAAATTGTATCATTTTACAAAAAGTATCTTTTCTTAAAGATCCATATGAATTATGGTATTTTTCAACGGACGGCTTAGGCGTGTTGGAACTAATTAGTACATACTATATAGCGAAAGAAACTTCGTTCCAACCGGGTGTCCCCTGACACCTCAAGTAATTTTTTTTAATCTTTTAGTTGGACAACGCTCTAAACCACAAATATCAGTGACAGCTTTGGTAAACGAACGCAAGCGGGAAGTGATGTACTATAAATTACCATTTTTACTTTGGCGTTCACGTTAGCTCTTTTGCGTTTAAGTTCACTTTCGGGACTTTTGTTTAGTACAGAATGGTTCGGTGAGGTCATTGCCTACTTCCAGTGCTGTTTTCGTGTTGGTCAGCGTCAGTCTTCAGGTGCAAATGAGTTTTACCGGTTTCGCAAATTCAGACACAGCTTTGTAGAATTTTCTTGGGGATAAGCAGCTTTGTAATCGACCCAAAGATGGCATGTGTCAGCATGTATGTTTTTCGTGGGTATTTTCTAGAATTTAGAATAGCGTGAATATTTGGTCCATCGTGGACTTCCCTGGTCTAAAACCACACTGATAAGTTCCAATGAGGTTTTCAACAATTTAGTTTTTGACATAAAATGCTCGATACAACTTTATACGCGATGGATAGTTGCAACATACACACGGATCACCCTTTTCGAATACAGCACATAGTACACTTAGACTCCAATCGTTAGGCATAGATTCTCTCAAACATATACTGCATATAAGTTAATGCATGTGAGTCAATAGTCCCTCGTCACCGACCTTAAAAAGCTCAACCGGTAGCCTATCCGCATCCTCCATTTTATTATACGTAAATCACGATATTCCCGTTCAAATCTAGTATTGTCTGTGTGGGCGACAATCTACACGGTCTTCCACAATTAATGAATTCTGATCTTTACTGGATGATTCTGTGTTGTGTAGTGCTGAGAAGTATTCTGTCCACATTTTAAGCACACACTGCTTATCTGTCACCAGATTTGCATTCTCGTCCTTGCAAAAGGGCAGCCTATTATTAGGTCCGTTGACCGACCTTCTTACCCTTTCGGGATTCATTATTTATCTTGCATATTTCGGTGTTTTCACTCTCTCTCTCTCTCTCTGCTCTCACTGACACTTTTTCTCCTTAAACATTTTTTCTGGCTCAACGCATTGTAACTGTTTCGTTTCGACACGTGCAGTGTCTTTTCCATCAGTTGCAATGCGACATTCTGGGTCGTATCATGACTTATCGTTACGCGATTTTTGATAGCCAAGTTCGGTTCTGGTAGTGGTTTCTAAAGAATGGGAGATGTGCTTCCACGGCGCTTCTGGGTCATCGGAAGGGGCAGCATTCTGCGTTAATAATCGAGTAAGCTTTTGTTCATTGTCCTTTGATATCTCAAATATTTGCAGCTTGTCAATATCCAGTTTTTCTTGTATTCGCCTACGTACGATTCTCGCCCTATCGCAACATGCAGGTAATCCGAGTTGATATTGGCGCTTCGAATGCCACATACATCAAGTAAACAAGAAGAGTGCCTGCAATCTACTACAAAGTGATCAATCTGGTTCTTCGTTCTCTGATCAGGAGGCCAAGACCAAGTCGTCTTAATGTTGGAATCGCGTGCTGCTAACTACTGAACTGAAATTACCGATGGTTGGTAGAAAGACACTCTCCTTTCCCAATTTGGCATTAAAATTGCCTAGACTAGTCTTAAAGTAGTGGTCAGGGCAGCGGTCGCATATTTCCCCAATATGATCTTAAGATGATGCTTTCGCCACATCGCCTTTATCCACAATTGGTACGTGCACATGATTTAAAAAGATGTTGAAATATCTCACCTTGATGCAAACTGTGGCTATGCGTTCACTTACCGGGCCAATTATAAATCAGCACCCGAATTCGTAATTTTTCTCATGGCAGATGTAGTAAGTATCGCAGTTTTCTTCTTTGCTCGGGCATCCATTACGTTGACCAGAATGCAACATTTCGAGACTTGATGTTTGATTCTTTAGTTTTGACCCGTCTTTGGCCTGCAGTGTCTGCCATCCGCTTTCAAAGGTCAAAAGAATATGTCCCCTAGTTCGAAGAGCTTCAGTGACAGGGTCACATATTTAACCTGAAATGCATCAGTGCACGCTGAAAAATAAGGTCCCCAACAACATATTGCAGGAACCATGTATATGTTTGCAAGCATTGGTTTCGTGAATTGAAGATCTGCTGCTTTATTTTCTTTAGTGTCTGTTACAATTTTTTTCAGCAGTTTTCAAACAATAAAACACATTTTGATCACAAATATTTATATTATAACCTATAAATCATTGTGTCCCAAACATGTTATATTGAATGACGAACACAATGTGTTTTTTATTTTCACCCAAACAACAAAAAAAAAAAATTTTTCAGCGTGTGATCGCATAACCAATCAGGCTACTCATTCGTTTCACCTTCTCACTCTAGCTATCTAACGAAGGGTTCCGATAATGCCGTTGCCCTGGACATACTTAGGCTAAGACAGGAAGTAGTGAGCTGCTTGGGGTGCCCTATGAAGGAGTGATTCATGGTCACTCCCAAGTGCGTGCCTATCAGAAACTGTAATGTGACGAAAGCTTTTCGTTCGTACATTTAGTACAATTTACATCGACGAACAATATAACGGACCAGGTTATACGACACCGCTGATAGTACATATATACCAATACTTAACAACCCTGTCCACCTGTACGTCATTTGCCATCTCTATTGAAAGGCATACGAGGGCATACCGGTTTTACGGCAGAATACGAGTTCCATTATAATTCTCGTTGTGGTTACAGTAGTCATTGGATAAATAATCAACTCTGGTTTGAGGTAGTTGTCAGTTATCACTCCAAGTCCAAGTTTATTGCCAAGTCGAGCACGCTATACCCTATCCTAATAGTTCTTTTCAGGACTATGCGAAGGCTTTACTCTTCGTGGGTACTGCACCCTGGTTATTACGAAGACGTTGCTCCTCGTGGGAACTGCATCTTTGTTATTACGAAGGCTTTACTCTTCGTGTGAACTGCAGCTTTGTTATTACCACGGCTTTACCCCTAGTGGGTATTGCACCCTGGTTATTACCTCGGCTTAACTCTTCGTGAGTACTGCACTCTGGTTATTAACTCGGCTTTACTCTTCGTGAGTACTGCACCCTGGTTATTACCACGGCTTTACCCCTCGTGAATACTACACCCTGGTTATTACGAAGACATTGCTCCTCTTTGGCACTGCATATTTCTTATTACGGAGGATTTGCTCTTCGTGAGTACTGCACCTTCGTTTCCACTATTATTTTTACTCTACTAACCCGGCTTCATTACCTCTGTCATTATGTTCTATTACAGCGGAGCTAGCCGAACACCGATAACGAAGCGGGAATACACCGCAATACATCACCGAACCATCACTGTAACCAGAATACTGGTAATCATCGACTTAATAATCCCGAACGCTGTACGCGTACCCGAACCCGAACAGCGACGACACTCACCGACTTAACGAATGCCGAGTTCTCATTCATCGGCCCCGAACCAACAGCCTGAATCCACCGATTAAGTCTCACTCCGTAATTACCCGTCATCTTCCATCACCGCACCTGTAACCCGAATCAATCCATCAAAATGATCTTAAATTGTCTTCGTTAAAATTTAGTATTTGAACTCTGTGAATCAAACTAAATAAAACGACGGCATTATTATTGCCCTAGTCAGGGAGGAATTCACTGTTTCATTTCGTAAGGTTTTGAGGGTCCTTACGACGACCGTGGAGACGACTGAAACTACATCAGCCGAAGATAAAACCAGGTTACAACTTTCCACCTACACGATCAGTCCAATGTCCCAGCACATAAGCATGATAAATGTAATATTTTCACTCACTGCGTTAATGCCTTGTGCTGTTTCGAAAGCATTGTGGTATATCTCCAACTCTTCTGGTAACACTAATAGGAAAAACTTCGAAAAAAAATAATATTACAGAAGAAGAGATTTTCAACACATAAACAAAATGAGCAATTTTGTCTTTGAGATTGCCCATACTTGTTCTGTGAAACATTCGTCCTATTTTTATTGAGTTTGTTCATAGGTATTCTATGAAACTATTAGATTTCCTTAAAGGTATTCATATTTAATTTCCACCTGAAATCTTCCCTTTTACTATATTGGAACTTTTATGTGCCCAACATTGTTTGATGGCAACTACACCTTACAAAAGGTTGCAACCTGAGTGAACCACAGGGTTCACCACAGCATTTCGTAATGAACCCTTTATTTTCCCTTCATTTATTTTGTATGTTGTGACATATAAGACCTCAAAGCCGTCACTTCCGTAACCGCTTTCCTAGTGTAGTAGTCCTTCTGTAATATGTAGCTGATGCGTTTGAGGGCGTAAAGTAAACAATTGTGTATTGTGGAAGACTTTGTCGATACGAAGCACGTAGCGGCACACAAACGCTTGACTGTTGGATCAACGTTTATCATCATCATGATTATTGTTAGTTCTTTAGTGGTTAAGTGGGTTCTTTTATTTAAGTCGCAGATGCTGTGAACGTTATTAGAAAGGAGATATACACATACACATCTAGGTGTGGGAATAAATAGAACGGTAATAGCGAACTGGATTAAATGAAGATTAAGTGAATAAATAAATTTAATTGAGAGATAAATGAATATTAGTACATTACACGGAGAAAATGACAGCAAGATTGTTAAGTAATTAATTTGTTTCCAAAAACGTGTAATTAAGAGTTTGGCGGAAGCTACCTGCAATCAGTAATAAAAAATCTTTTTCCGTTTAATATTTTGTTCCAAACAACAAATATTTATTTCAGAGGTATGTACTTATACTCGTATATTGAAGATCATTGCATATTTTAAAGCAAATGTAAGATATTCAAATAATAATATTGTTTTCATGCACAGAAAGAAAAACGCTTCGTCGCATGGATGAAACATTTTCGTTAATGTTTTTACGTTGTTATAGTGAAAAGTGTCGTATATCCGACAATTTGGTAGTCGCTGCAACGAAAAATTTCATGCTCGACTTTTTTGACAATTTTTCAATTCGTTGCTACAACAACTTACTTGTTGTTCCTGCAACAATTTTATTTAATTTGAATTTTGTAAAAAAATGGGTTGAAAATAAAGAAAAAGTAAACGCATGAGTTTTAAACTACAGATATTTGGTTTATCTCTCACTATATATTTATTATTTATTTATTTTTGAGGTTTGTCAACATTTCTAGTTGAAACAATTTCGTTATTGTAACGAAACTCATTTTTATGATGGTACACAGAAAAAACTAAAAATCAATTTGAATTGAAAAATTTGTTTATTTGATTAATTTTTTAATTGATTTTGGTGTAATCACGAAAATGATAATATTAATTAAAGGTATTTGTAAATTTGTCAAAAAAAACTTCAGTTAAAGAATTTGTAAATTTGATTAAAACATTTATTGATTTTTTTTCAAAAATATTGATTAAGTATGTAATCAAGTTAATTAAAAATATTATTGATTTTTTTTCGCGATTTTTGATAAAATTTTGAATTGAATCAATTTAAACAGTTATTGCTTTTTTCAGCATGAAACCCCCACCACCTGCGACGACGCTAAAAAAAACTAAAATGTTCTATTTTTAAAGCGATTTTATTCAAGGTTTCGCAGATACACATGTACTTATGTACATCTATAAAAAATTAAATTTGTTAGAATTTGCATTCATAATCGGAACTCATGTCCGGGTTTCTTAAACTATTATTATACATTATACATTTAATGTTTAAACGATTTGTATTAAATACAAAAAAATATGTGGTTCTGAAGAAATATTCAATTTATCTGCCCCTTCCGCAGCAACAGTCACTCCATTGTCGCATTCCATCTCTTCTGCATATTCACAACTTTGATGGAGAAATGTATTGCTTTTATCCAAATTAGGGTTTTAATGTTTAAACGATTTGTATTAAATACAAAAAAATAGGTGGTTCTGAAGAAATATTCAATTTATCTGCTCCTTCCGCAGCAACAGTCACTCCATTGTCGCATTCCATCTCTTGCATATTCACAACTTTGATGGAGAAATGTATTGCTTTTATCCAAATTAGGGTTTTACACATTCAAAATGTCTAAGAAGGTGAGTCTTAAAGTTTCTTTGGACGTGAAATTTTTGAAAACTATTTTCGTGTAAACAATTGTAAGTGACAATTTTCATTGCAAATAAAACATTTCGAATAAAATTTATTCAAAAACCCAATTACAAACAACGCAGTTTTAATCACGAACCAAGACAATTTAACGCATAAGTGCTCACAAAATAAAATCTTTCAATCCACAATAAACGAATTTCAAATAACAACAGTGTTGTATATCAAAGACTAGAGCCGTACGAAAAGTGACGACGACGGCTGGTGACTCAGCCGCCACACATATTGCCTCCCAACGGCGCTGTAAAATTCAACTTTCTGTAAAATACTTTATCACAAAAATTTTTGTTCACAAAAATTGTTTATATTCAGGTTTGTTAAGAACGTATCATTCATATTTATATTAATTTAGAAAGATTCACAGCAAAAACTCGACAATGCACTCAAAAACTAAACATTTTTAGCGCCGTAGATTTGCGCCTTTCCAACTCCAAGTTCTGTTGTAAACTCAAAAAATAAATTGTAAATATGATTAAAAATGTAATTGATTCAATTAATTTTTAATTGCATTTTTTTGGAAATTTTAATTGAAATTTACACGCCAATATTTTTTTCTGTGTATAGAGGGAGAAGCAGTCGAAAAAATTAGCGAGCACGAGAAAATGGTGACCGTACACATCTTAAATCAGTTCCATTGCAACAACCGAAAGTGGTAGACATATTTCTCCGCCGGAATAATTTAAATAAATTGGTTAAACCAGACTAATTAGTTATACTTACACAGAAAAAAAAGAGGACTGTAAAATTTTAACTAAAAAATTGGTACGTGAAAAATCTCAGCACTCAATTACATTTTCCATTGATATACTGACAAATTACTCAAATATTGAAATGAAAATCGATAAATGGTACCAACAAAAAAATGCATAAGAAATACCCCAATATTTAACGAAGTAAATACGATACGAACAACCACATAACTTCAATTAGAGATTAGTTTGTACAGGCAGTCGGTGGTGTAGCGGGCTAGACGCTGCCCGAAACGACGCTGTGTCACAAACATTGAAACGATCTTCCAGTGGGTGTGAGTTCGAATCCTACCGCGGCTGTTTCATTTTATTTTAAATAAACAAAATTTCTAAAAATACTTCGGATCGAAGACAAAACGAAAGCTGAGATACAATTTAGTTTGTGAATATGTCAAATTCTTCATCGACTAATAACGAACATATTTTAACGTGCCAATATTTTCGTAGATAGGTGAAATTTTGCATAGATTGAAAAATAATATTTTTCCAATAAACAACCTACAAATATGTTTCAATTAATATTGTGTTTGAATTTTCGAATTTTGTAATTGAATTGAAAAATTATTTTTTTCTGTATAGTAATAATCCTTTATTGTGAAAACTAAATTGTGTGAATTATGTGAAACTTGAGAATCTATAAATCAAATAGATAAATAAACAGAATGCAAGGAGCAACACGACAGCAAAGAAAGTGACGCATCGATAGCAGAAAAACTACCCCGATATATGTGACTGAACTTTTGTGTGTGGTACGTGACGGTACAAGTCGCAACAAAATGTTCGTGTTTTTGTGTTTTAATCATAATTCGGTCGCGCCTGTTTCGTTGTGTTGGTCTTTAGATTCAGAAAAAAATGAAAGCCATACATACATTTGTGCGGGCAGTCGAAGTCAATGAAAACGAAGAAGTCGTAGAAACAAAGAGTATGAAGTACGGCGAACATAAAAAATAACAATTCAACTTACAGTCCAATGAATCCAATCGAAATTTTAACAACTTTGGTTAAAATAAATAAAAGAGCAGGTGAAGAAAATGCTTACAGAGCGATCACTGGCTTAATGACGGGCAGATTTGGCGCTACAATTGAATATCAAAACTCTCAACACAACAACAATTGGATGATTTAACAAAACAATGATGTTGTTCTATGTTAAAGGAGTAGAGCATATGTTCATGGTAAGTACAGATATAGATATGTACATATCTGATACAAAAATCTTAACAATAAATTCCTCAAACTTGTTTTTAATTGCAGGACCTGAATATGACGGCCACAATAACACTCAACCCCTCGACTACCACAGTCTTCTTCAGGCGAGTGTTTCAACATGGATAGATTTTCGAAAACAAGAATTGAAAAAATTGTTATCAAAACACCTGCAATGTAATACTAACAGTATATTTATGTACAATTGGCAATAAATAATTTCATACATTCATTGTAGCAATGAAACAAAATCATTGTAATAATGAAACATATTCATTACGACAATGACTCAAATTCGTTGCACTAATGAATTAAATTCATAGCGGCAATGAAATAAATTCATAGCAGAAATGAACAAATTCATTGCAACAATGAAACAAATTCATTGCAGCAACAACACAAATTCGTTGCAATAATGAAGCAAATTCATTGCAACAACAACACTACTTTCACAACAGTAACGAAAAATTTTGCGTTACGTTAGCTCACTTTCGATGACAAAAGTTGTTGGGGTGATGAACATTTTCATCCGTGTGACGATGCTTTTCCGTTCAGTGTAGATACTACAAAAATGTACGAATAATGCATGTGTTATTTACAGAGGAAGGATTAGATCCATGTATTTTCGATTTTCGAATTTAAATCGGTAAGAGAGTTTAATTTTCAATTCTTCGAAGATTTAAATCTTTTAAGCTTTAAAGTTAAAAATAACTTGTGAGCCGAATTTTTATTTTCAAATACATATTTTAAAATATTTCTCGCTGCCGATTTAATTCAAAAAGAATAATTGATAAATACATATGGATGAAAAAATAGATATGCGGGCAACAAATTGTGGTAATTTGATGATAAGGGAAAATTGTTTGAAAAGATGGGAAGTGGTTCGAAATGGGAAGAGTGGGAAGGTGTTTAAAAATGCGACAAAAGTCGTATCCAATGATTATGAACGCCAATCTTCAAAATGCAGTAAAAGAGTGGACGAAAGGTAAATGTTGAAGATGCAAAAAAAATCTTTTTGAAAGAGTAGGAATGTGGCAAAAATTGTGAATCTGGATAAATCGAGTAAAGGGGGGAGGGGATTTGCAAAAATGGTAAAACTTAAAAATGCGAGAAAATCTTTTGGAAAGGATAGGAATCTGCAAAAATTGTGAATGAATTGAAAATGCGAGAAGAATGGCTTGAAAATGTTAAGAATGTGCAAAAATATTGAATGTTGGTAAAAGGGTTATAATGGGGGCGAAAAGGGTAAAACTTTAAAATGCAAGAAAAATAGCTTGGATAGGTTAGGAATATGGCAAAAATTGTGAATGTGGTTAAAAATAGGTAAAAAGAGAGGCGAAATGGTAAAAATTAAAAAATGCGAGCAAAATCGTTTGGAAAGGTTAGGAATGTGGAACAAATTGTGAATGTGGTTGAAAATGGACAATAGTGGGTTAAAAGGGGTAAAAGGGTTGAAAATGCGGCCAAATCGTTTTGAAAATTGTGACTGAAAAAATTGTATGATGAGGTAAAATTCCAAAATACACTATATTTAACATATTCCAAGTCATTCCAAACGATTTTCCTCGCATTTTAAAGTTGTACCCTTTCATCACCTTTCTACAGCTTTGACCAACACAGAATATTAATCATTAATCATTTATCACCCTGTTTACACACAGACACTTTTGTTAAACATTCCAAACGATTTTTATTGCATTTTGAAGTCCAACTCTTTTTCGGCAATATACACTAGTAATATATCTCCAGTCATTGTCCAAAACAAATTTTGATTTGCCTTTCGTAGCTTTATTTTAACTTATATTCCAATTATTAGTCGACCTCTAGACCCAATCATTCCATATTAATGATCATGTCATTTGTAGTTTTTCACCACATATACTATTTACTTTAAGTAGGTACATTCCCCATTGTTGGAATTCGGAAAAACACATTATTTTCCGTGCGTGTTCATATAAATTTTGAAAATAATCGGGATATGGACCGGAGTCAACAATTTTTGAAGTTCATGAAGTCGACCTACATCCTCGATTATTTCATAACTGGTTGTATCCGCAAAAATTTGATAAGTGAATTTTCATCCAATACACTTACAGAAGTACGAATGTATAAAGATTTTGGTGATATTTTTATTACTTCCCACATTTTCAGCCACCCAAAGTTAAAAAAATGTTAAAAAAAACTGCTTGAACTTTTCCAGTGCTTTTATGATCTTCCTTTATTTGCATACGCGTGGTATAGACGTGATATAGACTACACTTAGTGCTAGGAACCTCTAAAATAAATATATGGCGTACAGTGGGCCAGGCCGAAAAAAAAGTTGAAGCTACAGGAAGAAGCTACAGTATCTAAGAATACATACATAAAATTTGTGAAAAACCAATTAACCTCTTCATGTCCCGCAATGGACTTGAAGAAAAAAAAGATGTAATTTCACATTTTGGAAAATTTTAATACAATTGGGTTTAATTTTGAAAATTGTAAGGATGGTAAAATTGTAAATTATTCCTTGCGTAATAGCTTGCATCAAAGTACAGGCGACACATCTTATAGAATTGTATTTGGTCAATCTATGGTGACACATGGCAACGATTATTTACTATTGAGAAAATTTAATTCTCTGGCGGAAAATGATGCAATTTAAGAACGTCAGGATAGATTTCATTGAGTTAGGGAATCGATTAAGGATTACATGAAAAGAGAAATATGAGAAAAATAAGCGGACGTATGATTTAAGGACTCGTCGTAAAGAATTTGCCGTTGGCGAGGAAGGTTTTAGGAGAAACTTCACTCAAAGTTCCAAAATTAAACACTTCACTTCGAAATTAGCACCGATTGGTATCAAGGCGAAAGTGAGTCGGCGTGTGGGGCAGGTTTACTACGAACTCCAGGATAATGGTTCCGAAAGCCAAAGATAAGATATGTGGATGTAAATAAATATTTTTTATTTTCCTTGTTCCGGAAGTAAGTTGTCAATCATTATTTTTTTTTTTTTTTTTTGTTTTCGTAGTATAATTTGTGACGTCAAGTTTCACTATCTAAAGGAATATGGACTATACTTGAGGCCAATATAATTGAGGAACCCGAAAATAGTTTTATTTTCGGTTTGATTTGGGGTTTTGTTTTGGTTGGAAAAAAAAGAAAGAAAAGGGGGTTTTGGTTTTGTTGTCAAAAAAAAAAATAGAAAAGAAAACAAAACATTTTTGGTTTTGTGGGAACTGCGGAGGGGAAAAAAAGGATTGCGATAGAAACGTTGATTGGAAGATTTTAGTTGAGGAAGGCTTATGCTGCGGTGGGGAAAAAAACAAGTACGCTTGCGGAACGAAAAGGAAAGATTTTGAATTTGTTGTGATTGTGGTTCAAGCGTCGGTGCTGTGTGCAGGGCGTATTTTTTGACTGTAGGCTTGTCATCATCTCAATTCAGCCTATGACATTCAACTCATTCTGTCTGAAAATTGCGCCATTACGGGATCAAATATTAATCTTGAGAGACTCAACAACCTATAGTCGTTGGTATTTGTTGGAGAACTGGCCAGTTCCGAAATCTCATCTGGAGCTAAGCGTAACTCGTGCAATTGTATCTAAGCTGTGGCTATTGTAAACCGCTAATTCACCATGGGATTGTTGATTAAGTGTAAAACGTGAATTTTATCCCCATGAAAGTTCCATAATTATGAAGATGACAATTGGTCCTGTTCGAATACGTATTTAAAACATATGTATCACCTAATTTTGCATATATCAGTTATTGTGAGATGAACCGAACATTTACTCTGTTTAAATCTTAGCACCATTGCATCAACCCCTATTTCGTGGCCATATTCAACATTCTTAAGCGGAACTTCAGTCATCAAGCGCTTGACGACGAGCAACTTGAAACCGTGAGTATTTATTTAAAGGCATTTATTTGGGTTGCATGAAACATGTGCTAAATAAGTATTAGTACCTTATAAAATGGTCAACACTTATGCAAAAAAATGTAAGTACACTTTTTATGTCCGGTTCATCTCGGTTTGATTTTATCTTTACTTAGAAGATTTCCTAAATATTTTTTTAATTTGATTTTAAAACTTTTACGGCCGTATTCATAAAAAGTTGTCATAGGCTTGTTAATGGTTTAAGAAGGTAAAGTCCAAAAATTGTATTCATAATCGAAAAATTCCTCTGTTAAGAGTTCTCTAACGTCGCCATTTTTGTTGAACGTGTAACCCTTCTTTAAGGCCATTTTATCCGGATTAATACACAAATGACATAATTTTTTTACATTTCACGCGTGCCGTATTTAAATATTTATGCGATATAAACAATTAGAATTATTTTGTGTATATTTGCAGCGTTTAGAGTGTCACATTATCCTGCTAAGCAACCAAATACGTTCGTTCCAATTATTAAAATTTTTAACCAAAATAAACTTTTGTTTACATAGTGATGTATATAAAATCAAAACATTGAAGCTACAACCTATTATCCGGTTTTATATTCGACTACTCAAAACTGAAATCAAATTCAATATGATTTTTTGGCAGTTCTTCCAAATTTATGAATATAGCAAATACTAATTGATCTTTTTATTGAATAGTTCTTTCCATTAATGTTTAAAACTTTGTAAAAATGAATTGACGAAATTCAATAAAAAAAAATTAATTCGGTCATCTTGTTTTTACAACACAAGCACTATGAGAATACATAAAACAGGGTTGTCAGTCAATTATCTGTTGCCTAGTTAAAATACTCATTATGAATACGGTTCTAATAAAACCTTCGTCAAATCTTAAAGCTTTCAATAACTGATGAATGCTTTAGAGCTAATTTAATGATTTTTTACGAATAAGGCCGTTAGTATTTGCTCCTCTCATTTTTTTATTTTCCTCATCTTGTACATACTCGTCATATCTCAAACATATATTTTCTTATTCGACATATGTATATTTCAAACATTGTCAAAGATAGTTTTATTTCCTTATATATATACATTAGGGCGGGTTAATTTTTTTTTTTTTGATGAAGCAAAAACGTAATCTATAGGTGATTTTGAGAAATTCTGCTCAAGAGACCATAGCTCTAAGTCGGATTTGGAGCCCCCCAAAATGCAAAATAGATATTTTTCCATATATACCTCTGTCAAATATTTATATGTGCAAAATAATTTTTTTTCTTTCCCTTTGAAAACTAGCTGTAATTTAATGTCGACCATATACAATTTTATCGATAATATCCTTCTCTCTTTTTTATATACTTTTTCCTCTTTTCGACTTTATTTGTAGTCCCGTTATCTATGATTATCGCTGTAAGTTTGCAATTCAATAGAAAATAATTATATGTGCAGTCGCTTTCCTGACACTTTAAAGTGAACAACTCTATTTTTCTCGGGTGTTTAGTATAAAATATCTTTCTGTACGTGAGTAAAGTGATCGTTATGAAAATATTTTAAGAAAGGTTTTTGTTTCCAGTTGAATATGCCACGTGGAAGTTAACTTGCAGATGAGGAGCGCGGAAAAATTGTTGGAATGAGACTTGCAGGTAAAGCAATTGGCGAGATTGCAGCTGCGGTAAATCGGAATCGTAATACAGTTTCGAATTTCCTCAAAGACACCGGAAACTATGTTTATATTAAGAGCAGTGGACGCATCCCAACTGTAGACCAGAGACCTAAGCGGCGCATTTGGCATTTAGCAGCTAATGAGAATATGTGTTGTAGGGAAATAAAGGTGGAATTGGGTCTAAATGTAACGAGACAGCGTGTCCAGCAACTGCTAATGAACGATATAGGTCTTCGGTACCAAAGCAAAATGGCCAAACCACGCTTAAACCATCGACATAAAAATGCGAGTATAGCTTTTGCAGAAAAGTACAAGTTTTGGGAGTACAAATTTGAAACTGTTTTATTTAGTGATGAGAAAATCTAATTTGGACGGACCTGATGGTCACCATAAATATTGGAGAGATTTACGACATCCTCGGCTAAGGTGCTACAAGCGACATCACGGTGGTGGATCTCTTATGATATGGGCTACATTTGCAGCACGAGGGAAGTCAGTAATAAGCCTTGTCCCAACTAAAATGAATGCGGAAGCATACGTTGATCTGTTGGACAGAAATTTAATTGACTTTGCTGTCGAATTATATGGAGATAACTGGACATTTCAACAAGACAACGCCCCGATCCACATTGCTCGGCTCACAAGGGATGTTTTTAAGTCCCGAAATATTCCATTACTGGAGTGGCCAGCCATAAGTCCCAACCTCAACCCAATTGAAGACCTCTGGGGGATACTTTCCGCCAAGGTGTATACGAGGCAGTATACGACGCTTAAAGAGCTAAAATTAGCAATATTGGCGGAATGGGAGAAAATTGGCATGTCCACTTTAAGCAACTCAGTGAGTTTTATGCCACGCAGGCTACAAGTTCTTATATACAAGAGCAACTCAATATCATATTAATTACATATTTTAATTTAATAAGAATACAAATTAAATTTAAGTTTCATTTTTGCATATATAAATATTTTCTATGAAGAATATATCAAACACTTGTTTTTTGTTCTAAAACAGAAATGAAAAAATATGGTTTCTTATAATTTTAAAGAATAATAAAATATAAACTAATATATAAAATAAAAATAAAAAAATTCTAGTTTTCAAAGCTCCAACTCAACATGATGCATTGCACATATAAATATTTGTCAGGGGTACGTAGAATAATTTAATTAAATTCGTCATAAAATCGGATAGAATTATAGTAGATTTCTCAATGTGGGCTTGTTAGAAAGGTATTTTTATCACCTGTATTGATACCAATATTTTATTATTTTTTGTAGAGATATTAGGAATTTTTTGTCGAAAAATAGCCTAAAATTAACTTATTCTACAGGTATCAATACAGATTCTGAAAGGTGATAAAAATACCTTTTCGGGGGCTCCAAATCCGACTTAGAGCTTTGGTCTGTTGAGCAAAATTTCTCAGAATCACCTATAGATTACGATTTTGCTATACGCTTCATCAAAAAAAATCGTTCCATACAATTTGACCCGCCCTAATATACATATACCATTTTCTTGATCAATAAACTATGTTAGAATGTTTGTTGTAACTTGCTAATTTTTTTGTTTATATAGTCGTGAAAATGCAGGTGTAAATATTTGACGTGTTTAAGGGCTGCCATATAAGTTTGATAACAAATTTCGCCAACCAGTTCGATCTTTTGCTTTATCTCTCCAGTTGGCAATACCAAGTGTACGCAGGGATTCGTCAACCTGATCCCTCCAGCGGAGTCTTGGTCCTCCTATTTTTCGTCTTCCTTCGAGTTCGGTTTCGAAAAGCCTTCGCGCTGGTTCATCTTCATCCATTCTACTGACATGGCCTAGCCAGCGCAATCGCGTTATCTTGATCCGCTTAACTATATCAATGTCAGGATAAAGCTCATACAGCTCATGATTCATGCGTCGCCGATACTCGCCGTTGTGCACTATAGGGCCATAAATTTTTCGGAGTATTTTTCTCTCGAAGACTCCTACAGATGTTTCGTCTGCTTGCGATAGGACCCAGGATTCTGCGCCATAAAGCAAGACAGGTTGAATGAGAGTCTGGTACAGCTGGACTTTTGTTACTCGAGAGAGGGGTTTATCTCTAAAGTGCTTGCTTAGCCCAAAATAACACCTATTCGCAAGCACAATTCTCCGGTTGATCTCAACGCTGACGTTGTTGTTTTTGTTCACGGCAGATCCGAGGTATATAAATTCGTCCACTACCTCGAAGTTATAACGGTTATCAACGTTCACGCTTTGGTCTAATCGCGTGGAGGCCCTGTTCGTTGAAACCATTAATTTTGTCTTGTCCTCATTCACCGTCAGACCCACTTTTGCTGACTCCTTCTCAATTCTCGAAAAAACCGCAGTAACTTCTCTAATTGTGCGCCCAATGATATCTATATCATCAGCATACGCGAGCAGCATGTGACTTTTGCTGCTGATGGTTTTATTCATATTGACTGCAGCTTTTCTCATAATGATCTCCATTAAGATGTTAAAGAGATCGCACGATAGGGTGTCGCCTTGCCTGAGGCCTCGCTTAGTTTCGAAAGGTTCGGTAAGATCCTTACCAACTTTCACTGCGGATTTGGTGTTCGTCAAGGTCATCCTGCAAAGGCGTATGAGTTTTGCAGGAATACCAAGCTCAGACATTGCTTCATAGAGTTTCTCCCGTATCGGACTATCGAAGGCTGCTTTATAATCGATAAATAGATGATAGGTGTCGATTTGTTTTTCGTGTGTCTTCTCCAGGATTTGGCGTAGCGTGAAAATCTGGTCAGTTGTCGATTTTCCAGGCCTAAAGCCACACTGGTATGGTCCAATCAGGTCAGCGATAATTGGTTTTAGTCTTTCGCACATTATACTTGATAGAACCTTATATGCTATGGATAAAAGGCTTATTCCACGGTAGTTGGCACAAATACTCGGGTCACCTTTTTTAAATATGGGACATAGTACACTGAGACTCCAATCGCCGGGCATGCATTCATCTAACCAAATTTTGATAATGAGCTGATGCATGCACCTTATCAGCTCATCGCCGCCAGCCTTAAACAGCTCCGCCGGTAATCCATCGGCTCCTGCGGCTTTGTTGTTCTTAAGCCGGGCAATAGCTGTTCTGACCTCGTCTTGGTTAGGAGGGGGGCAATCGACGTCGTCGTCCATATTGTGATCGATTGTCCCATCGTCATCGGATATCTCAGGTACTAGTAGCGCGGAGAAATGCTCTCTCCATATTCCCAACATGCTCTGCACATCTGCGACGAGATTTCCGTCCTTGTCTTTACAGAAGGGGGAACCTGAACCATGTCCATTAGTTCCGTTTTTAACTTTTTGGTAGAATTTTCGGGCTTCGTTCTTCCTTCTGTATGTCTCAATTTTCTCACTCTCGCGTTTTCTCCACTGCCGTTTCTTACGCCTAAAGAGACGGTTTACCTCCTTTCTCTTCTCCCTATACCGCTCAGTTGCAGCTCGCGTTGCAATTGACTGAAGCATTACCATACGTGCAGCGTTCTTTTCGTCATTTGCTATGCGACACTCTTCATCGTACCACGGTTTATTGCGAAGCGGTTTTTTGAAACCAAGTACGGTTGTTGCGGCAGTTTTTATAGAGTCGGAAATGGGTTTCCACTGCGCATCAGGATCGTCATCGGGAGGGGGTGGGTTCTGTGCCAAAAGTTGCGAGAGCTTCCTTGAGTAGGCTGTGGCTACCTCTGGTAATTGCAGCTTTCCGATGTCCAGCTTCCTCTGCGTCTGGTTTCGTACGATTTTCGCTCTACTTAATCTTGTGCGAACCTTTGCTGCTACCAGGTAGTGATCAGAATCGATGTTAGCTCCTCTGATCACTCGTACGTCCATTACACTTGATGAGTGCCTTCCATCAATTACCACGTGATCAATTTGGATCTTAGTTCTTTGATCAGGGGATACCCAAGTAGCCTTGTGTATCTATATGCCTATATGTTGGAATCTTGTACCACTAATGACCATGCTTTTTGCCGCGGCAAAGTCAATCAGTCTCATACCGTTGTCGGAACTGTCAGCATGAAGACTGAAATTGCCAATAGTTGGATTAAACACATTCTCCCTTCCTACTTTGGCATTAAAATCTCCTAGTACAATCTTAATGTCATGGCCAGGGCAGCGGTCATACGTTTCCTCTAGGAGCTCTTAGAATATGTCTTTGGCATCATCATCTTTCTCTTCTGTCGGGGCATGCACACAAATTAGGGAAATATAAAAATATTTCGCTTTTATGCCTATTGTGGCTATTCGTTCACTCACAGGATTGAACCTAGAGACTAGATGTCGCAGTCTTTTGCCAACTACAAATCCACAACCAAATTCATGTTTTTTTCATGGCAACTGTAGTATATATCGCAGTTTCTTTTTCTTGTGCAGCCATGTCCTGTCCATCGCATTTCCTGGATAGCGGTAATGTCAGCCTTATAACTTTCGAGGACATCTGCCAGTTGGATACTTGCACCGGATCTATATAGAGTTCTTACATTCCAAGTGCATATCCGTAAATCGTGGTCCTTATAACGTTTGCGGGGGTCGTCAACAAATAGGGGTTGTTTATGTTTTCTTGTTCGTTTACGTATTTTCACTGCCATTATGAACGGTGGCGGGAGGCAAACCCAGCCCACCGGGTTTTTGCATTTTACCTACTTTGGAGTTGTATCAATATAACCGTCATGAAAGTTTGGAGATTCGATTATTTCAAGAAATAATGACACTGAATGCCCTCCAAGAAGTTGTGCTTTAACACCATTAGACTATTTATTGTGGGGTTATTTCAAGTCATTGGTCTTTAGCAATAAACCAGACTCTCTTCAAGATTTAAAAGTCAATATTGAACGTGTTATTCATGAAATGCGACATGGTTTAGTGGAAAAGGTGTGCTCGAAAATTGGGTTCATCGAATTCGTTCCTGCAAAAGAAGACATGGAGGCCATTTGAAAGACGTTTTATTTAGAACTTAATTGTATCGATTGTACTTCACATTAAATAAAAAACATTTGAATTTCCTTAACAATTAGTGTGTTGTTTTAAAGAAATCATATCACTCAAATTGAAAAACCCTTTAGTTACTATTTGACATCGAAGGCGTTGATCACATTTCATTCCATTTCATTTACTTGTAACGTCTATACAACAATATTCCTTACAGACTATGATTAACATCCAACCATTGTTATAAATTCTTATTCGTAATAATAGGCCTTCTATCGAAGCCCAAAATGACGACTCCTGTGTATTTGAACACCAGTCAAGATTTGTCAAAATCACCATTATCTGTGTACACTTTCTTAGTGAAGAGGTAACAATTTACTTTTGCGCCACTAAATATAGTTTCTGTTTATTTTTATTTTCACCGTTTTACGGTAACGGAATTCAACATAAACTTCTAAGTAAAGTTCGTTATGGACACTGCTAAACAATCTCAGCAAATTGTTTTTCATGTTTACGGCTACACCTAACAAGTATCTCCATTTCGTCGAACACAAAACCTATAGTACTATTTTTAAGACCGGATAATGTTGTACTACATCAACACATCAATCATTCAGTCGGTGTCTTATTTCTCTGAGGAATTGTGTCTGGCCATACAAGTGACATTGACATGCTTCGCAGCGTTGACAAAAATGTTGTACTTGTGCCAAATATTGATTTTTCACATAGCAATGTGTGTAGAATAAATTGCTACTGAAACTAGGGAAACGAAATGGCATGAAAGTTTATTGAACTGTATACTTTACCTACATCACCACATGAAGAGCATTCACTGCCAAATGTGAATGAATTTTACCCAAGAACATCAATAAAGTCGTATTTTAACTATTCATTTAATTTTATGTGCAACATAGAAATGTGTTTAGAGGTGATTCATAGAATTATATCACATTGTAACTGTCAATGCTCAATATAGTTGTTACGCTTGTCCTCGTATGATAATAAATGGATTGAAATAGGCTGTGGACAAATCGTAAAATTATGTCCGAAACTCCAATGGTAAATATTGAGGTTTGTTTTATTTACCAAGTAGCACGACACGGAACTTGGGAGCCCAAAATAAAGATGCCATTTCTAAATCTGAATAACTGCAATTTATTTTAATCTTAAAATATTGACTTGTAACTTACGACTCTACTATTCTCGGTGTTCGAAATATTCATCAAGTTTTAAGTGACCGACGTTGGGCCGAGGCGAGTGACAATTGCTGTTAGTGGGGCCTCTGACCCGTTAAGGTCAGTTTAAAGCAATTTACTAAGACAACAGACTTGAAGTTGAAGCTTGGATTCGTTTTTATGCATGCGGTAGGATAGCAAAAGTCAAGTAATTTCAATAGTGTTGTTCAAAGATTACGATAGAAGCCAATTTTTTAATGAATGGAGTTGTATTTTTGGCAGAAAAATTAAGCTTACACTTATTATTAATTTTCTTTTACAGTTTCCGCGTAAAGCGATTCCACTTCGATCCGTATGACATTCTTAATATTTTTGTAACGAAGTTCCTTTTGGAACGAAGTTCCTTATCGCACGTTTTGGGATGAGGGCTAAATGAAAAAAAATAAACAACTTTTTTTTAACACTATTTGCTACAACCCAGTATTATTTTGTGTTATAGTAAATATTGCAGTTTTCAGTTTGTTTTTGGTTAATAGCATTGCATACTTTTAGGATGTCGTGGTTTAGTGTTTGAAAGGTCTATCAATTCGTTTTGTTAGATTTATTTTATTGCATACCTTTAGCCATAATATGCCAATGGAGCGTGTGACAAAGATTTGTACAGTCAGGGACGTATATGAGTGTTATTTTCATTCATGTTGGCTTTGTGATAGTCATACCCATGTATACTTCACATTTATGACATAATAACAGCTAAGGAATCGGGCTTGTAGGAAATTCGATGTTGACTTTTATCAGCTATTTAAGGAGGCAAAGAAATGATTTCAAACTTTAAGTTCTGATATTGTCTCTATTAGTTCGAAACTTAAATCGTTGGAGGATACGTTTCATACTCTGGAATGGCCTGAGGAAACGAAAAAAAAGCTTCTAGTGAACGTAATTTAATTGTAGCAGTAACTCCTAACTTGGATAATTTTTACAGTCTTTTCTTATCTCCGAAACCGTCGTCGTCTGTTGTTCCTTCATCCACTGAAGTGAGAGACAGTTATCATTATGAGGTTTATTATAAAAATGATATATTAATGAGGATATTATGAGTTTTAAGAAATTTTTTCAATGGTAATGATTAACTTTGAGTAATATTACAAAAATCAGCCCATAATCATTATTTTTTAGCTAAAAAAATCATAAATAATTGAAAATCGGCTGAAAAGTGGCTGAGTTACGGTTATTTAAGTAAATCAAAAAAATTTTTTTTTAAATTTTCATTTTCTTCATGCGGCAGAAAATTGAATTTTTTTTTATTTTTGTAAAAAATTATATTAAAGTAGGTTTCTAACACATGTAAGTGCATAAAATTTGATTTAACAATTAATGAGTTATTATAAGTTCTGTCATAAAATATTTTTCAGTTTTTTTGGTGTTTTCTTAGAAATGATTGAGATTTATTTGTTTTATAGACCAGCAGTTGGAGAGCATACTGACTTTACTTTTTCCAACTTAACATATGTTCCCAGAAAATTTGATTTGAGCGATTTTACCAAGAAATTTCAAGAATTGAACAGCTTTTTATTCGGTTCAAACTCCAATATGTAATAAACAGGCGTCCCCTAGAAAATTTCCCAATAAACAAAAAATATCCCCCGATATGTTAGTCTAGACACAAACCAAACCAAAAGTACGAGTGTATGAGTAAGTGTGCTGCCAAATGTAATTCCATGCACAGGCTATTATTTTAATGGATTATTTCACGGTACAAAACTACAATATGTACTACACAGGCTCCACCTAGAAAACGTCCCTTTAAACCAAACCAAACCAAAAGTACCCAAAATAGTTGATAATAATGGGTTGTAATAAAGTGGTTAAAAAAAAGTTGTTTAAAATTTTTTCATTTAGCCCCCATCCCACAACTTGCGATAAAGAACTTCGTTCCAATATGTTTATTGTTTTACTTAAATAACCGTACCTCAGCCATTTATTTTCCGATTTTCAAGACTTTATTTTTGTTTAAAAGACAAAACTGAGATCTTTTAAACAAATGGAAAAATTCAAAAATCGATTTAAGGAGCGTAAAGTTATGATTTTTTCAACTTGTAATTTTAGCAATATTCTCATTTCACTAAATTTGCTGTAAAAAAGTTACTAAACGAAGTGACCGAGAAAAACTATAAGTATTTCCGTACTCTATTGGCTCTTATCTTACTCTATTGTTTATCTTTCACTTTTGTGTCACGTGCTATTTATACGACGTTTGGTTAGCAATTTCCAACTTCTCCAGGAAGTTTGTTGGAACGAAGTTCCTTATCGCACGTTGCAGGATATGCGCTAAATGAAAAACTTTTTTTAACACTATTATGCTGCAACCCAGTATTATCAACTATATTGTGTACTTTTGCTTTGGATTGTGTCTAGACTAACATATGTTATAAAATTTCTTGTTTAATGTGAAGTTTTCTAGGTGGACCCTGTAACGCATATTTAGTACATATTGTAGTTTTGAACCAAATAAAAAGTAAATTTAGAAAAGCCAAAGTGAAAGAAGTTTAGAAAAATAAAATTTTCTTAAATAAGTTCGTTTTCTTAAAAAAAGTAATTTTTCTCAAAAAACATACCCATTCATATTCTTACACAAACTACCTATTCTTAAAGAAATACCTTATCTTTAAGAATTACCTTTGCTTTAAAAAAGTAACTCTACTTAAAAAAAAAGTAATTTTTTGAAATAAGTAAATTTTCTTAAAAACGTAAATTTTTTTACAACAAATTGCCTGTTCTTAAAAAACTACCTTTTCTTTAAAGAGTACATTTTTTGTGAAACAAAATAACTTTTCTTGAGATACGTACCTACTCTTAAAAATATACCTATTCTTGAAAAAAGGACCAATTCTAAAAAACTTCTCATTTCTTATAAAAAAAACATTTCTTGAAAAAAATACCTTCTCTTAAAAAAATACCTTTTCATAAAAAAATGCATTTTCTTAAAAGTACAATTTTTAAAAAATAAAATAATACCTTTTCTTTTCTTTTCTTGAGAAAAGGCTTTCCGAAATAAGTAAATTTTCTTAAAAAAATAACCTTTTCCTAAAAAGAGTAGCTTTTCATTAAAAAGTACCTGTTCTTAAAAAGCGTACTTGTTTGTAAAAATTTCATACTCTTACGGCTTTCTTTTACATAAAGTACTTCTTCTTAAGAATAGTACCTTCTCTTCAAAAAAAACATTAGCTTTTAATAAAAGAAGTACCTCTCTTTAAACAATTGCCTTTTTGAGCAAATATAGTACATATTCATACAAAAAGGACCTAACAATATAGTATTTTTTTTTTTTTAAATAAATTCTATAAAAACAACAAAATTTCTTAAAAAATTTACCATTTTACAAAATGTATCTTTTCTTAAAGATTCATTTAAATTTATCATTTGGCGCCTTAAGCATTTTGGAACTAACTAGTACATAATATACTTTTATATAGCGAAAGAAACTTCGTTCCAACCGGGTGTCCCCTGACACCTCATGTAATTTTGTTTTATATAAATTTTTGGTTTATAAGATTTATTGACTTGGTTTAAATAGTAAATTCTTTCAAGAAAAGGGAATTTCTGAAGGATCATTACATGAGCAAAAATCATAAATATTCAAAATAGGTGAAATTTAGGTCAGCTCCTAGTTTGATGACTAAATGAAAAACTATTAATAAGTTTCAGTATACTATAAAAAAACCGTAGACCAATTCCGAATAATGGATGATCCTAATAAAAGTATACTTAAAAAATTCAATATGAAAAATATTAAATTTTCCACATAATTTTTGGAAAAAAACCGTTTCCCATTACATCCCATCAAGGGATTGGGGAGAGCTTCTCATTATTTATGGAACACGATATCATTCATGTGGCCCCCGCTGCTGGCTTCGGAGTCCTGTCGCTCATCCTGTCTGTCCAAATTTCTAAAACTTTGTAGACGGTTTCTGGTTTTATCTGACGTATGGCTCGGGCAGTATTCCTATTACGGGTGTTGATCGTTTCTGGATTCGTGGCCGTTAGTGGTGCAATAGTAGTGTGCGCGGCTTTTATGCATGAGAACGTGGGTTCGGACCCTGCTCTGACCACCTTAAATTTCTTTCATCGGCGATCACCTCGCTTAGTGACGTGAGAGTATTTAGTGACACTGTAGAGTATTTAGCTATGAAAAAGCTTACCAAAATACCATTCGGAACCGGTGTAAAACTGTAGGTCCCAATCAGTGAGTGTAAAACTAGAACGCGCACAGCTCTTTGGTTGTGCTCCCTAATACCTTCATGGGATGTAACGGGAAACCATTGTTGTTGTTGATCGTTCCTGGATTACACTGATCTGTAAAATAAAATGTTTTCTGAGCCCCGACATTATTCCTGCCGATTCTTATGTAGAATGATCTCCTGAATCCGAATATCACCCTCATTTTATCCCATCACCTACCACTTTCGCCCCCCCCCCCCCCCCCCCCTTTTGTTATCTTATGGCATTTTGTTTGTCATAACTCGAGACCGACTATTCCGATTTTGCTGAAATAAATTTAGAAAAATTATAAATTACCATTACTTTAATCTATTCTTATTCTATTGTGGCCGTCGGTGGTGCAATGGCTAGTGTGCGCGTCT
Source organism: Phaonia tiefii (assembly GCA_963931995.1). Lineage (NCBI taxonomy): Eukaryota > Metazoa > Arthropoda > Insecta > Diptera > Muscidae > Phaonia > Phaonia tiefii. The sequence goes on from OZ008370.1 coordinate 140,618,542, forward strand.
CTTCTACATGAGATCGTGGGTTTGAGCCCTGCTCTGACCACCTTAAAATTTCTTTCGGCGGCAGTCACCTCGCATTGTGACGGCGACACTATCGAGTACATAGCCATGAAAAAACTTCTCAAAATACCGTTCGGAATCGGTGTAAAATTGTAGGTCCCAATCAGTAAGTGAAAACTGGAAAGCGCACAGCTCAGTGATTGTGAGAAGTTCTCCCCTGTCCCTTCATGGGAAGTAATGGGAAACCATTTATTTATTTTTTATACAATTTCTCTACATAATCAACAGTTTCGCAGATATAAATAAATTTATGAAGAAAAAAATATTTTTTGCCTAAAAAATACATTTTTTTGCTTTACTTGAATTTGAACTTTATTGACCGATTTTTGTTAGTTTTTGGTTAATGTATGATAAATTCATACTACAACAAGCTTATAAGTCATGAACATTTTTCTAATTGAAAAATGGTTAGTTTTTGTTGGAAATAATAGACAATTCAGTTCAACCACACACTCACTGGCATGACCAGTTTCGAACTCCGTGACAAGTTCATCATCAGATGCCTAACTACTGTGCCTGAATTTATACCATCGGTTGATCATCAATCGTATAGTATATACAAACTCAATTCTGCAATTCGCATGTGCGAATTAGTATCGATCGAAGATCATTAAGTATCAACATCACTGAAAGGCCTATAATTCCAACAACAAGAACATACAGAATTTTTTCACCATGTTCTTCTCTTTTTTTTTAAATCATGAAAAATACAAAACGAGAAAAAATGTATATGAACCACAACAATTCCAACAACACAACAAGAACATACAGAATTTTTCCACCATGTTCTTCTTTTTTTAAATCATGAAAACTACAAAACGAGAAAAAATGTATATGAACAAAATGAGACATAAATAATGAAAATCGATGGACGCGTTCCGTTTTTATTCACACTTAAGTGAAGGTATCTCATTTTGACAATAATATTGATTTTTTAGCCGCAGTTACGCAGTTAATGTCTTTTACTAGTAAATGTATAGAATGGTTCCCTTGTATGAGAATGAAGATAAAATGTAAATCTGAATTGTTGTTTATTTTTGAAAAAGTACATATAAATGAACCACCCAGTACAAAAAGTATGAAATAGAACCACAGAGTATAATTGTAACCATAACCATCTTGTTTTGATTAAAGTGGCGGCTACAATTTCGAATTATTAGTCATAAAAATGATTTTCAAGGTAAATTAATTCAGAATCTGCGCAAAACTGCAGGTAAAGAGTCTCCTCCGCAAAACCCTAGACTCCGAGGCAAAGGAACAAAATATGATTCAGATAATAATAAAAATGTATGAGATATTGGCGGAGAATTCTGCCAGAGGCGTGGGTAGATGGGCTATTTTTTGTTTTGGAATGATCCTGCACTGACATTCAGTTAGAAATATAAAATCTGAGTACAATTACAACACAATTTCACAATGTAACAAAACCACAAGAGTCATCAACTAAAGCAGGAATTACCGCGGAGGATTCAGAAGTGAACTAAAACAAAACGCGTTACTTCCACAGACACAAACAAATTAGTTATGTTTACTGTATTGCCGTTGTTTTCCTTTATGTCGGAGTCCTTGATACCAAACTGGGAAAAGCAATCCCTAGACCATAAGAGGTCGTATTACGCAGAATTGAATATAAAACCCAAACAGTCAAGAGTAAGTAATAAAAGAGGTTAAGCAAAAAGACGAAATGCAAACATTCCAAGATACTTTGTGGAAATATATTTTGCTACATTTACTTTGCAGTATAAGTAGATGTTGTTTTTCATGCATTTATGTTTTCATATTACAAGGACAGGCATAGTATCCTGGCTTAGGAAATTAAAAGTTCAAGCCAGTAAAGAGGTGTAAACACATTTGACTTACATTATGCCACAAAAATATGGAGGATTTTAGAAATGTCCATAGACTCATTGGTCATTAGTAAATAGATATGCTAAGCATAATTTTTCAATACTATATTGTGTAGATAAATGTAGCCACATTTCTTTTGGTAACTCCCATAATGGTATTCCTTTAATTGAAGAGCAAAAGCAGATACTCCTCCGAAATATATTCCAGGGTTTGCTTTAACTGATTATGCGGGTAACTTTCTTGAAGCCCAATGCATTATTTGTTCAATTGCCCCATATACTTGCATTTTTTAGCAGATTGGTCTACTTTTAGTGTAATCGTTTAATGACTTCAACAAATGTGTAATTTTGTTCAATGAAAAAGAAATTTTGTCGACGAAAAAACTAGCGACATATAAATCGAGTTTGCAAAAGGACATTTACGGTTAATGTAATAATAGAACTGATAAACATAAAGAGCGGAATGTAATTCTTGTTCCAGAAGGACAAAAAAAGTAATAATGTTGATCATAAATATGAGTCAACACAATGAGAAGAATCCAAATGGATGTAAAATTGGACAAACTTCCGATAGAAGGTAGTGAAAACCAGTACAGAAATGTCAGTCAAGTTAAACGACTTAAACATTCCCTCACCCTTAGTTATCCATTGGGTCCAAGTTGTAGTAAAAAGTTACATGAGGTGTCAGGAGACACCCGGTAGGAACAAAGTTCCTTTCGCTATATATTATGTACTAGTTAGTTCCAACACACCTCAGGCGCTCGTTGAAAAATACGATAATTTAAATGGATCTTTAAGAAAAGATACTTTTTGTAAAATGATAAACTTTTTTTAAGAAAATTTTTTTTTATGGAATGTATGTTTTTTTTTTAATAAAAGTATATTAGTACGTCCTATTTCTAAGAATATATATTATAATTTCCCGAAAAGTAATTTTTTAATGAAGGGTACTTCTTTTATTAAAATGTTTTTTAAAGAACAGTTACTATTTATAAGAAGAAGTACTTTCAGTAAGAAAAACTAATAAGATTATGAATTTTCTTTTATAAAAAAGTACTTTTTTTAAGAATATGTACTTTTCAAAGACGTGGTACTCTTTTTAGGAACAAGTTATTTGTTTAAGAAAACGTAATTATTTTCAGAAAGACTACATATCTCAAGAAACCTTTAGGAAAAGGTACTTTGTTTAAGAATATGAATAGGTATTCTTTTGAGAAATTTTCCTTTTTTAAAAAAAAGCACTTGTGAAAGAAAATTTTCTTTTTTTAAACTTCTATCACTTTGGTTTTTCTAAATTTACTTTTTATTTGACTCAAAACTACAATATATACTAAAGATTGGTCACAGGCTCCACCTAGAAAACAATAAATTTCCCCACATATGTTAGTCTAGACACAAACCAAATCAAAAGTACCCAATATAGGTGATAATACTGGCTTGTAGCATAATAGTGTTAAAAAAATTGTTTATTTTTTTTCATTTACCCCCCATCCCGCAACGTGCGATAAGGAACTACATCCCAAAAGTCTTTTTTTTTACACTAACTAGTACAAAGATTCCATTTAGCCACATTCCAAAAAACCACTTTGTAGGCAACTTTTTGCAACAAAAAAAATCTTATTAAAAATATTAAAGTCCAAATATTAAGAAATTTGGATTTTTTAGGTCTGAATCTAAAAACATGTACCGAAAGGGTTAAGTAGGACCTGTTGTGGTTTTGAGAATTTGTCGTGACTACCAGCAAATTGTTCGCCCAACATTTGTATGAGAGGTTCGAAAAGCTTTTATTACACAATAGTTTTTAACAAAATTTTAGAAAGTACCAAATTTCATTAAGATCTGGGTTGGTTGACGGGAGATTTCGTGTCCATCAACCGTTAGCCGGCCCAACTATTCTATGAGAGGAAAAAATGGGAGTGGCAAAGGTGTAAATTTTTAGCCACAAAATAGGTATTGACAGGACACTGCTCAGTACCAAGTTTAACTTTTATCGGTTGTGGATTACGGGAGATATCATGTCAACGACAAGGACTACCGCCAAACTTTTGTATGACAAAAAAGGATAGGCGCACAGTTTTTGAATGGGAGGTACACGAATGGATGTGCCAAAGTATTCCATTATTTTGATAATTTCATTAAGTTCGGTTGTGATTTACGGGAGATATCATGTCAACGACAAGGACTGCCGCCAAACCTTTGTATGACCGATAAAAAATGGACGTGGCAAAGGTGCCCATCTTTAGTAACAAGTTAGCTTTTGACAAAAAATTTGCCAGAACTAAATTCGGTTGTGGTTTACGGGAGATACCGCATCAACCAATAGTACAATCACCCATTTTTTGACAGCAAGGTATCAGATTTTAAGTAGCAAAATCGCCCTTTTTGTCAGCAAAGTTGTGTTTGGTAATAACAAATTGCATAAAGGTTGGTTGTATGTTACGGGAGTTATCTGTCGACCAACAAGCCGGCCCGGCCCCACTACTTTTGTATGGAAGGTACCAAAATGGGTCTGGCAAAGTCACAGTTGTTTTAATAGTTAACTGGCCTTTGGTAAAATGAACCCTAATATCTAATTTCATCTAGCTTTTGTATGGAAGGTACTAGAATAGGGGGGGGGGTCAGGAGACACCAGGTTGGAACCTGGTTGAAACGAAGTTCGCTATATATTATGTACTAGTTACGATAAAATACGATACGATACGAAAAATACGATAATTTAAATGGATCTTTGAAAAGACACTTTTTGTAAAATGATCAAGTTTTATTGAATGCATTTTTTTTTAATATATTTTAAGATCCTTTTTGTAACAATATGTAACATATTTTCCCGAAAAGGCCCTTTTTTAAAGAGAGGTACTTCTTATATTAAAAGCTGATGTTTTTTTTAGAAAAGGTACCATTTTTAAGAAGAAGTACTTTCTGTAAGAAAAAGCCATAAATGCATTTTTTTTCCAAAGAAGAACTTTTTAAAGAAGTTGTACTCTTTTTAGGAAATTTTATTTATTTTTTTATGAAAATGTACTTATTTTCAGAAATGCTGCTTATCTCAAGAAAATGAAAGGAAAGGTATTATTTTATTTTTAAGAAAATGCACTTTTAAGAAAAGGAATTTTTGTAAAAAAATTAATTTTTTTAAAAGAAGGCATTTTTTTGAAGAAAAGTTTTTTTAAGAAAATGGAATTTGTTTTAAAATTGGTACTTTTTTTCAAGAGTATGAAAATTTTTAAGAGTAGGTACTTATCTCAAGAAAAGTTATTTTGTTTCACAAAAAATTTACTATTTAAAGAAAAGGTAGGTTTAAAAAAAAATTATTTGTTGTAAGAAAATTTACTTTTTTAAGAACAGGTACTATTTAAAAAAAATTACTTTTTTTCAGAAAAGGTACTTTTTGTAAGAAAGCTTACTTGTTTTACGCAACGGTACTTCTTTAAGATAAGGTATTTTTTTAAGAAAATGTACTTTGTTTAAGAATATGAATAGGTATTTTTTTAGAAAATTTACTTTTTTAAGAAAATTCACTTATTTAAGAAAACTTTATTTTTTTAAACTTCTTTCATTTTGGCTTTTCTAAATTTACTTTTTATTGGGTTCAAAACTACAATATATACTAAATATTGGTTGCAGGCTCCACCTAGAAAACTTCCCATTAAACAAGAAATTCCCAACATATGTTAGTCTTGACACAAACCAAAGCAAAAGTACCCAATATAGTTGATAATACTAGGTTGCAGCATAATAGTGTTAAATAAAAGTTGCTTACTTTTTTCAGTTGCTTAATTTCAACTTCGTTCCAAAAATATCTTTAGAATTTTCATAAATTATATTGATTCACAAATCCTGCTTGTATATATGTCATACATGGTTTTTTTTAATTTGCATTGGATTTTAGTTTGCATTACTTTATCTAATGCAAATGCAAACGAATTACCATTGTACGCAGTGGGAATTAAAAATTTTTGAATTTGCATTTGCTCAGGCACTGCAAACGCAGGTTGTGGAATCAGATGCCAATTGTAATGAAATATGGGAACTCTTTTAATTATTTTGAATTTGTTTGACTGCCGGAAATTCTGTTTTTAAAGCATTTTATATGTAGAGGTTTGTGGTTTCGATAGGTATAGCCTCGTAGTACTATCAAATTTATAAACCTGTACTGTATAAAATATTTCAAAACCAAAATTGCCAGATATGAAGGAAATGCTTTGAAAATAAGTTCAATGGCCAATGGTATTGAAAGTTTTTTGAATTTGCATTTGGACAGAAAATTCAAATTAAACAACAAGTTATAATTATCGGATATAAAATAATTTTGTATCGAAATTTAGATCGAAATGATCGTCAGTCAACGTGGGTTCAAATCCTGGTTCCGAATGTTTAAATTTTGTAGAAAACGCCTGATCTATATAACTCACAGGAAATCGAAAAATATTCGTCCAAAAAATTTAAAACAATTGACGACTGGTTGACATATGTGACGAAGTTTTCAATTTTACTGGAAGAATGTTTCTTTAATTTAATTACTAAGGATCTGGAGAATTTGACAATTTTTTCCCCTTTGACAAAAAAACACAACAATTTGATTTTACTCAAATATGGTAGAAGTGGGGATCACAACTGCCGCTATGGGCCAAAAGTACCCCTGTAGTCAACATCAACATTTCACCGTTTCAAACCTCCACTAATTTGAAATTCCAAAAAATTGGTTTTCAGTACAAATACAACCGCTTATGCTACCAGTGTCCATGACAACAACTGGGAGTTGCGCAAAATATTGCTTTTGTTTAATATTTCTACAGAATATTTTACACCCCCAACAGAATCACAAACCTATCATCTGTAGAGGACAGCAACCCATCCTATTTACTATGGTTTTCCCTCATCTGTTAGCCTCCGCTTTCATCCACAGTTATCAAAGAATTCTTTACAAATTGCGGGAAACATAAATCAAGAGCAGACCTAATGGCCATTCACCTTCGCCCCAACACCTTTGAGATAGGAGCTCCTTTAATTTGTTGAAAGTGTAACTTTTAGTTTAATGGACCTTAATGAAACTCCAATATGTCCCTAGCTACGAAACAGTTAAGGAAGCTGGAACTGAACAAACTTAGCACCATAACTTGTAACATACTTGGAGTAGAAGGATAATTGCAGGAATATGTTACCTAGTGATTATGTTTATCAGCAGGACGTAAGACTGCAGGAAACTAGGAGTTTTTTAATCATTCTTGTGGTAACAATAGCGTGAAAGGAAAATAACAAATTTCATTGCTTCTTGAATATAATATTACAAGGATGGCCTTGTTGATTTCCTTAAATACCATCATATATTTTAACAAATTATCTATCTGAAAACTCATGTTAAAAACTAGCACTAAAACAAATCTGTATTACAATGTTCTACAATGTTCACATGTGCCATTTATTACACTCGGGGGAAAACATAAAAAAGGATGCCAAACTGTTAGTTAAGGATGTAGGATTTGTCCGCTTGTGTTTTTATCTGCCACATAACTTATGCCTGATTAATGACTTAATTAAATGGAATGAATGTGGTAGAAAAACTGCACTCATAGATGGTAACAAACCGGGAAATACGAATAACGAATTGAAAGGCAAATAAAGAGGGTGTTAAGTTGAAGCAAGAAATTAAATAGAATAAAACGGTTAGTTTAATTTTGCAGTCGATTGCTCGTACCACAGCGCGATATTGAAAATAATTCACCATGAAATGTTAGATTGGTGAAATTTAATTGAGTTTTTTTTTTAATTTCTGAAAAGAAACGGGTGGCTTTTGTGCGAAAATAGAATGAATCATAACACTGTAAGTAGGTGCAAATGTCACACCAAAACGCCGAGACACGTCAACCTAATTTTGGATCGTAGAATCCAGTGGTGTACCCCGTTTTGAAAAGTTAGCTCGAAATCACGAGATATTTCGATTTTAAATTTGTAGTATATTTAAGGCGATTTTTGATTTTATTTGAATGAAACAACTTTAAAAACTTGTTAAAATCAATTTGTTTATTATTTGTTTGTCAAAATTTATATCTAGAAATAATGGACGTCCAATTTCAAGCCGACATGGAACTATATTTGCTCTTATTTTGATGATTTTATAAATTTTTTTGGATTTGGTTTGCAATCGACCAGCAGAAATCAGCAAGCATTGAGTATTCTTTTTCCAGCGAAACGGTCTTCGAATGCCATTATAATTAAATAATTTTTTATAATTGGTTTCCCATTACATCCCATGAAGGGACAGGGGAGAACTTCTCACAATCACTGAGCTGTGCGCTTCCCAGTTTTCACTCACTGATTGGGACCTACAGTTTTACACCGATTCCGAACGGTATTTTGAGAAGCTTTTTTCATGGCAATAAACTCGATAGTGTCGCCGTCACTATGCGAGGTGACCGCCGCCGAAAGAAATTTTTAAGGTGGTCCTAGCAGGGTCTCATGTACAAGAGCCGCACACACTAACCATTGCACCACCAATGCCATTATAGCTTGATGGAATCTTTCGCCAGTTTCGTCTATTCCTGTGGACAATTGTCGTTCGTAAAAATCGAAATGTGCATGTAAAATGTGGATTTTCAACGACATATTATCGCCAAGTTTGTCGAAAGACTTCAGCATGTTGTCAATATAATCACAGTACTCTGGTGAGCGATTTTTGCAAAGAACGTTGTCAATTACCGCACGAATTGAGTTCCATGGGTTTAGTTCAGTTTCACCTAGCATTTCAGAAAAACCCGTATCCCTTAAAAGTTTCCGTATATCTGGACCGTTAACTACACCTGTTATAAAAAAATTGATATAAAATATATAGCAGTCACACACTTTTAGTTACACAAAATTACCCTCTTTTAATTTTTCAAATGATAATTTTGGAAAAGCGTTGTTTTTCAAGTATGGTAATGCATTTTCGTTAACGCGAACCAAACGCTTTGAAAAATTCTTTACAACTCCCAGCTTGATATGAAGATCCGGAAGCATTATTTCCTGAAGGGGGATCAATGGTGGACGAATTACATTAAATTCGCCAACAGCTTGTGAATGGCGTTTTGGACAATCTCGCTATTCGTACTGGTTGCATTTTGCAAGGCTATCCCATTTACAAAAAATACACATGTACTTGTATAGCCAGTTTGCATTCCAGCTAATAGTGAAAGAACCTTAAAATCACAATTTACGCGCCAATTGTGTTCGTCATAACTGATGCGTTCCAGAATTAATTTCATGGTATCATACGACTCATGCATTCCAAGAGCATACATAAGTGGCACTGGTTTAACTCTGCTGTTTTCAAATAGCAGGACTACTTTAAAGATTCTGGTTGAAGAGTCCATGAAAAGACGCCATAAAGATGGATTATAGTTGCAGATTCCCATTTCATTCATTAAACCAGGAATATTTTGACAATAAATATACATAAGCTGCGTCCTCGGAAAACATGAAATAAGGCATATATGGTTCTTGCCGGTAGTTGTAAGATGTAACTTTTACACCTGGTGCCAGCACGTTGACGCTTCTTAGTTCCGAAGCCAAAGTTATTGCATTATTTTGAGATAACTTCAGATTTCGAACGATTCTATCTAAATGTTCCTGCGAAATTAATGATGGGTATTGTATAACTGGCTGAAGGTAATCAGAATCAGCATGATGTAATGATGTTGCTGAAGTTTGTGATTGTACTTCATAGGACGCAGTATCATATCGATATGTCGATGGATGTACTGGGATAGGCAAATCATCACTATGTGGAACTGGTACGTGAGCACTTGGCACACCTTTGTATATAAAACCGGATCGTTCTATAAGAATAAATTATTGTGTATTCCATATATAGTCTATCTAATTGAACTTACCGTTTCGATTGATACCATTTATATCGTTCTTCCACGCGTAGAAATTTTCTGTATCATGTTCCCCTGGTTCGGGCCATATCATTGGAAGTCCAAATGGCATCGAATATCGCCGTAATTTCCACCATTTGTTTAATGCACTAAAACATGTGATGCACGTAAATTCAGGTGCATGATCAACATTTCGCATTTCTTCAGCGGGGGTAACCAAAAAATACTGATTGTAAGCTTTGAGGGCATCTTCAACCAAATGTCGTCGATGATGTCTCGGTGTAAATTTTCCACACACAAAACAAAACATATTTAATTTTTCGCACTGTGATCTGCATTTTTCGTTACTCATTTTTCTTTTTTTCAAAATGGTCAATAAAATGCTTATATTTTTGATATAGCGGCGGGTAGGGACTAATCTGTCAAAGTTTGTAATAGGGATGTCAATCCCAAAATCCCGAATCCCAAAATTATTATGGCCCCAAATTGTAAGAGGTAAACTAATTCTGCTTCCAAATAGATGTCTATTATTTCAACGGTTACATTTCGTCGAAAAACATATATAAATTGGTTTAACAAGAGCTTTTGCAGGTTTTTCCCTCAAATAAAACCAAAAAATCACCTTAAATCTACTACAAATTTAAAATCGAAATATGTCGTTATTTTGAGGTAACTTTTTAAAACGGAGTACACCACTGGATTCTATGACCCAAAAATTAGTTGGGGTGTCTCGGTGTTTTTTTGTGTCATTTCAAAACTTCAGATTTTACTTACAGTGTAATTAAAGTCACAAATGTAAAATACTAATCACCTGGAAGTCATATATACAAATATAAATGATCAGTGTGTGTAGAACTAGAAAGCGCAAACCTTATTGATTATGATAATTTCTCCTCAATCCTTTCATGAGATGGAATGAGAAAATATTTTTTACATTTTACAATGGCCTATAATATTTATTGCTAATTCGAATTTTATTACTCATACCTTCTAAGATCTCTGAAGTTTAGTAGGAGTCATGGCATAGAAGCCGTTTTCTAGCATATGGCATTTTGACGATTTGGAGTCTGAAAAGACAGCGACATCGCTTTTGAATGTTTCTCAAATTGTTGATTCTCAAATTTACCGGATGTGTAATCAACAGATGAGAAATTAAAATCATAATACAAAACAGAATTATTATTGGAATGAATTGTTTTCTTATTATTATTAATTAAATGGAATGAATGTGAAAACATGATTTCCGGCATATGTCCGCCGCCGCAATAAGTTGCATGGCCCATTAGATTAGTCCAATTTTTGGTTACACTTTCCAATAAATCTGGCCGTATGGCGTCAATGGTGGCTTCAATATTGGCCTGCATTTAAATACAAGTAAGTTTGGGACTTGCAACCATATGAATGTTTGAAGTGTGTTCCAAGTCTATACATGGTTCCTGCAGAATATGTTTGGGAAAATATGTTAGAGAGGCCGTTATTTTCCAGCGTGTATCACCGGGGAATAAATTATAAGGGGACATAGGGTTTAAGGTTTTACTTAAAAATTCTGTTCATAAAGTTATAACATCGCCTGCAATAAAAACCAGAGCGAGTTTAATGCCCTGTATTGAGTATGACGAGCAATGCTGGCAATCTACTAACTTCTGTTGTTTGTGTGAGAAAGATATTCAGCTACACACATGCTGTTTAGCATAATGACACAAACGAGAGGCTGGTGACGTAAAGTACACAATCATATGGGCTTATTCTCTTCTAACTGCCACCTCATGTTCAAATGTCGTTAAAGGACATGAATTTGTCTATAACCCGATGTGCCCGTTGGGCACAACAAAAACATGAATAGCTATAAAGTCCTGCACGAAAATATGTCAGTTCTCAAAACTGCATTATTGGTAAATGCGATGATAGTTAACATGACAGCTCACAAGAATTTTTGAATTTTTGTATATATAAACAAGGAGGAGGATAGAGAATCGTGGCGAGTACATGAACATATTAAAGTGGTATGATATTCTGTTATTTAAAATTCGTGATGGGAAAAGTTTCACGTTTCATTTATTTAGATTTAATCTTGTTGCTGTGTTTAAATTTAAACGCAATATATTTTCTTACTGAGTAGTGGAGAGACAATTACAGTCGTTAGTTACCAAGTTCCTTTGCAGATGCCGAGAGGATTATCTCATATTAGCTTTCTGAATATTTTTGTGGTTGCGCTGTTCCCTGAACACTAATACATATGCTGTAACAAAACTGTATGACACGTACTACTGAATATATTTTATCGAATTAATAGAGTTTCCAGTTTACGAGTATTTCATGCAAACGTGTGTGCGTGATATCTGACTTTAATTTCCAATCAATTTTGCACAATTAAATCACTACGTGATTGTTATTTTTGATTATTGCAACTTATTCCAGTGGAAAGAGTTCAATCGATGCTTCCGCTTGATTTGGTTGTATAACTGCCAGACCATTGCATTGTATTAACAGAAATGAAAGATTAGGAATATAATTTCAACTCGATTTTAAGCACGTTAGGTCATAATACCCAAAAATAGGTATACCGCCTAAATTCCTAATGTCATAAAGCCCAAATGCTATGTTATAAAGACCAACGAAAGCATTTTGAAGCTAATGCGAGAGGCAAGTAATATTATGACGCTAACACGCGCCGCGTGTACGCACCCTCCTGCCACGCTGCGAAGCGCAGCAGTAGCGGTATTGAAGTCAAACAAATAATTGTCTTTGAATACATTTTTTTGCAGGAATCTGGGAGATTTGCAAAGAACTCTGGATAGACCTTTATCGCCTACTTTTTCGAAATGCACAAAAAATATCCTGGAAGTTAACGACGCTTCCCAGACCGAATTCATTGGATCAAATTATGGGTTAAGTACAGACAAGTGGCCGTCGGTGGTGCAATGGTAGCGTGCGCGGCTCTTGTGCATGAGGACGTGGGTTCAATCCCTACTCTGACCACCTTAAATTTTTTTCGACGGCGGTCACCTCGCTTAGGGACGGCGAGACTATCGAGTATTTAGCCATGAAAAAGCTTCTCAAAATACCGTTCGGAACCGGTATAAAATTGTAGGTCCCAATCAGTGAGTATAAAACTAGAACGCGCACAGCTCTCTGGTTGTAAGAAGCTCTCCTTTTTTTTATTTTTACAGACAAGAATCAGCAACGAACCATTTTATTCCTCGTCGGAGTTTCCATACTGAATATGTGCTTTGTAATCAATAATGCAAGGCATTAATGAAAGTGTCAGCGCAGGGCAAAGGAGGTATCTAATTGTTCCACGTTTGATTTTTGAAATAAATTGTGCATTATAGATTTGATTAGTACACCTCATATGAACGACGACGTTTTGTAATAATTTACTAGCTTTCACGGATGTGTCATACATCACTAGCCGCTTGGAAATTTGTCATATTGCCCAAAACGCATGTCTTACCGCCCCAAACCCCCGATTTTTTTTTTGAGCAGGAACAATTAAAAAAAATAAATGGTTTCCCATTACATCCCATGAAGGGACAGGGGAGAGCTTCTCACAATCACTGAGCTGTGCGCTTTCCAATTTTCACTCACTGATTGGTACCTACAGTTTTACACCGATTCCGAACGGTATTTTGAGAAGCTTTCTCATGGCTAAATACTCGATTTCCTGATTTCTTCAAAGAAAAAACTCTGAAATTAATATAATTATTCTCCTTTCCCATATAAGGGTATCAGGTATAATGTGCGAAAGACTAGAACCAATTACCGCTGACCTGATTGGACCATACCAGTGTGGCTTTAGTGTCGACAACTGACCAGATTTTCACGTTACGCCAAATCCTGGAGAAGACCCACGAAAAACAAATCGACCTTAAAATCGACAAATAGATGATAGTATTTGTCGATTTTAAGGCGGCCTTCGATAGCCGGCTACGGAAGAAATACGACAAAGCAATATCTGAGCTTGGTTTTCCTGCAAAACTCAGACGCCTTTGCAGGATGACGTTGACGAAAACCAAATCCGCTGTGAAAGTTGGTATGGATCTCACCGAACCTTTCGATATTAAGCGAGGCCTCAGTCAAGGCCACACCTATCGTGCGATCTCTTTAACATCTTAATAGAGATTATTCTGAGAAAAGCTGCTGTCAACATGAATAAAACCATCAGCAGCCAAAGTCACATTCTGCTCTAGTATGTTGATGATATAGATATCATTGGCCGCGCAGTTAGAGAAACTACTGCGGTGTTTTCGAGAATTTAGAAAGAGTCAGCTAAAGTGGGTCTGTCAGTAAATGACGACAAGAGTAGGATACTACATTAGACCAAAGCGTGATACTACATTAGACCAAAGCGTGAACGTTGATAAACGTTATAATTTCGATGTGGTGGACGAATTTATATATCTCGGATCTGCCGTAGACAACAACGTCAGCCTTTAGATCATGCGGAGAATTGAGCTCGCGAAAAGATGTTATTTTGGACTAAGCAAGCATTTTAGAGATAAGGCCCTCTCTCCAGTAACAAAAGTAAAGCTGTACAAAACTCTCATACATCCTGTCTTGCTTTATGTCGCAGAATCCTGGATTTTGTCGCGAGTAGACGAAACATCTGTAGGAGTCTTTGAGAGAAAAGTACTTTGAAAAATGTATAGCCTTATAGTGCACAATGGCGAGTATCGGCGACGCAGTAACATTGAACTGTATGAGCTATATTCCGACATTGACATAGTTAAGCGGATCAAAATAACGCGATTGCGCTGGCTAGGCTTTATCAGTAGAATGGATGAAGTAAAAACAAGCACGAAGGGTTTTCGAAACCGAACTCGAAAGAAGACGAAAAATAGGAATACCAAGACTCCGATGGATGGAACAGGTTGACGAATCCCTGCGTACACTTGGTATTGCCAACTGGAGAAATAAAGCAAACAACCACCCCAAATTTTATGTTTCTAGCATGACGCGTTTGGTCAAATCGCAATTTATGTGATTTAGTGCCACGCTCATTTCTGCCGCCCCCAATTAGAATTTACAAAAATCCCTTCCTACTGATGACTAATCTATAAGTGGAACCACCTCCCCAAATTTCATCATCCTATCTACAGCCGTTTGGTCAGCGCGCTGATGAATGTTCAGTCAGTCCGTCAATCAGTCAGTCAGTCACGCAACGAGAGAAACTGTTTTTCATTAAAATTAGTTAAAGTGCCTTTATTCAAGTGAACCAAAAAAAATAGCATATTTTTATACTTTTATTTAGAAATTGCTCAAAAAAAGTTCTTTAGTTACGAAACCACTATTGTCATGCTTTTTTGTATAACTCAAGATGTCTAGCTTCCATTTCCATTTTAAAACTCTGCAATCGGTTACAAATTTGCAAAAGATACAGGCTGCTGAATATGGCATTTTTAGTGCCTTTAAATAAGTGAACCGGAGTGTATAGAGATACATACTCTATTTTCCTAATATGCCTTTAAGTACTTGTGGGAATTCCTTCATGATAATTTTGTTACCTCAACCTCCGTTTTGTTTTCAAAAATACCCATAATATACATAAAGGTAAATTAAACCTTTTTATGACCACACACTCTGGTTTCCTAAAAAAAATGGTGGCCCATAACATCCCATGAAGGGATTGAGGAGAGCTTCTCACAAACAGTGAGATGTGCGCTTTCTAATTTTACACTCATTGATTGGGACCTACAGTTTTTCACCGGTTTCGAACGGCATTTTGAGGAGCTTTTTCATGGTTAAGTACATCACTAAGCGAGGTGACTGTCGTCGAAATAAATATAAGGTGGTCTGAGCAGGGATCGACCTTCGTTCACATGAGCAGGAGCTGTACACACTACCCTTAGCACCACCGACGGCCACATGTGCCTTTAAGTACTTGTGCGAATTCCTTTATGATAATTTTCTGCTCAATTTTTATCTTCCTTACCCATATTTATTTTTAATTATTTAATGATGTTAAAATTAAACAATATACACTTGTAATTTACTGTTTACTATCTAAATATATTTATTAGCTGATGGAACGAATTTGAAAATTAATAATGATTTTATTTTCTAATTTTTACGGTTTTACATTGAGAATTCATAGTATCATAGCCTTCAAAGAAGCAGAAGTAGATGGATCATCAAATTTCTTCTTTAGCTGTTTCAAAATTTCTTCGTCTTCGGTTGCTGTATGTTGGGCGTTTCTTTCTATTTCGCCTTCGGGAATGTATGGTGGACCATCGGAATTTTCCGAAGTTTCACTTGGTGTTTACGAACATTTATTTGGTGTTTGATTGCGTTGCACAATCACTCTTTTAGCTTTTGGAGGATTTTCTGTTAAAATTCGTTTTCTGCAGAAGTTGGATTGCCCCACGTTCGAGCAAGATTTTCAGAAATGTTCCTTACTTTTTTTGGTTTTTGATGTTTCACCAAGCCAAAAGGGATAAAGCATCTATTACCGAACGAAGGCATAACTTATCCTGGTGAGTGCCAACCATTCCTGGATCAATTTAAGATTGAGGGATTTGTCAACGGAATCCGTGATCCTGACATAAAATACGTAACTTGTGCCATACAAAAAACTACATTCGCCCAAACCGTTTCGTTCTCATTGGCACATGAGACAGCGAAATTTGTGTCCAAGCCTCAAATACAAAGATTTCGAAAAATTGAATAGAGTCGGAGGCAGGAGATTTGAAGGGTGCCATAAACGATCTTAAAGAAATTACCCAAGCACTCAGGAAGGCGTTATCCGACAAAAAAAAATACAGCAGACAGTTGTCCGAGGCCTTCGGCCACGGACTGTCCCTGCAGGCTGTGTCAGACACACGGCCATTAAGTTTAACGTAGAATACGCCATCCGATAAGACAGAAAACATATAAACCAATAAATGATAAATAACATAAGCAAATGAATTTATTTATTTGATAGTTACTTTTGATAATATACATAAGCTTATGGTAGGAAAAATAGGATAAATATGTTTTTAAATTAAAAGAGTAAGGATAAATGATAAATAACAGACGCAAATCAATTTGATTTATATTTTTTATAATTATATATCCATGTTAAATTCAAATTCACATCTAACATTTTGTTTCACTTAAATACATAAGTAAATATACGAAATTTCAATATTTCATCCATCAAAACAACTGCCGAAGGTTTGTGTCCACACTGAAACAGCAGCATAGTTTGTGTTCACGCTACAAACTCAAACACTCAACCAAACACCACACATATGTTTGAGTGTATGTGTTTAAACAATTTTCATTTGAGAAATTTAAATATTAGGAAGATATCAACCAATATGAAATGTATATCAAACGAAAGTTAACATCTTCATTTACCTACAAAAAAAATTTTAAAAAAAGTTATCTCGCCGTTTCCTCATAATCAATGAAATAAAGATTACAGCAATAACAATCTGACATGACTCCCTATACCGTAAGGTAAGACGTATTCTAAGCCAATAAGCCCAAACCAAAGTCCTATAATTGCAAAAAAAACGATCAAGATCGAGCTCACCCCAACGTGACAATAAACGGGCAATTGTACTATGTATCTATTACCGAACGAGGGCATGTCACTTCCATAAAATGTAAAATCAAAAAATATATTTATTTTGAATTGTGTTCTAATTCGAAATTAGCACTTCCGACTTCGAGGTCTTCACATTTCGAGTTCTTCACAACAAGTCAACCCATTCACAAAAACTGTTACAATATATATGTACTACGAGACGAGATTATAATAAAGAAAGGAATGGGGTTTCAGGTAACAGAAAATTAACATGAGAGACTTCCCACATTAGGACAACAGAATATGTGGTCATAAAAAGGTTTAACTTACATTTATGTATATTATGGGCATTTTTGAAAACAAAAAGTATAAAATAGTATAAAATACATGTTCATTAATATACATATCTTTCGAACTAATGCCTGCTACATTTTAAAACTTCTAGTGTATTATAACTACACTTTAAGCTACTTTCGAATTAAAAGAAAATTAAAAATTAATGAAGCGAACTTACAAAAATTTTGGTTTGAAATGGTCACTTCCGGTTTTGCACATGAAAAAAATAGTTTTTTTGAAATTTTATTTAATTTATTAAAAGAGCAAACAATTTTATACACCAATCGCGTTCTTTATTATTATTATTAATTTTTTTTATTCGAAAAATTGTTTTTAAAAAACAATATTTCAAAAATTGTAAAACTTCATAAATCCATAACTTGAAAAATAAACATCATACAAATATAATATTAAGTATTCACTTTCATACTAAGTACAAGTACAATTGAGCCAAATACGAACGAAATTAAGAAGAAAATTTTTTTTTTTTGGTTGACCGCTTGACGTGAAATGCCCCATATAACAAGGTTGCTATTTGTATTTCAAATTTAACAAGCCAGCATCAAAAAACCCAATAATAATTGTCAGTCATTTATTTGCTTTTATAGTCGCAGTATGTGGGAGCAATAATAAACCAATTGTATTTTTCTGCTATTATCACAAATGTTATCATCATTAATTTGCATCTATGTAAATATAAACCAAATATTTTAATTAATAAATAGTTTTTCAACAGAGACGCTACAAAAGTAAATCGATAGGGACAGCAAACGACGCCATATTTTTTCCCGCTCTTTTGACATTTCTCTTCAGTAAGGTTTGCCATTTCATCATGGAAAGATATACGAGCCAACAACGAGTCGAAATTATTAAAATTTACTACCGAAATTTGGAGTCAGTGGCCTCAACTTTAAGAGGCCAACTTTAAGAGGCCTCAACAATCAGCGATGAGGCTCATTTCTGGCTGAATGGCTTCGTCAATAAGCAAAATATGCATTACTGGTCAGACAGCAATCCACACGTAATCCATGAGTCATCATTGCATCCCGAAAAAATTACGGTTTGGTGCGGTTTATGGGCCGGCGGCGTCATTGGGCCGTACTTCTTCCATGATGATCAAGACCGGCACATTACTGTGAATGCGAATCGCTACCGTTCAATGATAACCGAATATTTTTGGCCCCAATTGGATAATATGGACTTGGAGGACATGTGGTTCCAACAGGACGGCGCCACAAGCCACACAGCGAATGCCACAATCAATTTATTGGAAACCAAGTTTGGTGAACGTGTTATGTCACGAAATGGCCCAGTCGATTGGCCACCTCGGTCGTGCGATTTGACGCCGTTAGATTATTTCCTGTGGGGCTACGTCAAGTGTATGATCTATGCTAACAAGCCAGCGACGATTGATGAACTTCGTACGAATATCGAACGTGAAATTGCCAATATCGGCCGATTTATGCTTGAAACCCGTTGAAAATTGGGTTCAGCGTCTGGACTTCTGCAAGCGTGCCCGTGGTGGCCATGCAAAAGAAATCGAGTTCCATACATAATGGCATCGAACGTACTTTCACAGGAATAAAGAATTTCATTGGTATCTAAAACCGGTTTCGTATTATTTAAGAAAACTTTTGTAGCGCTCTTGAAACTTATTGTTACGATTAAGTAAAAGCTTCTAGTTACTCTTAATGATCAAACAACATTATGTAAATACCGTAACAGTGCGATTAGTGTATGCCTGAAAGTATGCATAGTAACAACATACCAGCTGGCTAAACCAGTAGCATGAATTCGCCTCAGTTAAGAGGCGAATCTACATTATTTCAGTGGTGGATTCATTAATTAGTAGAAAGATACCCAACAACAACGGCTAGAAGGTTTTTAAATTCGCTAGTAATTACTACATTTGAGTATGGTGAGGTCGTATAAATACCCGAGGTCTTAGGAACG
The DNA here is from genome assembly GCA_963931995.1 of Phaonia tiefii. Taxonomy (NCBI): domain Eukaryota; kingdom Metazoa; phylum Arthropoda; class Insecta; order Diptera; family Muscidae; genus Phaonia; species Phaonia tiefii. The sequence continues at coordinate 140,638,104 of OZ008370.1, forward strand.
GAGAGTTCAGTTTTTGATTAACCGCCGGAAAGTAAGCAAGGCGATTGATAGTAAAACATAGGACTTATTTTAAAGTGGTGTAAATAATGTAAACCGCTGCACTATATAAGTAAAATAATAAGGAAGTCAAACTGTTGTAATTAAGGTAATTAAGTAAGGTAGAGCTGCAGAGGCTCCCACAAAAACATCGACATTGACACATATCAGTTCGAGTGCAAAGACGAAATGGAGGTATGTGCAAAAGAAGCAACTGGTAATGTAGATGTTTCTACAATGTTTGGTGCCATGATGGAAAAGTTAGCCAAATTGGACGAGAATTCTAGAATAATGGACGACAAACTAGAAAAGAAATTGAACGAAAATTCCAGAATTATTAATGCGAAACTGAACGACAATTCCAGAATTATGGACCATAAGCTTGAAAAGAAATTTGGCGAGAATTCCAGAATTATTCAGGAGAAATCGAACGCCACAAATGGCAAACTTCAAGAAATTTCGGAAGTTGTGAGCAATATGGAGATTCAAGTGAACGACCAGTTCGGGAAGGTTGAACAAAAGTTCGAGGAAATGGGGCAGAAAATTCAGGAAAACATTCACGTCGAACAGGATGTATATGAAACAGCCCTCCGAACTGGAAAGAAAAATTATTGATCTCCAGTTACAAAAAGGGCCAGTGCGAGTAATGCCTAAGGATGTAGTAGGCTGAAAGGTCCCAGTTTCGATGGCGCTACCCGATTGGACGTTTTTAAACTCCAATTCGAAATGGTTGCAATTAAGAACTTGTGGAACGGCAACGACAAAGCATTAGAGCTAATTTTAGCACTGAAAGGCAGCGCAGCAGAAGTCCTTCAGAGAGTTCCCGTCAGTGCCAGAAACAACTACGACGATATACTAACTGCGTTACAACGCAAGTATGGTGGCGATCACAATAAGGATTTCGAAAAATTGAATGGAGTCGGAGGCAGGAGATTTGAAGGATGCCAGAAGAAATTACCCAAGCACTCAGCAAGACGTTATCAGGCGCAAATAAGGCAAGACCTAAGAGCTATAATTGCGACAAACCTGGTCATATTACACGAAACTGCAGAGAGCGATTAAGATCGAGCTCACCCCACGTGACAATAAACGGGGAAATTGTTAGCCCAGAGGGGCATGGACTGGCTCTCACAAATCAGAGCCCCATGATTTCCATCTCAATAATACAACAGAAAACAACAACCTCACTGTCTACGGAACTATTGGTGGTCGGAAGCGCATATAGACTATGGACACAGGCGCGTCACAATCTATCATCAGATCTGATTTGATAAATGGACCAATGGAATCGTTACATGATGTCAGACTCCGCACTGCAACGGGTGAACCAGCAATTGTACATGGTAAAGTTAAATTGAAGTTAGCCACTGCCAACATGAGCGTAGAGCACGTGTTTATTGTCGCCGCCATTGTAGATGAAGTAATAATTGGCGCAGATTTTACGATTGTTCAGGGCCTCAAGTTAGATATGGGTCAGCAAGTTATGACGTGGGCTAAGGAGAAAATTCCACTCAATGTGGGATACGACAACAAAACACAGATTACAAGGCGGATCGCTCACAAGCAGGTAAAATTGCCACCAAACTCAGAAACCACAGTATGGGCCCGAATGGATTGAGATTGTGAGATCGGTAGTTTGTCGGTAGCAAAAACAAATAATGAAGGATACTTGCCTGTACGAGTTCTAAACTTGTCCAACAACGGGGAGGTGATCGGCGACCGCACAGAAATTGCAGAATGTACACCAGCCGAGGCTGTTATCCACTGTGAAGTTAATTCCGACTACAACAAATTATCATAAAAGGAGCAGAAACTACTAGTGTCGCACCTGAGTGAGTGGGTGCGAGAACTAACGCCATCTGATAGGAACAATGTAAAGCAATTGCTGTGTAAGCATGCGTCTGCCTTCGCCCTGAGAACACAATGAATGAAATCAACATAGGGGTAGCGAGACCAATAAAAAGGGTCCCAGAAGTCTTCCGCTTGCAAAAAGAGATCAGCTGAAGAAACTTGTAGCAGAAATGCAGAAGGATGGTGTAATCGAACCCTCTTCTAGTCCATGGAGCTCGACGGTGGTACTAGTTAAGAAGAAATATGGAAGTATCCGATTTTGCGTGGATTATAGAAAGCTGAACGATGTCACCAAAGAAGACTGCTATCTACTACCAAGAATTGATGACACATTGAATACGTTGTCAGGAACGAAATGGTTCCCCACCCTGGACCTGCAAAGTGGCTATTGTCAGGCAGAAATCAGCGAGAAAGACAAGGAGAAAACTGCATTCAGCATAGGGGATGGCGTGTGGCAGTTCAAAGTAATGCCATTTGGAGTCTGTAACGAAACAGCCATCTTCGAGCGATTAATGGAATGCGTGTTGAAAAGACTTCATTGGCAAACATGCTTGGTGTACCTAGACGACATCATTGTCATGGGAAAAACATTCGATGAACACCTGAAGAATCCTAAACAAGTCCTTCGACGTATCACCGCGGTTGGATTGGAAGGGAGTTCAAGAAGGAAGTAAAATACTTGGGACTTCGAGTGACAGCAGGTGGCATTTCCACCGATGAAGACAAAATCCTGACAGTGAGGGACGACCACAGAGTCTCCATGAATTGCGCAGTTTTCTAGGACTCTGCGCGTATTACATACGGTTTGTGCCAGGTTTCGCCATATTGGCTGCAAGTCTTTACGAATTGACAATGAAAAATCGGCCGTACTGTTGGAAAGAAAAACACGAAGAGTCATTCCACCAACTGAAGGAATATTCATGCACGGCTCCTTTGCTTGCATATCCTGTTACTTGCGAGAAATTCGTTTTGTATACTGACGCAAGTGGCTACGGAATAGGTGGTGTGCTCTCGCAGGTAATCAATGGCAGGGAAAAAGTTACTGGGTACTACAGCCGAATACTCTCAAAGCCAGAGAGAAACTACTGTATTACGAGACGAGAGCTACTGGTAATCATAGAGTGTGCCAAACACCCCAAGTATCTGTACGGCCTGCCTTTTCAGTTGAGAACCAATCATTCAGCGCTAAGATGGCTACTGCAATTTAAGAACCCCGAAGGCCAATTTGTTCGTTGGATTGAAAGGCTGCAGAGCTATGACTTCAGCACTGAGCATAAAAAAGGAGGAATCCACGGTAATGCAGATGTCCTGTCACGTCGTCCATGCAAGCTGAAATGCAAACACTGCTCAAAAGCTGAGTTGAAAGAAAACATCATAGACGTCCGTTTGCTTCGACTGGAATCCAACGAAGACTGGTCAACGGCACAAAGAAATGACCCTACACTGGCAAAAATCATTTCTGCGAAAGAAGAAGATAAAAGACCAACCCGCAATGGCATTGCCTCAGAGAGCCCTCTGATGAAAGCATATTGGGCCCAGTGGAACAGCCTAAATTTGTTGAATGGTTGCCTAAACCGCTTGTGGAAAGTGATGATGGTAAAATAGTCAAACGCCAAATTGTAGTATCTTCCTCCAAGGAGAAAGAGTTATGGCTGATCTAGGCATCTAGGCATAACCAAAACTATAGAAAAGCTAAAGCAACGCTTCTACTGGGTTGGCTGTCAACAAGCGGTAGCTGATTGGATTGCAAATTGCACCCAATGCATGACAGCTAAGGGACCAATGCGAAGAAGTCATGGCCAAATGCAGCAATACAACTCAGGTGAACCCTTTGAGCGTATAGCTAAGGATGTGGCTGGCCCATTTCCAGTCAGTAGCTCAGGAAACCAGTACGTCTCAGTGGTTTTGGATTACTTCAGTAAATGGCCCGAAGTATACCCTGTTCCAAATCACGAAGAAAAGACTATAATTAAAGTGTTTGTGGATAACTGGATATGCCGTTTTGGTGTCCCCTCGGAACTCCATTCGGACCAGGGTAGGAATTTTGAGTCGACCATCTTCAAAGAAATGTGTGAGTCGTACGGTATTCGGAAAACACGAACAACACCATTGCATCCTCAGTCTGACGGAAGGGTTGAAAGATTCAACCGAACTCTTGAAGAATACCTGAGAAAAGTGGTCAGCGAAGATCAAAGAGATACGGGGGATTTCATTAATCTCCATGAACTTGTGCGCAACAAAATAGAGATGGTTAGTAATAAAATGAAAACCAAATACGACCGAGCGGCAAGGAAGGATGCGATGAATGCCAGCTAGTTTTACTGTTCAACCCACAGCGCCAGAAAGGGTTATCTCTAAAACTACAGACTCACTGGGAAGGCCCTTACAAGGTTGTCAAACGAATAAATGACGTGGTTTATGGAATCCAGAAAAGCCAAAGTCCAAGAGCTAAAATGAAAGTCGTGCATTTGGAAAGACTAGCCCTGTATGGAAAACTCGGAGTTGAGCCTGCTCGGGATGAACAGGCTTAAGTGGGGGCAGTGTTACGATTAAGCAAAAACTTTTATTTACTCTTAATGACCAGACTAACATTATGTAAATAACAGGGCGATTAATGCTGCATTTGTATTGCTCGCTAAACCAGTAGCATGAATTCGCCTCAGTTAAGATAATTCTCCACTATTCGAGATGATTCTACATTATCCCAGAGGTGGATTCATTAATTAGTAGGAAGATAACTAACAACAACGACTAGAAGGTTCTTGAATTCGCTAGAGATAACTAGATTTGAGTATGGTGAGTTCGTATAAATACTTGAGGTCTTTGGAACGGAGAGTTGAGTTTGTGATTAACCGCCGGAAAATATGCAACGCGATTTGATACTAAAACATAACAGTTATTGTAAAGTGGTTTAAATAAAGTGAACTGTTGTACTATATAAGTAAAATAAAAGGAAGTTAAACTGTTGTAATTATCGAAATTTAATACGAACCTTATAATACTTATCAACAGGTTATACTTTTTGGTTAATGTATGAGAAATTCATACTACAAGCTTACAAGTCGTGAATATTTTTCTAATTGAAAAATGGTTAGTTTTGTTGGAAAGAATAGACAATTCAGTTAAGCACACTCACTGGCATGACTAATTTCGAACTCCATGACAAGTTCATCGTCAGATTCCCGAATTTTAAAGGAAAGAATAAGGATACGTTTTTCAGAAAAATCAAAGAAAAGTGTAGCTTAAGGCACTCTGAATTGAAATGGTGTAATAAGTTTAGCTACAAACGCAAATTTAAATGGTCTTAAAATTACACCCAAGAAACTTTTGATAAATCATTGGAGCTTTTGTTTTATAAACAAAAACAAACTTTGGTATACAAAACTGATTTTTATTTTAATGTTTTTATGGAATTGTTTGAATCAAAAATACACATCTCCGATTTCAAAATTTTTTTTGTTTATAAAAATTAAACGAATTTTTGAATAAAAATCATGCTTAAATCTGCTGTTAGATTAAGCCCATTTGGTCCAAATATTGGCTGGTTTCCTTTGTAAGTTTTGAACAGTGATACTGACTTAATTTTGCAGCTTACATGGTCTTTTTATAAAACAATGGTATGAGCAAAAATTCACTTTTCTAGCTCAAAACAGGACCGAGTCAAATAAGAAATTACATATTTTTTATTTACTCAGGGTGCGTGTCAATCCGTGAAAGTTTCCTATGGTGAAAAAAAATTGTGTTGTGGTGAGAATATTTTTACTCTTTGCTGTGCCAAACCGAAAGTTTTTCCACAGTAGTAAAAATTTGACAGTTCGTAAGATGAAGGAAATTAAAGATGCGTCTGAAATGAAATCATTTTTATAATGAATATTTGTTGTTGAAATACTGTTGTTCAGAAAATTCTTTGTAGTTACTTCTCCAAATTTACATGTACATAATTACATGTATTATAATTCTTTTTGCATCTTTTTGCCGTTGTTGCCATTGTAATAAAGTCAAATTTACAAAAATATACATGGACTCTAAATGGCTTACGGCAAATGTCTGTTTACAAATGACTGATGGCCACAGCTACAAGCCGACATAAAAAGTTGTCGACGGCGGCGGCCATAAAATGCAAACTGCTTTGGGTAAAGTTAACCATGAAATAAAGTATTTTAACACAAAATTATGATGTTAAAAATAAAAATATGCGTGTAACTGAGGGAAAATATTAATAATTTATTTTATTCAAATCCATTTGGGACACTTTTATGCAATTCAGAAACTGAAAAATACCGGCGGCAGCCCGCCGCACAAAATATATCGACAACGGCAGCAATTCGGTTCTGTGCTATGCAATCTGCTTCGGCCCTGGTGTTTGTATTGTGGTTGTCAAATATTTCCAGCCTGTTGTCAAAAATGTACCTAGCCCCCTGGGCTAGTGAAATTTTATTCACCTCGCAAATGTCATATTTTTACTACTAGGTGGAAAATCTATCGCTTTGGCACAGGCCATGGTAGAAATATAATGGTAGATGCAGTACGACAACAAATACAACAAGCCAAAAACAACAGGCATTTTGTTTTTGCTCAGTGTCTGTGTTGTGTCAAGTCAGCTGATAGAAAAATGATGAAAATGTAAACAAATTGGCAAAAAGTGTCATTTAGAAAATGATTGAGTGTTATTTGATATATTGAAAGTGTTTAAGTGTGAAAATTAAAACGTTTCTATGTAATTTTTGCAGAGAAATATTTCAAAAACAGCAGTTGCTGGCGAACGGGGGTTGCAAACAAACAAATGTAAACAAACTTTGACATACGAGAAAAACTTACTCACACTCAGTCCAGAAAAAAGTTCAAATCAGCTGGGCTAGTGCTTCTACCATTTCTTTGTACCATGGCACAGGCTCTCAATGGTATTCGTGTTTGTAGCAGAGCGACAAATGTAGTAAGAGAAATCTTGTGCTCGTTAAAATACGAACCAGCGACAATTTTTATTTTATGCTGAGATTTATGAAAATTTAAAAATTTTATGCAAAATTTAATGCCTCTATAAATAATATTGTCTGCCGCGATTTGCTGCAAAACAAAAATTCTTCCTCCCATTTCTGAAAAAACATCATCAATTTTTTTTGTGTATCCGCGGATGCGAGCGATATATCATCACTTACTGGACATCAAACAACGACTGAAAAGTTTTGACTTCATGAACACGTCGTGTGTATTTGACAGCGCAGTAAGCGTCGCACCCAGTGTTACCATTATGTCACTAAAGTGGCAATTTTGCCACTGTTTTTTCTGCATTTATGCTTTTATGCCACTATTTTATTATGATACTAAATGTGCCACTTTTTGTATTTGTGTTCCACTTTGTTATACTTTAGTACGAATTTGGAGAAAAAAGCTACTTCACATTATTTTGTCAACACTTTGACGAACAACACAAACAAATTTTCGAAAACGCGTCATACGCTGCGATTGTGAATTAGGTGCTTTAAGTGGTATGCGCATCTATCAAAACGATTGTGCCACAGCTCTCAGTTTTGTGTGAAAGCGTAAAATCATTACAATGCTTCTTCTTTGGGTAAATTGTTTGCACTGCAAGGAGACCGGCGTCAATCAAGAAAAATATTTATATCCCAACGCAGACAACCTGTTTCTTAAATGTAACCCCCTATATATGGAAAGGTAAGTACTTTTTCTTTGGAATAATTTGTAAATTAATGAGTTTCCTTTTGTAACTTATAGGCTTATTGTGAGAAGAAAAAACAACAGCGAACATGAGTCGCCTAATACCTCAAAACAAACCGCGGTTGAAAAAGGTCTTGATTCGCTTTTTCGAACGAGTAGTTCAGAATCAGATCCAGAAAATATTGCTAACTACAAGCAAAAGAATCCGTCCAAAAGGGAAAAAATTTCTCGAAACTATTGCAAAGAATGGGAGATACATTACAAATGGATCACACAAGACGAAGAAACAAAGCGGCCTATTTTTATTGCCTGGAAACTATTAATAAACCAAAAAACCCACCTAGCTCGACATGCAAATATATTGACAATATAAAGAAAGCGCCCGAAACAGAGAAAATGCAGTTAGTGAATTTTTTACCACAGCCCTGCACAGCACTCCAACAAAATGTTTCAATAGCAGAGATCAAGTTGGTGGTTCGCATGATTATTCAAAAGCAGTCCTTTAAATCTATGGACAAACTTGCTAAAATTCATTCCTCAATTTATCCAGATTCATCTATAGCAAAATCGGTTGGTATAAATGACATATTATACATATAATTATACATATAATCACATAAATAAAGATGCAAATATTTGATCTATTGCAGGTAACTTGCGGTCGTACTAAGTCGAAAGAAGTGGCGAAGTTCCTAGGAATGGAAGGCTTCCGCTATTTAGTTAAAAAGATGCAGATACAACTGTTTAGTATAATTATTGACGAAACTACCGATATTTCAACCGAAAAATGCTTGGTAATGGTAGTTAGGCAGTTCGATACTTACCAAGGGAAAACGCAAGACTCTTTCTTTCGATTAGTGCAGCCCCCAGATGGATCAGGTGCAGCCATTTGCAATGTCCTGCTATCTACATTGGAACAAAATGAAATTCCGTTGCAGAATTTTTTTGTGTTTACTACAGATAATGCCTCCAGTATGGTAGGAAGAAAGAGTGGTGTGGTCGCTGTGTTTGTCACTCTATTAATTTAATTAATAGCTCGTCTTTAAAAAGTATACCCCATGAAGTGGAGCAGTTGCTGAAAAACATTTATAACTATTTTAAGAGTTCGAAAAGACAGTCTGATTATAAAGACCTGCAGAGTATTTTTGACGTACCTGAGCACAGGCTTTTAAGGTTGAGCGATACCAGATGGCTTTCCTTCGAATCTGTGTCGAATCGGATACTGGAGCTATGACCTGTATTGCAGCATTATTTTATTAGAGAACAATTTGAAGAAACATGTGCTAACAAATTGGAAAAAATACATAATATTCAACAAGAACTGTCAACTAAAAATAAGATATATTTAAAATTTTTAGTTTATATACTTAAAATAATGAATTCACTAAACACAAGTTTTCAAAGTGAGTCTTCACAAATTATATATCTTATTTCATTGACAAAAGAGATTTTACTCCAACTTTTTACAAACTTTTTAAAAAAAAAAGATTGTATAACGCTTACAGAGCTGTGGAATATTGATTATACAAATATTTTACACATCAAGGATGTGACTAAAATAAACATAGGCCATGAAGCCGAAACTTTAATTTGTTCAAAAAATATATCAGAAATTGATATTATAATTATTAAAACAAATATTCTAAAATGTTACCAAACTATTTGTGACTAAATATTTTCAAGAATCGATATAAACGATAAAAAACTGAATAGTTTAAAGTTCTTAGACCCCCTTTATATAAAATCTAATGAAGATATAAGTTATATTGACATCGTGACTGAATTTAGTGATATAATAAGCAAGCCAGAGGCTTTTATAAATGAATTAAAACTATTAGAATGCAAATCAAATGACAAATCTTACGAACACCTATTCGCAATTACCAATGTTGAAGTTTTCTGGTTTAAAGTGGGAAATTTAAAAAATAATTTAAATGAATATTTGTACCAAAATTTGTACCAATTTGCCTTGTATGTTTTCACTTTGCCTCATAGCAGTGCTTGCGCAGAACGCGTTTTTCGAAACTCACATTAATGAAAAGTAAATTAACGAACAGGTTGAAGGTGGAAACCTGTCATTCAATGCTTTCAACTCCTAATTTGGTTGACGAGAAGTTGGAAGATTGGATTCCAAGTACAGATCTCATTAAAAAGTACAGAAAATAAGATACAAAAAAGTAACTAGAAATAAATACATGTGATTTAATTTAAGTTTTATAGTTTATTATATATATGTACTATGTACCCAAATGAATTGTTTTTGTTAACTATTTATTTTTTGTTGTTTTCTTGAAATAAAAACTAAAAAAAGTGTGACACTTTTTTTTGAAGAATTCCTCTTTTCTGGTTCTTTTTAAAAATTCCCAGCGGTAACACTGGTCGCACCGCGTGATACGACGTGCCCATCACTGATGTAAAGAATAACCTTTTTTAATTTTAGCATAATGCTTTATAGTATTTTTAGCACAATTTTTTTGGTCATAGCATAGTTTTTTTTGACGTCTTCTGGCAACACTGCCTACTACATAGTCGATTACTTGTGTTCTCGTACAATTCATTGGAAAATTTTGCATGGTGCATGCATATAAAATTCAAAATGTAAAAAATGCTTTATTGATGAAAATACAAATAAATAGTAAGCTTGTTTTTTTATTCCCTGCTAAACTAATTTTTCGACGACTTTGTATGGGGAACTAAGCGATATTAATCGATCTTAAGCGGCACCAACAACCACTGTTCGAACAAAACAATACAAATCAATAAAAATTTCTCGTTTTTAAAAATACAGTGGTGGTCCAGTATAACGCACGCCGATATAACGAAAGCCCAGTATAACGAACTCGTTTTTCTAGTCCATTGATGACTCTAAATAACGAACGGTTGAAAAATTAAGTATTCTATATAACGAATGCTCTCTTTTTCTATGCTTTGTTTTATTCTTTGTTATTTTTGTTTGTTTGCTTTGTGCACTTACACATAGAAAACATTTCATTTGCCTAATTTTTAAAAAGGGAAGTCGCCGTTCTGTGAGATTTGTTGACCACTGGTTGCGCTATTTTAAGGACATTGCAATAACAAGCTATTGCCTTCAGTACAACAATTAAAAAAAACAAACACATAGATATTGAAGATTTTTTTTTCTAAAAATAAATAATTTTGCTCATGTATGTAAATTTTTTCCTTTTTTTTAAATAAATGAATTAATATAATACGAATAGAGTTTAACTTGCTACTATGCTAATATTTATGAAAAGAAATATATATTCGATATAACGAATTTTCAATATACCGAACGACCCTGGACATTATATCAATCGTTATACTGGACCACCACTGTAAATAGTTAAAGGTTCTTTATGTTTTGTTCACGCTGCCGCGAAATTGAGGTCTTTCGCAATTTGGGCTGAAATTGAGTTGAAATTGCTCAATTTCGCATATATTTTGACAACCACGAAATTGAGATATTTACAACAATTTCGTTGAAATTGTTGTATACAACGCTGTTTTTACTCAACAAAATTAACGTAGTACTCTTTTTTGCATACATGCATGGAGAACGAAGCCGACAGAAAATTATTCGGTGTGCCGCCGTCGTAGATAATTGTTTTGAAGTTCACGCCGCCGTCATTAAGACATGCTCCGACTTAAAATCTAGGCCGATATTATCGCCTACACGGCTTTTAAGGTCCCGAATTACTAAAAAAATATCTAATTTTATTTTACACAACCAACGAGATGAGCCTACAAGTAACGTCTGACGAAAAATCACGTTAAATAAAAACTCAGTTGCCGCCGTCGATTAATTTTTTTGTTGCTCCAACGCCGTCGATAATTATGGGTCGGCTTCGTTCACCGAACACGTGGTTACTAAAATTACAACAAAAAACAAAACAATTGTATGCCGCCTCATTCATCAAATTGAAATTTTAACTTTTCGACGACATAGAGTACTGAAAATAAATTAAAAGTCGTGGTGAATCAGGGCATCATGTTAGAGTTCACGTACCGTACCACTCATTTATTTTATTGTTTTCATTCATTTCCTAGCTAAATTTCGGTTATTGTGCCCAGGCACTAAAATTTTACTAATGGTAATGTTTGTAAACAAACCGTTGTCATTTTTCAACGAAATTGCTCAAATGCAAGTGTGAACGATTTAAATTTCGTTCGACAATTTCAATCCGAAATCGTCAATTTCGTGGCAGCGTGAACAAGGCATTACAAAATCATTTTTTATTTTAAAAAGTAAAATTAGAGTGATTTAATTCATATTGGCAAAAATTTCTCCAGTAAACGTTCTCTATCATAGAACTGTCAAAATAATCTCTCTCTTGCTCTCTCGTTACTGGCTTTTTACTGTAAACAGACAACATCCAGTAACAATTTTACAAATTGTTAGTACGCAAATTACAAAAAATTAGTTTAGCAGGGAATAAAAAAACAGGCTTTTTAATGCTTTAAAAAACAATTGTTTAGAAAAGTTTTGGTTAGATGCTGATGTTACACACCAGAGTGCGCGAAAAGCTACTTCTGACAATTCTTGTTGTAGTGTTCAAGTTTACGCATGTGCATGTGTGTTTTACAAATATAACTTATAGGAAACGGTACTGAAATAAACCAACGCAAGCTTTTTTCCTTCCTTCCCTCACTAAGATCATGTTTTATTCTATTACGCACTTATTTGTTTATATCCATCCGCCTGTAAATTATAAGTAGATTTTTCTGAAACTTACCTTGTAATAATTTATCTCCAAATGTCCATGTGTTAATTTAATGTGAAGAATTTGATTTGATTATTTACATTTCAACTAGCAAGCAAGTAAAACGCGACTCACAACATCGAAACCGCACACTACAGTGCAACAAACACAACCGATCCATAGAAAACAAACAACAACGATTAACATAAACAAATCACTAACACCAAACATAATAATCTCCAACCGGGTAACATTATTAGTTCACACGCGACAAACTAAAGTCAAAAAAGTTCACCGAAATCTCTAAACAATTACACGAAAATATATCTATCAACATACATACATACATATGTAAACTAAATTAAATACATATATTCTAAACATTTTTCGCGAAATTTGTGGGAATTGATCGACAGAACAGGCGAACGTTAGAAACATAACTGAGGATTATGAAATTGCAGTTAACCGAGAAGTTATCGAAAGTGAAAGCTCTTTGAAAAAAGGCTTGGCTCTCTTCCAAATGGCAATCGAATTTGTTGCTCTTTTAGCTAAAGCGAAGGCTTCGTTCTCTTTGATATGTAATTCAATAGTGTTGCCGTGTTTTGAGTTATTGTAATTTTTAGCACATTTTTGTTTTGTTGCAATATTTGTAGCGACTTTAGCGATTTTAGGAGAATTTTTATATTATTTTGAGGAAACAATTAAGGAAACACAAAGTCTGTTCGCGGCAGTGTTGCCAGATAAAGTCGGTCACAAATCGTCAAATTGGAGGTGCAGAAATCGTCAAAATAATTTTTCGAAATCGTCAAAAAATCGTCAACATTAAAAACTGCAATTGCTGTACCAAATTTCAATATTTTTGTGGGGGGAAAACAGTAAAACAAAGCAATTAAATCAATATGTTATAGTAATATTTTTAAAATTCATATATCTTTATTTAAACTCTATTTCGAAATTTCTTCAACTATTGGTCAAAAACAACGAACAGAGTTGACAAATATGTGTACGAACACAATCGGAGCGATAACGTAGGCGGTGCACATTGTTACACGTATTCTTTTGGAAGAAAAACAAAAGCTGGCATTTGACGTCGCTTCTGGCGTAAACGACAAAAAAGAAGAATTCTTTTTATTTCCCTGGCATCAAGACGCAGAATGTTGGCGGCTTAATACAAAAATTGGTATGTGTTGAAAAACGTGTTTCTATTTCTCTGACAATTAAAATTAAATTATTCAAAATTTCTGAAAGAAATGTGAACAGGAATTGTAAATTTATATTTTATAGGGTAAAAAAGAATAGTCGATGCAGTTTTTGTCCTTCATGAATAATTTTCATTAACCCCTAATTGGCTGACCCCCGATTCAATTGTGTGAATTTGATTAAACGTCACATAGATAATATTTAGGGTATTTACATGCATATGTATATTATTGACACGGTATGTTTTATACATTAATATCGTAAGTTTTTAATAGTTCTACACTTCCTCAGTCCGTCTACAAAAATTAAATCTCTTTAATTCTATTATTTCAGAAAGTGTTTAAATATATATAGCTGTCGCTCCTGCGTTACCAACAATTTCAATTTTGGAATAGACTAAAAATCGTCATTCCAGAAGCTGAAATCGTCAAATCGTCATTTTATGTTTTTGTGACTAAAAATCGTCAAAATGACGATAAATCGTCACTTCTGGCAACACTGGTTCGCGTACTGGATAATTTGTACAAATTATTACTATTTCTTACTTGATAGTGTTCGTTTACACCAAAAAGCCAGTAACGAGAGAGCAAGAGAGATTATTTTGACAGTTCGATGATAGAGAACTTGCAAGTTTTTACGGGAGAATTTATTGCCAGTAAGAATTTGCAAGTAATAACATATGTTTAAAAACATATGTTTTATGTAAACAAATAAAATTAGCAGGTAGAAAGAATATAAAATAATAAATTTATCATTGGAATTTTAGTTTTTAAGAGAAAATATGATTTTTGAAGGTTTTGTAATAAATCTTTAAGTATTTCTGTTGAAAAAGAAAACAGTTTTGGTGATTTGTAATGTTTTGTTCGAATTGCGTTTGTTGGTTCTTCTAATGTTTACATTGCATATCAGCTGTTTACATACAAAGTTCCTATTTCTTGCAAGTTTTTACTGGATGTCGTTCGCGTACTTTTTGGTATATTTTTTACTCAGAGAGCAAAATCATTCTTACTCTCCGAAAACTAGTTATTTGATAATTTTTACTGGAAAAGCACTCGAACACAGATACAATGTCTCGCTATAGAGAAATAGAAAAGAGCCGCTATGTCCCTCTTCGAGTTCTCTTAATGACGAAGAGGTTCATGGAGTTCGCGTCGGTGATGATATTTGATAATTTTCGAGGGGACTTTTTTTATTTTTATTAAATATGATTATTTTTTTTATAAAATAATTAAATAAATCTGTATTTACACCAAGAGATTAACGGCCTGTTTGTAGAACATAAAAAAATGCATTTAATCTGCGTACGGTTTATCTGTCGATGTAAATGCAGTGAAAGCTTTAGTTAGCATCAGGCACACCTACATATATTTCAGTCTTATTACACAAAATATAACAACATAAATAAATCTTGGCAATTTCGATCAGCTGAGTTCAGTGATGCCTATTAAGATCTTTTGGGTCAAGATTTAGCACGTTTCGACATTGCAAAACACGAAATGGCGCTTTTTTTAAAAATCGCGTAGTGTGCACGTGTTTTGAGTTTTTTTTTATACTGATGCATTACTGTGACTGACGGGCGTTGTGTTTTCAAAAACATCTTCATATTCATTGACCACACATGGTAGGTTTACTTCCATTTTTGAAATGATTATCGCCGAAAATATCGCAAGGTATGGGAAGCAGAACCCACTTTTAATCCTGTAGATGCAAGAGAACAACAAAAATGGCAGACCACGCTGTTTCCGTCAAATCTGCACTCCAAACATCGTTTTCTTCGGTTGACAATCTGAAAGGATTTTCCAAATGGCTCTCTCTGAGCAAATTCGTAGTAAGTAAGAAAATTACCGTTATTTTTTCAAAATGTGCTTTGTCGATTCGGTAGGTTCTTAGTGATCTAGATGTGTTTTGTTTGATACATACTTTAGTAGTGATATTATTACTGGGATATTAGGATGCCTGGCAAACGAATATCATTTGGTGTATTATATGTAATCACAATATGGGTAAAAGTGTGCAAGAGTTGGCCGAGATGTTTTCCTTAACAAGGCACACAGTATATAATATTTTAAATCGCGCCAAAAACGAGGCTCGCGTGGAACTAAAGCCTTTATTAATTTTTCCCATATACAGTTTTATTGTTTAGTTGTAGAATTTATAAAATGTTTTTGTATCAACTTTCCGGCAAATAAAACAGCTGTCACGCGCTGTTACCTCCTCTTTGGCATGTAGCAGTTGTTGTTACTTTTGTCACCAAAAAAATGTGTAAATATACCGATTTGTGACAATTGTCACATTCTTTCAAATAGTAACCGTGGTGACTTTTGTAACCCTGCTAGAATAGGGCTGTTAAATAGAGTTGTTAAATTTTGTGTTTTAAACACTAATAAGTAGGTAAGTATGTATATGAAATTATCGCTAAACAAATGTATTGTAAGTGCTACATGTGTAATATAATTTAAAACAAAAACCCGGTTCCATTTAACGATTACAGATGATACTCAATGGCTTAATTATATGACCACTTGCTTGTGAAGTTTGGCAACGAAAAAATGGATTCTCACCACTAAATAATCAATATACTTACCCTGCAGTTTCACAAGTAGTGGCTGGCAACTTTTCATCGACTACATTGCCGATGACTTTTCATCGAGTACATCGCCGATTACAGTAGTAGTCAGTGGTAATCTGTAAAGTGGTGTCTCGATAGATTTTCTATTGTTATTCGTTAATGAAGTAACCTTAAGAATTTCATAGTGTCCCTTAATAGTCCCTTTGTGAAACAATAAAGTGTATTACAAATTGCCGGAAACT
This sequence comes from Phaonia tiefii, assembly GCA_963931995.1. Taxonomy (NCBI): domain Eukaryota; kingdom Metazoa; phylum Arthropoda; class Insecta; order Diptera; family Muscidae; genus Phaonia; species Phaonia tiefii. Next base: position 140,654,378 of record OZ008370.1, read on the forward strand.
TTTTTTCATTTTACCGCTAAAAATTGACAAATTTGTTTTGAAACAAATATGAAATTTCATTAAAAACGACATCGGTTATTTAAAAAAATATTAAAAAATAAAAATAAACAGAAAAAAAACCCCAGCCCGGAATCGAACCTGGGTTCTTTTCACTTTGCTATCACTGTGTGTCGATGAATTCGTCGACGAAATGTCACCGACAAATTCGTCGATGAAATGTTACCAATGAAATGTCAAAGGGTGAGCCATCACCTAAGCGGTCATCCCCTTGTTAAATTCGCCGCTGAAAAGCATTGCGGGTAGTTTGGCAGGTAATCAATGGCTTTTTGTGGTAGTCGATGAATTCATCGACGTAGAGTCGATTCCCTTTACTGCAGGGTATGTATGCACCTGTAAAGCGCCCTGAAGACGATCAAATAATTCCATCAACGTGTTAAGTGTGTGGGTGCAATCGGCTTTCCCAGCGGCGGAATTTGCGAGGCCTTCCACGAATAAGGCATGCGGAATCATTCTTTGGTAATGCCTACTTTAATAATGCCTGCGAAATGCATGATTTTATAAGGCTTCCACAGGCCTGTTAAAAGAATGCCAGAAGACGCTGTTGTTCAAAGGGATTAAATAAGGCTTTTTACTGCGGGTAAAAATTTGCAACATTTTTTGCGATCAATGTAGTTTTAAATGATAACTTTCGAAAAAATTTTAAATACTACCGACAAAAATAAGCTGTATAATTTAACGTTATGTTCCAAAGAATCATACCGAGCTACGAAACTGAGTTTATAACCGTCACAATGACATCTTCAGTGTTAATATACGAGTAAAAATGACGGAGTTATATTAATTTTTTCTTAGGACTCCACGAAAATCCACTAAAAATCGGCATTTAAACTTCTACAACTCAATCAGCTTCAAATCTCGTAGGTCTAAAGGTCTACCTATCCGTAATAAATTTTCCAAATATCCGCAACATCTTAAAAGTTACACCCAAAAAACCTGATAATTAGAGGTGTTTTTAAAGCAAAATAGCTCACAATTTGCTGAACCCAGAATCGCAATATTTTGCAAATAGTCATTAAACACTCTGAACTTCATTTTTAGGTGGTGACAGCAGCAATTTTTTTTTACCCACCCTAATGTACATACAGTGGTGGTCCAGTATAACGAACGCTTTTTTCTAGTCCATTGATGACTCTAAATAACGAGCGGTTGAAAAATGAAGTATTCTACATATATAACGAATGCTCTCTTTTTCTATGCTTTGTTTTATTCTTTGTTATTTTTGTGTGTTTACTTTGTGCACTTACACATAGAAAACATTTCATTTGCCTAATTGTTAAATAGGGAAGTCCCCGTTTATTTACTGTGAGATTTGTTGACCACTAGTTGCGTTAAGTGGGGTACACATCAGCGATCATGTTCGTCAGTTTTGCTCATATTTCTCTTGCTTGCGTGTGTGACCGTTAATTTTCGTTAGTTAACAGTCAACCACAAAAATTTTTGTGGTTGAGTGACAGTCAGCGACACTACGTAATGAAGAGGAGGTGGCGATAGTTACGAGTACCTTAAGTCTTGTGCAATCAAGTTTTCCCGAGGTATGTAACGTCAGTGTTCTTAACATAACATTTTAATAACAAAATTTAATTTTCCAGACTAACTTTAGCGTACAGGACATGGAGACTTGGAATAATGCCGATAAATGTTTAATTGAGGAAGGCACTACTTCTGATCCCGAAGATAATACTGCAATCGATCTTACCGACAGTGAAGAAGATGATAACGCAGCTTCGCCCGAGAAAGTAAAGCATAGTGATGCCATTAATGATTTCCAAACGTGCATCAACTGGGCAGAAGAAAATGGAATTGAGCACACCAAAGTATTTATTTTAAGGAGATTGCAAGAACAAGCTATTGACTTCTGTACAACAATTGAAAAAAAACAAACACATATTGGAGATTTTTTCTCTAAAAATAAATAATTTTGCTCAAGTATGTAAATTTTTTCCTTTTTTTTAATAAATGAATTAATATAATACGAATAGAGTTTAACTTGCTACTATGTTAATATTTATGAAAAGAAATATATATTTCGATATAACGAATTTTCGATATACCGAACGACCCTGGACATTATATCATGCGTTATACTGGGCCACCACTGTACATAGTTAATTAACTTCTGGATTAAACAAATTTTGTTCCCAAAATTTATACATATGTATGTATTTGAAATGGGTAATGTCATTTTGAAGTGGAATAATCTAATTTTGATGAAATCATGCATTTTATTTTTTTTTCCTGGTGTAATTATAGAGATTTTGCAAAATTTTATTTTCGCTGAGTTTTCAATTCAATGCTACCAAACAAAACAAATCACTTTTGTCAAAAGTGGAATAATCATGTTTTAAAAGGAACCCTCCTCAATCAGGAAAGTATGTATGGGTGAAAATCAAAAAGTTGACCAACTTTTGCGTTGATTTTGTTTAATATACGATTTAGTCATAACTTCCATATATTTGGGACTAGGAGATAGGTTACCTTACCAATATGGGCAAAGCCTGCGTTGCGGACGCTACGTTCGGACGCATTGTATCTTCATAAAAAAAATAACAGCAGCAATATTTTAGAAGGGCATGCACTAATAACAAGCATTATCAAGTAGCTATCAGAAAAGTTATGTATGTATATCTTTTAAAAACTCTATCACATGAAAAATTTTCGTATTTTAATAAGCGTTCGGACGCTACAGTAAATGGAAGTGACATTGAGGTTGCGGTAAAAAAAATGCCAGATTTCTGCGAATATATCGCAGATAGAAAAAAATGTTATAGGAACAGATTTTAGGAAACTAATTCTGATTTCCAAAAAGTCGTACTTCTAAATAGAATTCTTATTACTTACGGTAGAGTAGGTCCCTTTGCATGTTCGGACGCTACGTTGCGGACGCTTCAGTTTTTTCCATCGAAATCAAACACTAAAATTTCTTTAACATTTTAATTCCTCCGTTTGTTTATATGAAAAGTAAACCATCAAAACTTAAATACAACAAATAATATATTATGTATGGAAAATATAATGAAAAAGAAAACGATAAATATATCTAAATGTTTACAGGGCTCTTTTGTGAAACAGCGGTGCGTGCCACGTTTATATATTTTGCATTTAAGTATGAAAAATGATGCAAAGATTTCAAGCCTTTAATATTTTTTGTCTTTAGCCATCGAATTTGTAACGATTGAGTACTGTTATCGATTTTTTGAGAATCTGTGTATTCTATTTTAATGCCAGAAATATTATTAGCAGCGCAAGTGTAAAAATCAGAAGCATTATTAAGAATAACGTTTTGTGTTCTAACAATCTCCCATACTTTTCTTTTCACAATGGCACCGATTCCATCGACCGCTCCTTTACCATGGGAAGTGGCGAATAAATTCCACTCAAACTCATTTATACGTAATTCTTTAACCAATTCTGGAATTCTGCTCAAAATAAATTTATTTTTAAATTGGCTGCTACAGCCGTCCGAAAACATTAATATTTTTGAAACGTTCTTACTTCTTTTAATTTGCGAAACGATTTCAGTAATAAAGCAGTACACATCGTATTTATTATGGGATAGTTTATCGCTAATGATGGCGAGACATTTTTTCTTTATAAAGCCATGCTACACAAGTAAAGTGCGTAACTTGAGTATAGGTGAAATGAGCCGACTGTATTTCATTTTGGTTTAGGAGTCTATAATTTTCTGCAAAGTCCACTTGCAAAATGAGCTCCCCTGGCTTTAAATTTTTCTTTGCACACTCGAAATATCTTTGTTGCGAACTTTTGATAAAGCAATGCCTTTTAAAAAATGGCATCTGTGACTGCAATTCAAAAGTTAGAGTTTCTAATGATGCTTCAGATTGAGTCAAAACCATTATATTCTATACTAGTCTACACTGCGTCCATTTAATAGTGTCTTCCATCTCATTTAAAAATTTTAAAGGGATGATATCATGCTCAACATTCAGTAAGCAATCATCACATTCATTGTTCATGCACACCTCATTATCAACGTTGCAACAAATCAATTTTAAAAATTGGTCAAACTTAGAGGGAATCGAAGGAATTTTCTTAGAGACCGCCTCCAATATAAAAGCAAAGTTTGCGTGGTATTTGCATACACACATGTTATGAGGCATGTCTCTGCTTAGAAGTACATTTTTTGGTCTATTATCATAAAATTTCGTTCGTGAAATATTACTTTGGCGGAAATCGGATTGGAATAACAGGAAAGCTTCGTCAATGGTCCATAACATAGAGCGTTTAGCGATTGGAAGGTCTCCTTGCACATATGCAGATGTATCTATCATGATGATGTATCTTTCGGAATTCTGTTAACTTTTCTTTGTCTTCTTTAATTGTAGTACGCCATTTGCTTGACCTTTCCGCTGAACTAGCGCCCTTTCTCTTACTCATCTGAAATGTAAACAAAACATGATGTTATTTTTTGGATAAAATCACAAAGAAATTATAATTGCAGAACTTACCGTTGCGGACGCTTCACAATGTAAAGTACGTTCTTTTAACTAAATTATTATATTTGAATAAATATATGTTAACTTTATTTAAACATAAACAAAACTCTTTTATATACCAAATTTATAGCTTTGTAAATTCAATGTTTTGCTTTTTACACGAATAAATAAGAATCTTCCGTTGCGGACGCTTCACAGAAAGTAATAATCAAACAGCTCATTGTTTTTGTTATCCAAAAGCATTTTCGTATGAACAAATGTAAGTAAAGGGGACAGATAATTATGCCAATTAAAAAAATACTATCCACAAAGCAATCGACATACATATATAGAGTTGAAAGTTACTAAATAAAAGTAATCGCTGCTCTCAAATAAATATCAAGTTAGATTGCCAAGTTAATTTGTGATTTTTTCATTGAAAACCAATTATGAATAATTTTATATTCACGGATGTGAAACTAGATATAGTAAAGTCATTATTGACATAAGACAAAATTTAAAAAATACAACTTTAATTTTTTACGTCCGGTTGACAGATTCTTGGATTTGCCCATATACAAGTGTAAATCGGGCCACTCACTTTTTTAAATATTTTGTGAGTTATTTGAATTTTTAAAATATTTAATGCCTGAGGACTGACAGGGGCACCACAGGACTGACTAAAAACACATTATTTGATGAAATTACAAGTTATATTATAATTCTAAGTTGTTTTTATAAGTTTATATATACAAGGTGGCGCAAAAGTAAACTTCCGATGTTTTTTGGCTGTAATTTAAAAAAAAAATGAAAAACTGATTCTTCGTGTGGATTATTTTTATTTGGTCTTTTAATTTTTTTTACATCAAGTCGAGAATATGATGTCATGTAAATGGCCGCCACCACAGTTGATTGTCATTTGAGCCCGTTTTATGGCATTTTCCATCACTTTGGCCAAAACTTCCGGCGATACGTCCTCACATTCTTGACGGATATTGTCTTTAAGAGCTGCAAGAGTCTGAGGCTTGTTGACATAAACCCGCGACTTCAAAAAGCCCCACAAAAAGAAGTCTGGAGCGGTCAAATCAGGCGATCTTGCTGGCCAGTGCAAATCGCCAAAACGGGAGATTAGGCGCCCGGGAAATGCATCCTTCAGCATATCGGTTGTGGCACGTGCAGTGTGTGCCGTTGCACCGTCCTGTTGGAACCACATGTTTTCCAATCCCAATTCATCAAGTTGCGGCAAAAAGAACTCATTGATCGTTGCTCTGTAGCGTTCACCATTTACAGTAACCGTTTGGCCCGCGACGTCTTCGAAGAAAAAAGGTCCGATGACTCCTCCAGCGAAAACAGCACACCATACAGTGACTTTGAGCGGGTGTAATGGCTCTTCGTGGGTTACACGCGGATTTTCAGTGCCCCAGAAGCGTAAATTTTGCTTATTTACGTACCCGCTAAGATGGAAATGGGCCTCATCACTCATGATTATTTTTGATGAAAAATCATCTTCCTCTTGGTGGTGATTAAGGATGGCTTGAGCGTATGTTAGACGCGATTGGCGTTCAGCAGCTAACAGCTGATGCACCGTCTGGACTTTGTACGGAATCATCTTCAAATCTTGTACCAAAATTCGCTGTAAAGACCGTCGACTGATACCCATTTGCGTGGCACGTCGTCTGGCCGATGTCGACGGCGCATCGATGACATCCTCGGCTACAGCAGCAATATTCTCTGCAGAACGGCTACTACGGGTCTGCCACGCCTGGCAGCATCTCGTGTTGTGCCAGTCTCTTCGAGGCGAGCGGCTAAATGTCGCAGTGTTTCACCAGTAGGCGTTGGACGGCCAGGAAATCTGCGACGAAATTCACGTTGTGCCAAAGTCACCGACCGATTATTGGTCAAATAAATAGTCAGCAATATTCCGCGTTCTGGAGCAGTGTAGCGTAACATTGTTTATTAACGTATATTTCGCATGTGTTTACTACACAAATGTCAAAACAGAACTGACATTAGGGGCCAATCGCAAAATTTATAGCATTTTCTGATAGGAGGATTACTTTTGCGCCACCTTGTATTTTTATACATCTTAAGGTACGTTTAGACTATGCTAATATTTAGCCAAACACAACAAATAATGGTTTGGGCTAATAGTATGGTTTGTGACAAATGTTTGGGCATGGGTTTAGATTGCACTAATATTTGTTTGAATTTTATTTGCGCAAATAACAGACAATTCTGTGTCAGCTATGTTTGGTACAAATATTTGTATACCCCTTTACACTATACTAATAATTTTATTTGTCCGGTGTGCAAGGTATATTTATTAAAAGGTAGAAGCGTAAGCACAGCTGACTGAACTTTTTTCATTTGTTTGTCTGCTGATTTCCATTTGTTTCTCTTTCGCTTATCAGTTACAATTGTCAAATTTAGTTTACTCTTTGTTGTTGTCATATATTTCTCCATCAGGGATGGAAAATGAGAATTTCAATTTTGTACCATCGAGATTATAAAATTGTACTTTTTCGACCCCTAGTGTACCAATTGCCCTAATTTTAATGCTAATGCTTCTACCTTGTCCGGTGTGTATGATAAACATCTGTCAAACAATGTTGTTATGTTTATGAAATCCATCTGTCAAACAGTATCAAATTGTGTTTGTGAACCAATGTGAAAAGTTAAAATGTTTAGTGACAGTGATATTGGAGATATATTATTAATAACTGCTGGAGCTATAGCAGTTTCAGAAACCCAGCAAAAAGAAAAAAAGAAGATCCAGATGAATGTGGGTTCGAGCTTGGGTGCAGCGCCGTAAAATGGAAGGATGTTGCGAACAACTTCTGAAGGAATTGCGTTCTGAAGAACCTTCGCTGCATAAAAACTTCTTGCGCATGGGTTCAAATGACTTCGATTACTTGGTAATTTGCTTACAATATTCAGCATATTAACATTAAATATATGTTCATGTTTTTCACATAAAGCTGAATCTAGTGGCGCCGATTATAACAAAGAAAACCACACATTTGCGGGAACCAATATCTGCGTCTGAAAGATTAGCTCTGACTTTGCCGTATTTGGCGACTGGCGAAAGTTTCTCGTCGCTGCAATATGTTTTTAGGATTCCCCCATGCACGATATCGGGTATTGTGCCAGAAGTGTGCGATGCTATTTACAATGTTTTAAAACCAGACTTTATGAAGGTAACAGCATTTTTAGCTGCAATGTTTCAATTACGTCTTTTTTTTAATAAAAGGTTCCGTCGAACGAAGAGGAGTGGAAAAGCGTTGCAGATGAGTTTCTGGAAAAATGGAATTTTCCAAACTGCCTTGGTGCCGTAGATGGCAAGCACGTGGTGATGGTGGCTCCTAAGAATTCAGGAAGCGTATTTTATAATTATAAAGGTTATGCAAAATGTATACAAAAATAATTGACAAATTAATTAATCTTATTTTTTTCTATTTGGCAGGCACACATAGTATTGTGCTCATGGGCATTGCCGATGCGTTATATAAATTTATTTACATAGACGTAGGAACAAATGGTCGAGTTTCTGATGGGGGCGTTTTCCGGAGAACTGCATTTTATGATGCGCTACAAAACAATTCTCTCCATCTTCCTCAACCTGTGCCATTGCCCGAAAGGTCAAAATGCATGCTGTTTGTCCTAGTGGCTGATGATGCATTTTCTGCAAGCACAAATCTTTTGAAACCCTTCAATAAGAACAGGCTTGATGGTATTCAACGCATCTTTAATTATCGCCTATCGAGAGCACGACGCGTTGTAGAGAATGCATTTGGCATATTGTCAGCACGATTTCGCATTTTCCGCAGCCCAATACAGCTTAATCCCGAAAAAGTAAGAAAAATAACCACTGCTTGTTGTGCATTACACAATTTTTTAATGATGAGGAACGCAAGAACTTACTTGACGTCTTCATTGGTTGATCGTGATAATGCCGATGGTAGCATTACTCCAGGAGAATGGCGGAATGATGCAATTGACTCATCTTTACATCCTCTCACAAGACAACGTTCTTACAACAGCGAAACAATAGCCGAAATTAAGAACGAATTCAGCCAGTACTTCATAAATCAAGGAGAAATACCTTTTCAATATCAACAAATATAACTGAATTGCTGTCTATTTCTTAAAATAATATTTGTCCATTTGAAGTATATTTTTATTATTATTAAAAAAATAAAGGCACATTCTTTGGCAATCTTAAGATTAATGTTTGGTAAAAAAAACTAAAAATCAGGCACATTCATTGGCAATCTTAAAATTAATGTTTGATAAAAAACAATTATAGCAAATTCGTTGGCAATATTAATATTATGAAAATTATCACATTCATCGTTGAACTTTCAATTAAGAAGCTGGTTCAAATTCTCTTGGAACTCTGTCGCTGGATTTTGTTTTTGTTTGAGCTCACTTAATTCTTTAAACAAAAAACCTCCAAGACTTCTTCTTATGTTTGCAGCATCGCCTTCATTCAAGGCATTGAGCTCACTGACCATGTAGCGTCCGAATTCCTCATTTGGGTTTAATGATTTGCGCCTGTCCTTAATAGTTTGGACAACATCACAAAATGTTGCCATGACATTTGTCGTTGTCTTGTTCGACGGGGGCGCAGATGATAGGGCTGATTCTGTAAGAAAAAGGTTTTCCGATAACAACAATATTAACAATTAATGAATGCATTCTCATTAGTTTACCTTCGCTTTCAGATGGAATATATAAATTTGTTGTTGTTGGTTGCCGCTGGCTAACCTCTGCACGTCCAACAAAAGCCATGGAGTCGAAATATTTCCACTTTGGCGCATTGTCTGCACCTTGTCCAGATTTTGTTTTTTTGTTGAGGTAGCCCCGGTACTGAATCCTCAAATTCGACTTTTTTGTGCAAACTTCTTCCGTTCTAATATTTAGCATACCGCCAATCTCAATCCATGCACTATCCCGCATGGGTTTATTATGGTAGTCAGCACTTAATGCATTCCAAATGCAAGGATGGCACTCCACTTCGCTGATCAATTTAAATATATCTTCTTCGCTCCAGTCATGCGTCATCTTCTTCCTTTTGTCTTTTTTTGGCAAATGATGGGGGCGATTCAATAACTGCTGCATCGTTGTCGTCCATTTTCTTTCAGAAAAATATGCTTTATAATTAAGAATTACGGAAGCGCGTTATTTACTTACCAATCTGTCAAACGAATTGACCAGTATTGCCATTTCAATGTATTTATTTTTTTATATGTTAAGCACTGTCAAAAATAACTGTTGGCAACCCACGTTTCTACAATTGAGGGGCCTAGATTCAAAAATGGTCAAGTCCACTTTTCACTTTTTTCAATAAAACCAAAAAAACTAATACACAGCATTTAAGTTTTCAAAATTCAAGAAGAAAATAGTAGTTATGATTGTCGTCGAATGTTCAATTTGCATACCACTTTTTGGCGATTTTTTCTGATAAATTACCGGTTTTATCGTTAAAAATTGATTGGACTTGACTAGTTTTGAAACTCAATATAGTGACTTGACCACGTTTGAAACTAAAACCGTTGGACTTGACCAGTTTTGATTCAATAATGATGGACTTGGTCAAATTTGAAAATGAATTATTGATTATGACGAGTTATGACAGTAAATAATGTTAATAATGTTACATACTGATAAACGGTATTAATATTCGAGGAATTTTATTGTTAGAGAAACAATTACAATTTTAGTGTTTTCTCATCCTAATTTAACTTTTAAAAACAAGATATTGTTCATTTTAAAACTGAATAAATGGACTTGACCACTTTTGAAACTAAACTCGCTGGACTTGACCAGTTTTGATTTTCATTACTTGTAAAAATTACCAATTACAATGAAAAATAAAGATAAAAATTGTTTTTCAACCTAAGACTTCGTAGACAGTTAGAAAAACAAAATATTTTTTTTTTGGCGGCATATCTCGAGTTTTTATTTTTTTGGACTTGACCACTTTTGAATCTAGGCCCCTCAATTATTTGTCGCTGTTTGTTCCGCCAAAAATATTACGAGAACAAACAAAATATCGAGCCAAATATTTGTTGCGACGTGCTGATAAAGTGTTTACACTATCCAAAGCTTTCTTCACAAACAAAGATTTTGTTAGCCAACAAACAGTCGAAAAATATTTGGTGGCTAACAAATTCGAGTGTTTACACTAGGACAAACAAAATTTTAATGATTTTGAACAAATATTAGCATAGTATAAACGCACCTTTAGACATGTAATGACAAAAATGTAAAATAAAATTAACAAAAACAAAAATCAGCTCCTACGCTGTAGCTCACAAATCTTTCGTTATTATAATGGCTCTCTTTAAGTTGATAAAATATTTTTTTTCTTTTCGTAATCAGTTGTCTTTGATATTTAATAGATCCTAACGTGTAATGATGACATTCATCAGGGTCACAAAAACAACTAAGTGACTTCATTGTAATCTGGTTTGGAAAATAAGCAGAGGCAGTCACCTGATGCACCATTAGCGTTCCCTTGAAAGCGACAAATTCAGAGGACTTGTCGTTGAATGTGGAGTTCATTTCCTCTATCTCATGTTCTTCGATAACATATGCTCGAATGCCTTGACATCTCTCTTGGATGACTGCAACAAAGTCTTTTAAATTGGAAATGTCTCCTCCTGTAGCAATCACTTGATCGGCGGTCCGTTTACATGTAGCCCCAACGCCAGTCCTCCAACCCCAACGAGTCCTCCAACCCCAACCAGTCCTCTGGTGCAATTTTAGACAGCGGACTGACGCCAAAAGACTGACGAAAATAACATTAATTTGAAGTTATATTTGAAACCTAAGTTTCTATATGCGTTTCTATTTGTAAGCTCATTGTGGTTTTCCTAATCACATATAACCGCGTTTAAATTAAAATAAAACTTAGGCACATAAGGAAATATAGACTCACCACAATACTGACAAGTTGACTGGACCAGCACGAGCACACGCGACAAAAACTTTTCTAGCACTGGCGTTGTAATGGCTGCCGTAAAGATAACGCGCTCTGCACCTAACTTCAGTATCGTCGTTCAAAAATGTGTGCAAAGTTGGTTGTGGTTCGTTTAAATTTCGCGGAATTTTTAATCTTAACATTGCACAACGGACTGACAGGTGAACGCTATGACAAAATTTGTTACTTTTTTTAAGCTATCTAATTTAAGATTACATGACTAAACCTGCGAAATATATTTTTTAAATATGTTACAGAATGTAGTCAAATAATAATATTTACAAACAAATGAGGCATATTTTTATAATACGATCACTGTTTTCAGCGATTTTGTGTTTGTGACATGCCAAAGGACTTACGTTTTGAGTATATTTTGTATAATTTTAAATACTAGTTTTTGTTTTACGGGATTGAAAGTGACTGTTCACGTAGAGAGGATTTGGCTTGTTAATAATATATTGTAATCTAAACAAAGTACATTTAAGTTTCCTATTTATTGACCGGTGACAGCGAGTTGGTCTACTTTTTGATTTTCACCCGTATGTATATTTATCAATAATCTGTAACAAATCCCAAAACATAAAAATAATTTAATTAAAAAATTTAACGATTGCAACATCCGACCGGGTCTAGAACCTACACCCCAACCAATGCTACCATCACCTCTACCGACTCAGCTACCTAACCTGTTATTCGAGCGGCATTTAATAACATATGTATATGTATAGACACTAAGTTTTTATTTTAAGAACAGGCAATTCCACCATGGGTTTCTTCTTCTCTCTGTTATTATCCGTTTGCCATGCGTTGTCGTATTTGTGGCCATTATGGCGCATACTACTAAACATCTATTAACAGTTAGACAAATCTAGTTGGAGTATTCTAACGTTATCGTATTTGTTTCGCAATTTTAAAACATACTGTTTGCGTCAAAATAAAGTGTGTACCATTGTTAAATATGTTTTCAAATACATATATTTTAATGTTAAACAGTGAATGTTCGAACTTCGATTGGATTTCTATGAACACATTATTAAATGTTACACTGGAAAATAAAAAGAAATAGTTTTTGTGGAGAAGGCTATTTTGCTATTGCACTTTCTTTTTTCTTACATCTGCTTTAACATTATAATATAATAATTGTTTTGTAAACAGAGCGGTTAATTAATTGTAATTAATTATAAACAGACCCACGACGACCTGCTTGTTTGAATGCTGGCATTAAAATAAATCAAGTAATATTTAGCTCACTAAAATAATTGTTTTTGTTTTGTCATAAACAGAGCGACGACAAAAAGTTTTGAATAGTATAAAAGTTTGGAATAGTATCCTTATTGTACTCTTTTTCCGCTCTCATGTAGAGAGTCTGAGTAAAAGAGCATAAACGAGTCTTACTCTCTTTACGTTATTACACAAAACAATACATTAAGCATAAATGCTTCACAAGCCATCAAAGTTTCACATCAAATTATAAATGGACCAAGTTATGACAACAAGAGAGTAGTAATACGTTGTGAATCATTCGCCAGATGTCGCCAGTGTTTTTGAGTCATATGTACAATTCGTCCCATGAGTTCTCTATACTATTCAATACTCTTTGGCGACGACGATCTGCTTGTTTGTTCGCTGCCACTACATCAATAACATCATACTTATTTTCAGGCAGAGACTATTGTTGTACAACAACCACCAATACCAAAAATTGGTTGCTGCAAGTGCCAAATACATATTTACTGCCTTCCGAATTTTGAAGGTTGGCAGTCGAGCTGCAAGTCGATGAAGTTTGTATTAGTGAAAAAGTGTGAGTGCATTGAGTTTTTCGAACTTGCACTTGTATGTGTAAACGGGGGTAACGCAGTGCTTCATTTTCACTGTGAGGCAAACTTGTGACATATTTCAATTATTTGATCATTGGTTAGTATTTGTTGCACATGTTTGTGGAATATTTATTATTTTGGTGGTCAGAGCAGGGATCGCCCAGGATCTCAAGTACAAGAGGCGCACACACTACCCATTGCACCACCGATGGCCACAAAGTGAGTCAACACCAACGAATATTCTCAATTTCTAATAATCACGAAAAGTATGTTAGGACAACCCAGGTTTGTCCCTTAGTGATAACATACAAATAATAATGTGTCAACACGATTACCGAAATGTTTCTCATATTTCGTATCAAAACTGAGTCAACACTTGCAACCTTAGTTATTTGCAAGGCCATCCTGTTGGATTTCTCGTTACTTCTGATCTGATTTTGTTCAAGTGAAAGCCGACTTGGCAGAGATTAGTCAGTGGTTTAATAATAAGTGGCATTACAAAAATGTGGACAGGAATTTATTTCGAAACTCGGAAAATCATAATAGATTTGCGATAAAAATGGAAAATCTTACCGCATAATATATAAATTTGCGGGAAGGCATCTCAACTGCGATAAACAAAAATATTTCGAAAATTTTAAAATATGTAGTTGAATATTTCCAGCGATCGGGTTATCCAAAACTGCTAGGCGAAAGAGATACGAGGAAATAGTTTCCACATTGATGAAAAATTCTGGAACTAACACGTATGTAAGTTTCATTACAATTAAACGAATTTTGCATAAACGCGTATTTTCTTACCAACGTGGAAGAAAACATCTCTTAATTTCGAAGGCAATTAAACGAAAGCGTCTAAACTACGCATAAAAATATGAAAAATAAAGATTATTTATAGGAAAACTATTTTTTCCGAATAAATGTGAATTTAAGATATTTGGAGGGCAAAATCACAGAAAATTTTAGAGAAATCTAAATGAGGACATTGATGACCAAAATCTTCAACATCGCTCCTGCATGGTGTGGGGGTGTTTTTCAGCATCGGCAGTTGGAAATCTTGTTGTTTTATTTAAACAACAATGAGTAGACACTAAAGCATAGAACGAGTCAGCTTGATTTCTTAACAAACAAAACATTTCAAAATACGTACAGTACTTGTAAACATTTTTTACTACACATCTTCCCTAAAACATAACAACAGCCAAAGCAACCTAAAATTGACGAATGATTACTCGTTTTTGAGGGAATGTTACGAAGTTGTTGATTCACAGCAAATCATCAACTCACAAGTGTATCAAACTAACATCTATGTTATAGTGCTCATGTTGTTTATGCAAGGTCTATCCTCGCGCTACAAGCTATAATAACATGAACACTGTTCTATTGCACTTGCTACCTTCTGTGTCAGTGTGGCAATGAAACATTGAAGGAACGCGGATAGCAAAACATCGCTCTCTGTGTAGTAATTGATGTGCCTGTGTATGTATTAATTTTTATACGTTTTTTAAATGCTTATATGCTATTTCATAGAACTTTCTTTCCTTTTATAATATTTTAAGTCTATTTTATGGATAAATGAATTGAAAATGTGATATACATTTGTACTTATATATTTATTTTTGTATTTAATACCAGAACTACGTGAATTGTTTTGATTAGTTTTTTATTGGTACTATTTTTCTTTTGAAGTATTCCAAGTTTTTTTTATGTTTTAAGTTTAAAGATGTTTGTAGTTAACCACATTAAATAATAAATTAATATTTATATTACTTCTACATTAAAGAAATCTTTTTTTCCATTATGTTTACTACATCAAAATAGCTTAATAACTTTGCAAAGAATATACATATGTTTGTATATAACAGCAGAAATGTTGTATAATGCTTAATTTAAAACAACACAACAGTTGCTATTGCTTTCCACAATATTCTACTACTTGTGCTTTGTTACTGTGATACACATATGTTATCTGCAAGCGCTACAAGCTATCATAACATTGATAATATTCTACTGCACTCGCTGCCAACTGACAGTGTGGCGCTGAAACGATGAAGGAAAGAAAGAGCGCAATGCCACACAAGCATGCTCTCGAATGATTCGATTACACTTCTCTCAACGCAGCATGTGGTTGATCGTTGTATACCGCGTGTTTTGTAGTTTTTTTTGTTGCTTTGATTGAAGTTCTACGTTGTATGTTCAAATCGTTCCTCAGTAGTAACTGCTTAAACATTAGTTGTGAATGTTAGGCAGCACTTGAAATGGGAACGAGTCATTTGAAACTGATTCAACTCAGCTTGTTCCAGATGTTTAGTAAACACGCATGTATTGCTGCTTTTGCAGAAAAATGTTGCACCCAATGCAGCTAAGATAGGGTTGACTGATAATTGGGTATACCAGGAAGATAAACCCCGTAATCAGTCACCACTATTAGCTAATGAATTGCTGTTATATGTATATGTACATATGACCCAAAAGGTACTGAACCACGTTTGTTACATATGTTTTGAAATTTATTTGAGTGTTAACAAAATACAAAATTAATTGAACTGTTTATATTTTCTAAAAACGGGATTGGACCTTTATCACTTTATGCAAAATAACAACGAAAATCTGACGAGTACAAAAGATACATGAATACAACAATCTGACAACTACAAAAAATACAAATAATATTTGTCGCGTCAAACGAAAAATTATTCATAAATAAATTATTTCAAATTTTTTTTGTTTTCCTTTGGTTTCAATAACAGCTTGGAATATCTTCACCATTGATTTAACTACATATATAATGTTATTTTATAATCTCTTTTTTGTAGAAATAACACACGAATTGTTTCTCTGTAATTAACAAAGATTTTATTATTATTTATCAATATCTTACAAAAAATAAGCTAATTCTTAATTATACCTGTAATTAACAAAGAAACAACATTCGATGTTCTTATTCACACTGCTGTTTCTTGGTTTTACAAGTTTACAATCTTCTTATAGTACTGTGTTCTGAGTGACTCCGTCATACTCATTGCCATGTGAAATTGTAACTGTCTCTCCTACAATTGTTTTGAGTTACCGACCTGTCACACAAAAATGCACTCAAAGAAAAAAAGAGTATACTCTCGTTACATCTCCCCCCCTAAGAGAAAAGTTTTGGTATAAAAGCAAAACCACATGAATTCATGGCTAAGTGTCGTCACTACTTTTTTTAATCTGCTGTATTTGGCGTTGGAATTAGTTTAGAGATATGAAACAAATTTGATTCTGATCTTTTGTGTCCTGTGTCAATCTTATACATTGACTTTGATACTTTCTCTGAAATCTTGTAAGGTCCAATCATTAATTCGTCTAAGTTTTTCCTATTTAGCCGATTACCATTTTCAACATATACTACCAAGTCTCCAACATTAAAGTCGTAATCTTTTCTGTTCTTATCATATAATTTCTTATTGTAATTATGGTATTTGTTACTGTTTTCGAACGCAATAGCCCTATCATGTTCCAGATCATTATTTTCTCTCTTTTTTCGTAACTCCTTTGGTAATATTGATGTGTCTTCGCCTTGTAACAAATATTTTGGACTGAACTTAGTGACTGTGTGTTCAGTTTCATTGTATTTTTCTACACAGTTATGTGCTATAGTTGTCCATGCACATTTGTTTTCTTTCTCATTTATCGCACATCTGATTTTATTTACTAAAGTTTGATTGAGTCTCTCATTCAAGCCGTTGGAGAATGGTGTATTGACTGCTGTGAAAATCAAGTTTATTTTTTTCTCTTCTAGATATTTTTTGAATTCTTTGGAATTTATTCCAGAATATTGATCTGTTAAAATCATCTCTATATTATGCTCGCTGAGAGTGTTCTCTGTTAACTTAATAAAGTCACTTGCGTTTTGTGTTTTTGATGTTAATATGTAAGCAAATCTTGTAAAGTGGTCTACTAGGAGATGCAAATATTTTTTTGTGGATCGTGATCCACCGAATCCACCTATTGTATCTATGGAAACTATTTGAAAAGGTTTTCCTGCGGGTCCAAGATGTGACAATAGACCAATATTATCTTGCCTTCTTGACTTATTTTTTATACAAATATTACAATTTCTGCAGGTTTTTCCTATATTTTTCGAAATATTTTTCGCTGTATAGTATCGTAATATCTTGCTTTGCATTTGGTTTATGCCGACGTGGCAAAAACTTTTGTGAACATTTTCTATAAGTTTTCTACAAAACTCTTCTGACAATACAATCTTTTCATGATTTCTTACTTTTTTATAATACAGGTTGTCTTTAAAGATTAAGTTACCTACACTATCTTTTAAATTTTTGTTTTCTTGTTGATCTTTTAAAATGTCTTCTATCGTTATTAAATTCACAATTTTTAATTCATCATCTTCGTTTTCATAAGACTCTAATACTGGATTTCTGCTCAAACAGTCTGCATCTAAATTATCCTTACCTGGACGGTATATTATTTTAAAATCATATTGTGATAAATAGTAGGTTAGATCACCTAATTCTTCATCTGTTCTAGCTTTGATATTCATTTTTTCTAGTGGCTTGTGATCTGAGAATACTTTGAATGATCTACCTATCAGCCAGTGTTGCCAGTACTTTAATGATTCTTTAATTGCCAAGCATTCTAAATAGATAGCTTTCTTTCTTTTTTGCGATTCATTCAGTTTCTTTGAAAAATACGCTACAGGTTTCTCGATTTTTTCATTTGGCTGTGGTTGTTTTAAAACAGCTCCTATACCTTGCAAGCTTGCATCAGTATATATATGTATTGGCAGGTCTGGATCAAAAATAGTCAATATTGGTTGAGTGCAGAGAAAGTGTTTCATGTATTCAAAAGTTCTCTGACACTCTTCAGACCAAATGAATGTTTGTCCTTTTCTTAGTAAATTATGCAGTGGTTCTAATATGAGTGAAATTTTCGGTACATATTCATTGTAAAAATTTATTTTCCCTAAGAACTGTCTTATGTTTTTTTGATTCTTTGGTACAGGGAAATTTTGTATCGAAATTAGATTATATTTTATTGGAGATATTGAGTTGTGCTTTATAATATGACCTAGATATTGTACAGAATCTAATGCAAATGTGCATTTAGAGAGTTTTAATCTGAAACCTTCCGTCATTATTGCTTCTAGTAATTGTGACAGATGATTAATATGGTCTTCGAAAGATTTCGAAAATATTAATATATCATCAATGTAGTTTACTGTAAAATTAGATAGTTTATGTTTCCTTATAATATTACTTAATATTCTCTGAAATATAGCCGGTGACGTCTTTAAGCCAAATGGTAAACAAGTCCATTGGAAATGACCTTCTTGGGTTACAAATCCCGTTTTCCTTCTGTCTTCGATTCGCAATGGAATAGACCAAAATGCAGAGTTTATGTCAAGTTTCGAAAAATATTTGCAGTTTCTTGTTTTTACTACTAAATCTTCAATTAATGGGAAAGGTTGCGATTGAGGAACCATTATTTTATTCAGGTCTCTAAAATCTATGCATAACCTTGATCTTTTGTTTTCATCTCTTTTATATGCTAACGTTACTGGAGCAGCAAAAGGACTGTATGATTCTTCTATTAGATTTCTTTTTAGTAGATTTGATATCTGTTCCTCTATTTCTTTTTTATCTTCAATTGTGCATCTATATGGTCTTTTACTGCAATATTTATCTACGATGAGATCTATTCTGGCTTCGTAATCTTTTACCCTGCCTATATCATATCTATCTTTTGCAAATATATTTTTATATCTCTCAATTAGATTCTTTATGATCGTCCCTTCATGATGATTTAAGTGGTTTCCTGAGACATCAAAATTGTCTACATTCACATGTTCATTGAAGTTTGTTTTATATTCTTGTTTGTCCGCAGTATCAGAAATTTTCTGCTCTATCTCTAATTCTTCATTTTGTATCAATTTAAATTTCTTAATGACATCTAATCCTATTAGAAAGTCGTCTTTGAAATTTTCATTATCGTATATAAATACATCTATATTTTCTTCTATATTCAATATTTTTGCTTTTATTGTTATCAATCCATCTGTTTTATTCACACCATTAATTGTTTTTAAGTTAGCTTTGTACTTGTTTTTGCTTGATTTCAAATTTATTAGTTTTTGATTAATAAGTGAAACATTTGAACCCGGATCATAGATAGCGGATACCTCTAAAGTATCGTTTAATATTATCTTTAGTCTAATTAATGGTGGAAATATTAGTTTTTTGGATCGGTATCGCTTAGTTCTACTTCTAATACGGAATTGTTCACATGTTTCATTCTGTCTTCTTTATCCTTAAACCAGCATTCTGCTTCAGGATGAAAGCGTGTACCTTTACCTTTATTTTTACAAATTTCACATGGTGTCTTTTCTGACTTTTCTTTGTTAGTATAATTTTTGTTATATTTTTTTGTTTCCAAATTTTTCCTGTAAACCAGGTGTTCTAATTTACCTATTTCGTTGTACAGGTCTTCGGTTTTCTTCAATTTTCCCCGATCAATCCTATCAGCTACGAAATTTGGCAAGCCTATCGCAATTAAATCTATTAATGTTCCATCATCAATGGATTTTCTTACTTCTAGTAGAAGTTTTTCCTTTCTAATTGCATAGTCTAATAAAGAGCCTGACTGATATTTAAATTGGAGTGCATACCTTATCGAAGCCCAACATGTGTTAGCAAATGTATCACAGAAACTTGTTTTCCAATCTTCCCATTTTGCTTGAATAGTCAGCTTTAACAATGTACAACCATACCAATCTGCAGCACCTTTTTCCATAAATGATTTTAAAATTTCAATTTTTTTCTCATCTCCAGTTACATCAAATCGTTCGCACTCTTTTTCAAAACTTGTTATCCATTGATCCATGTTTGAATTTTTCCCATTAAATTTTTCAATTGTAAATTCTTTAGCTATCTTGCCAATGTTCTTTTCTTCAGATTTGTCTTGGCTTTTTTCAAGTAATTTTTCTAGCAATTGTATTAATGGTTGTTCTGAAGTGTTGTTAATATCACTTGCTTGTGTGCAAATTTCTTCTTCTAAAAACACGTCACCAAACTGTAAATTTCCCCCTTCATCCAAATAAGTTGCAGTAATTTCATCATTTAATTTAATCCACACCTTCCTTGTTTGGCCTCTTTTAGTTAGCGTTTTCTTTACCTTAGCAAATGCTGATGTCTTCGTTATTGCCGCATGCCCTTGTGCATTTAAGCAATTATTCGGCATCGTATAATTCCGGCCGTCCGGTGTACCAATTGAGGTTATACACAGCACGTTTGTTTTCGGGTCCTCTGCAGCAGAGCGCATCTTGAAAGTGAATTGCAGCATTTCCATAGTGCTTCTAAACGAGAATGTTGTTTTATAATGTTATTTTATAATCTCTTTTTTTGTAGAAATAACACACGAATTGTTTCTCTGTAATTAACAAAGATTTTATTATTATTTATCAATATCTTACAAAAAATAAGCTAATTCTTAATTATACCTGTAATTAACAAAGAAACAGCATTCGATGTTCTTATTCACACTGCTGTTTCTTGGTTTTACAAGTTTACAATCTTCTTATAGTACTGTGTTCTGAGTGACTCCGTCATACTCATTGCCATGTGAAATTGTAACTGTCTCTCCTACAATTGTTTTGAGTTACCGACCTGTCACACAAAAATGCACTCAAAGAAAAAAAGAGTATACTCTCGTTACACATATATTTTCAGTTATATCGGGTGAAATTTTTTGCCATTCTTCGATTATAACGGATTTGACAGATTCTCTGTTATTCACTCTTTCTAATTGCGCGATCAAGGTGCTCCCACAAATATTCGATCGGATTGAGGTCCTGCGCCTGTGGTAGATGATCCAATTGTTTAGGTGGGTGGTATAGTAACTATTCCTTAAATCATTTTGATATGCGCTTGAGATCATTATCTTGTTGACAGATCAAAGTCCTTTCCAAGCACAACATTTCGGCACTGGGAGACAAGTTGTCTCTCAAAATAAAAAGATATTCTGTTTTAGTCATCGTAGTTTCAATAAATACTAATTTACCGACTCCACTCGCTGTCATGCAATTCCAAACTGTTACCGGACACCCGCCGTACTTTATTGGGCACCGTTTTTTATGGTATTCGAGAACATCGAAACACATTCAATAACTTCACTGCACTTGCTCAACGTGTTTTAAATAGAAAACTGAAGTTCCGCTACTTGCTTGCCATGTGTGTATGTATCGACCGAACAAATCGTAACTTCTCGAAAAATTGCTCACTGTTCGAATACTTGCTCGCTTCTCGAAAACCTGCTCACTTCTTGAGACAATGTCTCAACTCTCTGAGTTCTCTGTTGCAGTGTTTAATATAACGGGTTTTTCAACAGAGACGCTACAAAAGTAAATCAATAGGGACAGCAAACGACGCCATATTTTTTCCCGCTCTTTTGACATTTCTCTTCAGTAAGGTTTGCCATTTCATCATGGAAAGATACACGAGCCAACAGCAAGTCAAAATTATTAAAATTTACTACCGAAATTTGGAGTCAGTCGCCTCAACTTTAAGAGCGCTACGTCCAATTTATGGTCGTCATAATCGTCCTACCAGATTAACAATTGAGCGTCTAGTGGAAAAATTTGAATCCACAGGCACAGTACAAAATGTTCCCGTGCCAGTGAGACAAAGAAGTGCCCGTAGTGTCGAGAAAATTGCTGCCGCTGAGGCTTCAGTTCAAGAAAGCCCAAATGTGTCTCTCACACGTCGTTCTCAAGCGTTGGGCATCTCTGTGAAGTCGTTGTGGCGAATTTTGCGAAAAGATCTTGGCCTACATCCTTACAAGATCAAATTGACGCAAGAACTGAAGCCGCTTGACCACCATAAGCGTCGTATGTTCGTGAATTGGGCTGAGCAACAACTTGAAAATGATTCGGATTTTCATCTGAAAATCATCTTCAGCGATGAGGCTCATTTCTGGCTGAATGGCTTCGTCAATAAGCAAAATATGCGCTATTGGTCAGACAGCAATCCACACGAAATCCATGAGTCATCATTGTATC
The DNA here is from genome assembly GCA_963931995.1 of Phaonia tiefii. Classification (NCBI taxonomy): domain Eukaryota; kingdom Metazoa; phylum Arthropoda; class Insecta; order Diptera; family Muscidae; genus Phaonia; species Phaonia tiefii. Next base: position 140,676,722 of record OZ008370.1, read on the forward strand.
CCGAAAAAAATTATGGTTTGGTGCGGTTTATGGGCCGGCGGCGTCATTCGGCCGTACTTCTTCCGTGATGATCAAGACCGGCACATTACTGTGAATGCGAATCGCTACCTTTCAATGATAACCGAATATTTTTGGCCCCAATTGGATAATATAGACTTTGAGGACATGTGGTTCCAACAGGACGGCGCCACAAGCCACACAGCGAATGCCACAATCAATTTGTTGGAAACCAAGTTTGGTAAACGTGTTATCTCGTGAAATGGCCCAGTCGATTGGCCTCCTCGGTCGTGCGATTTAACGCCGTTGGATTATTCCCTGTGGGGCTACGTCAAGTCTATGGTCTATGCCAACAAGCCAGCGACGATTGATGAACTTCGTACGAATATCGAACGTGACATTGCAGCAGTATCGGCCGATTTATGCTTGAAAACCGTCGAAAATTGGGTTCAGCGTCTGGACTTCTGCAAGCATCCCCGTGGTGGCCATGCAAAAGAAATCGAGTTCCATACATAATGGCATCGAACGTACTTTCACAGGAATAAAGAATTTCATTGGTATCTAAAACCGGTTTTGTTTTATATAAAAAAAACTTTTGTAGCGCTCTTATTGAAAACCCCTTTACTTACATATTTGCTCGAATCAAGAACTTCAGTGTAGAGTTGTTGTTGGTGAAAATTGATGTGCGTCATTAAACGAATCGTTTTGTGTGCTATCACTGACGTTATCGTTTTGTTTTTAACAAATTCTCGCTTCAGTGTAACCGTTCAACGAGTGCAGTAGTATCGACAGTGTTACAAATGAATTCATGCAATACTTTATTAACTATTATGATATTAATGGGTTACGTCCTGTAACCCTGGCATTGGTTCCAGATGTTGCTGTAAAATCTACCGATACATATGTATATTAATTGCACTTTCAGCTGTGTACTTCCTAAAAATTTCTTACAATTAATCGTAGTTGGACTTCATTTACTATTTTCGGCCTCCCAGATTTTGGACGACCTTCCAAATTTTGGAACTTTTGAATTATTTTTTAACTGTGTTGACAGAACCAATTTCACGCAGCAATTCCCCTTCTTTTTGAAATTTTTATGTTTAAGTCTATGATGTTTATTTATCCATTATTTGAAAATGTAATTAAATGCACAAATTTTATACGGTAGCTACCTATCGCTGATAGCCAATTACAGAAAAAATAGAAAGATATGGGGAAAAAATAGCTGTAAAAAAATTGTACTATCCCTTAAATACAACTTTCAGCAGATTCACTTCTAACTATGAAGTTACTTTTGATTTAGCTATGCATTTTTTTTAGTTATAATATTTTTGTTGATATTTTATCATACGTAAATTGATAAAGGGTCCAAGGTCATTGTTAGAAAATATAGAGTTGAATGAATTATTATTTTTTAACATTCAAATAAATTTGAAGGCTCCACGAAATACCCGCTAAGGAAATAACGCGCAGGAAGTAGTACCCAATGAAATAAAATAAATTAAAGAAAAACATCCAAAAACAAAGAATAAAATAAAACCCAAACAAAAATGCAATTAACTCCAAGGCAAAATGAAAACAAAGATGAAAAAATGTCCTTGTAAAAATCCCATTTTCATACAATTTCATTGAAGATTATTTCATAAATAGGAAACCCCGATTTGAAAGCGAAATAACTTCGAAAAAAAAAATAAAATACTTCCCAAAAAATTTGGTTGTTTTTTCATATGAAATGAAATGTGTGAAAAAACATTGAATATTATTTCATTTCTCGTTTGGGGGTTATTTCCGTGGAGCCAATTTGAAAACAAATTTAAGCAACGTGTACACTAGGGTTATGACAAAATTTTAACAACATTTCTTCATCGCACCACGCTATGGGCAATGTTGTACTGATAATAAAAATCTTTTTTTTATGTCATTTTGGTGAAAAAAGTTCACCCACCGATTGCAATTTCTAAAACTCCCCCAAGACTTTTTTTTTTTGTAAATTTTTTTTTTTAATATTTTTTATTGTTTGTTTTCACATATGCATATGTATACAATGTATATTAAAGTATATGGTACTTTTATGGTATATATATGTTACATATTTCATATATTTTAAATAAATAGTAATATAATACTGATAAATAACTATGGTTTTCGGTAGAATGAAATGAATTTCAAGTTCAAAGTTCGACTAGTTTTAGATAATACAAAAATATCTTGCGCAATTTTGATAGCGCGTTCCGCGCATATATTACTGCGCTGCTGATTTGGAATTGCAAGTAAAAATTAAAACAATAAGGAAAACAACTAAAGTACACTTTTTTTTGCTTCAAAGAAAGCTACAATTCAAAATTTCATCGCGATCGGTGGGTGAACTTTTTTAACGATCGCGAAAAAGTAATATGTACATCATTTCTTAATATTTTTTCATGGTCTATAGTATAGTGGTCGGCAACCCATGGGTCGCGGCCCGGTAGTGGGCCGTGGGCCAATTGACACTGGGCCGCGCAAAGCTCTGTTCAAAAATCAAAACAACTTGTAAAAAAATCAAATATACCACAAGAAAAAAGATAAAACCCCAGCAAGTGTAAGTCTCTTGTACATAAGTGTTACATTGTTATTATTTGTCACTCATGCAGAGCAAAGAATTTTATTTCCACACACTCTCCCACGATTACACACTCCGCTAAAAAGTGAGCGAACATTTCAAACCGGTGTTTAAATTTATATATTTTAAATTAGCAACAGCGTAGATATTTCAGATTTGCTTACACAACAACTACGCATGTATACACAACAACTGAACGCTTGCAGCAACAGCGATTGTGCGAAAACCATTGCTGTGCTTAAATACTTAAGCAACAACCAAACGCATATTTACTTGAAGTAAATAATTTGTCTTCTCTTTTCCACAAGTTGTGGTTTGCTGTTTGCTTGTGTGGTCTGCTTAGTCACAGCTATGCAATAACTAATGAATTGTAATCTTCATTATTCGTGATACGATTTAAACCAAGAATGATAGAAAAATATTATGCACATGCGCAGAGAGATGGGAAAAGTTGCAGTTACAAAAAGTGTTACGTTAAACAGTTGATGACAACAAACCCGAATCTAAAGCCTCATAAAAGTTAAATTTCGCTCACTGGTTCACATATTTCTGGAGTATTAGCAAGCTCGAATAATACTACACCTCGCACTCCTAAGTATTTCTGTTTATTTCTGAGTGAAGTACAAATGTGAGACCGGCACAGTTACGCTGTAGCATTTGTGGACAGGAGGTATGTGTCGTTAGCATACTGTATGGTTAAATTTAGCCCACAAAATCGTAAAAATGAATACGAAACAGACGTCGTTAGAAAAATTCCTTGGGGCAAAGAAAAGGCCCAATGAAGAGTCTGAAGAAGCGCCTTCAACATCAAAGAAATGTACCACATATAAGAGAAAATACCAGGAGTCCTATTTAAAATATGGATTTATCGGGACAGGTGATTCCCACACACCAATACCGCTCTGCATAATATGCGGCGACCAGCTCTCTAATGAGGCAATGAAACCTTCAAAACTGCTTCGCCACTTAAATTCCAAGCACCCTGAACTAAAAGACAAGCCTCTGGAGTATTTTGAAAGAACTAAACAGGAATACAAAGCACAGAAGATATTTATGAGAGACACCACATCAATAAATGAGAATGCATTGAGAGCATCATATTTGGTGGCAAACCGTATTGCTAAGGCAAAAAAACCATTCAATATCGGTGAAGAATTGATTTTACCCTGCACTAAAGATATTTGCCGTGAACTTCTAGGAGAAGCTGCTGTGGAAAAGGTAGCACACGTGCCTTTATCGGCCAGAACTGTGACTAGGCGCATTGAGGAAATAGCCGAAGACATCGAGATACAGTTGTTGGAGAGGATTAATGCATCACCGTGGTACGCACTCCAGGTCGACGAATCTACAGACATTGCCAACAAGGCAATACTCCTTGTTTATGTGCGATATCTACATCAGGAGGATGTGCACGAGGATGTGTTATGTGCACTATCTTTGCCAACCAACACTACAGGAGCAGAACTGTTCAAGTCACTGGATGGTTATATATCAGGAAACCTAAAATGGTCCTTTTGTGTCGGCATATGCACAGACGGAGCTGCTGCCATGACCGGACGACTGTCTGGCTTGACTACTCGGATTAAGGATGTTGCAGCTGAGAGTAAATCGACGCATTGCATCATTCACAGAGAAATGCTTGCAAGCCGTAAAATATCACCGGAATTTAACAGCGTATTAAATGATGTTGTTAAAGTTATTAACCACATAAAAGCACACGCTCTTAACTCGCGCCTGTTTGAACAGCTTTGTGAGGATACGGATGCAGAACACAAATGCCTTCTCTTACACACAGAAATAAGATGGCTATCCAGAGGGAGATCACTAACAAGAGTGTTTGAATTACGAGAGCCATTGAAAATATTTCTCTTAGAAAAGAACTCACCGCTGGCAGCACATTTTAGTAACAAGGTATGGGTTGCAAAACTGGCTTACCTGTGTGACATATTCAATCTGCTCAATGAACTTAATCTGTCCCTTCAGGGTAAAATGACAACTGTTTTTAAGTTGGCAGACAAAGTAGCTGGTTTTAAAGCCAAGCTGGCGTTGTGGGCACGGCGCGTAAACCGAGGCGTTTTCGACATGTTTCCAACTTTGACGGAAACTTTAGGCGAGGTTGAGCCAGAGCAGTTATTCTCCCAGTTAGTGCAAGATCATTTGTCTCTACTTTTAAAAGAGTTTGAGCGCTACTTCCCAAACTCAAAAGATCCACGAACTGGCTATGAATGGATCCGCGACCCATTTGTCAATAAACCATGCGAATCTGGCATGCATGCTAAGGAAGAAGATCAACTGTTGGATATTGCAAATGACGGCAGCCTTAAAAAAATGTTCGAGACATCAACCCTGTCGGTGTTCTGGATTAGAGTCATGGCGGAATATCCTGAGATTGCCACCACAGCACTAAAATCTATATTGCCGTTTCCGACGACATATCTGTGTGAAGCGGGGTTTTCTGCAATGACAGCAACCAAAACAAAGCAAAGGAATAAACTGGACATAAGTAACACACTTCGGGTATCACTATCTCCTATCACTCCCCGATGGAACCATCTCGTTTCAATGAAACAAGCTCAGGGTTCTCATTGATTTAGCTTTAAGTTAAAATATTGAATCTGATTCAATTAAAATTTATAAAATCAAAACAAAAAATTAATAAAAAAAAACACATAAAACTTTAGTATTAAAACTTTTAAAGAAACTAGATAGTAAGAGTAATTGTCAATTCAATACACATATCTGCAAGATATCAAAATAAAACTAATTTCACTGTATTTAACGTTAAGCATTCTCAAAATTAATTGCTCTATCTTATTTTCTCTATCTTCCGTTGAACCTTAAAAATATATGAATTAAAAAGCAAAATCAAAAAAAATTTAAACTTCTGGAATAATCTTTAATTTTTATTAAATATTTTTTTTCGTCCTTAAAAATATATGAATTAAAAAGCAAAATAAAAAAAATCGGAAACTTCTGGAATAATCTTTCACTTTTATTATATTTTTTTTCGTTTTTCCCACAAACTAATTATAACTTTTGTACCATAATTGTAATTTGTATTGGGCAAATATTTTGCTATTAAATAAAAAAAAATATAAATTCTTAACACCCCCCTCCAAATGGGCCGCAATAAAATTATCAGTCTTTTTACCGGTCCGCAGCGATGAAAAGGTTGCCGACCACTGGTCTATACGGCTATGCGATGAAGAATTTTATATTTGCAAAAATTGCAAATAGTCATAACCCTAGTGTACACTTTCTTTTGACGCTCAGTGTTTCAACATTATTATTTTTACTGTTGTATGTTCTGATTTTGTGTGTGTGCGCGCGGCTCTTGGGGATGAGAACGTGGGTTCTCGATCTCTGCTCTGACCACCTTAAATTTCTTTCGACGGTGGTCACCTCGCTTAGTGACGGCGACACTATCGAGTATTTAGTCATGAAAACCTTCTCAAAATACTCCCAGTCAGTGAGCGCAAAACTAGAAAGCGCACTGCTCCACTGGTTGTGATGAAAAACGATTTTGGGGCAGAGTATGATATCCGTGGCCACTCGATCCGACAACGTTTTTCGTTAATAGACCCCAAAATAAAAAATAAATAAAATTTTTCGATAACTCGCTCAGTTATCGAGATATCGTGGGTTAAAGTTTTAAAAAATTAATAACTTTTTAACCAATTTACTCAATCAGAGCGGTACAACTCCTCAAAATAAGCCCAAATATTAAATAAATGTTATCGATAACTTATTTAGTTATCGAGATATCTGTGGCTGTAACGTTTTATATGTACTACTTTCAACAATTTTACTGGTAATTTTTTACCAATCCACTGAACAAAGAACAAAAAATTATTTAAAAAAAAATTTCCGCCCTTTTTTTTAAAATAATTTTTCGCCTGCGGCGCTTTGTATTAAAATGAGCCAAAGAGCAAAAAGACAAAAAAATTTACAATTTTTCCGCAGCATTCTGGAGGTTTGGAATTCCTACTTGGGATACCTTCAATATCTTCTAAAAATTGTCAAGCGTCTTCATTTAAATTTAACAAATCGTGAGTAGAGGCAATAATTGAAAAAATTTTCAAAAGTGGATGAATTCGTGGATGCTCTCCACACATCCATTTAAATGCGAATAGTTTTTATTTGAAGTGTTGTTTTTTAAATGAACTTTATTATAATTTCTCCAAATTTCACACGAACTTATTTTATTTTCACATAAATCTGCAACAGCATAAACTTGAAATATAATGCAAAGATCCCAACGTTTAATTTCATAGTTTTTCAATTTCAGTATTTCTTTCCGAAGTTTTACCTATCCGATATTAAATATCTCGATAACTACTACAGTTATCGATAAATTTTATTTAAATTTTCCGAATAATTTTGAAAGTTCTATAGAAAAAAATTATCTTTTTGACAAAACGGTGAAACAATACTTCGATAACTAAGCGAGTTATCAATAACTTTTAATTAATTTTTTCGACTTTCTTTCGAATGTTATACAAATAAAACTTATCGAAATGAGGGCCACGGAAATCGCACCCTTGGCAATATCTCGATAACTACTACAGCTATCGATAGATCTTATTTCAATTTTCCGAATAATTTTCGAAGTTCTAATTTTTCTAATTTTCAAATGTTGAGAAAAAGTTATCGATTTTTTAAAACTTTAACCTTCAATATCTCGATAACTAAGCGAGTTATTTTATTTTATTTAATTTTTCGGCTTTAATTTTTTCGGCTTATTTTGGGGTGTTCTAAAAAACAGTTATCGATATGAGGGGCCACGGATATCGTACTCTTGCCCCATTTTGTTTTAAACAGCTGTTTTTTTTACGGTAAAACATGTTTGGTGGACTGAAATATAGGAAGCTTTGAAACCTCAGCATACCTGAACGACACTTTAACTAAAATTTTAACGTGCCATTTTTTTAAACTAAAAATCGTTCGGTGAGCGATCGAACGTTCGGTGAGTGACGACAAATACAACGTAACGCTGGAAAATGGTATTTTGTAATTTCTAACACTTCTGCCTTTCAACGACAATTGGCATTGACAATTGGCATTGACAATTGTCGTTGACAACTATAAGTATGTAAGTATGTAATGTTGACCATGTTTACACTTCTAACGCGTATAATAAATAAAAATAATTTTATGAAATAGGTACATACATATTTTAATCTACTAATGTTTTATTTGTTTTAAGAGAACAGAATAAAGCTTTGGGATTTTGTAACAAAAATTGATATGCAGTTAATTTTATTTACATATGTAGGTACATACTTAAACAAAAATATATTTTTGGTGTTGGCTTACTTTTGTCGCTCATAGTATGTACATACTCCTACATACATACATACATACATTTTTACTTACGTTTCAGAACAGAAAATATAAACAGCTCGTCAGATACATCAAATTTTTCAAATTCCTTTTCAAATTGTGGAACCCCAATATTTTGTATTTGTTTTTTTTTCTAAAATATATTAGAATACATACTGCTGAAATTGTGGAACGTTCAAAAATTGATGCAACAAATATGTATGTATGTATGTATATTAAAGCACCGTTCGATTTCGTCAACATCCGATTGTTCCTACTGTTTTTGTCACTACCCAAAAGTTTAAAAATAGTAACATCAACATTGTTAGTGGCGCAACGCTTGTTGATAAATTGTTGCAAATCATCAATCAATCTTCATTTATTGTTGAAGGAATCCAAGTGTGTTCGGTGGCTGAGTGGTTTTGGGCGTCGATGACTGCGCGTTACGGCTGGAGTTCGATTCCTGGGTGGATGCAGTTCTTTTTTTTTTTTTAATTTGGTTGCTGTTACTCCTTACTATCGGTTTCTATTTCTTTTTGTTGTTTTTTTTTTTGACATTATTGCAAATATCTGAAGATTTTTGGCAGAGCTTGTAATTAATTAAAGTCAGTGTTTAAATTGCTGACAGTAAAATACATATGTATCAACAAGAGATAAAAATTTACTAAAACCTAAAAAACCATAAAATTTTGTCAAACGACGTCGGCTTTTGCTTCGCATACGAAAATGATCGAAAACTAAATAAAAGCAAACCGCAAACACACAAAATGATTTTTTCTAGATCGACTGCGGCGTATAGGTACACAATTTCTTGCCGACAGAATCAACCATTTGGTGAAAAATTACTAGCGGCTGTTTTACTTTAAGCAAATGTTCTGATAGCAAAATCAACAGTCAATACAACGACTGAAATCACTACAGGAACCATAGAGTAAATATGGGTAGAGAAAATCTTTCACTCACCAAATTTCTGACATTTGTCCTCGTGTGATGTATACGTTTGATGTTGACAATTATTGCTTTACTAATACCAGATAGAGGCAATGGTTCAAAACAACGAACAAAATAACAATAACGGCATTTCGTTTTGTGTGTTAAAATTAATGTGTTAAATACAACACAAATGTATGCTAACAATAACAGTCAATAAAAAGGTGTAAAACACATTTAAATTTCAGAGTTTATCACCAAAATTACATGAAAAATTAAAGCAAGAAGTTATTGTAATTCCACCTGGTGTATATCACTTTTCGTCAAACATCTCTCTATCACACCGACCGCATCACGAAGAGTGTGAAAGGAAACGTCAGATGAGACAAATGGCGGCTCTACTATAAATTTACTCTATGACAGGAACAGTATTGAAATTGGTGAATTATTTTCATTGCTAAACTGAGTTAGTTATGTTTTAGATTTAGCGTCTTCAGCCTGCGTTAATCGTTAAATTCTCTTTTGCACACCCTTCGTAAATCACGACCATTTACACTCTGCGGTCCACCCATGGGTTCTCTATCATCTAATCGGCTGTGCTGCTTCTTACTTGTATTCGTAATAATTAATTTTTCAAACAAGTATGTATGTCTGATTTTTATGTTGCTGATATTTATTAATCAAAGTCTCCGCGAATTCTTGTATCTACGCATTTTATTTAATGTTTTTCGATTTATTTCTATTCATATTAAGGGCACCTTAGACCGGCGGACCAGTCGGCCGACTATTTGTCAGGCCGACTTTTGTGTCGGGCATTGTTTCGCCGTAAACTAGCCGACTTTCCGGCCGACTTTCTGAAAATCAAACTAGTTTTGATTTTTGCCCGACTAGTCGGCCGACTTCACCTTACACCGGGAGATGAGTCGGCTCGACTCAAAAGTCGGCCCAACAAACCGCTGGTCTAAGGTGCCCTTTATACAAATAATCAGAAAATAATATACGCAAACGATGTTCTCCCTTCAAAAGCAGAAAAGGTGTGCAACAACATGGCAGAAATACGAAAGAGAGTAAAGAGAAACATCAAAAAACCTCTCAAATTCCCGTCTCGTGCGTGTTTGTTTACCCCTCTTGCTTCTTCCCACCTCTTGCCAGCGAACTCGAAAGTCTTGGGTGAAAGACACGGGTGAGACCATAGAGTAAATTTATAGTAGAGCCGCCATTTGTCTCATCTGACGTTTCCTTTCACACTCTTCGTGATGCGGTCGGTGTGATAGAGAGATGTTTGACGAAAAGTGATATACACCAGGTGGAATTACAATAACTTCTTTTTTTTCATGCCATTTTGGTGAAAAACTGTGAAATTTAAATGTGTTTTTTAAACTTTTTTATTGACTGTTATTGTTAGCATACATTTGTGTTGTATTTAACACATTAATTTTAACACACAAAACGAAATGCCGTTGTTGTTATTTTGAACCATTGCCTCTATCTGGTATTAGTAAAGCAATTCTTGTCAACATCAAACGTATACATCACACAAGGACAAATGTCAGAAATTTGGTGAGTGAAAGATTTTCTCTACCCATATTTACTCTATGGGTGAGACCCATAATCTAAAGGGTGTCTTATTACAACTGTGACTGCAAAAATGATTCAGACAAACTGAATCATTCGGAGAAAGATCGGCGTGAAGTTAACAAACCAAAAATAACAAACTAAATTCTTTTGAGAGAGAGACAGACTAAATTGCGAGAGAATGCTAGCCCTCTCTGAGAAATTGTAAAAATTCTCTTTTTAGTATTGCCAGGCAATAATGGTGTTCCATTAACTTAATTAGGTGGTATCACGGGGTTTTCATAGGAATTGCCATTTAATTAAATTTTTTCCGGAAATTTAATAAATATGGCACCACTAATAGAATTTTACAATTCTTTGTAAATAATTCCGAATTTTCTCTACGGCAAGGATAACAAACCAAAGTGATATTTCCAACAAACTAAAATCATCCCCTAAAGTGTAAACAAATATTATCAAAATAAATAAAGTTCAGTTTAATTAAAAAAAGTGCCGAAAAAGTGAATTAAAAACATTTTAAGTAAAATTAAAAATCGTGGTTGTGGTGCAGTGCATAAGTTTTACGCCAATTATATGTGAACAAATTTCCAGGAATGTACATTCTATGGACTCTGGAACGGTTATAGTACTTGGCGGATGATGAGGACTGAGACACAACGATGAACAACATTAATAAACACCCATAGAGACGCGAGAGCACGTCAGAAAAAAATTTTAGTAAAAAAAAGTTTTTTCTCAGTGACCACCAGATTCAAGGGAAATGGAACGATCATTATGAGAGGTGACACTTGGCGAATGATGAGGACTCGAAGCACCAACTACGGGCAACATATTTAGACTTTCAAAGAGGTGCGTGAGCGGTTCTGAAATAAAATTATCATATGAAAAATTTTTGATTATGGTTTTTTTTTCGGTGACCACCAGTTCCAAGTGAGCTGGAACGATGATTATGAGAGGTGATACTTGGAGAATGACAAGGAATAGACGCAGCAACTACGGGCAACATATTTAGACTTTCAAAGAGGTGCGTGAGCGGTTCCGATAAAAAATTCTCATATAAAAACTTTTTTATTTTGGTTTTTTTTTTTTCAGTGACCACCAGCTCCAAGTGACCTGGAACGATGATTATGAGAGGCGATACTTGGCGAATGATGAGGAATGGAAGCACCAACTACGGGCAACATAATAAGACTTCCAAAGCGGTGCGTGAACGGTTCTAAAAAAAAATCTCATATAAAAATTTTTTGATTATGGTTTTTTTTTTCAGTGACCACCAGTTCCAAGTGACCTGGAACGATGATTGTGAGTGGCTACACTTAGGCAGTGATGAGAACGCGAAGTGACAACTGCGGACAACATATTTAAATGTTCAAAGAGGTGCGTGAGCGGTTCTGAAAAAAAATTCTCATATAAAAACTTTTTTATTGTTTTTTTTTTAGTGACCACGAGTTCCAAGTGACCTGGAACGATGATTATGAGAGGTGATACTTGGCGAATGATGGGGAATGGAAGCACCAACTACGGGCAACATAATAACATTCGCCAAGTATCACCTCTCATAATCGGCATTCCAGGTCCCTTGGAGCTGGTGGTCACTGAACAAAAAAAAAAACAATAAATAAGTTTTTATATGAGAATTTTTTTTCAGAACCGCTCACGCACCTCTTTGAAAGTCTAATTATGTTGCCCGCAGTTGGTGCTTCCATTCTTCATCATTCGCCAAGTATCACCTCTCATAATCATCGTTCCAGATCCCTTGGAACTGGTGGTCACTGAAATAAAAAAATAATAAAGTTTTTATATGAGAATTATTTTTCAGAACCGCTCACGCACCTCTTTGAAACTCTAAATATGTTGCCCGTGGTTGGTGCTTCGAGTCCTCATCATTCGTCAAGTGTCACCTCTCATAATCATCGTTCCAGGTCCCTTGAAACTGGTGGTCACTAAGAAAAAACTAAAAAATTTTTTTTACTAAAATATTTTTCAGACGTGCTCTCGCGTCTCTATGGGTGTTTATTAATGTTGATCATAGTTGTGTCTCAGTCCTCATCATCCGCCATGTATAACCGTTCCAGAGTCCATAGAATGTACTTGCTTGAAAATGTTCCACATATGCACTGCACCACAACCACGATTTTTAATTTTACTTAAAATGTTTTTAATTCACTTTTTCCGCACTTTTTTTAATTAAACTGAACTTTATTTATTTTATTTATTGTTTACATTGTTTACACTTTAGGGGATGATTTTAGTTTGTTGGAAATGTCACTTTGGTTTGTTATCTTTGCCGCATAGAAAATTCGGAATTATTTACAAAGAATTGTCAAATTCTATTAGTGGTACCATATTTATTAAATTTACTGAAAAAATTTAATTAAATGGCAATTCCTTATGAAAACCCAGTGATACCACCTAATTAAGTTAATGGAACATCATTATTGCCTAGCGATACTAAAAAGAGGATTTTTACAAATTTAGTTTGTTATCTTTGGTTTGTTAACTTCCCGTGCGTCGGAGAAAGTTGAATTTCCACAGCCACGGTTGCCACAGTTGGTAATATCCAACCAAAATTGGTAACATTTCAACGGCTTGGTAAAATGGTAACATTTTATTAACTTTGGTAAACTTTTGAAATGAAATAATCACTATAAGATAAAGCATTTGATTTCATACTCCTGTTAGAAAATTTGACGAAATGTGATCTAAAATGTTACTTACAAACCAGAGGAAACATGAAGCAGTGGCAACACTTTTTGGGAGAATTAATCAAAATACGCGCTTGTCTTCGTTCGCACTAAATAACCAAATATAGTCGTCTCTTTCGCACTACCGAACTCTTTGTGCTTTGATTGGTCTGAATATAAAAATGTTGCACTTGTGCACTAAATAATTTTGCATTGCAATTGAAAGGCAATAAAATGCAAAGAAAGTGAAGATTATGTTGTGTTATGCCATATTTTATGTTTTGCTTTTGGATTTCTAAATCTTTATATTGGTGTATGATGATGAAAAAGCTTCTCAAAATACCGTTCGGAACCGGTGTCAAACCGTAGGTCCCAATCAGTGAGTATAAAACTCGAAAGAGCACAGCTCACTGGTTGTGTGAAACTTACCCCAATCCCTTCATGGGATGTAATGGGAAACCATTTATTACTTTTTTTTATTGATGTATGTATGTAATATTATTTTTTGTAACGAATTATTTTAAATAAACATTTAATGTTCTTAATAAAAAAAATTTTAAATTTGGTAATTTTTTTGGAAAATTCTGGTAATTAAAAAATTATCCCTGTGGCAACCGTGACCACAGCATGCCTCTAAGCAAATATTATTTAAAATTTAATAGAATCCAGTATAGCCATGTACTCAACATCTGGAAAAAAGTCGGTATTGATGTTTTTTCTTCTAAAACTTATGAACTTGATATTTTCTTCCATATTTTTGATGGGGCTTAACTCACAAAGTGCAAACATCCAACCACAGTTTGTCCGACTGCGATCACACAGATTATTTGGCGTTAAACTCCTCCGAAACGGCTGGACCGATTTGTATAAAATTTTGTGTGCTTATCGGGTAGGTTTCAAAATCGACCAGCATCTATTTTTGATACCCCTAAATGATAAGGGTGACCCGCCCCTATATAGAACACAGCTAGCGGCAGCTAATAGTCATAGAGTAATTTATTTTATATATGTACTTTCACCACTGTTCTGTTCGATTTTGGCCGCTTTTTATAATTCCACAACATTCCGGAGCGATTCAAATAAACCAGTGATTCCCACACACATCTTATTAGTCAGAGTTTACACTAGCAATAATTGCTTAGGCAATTGTTTACGATTCTCTTTTGAACTTGCCATTAGTGTTTACACTATGGCAATTCTTATTTTTATTACTACTGCTTCTGAGTCAGTTCTGACATTCGTATAAATCTGAGACATATGCAGACTATTCGTGTGAAATTTTTACGAATGAGTAAATGAAAAGAAATGTCAAATTATTCTGCAGCCGCCATTACTAAACATTTACGAATGAGAAGAACAAAACGAATTGCCGAGTAAGGGCAAGTATTTTCCCCATTCCTTTCCTCTTACTTTTCTCTCCAACAAACTCAACAATTGCCAAAACAATTATTGCCAATGCATCCACTGACTTACATTGTATGACTTGTGTATGAAGCAGAATGAAACGAAGTTCAATTTTATGATTTTAAAATATTACGCAGCATGACCCTCACAAATGCTGACCAGCAACTGGTTCCATTTTCATTGAAAAAATGTAAACAAAGCAAGAGCCGAAAGACCACGATCATACATATGTACATATGTATTTGAGGAGGTTCTTTTCTTACTTACTTATCCGGTCTCGGACAACCCCGAAGGGTCAGGGACCTTACAAAACGAAGATAACATATTTCGCCAACCGGTTCGATCTTTTGCTTTATTTCTCCAGTTGGCAATACTAAGTGTACGCAGGGATTCGTCAACCTGATCCCTCCAGCGGAGTCTTGGTCTTCCTATTTTTCGCCTTCCGTCGAGTTCGGTTTCGAAAACCCTTCGTGCTGGTTCGTCCTGATCCATTCTACTAGCCAGCGCTTGGAATATATTTTGAAATGTAATAATTCATCAAAAGTATAATATGTACAGAAATTGCTGACTGTGGTGATACATAAAACGTGTTTTGGTTACAAGTAAGCGACTATCGCTTGCTAAGTTGCAAAGAAAACGGCAATTTAGCGATGTAATTTTATTCAAAAATATGAATAAGTGTTGAAAACGGTAAAAGATATCAAAAAAATCTGTTTAAACTTAGTGAATACAATTCTCGTCTCAAGTTCTCGCTAAGTCTCCGCTAAGTGCTTCATACAAACCAAGCGAATATATAAGCAAGCGGTGTAACCAAACCACGCTTATAGTATCATTCTACATACATATGTATGTACTTATGTGCATACACATGTGCTCATACAATTAAGCCACATACAAATGGAATATGAAAAACCCCACCCAGGGAAGGGATTTTTTAATCTTAAATTGCAATTAGGCTTTTCGAAAACATTTTCCATCGGTAAACGGTCTGCCTTGTTTAACTAAATCCAAGCTTATTAAGCTTGATATAAGTATGTATGTATCATTTTTGTAGTATACAAAGTCACTTTGGTATTTTAGTTACATTTATTTAAGTACATACATATACTTATGTATCTCTGTCCGTTATAGGGTTGCCAGATGAGCTGTAATGGGCTGGAATTTCCAGATTTTCTATGTCAAGTCCAGTTACAAGCTATTCAATAATTTTTCCAGCTAAATATACATTTTGTAATAATATTTCAATAGGAAAGACTATACGTTTAGTTATTTATCTATTTCATTCTCAATAAGGTGATTTTTGAGTGCTAATTACTTTTAGCAAGCACTCAATCACACCCAAAGAGAGAAAATAATAGTACGCAGTATTTCCATATTGCCCCATCTCTGATTTGTGTGACCAATACTGATAATTTGACAATTGTTAACAGCTGATCGACAGCAAATGTAAATACAAAGTTTCACATTGCAAGCAAAACATTCGTTCAATAAACATGGAGAGCCAGAAGGAAGCTGGACCGTCTAGAATAATAAATTTTACAAGCTTTTCCGATAAATGGAAAAGACTGAATTATAAATGTTTTGTTATGTTTTTATAATTTAATTAAATAATTTTAATGAATGAATTTAACAGAATTTATTCCTCATATTTGGGGATTTACGAAATCCAGATTTTGTTTATAAAATCCAGCTAACTGATTCAAAATTCCAGACAAAAGGCCATTTGTATCTGGCGACCCTAGTCCGTTAAAGCGATCGTACGGTGAACTCGTTCGGTGTCAGTCATCTTTTTCCAAATCTCAAATACCGACTCTCTTCAGATGTGCGGTTGCTCTACTACTGCATACTAAATTTTTTAAATTTTTATTTAATTTATTGGTTTCTGAATTAATCAACAATTCTTTTAATTTTTCAACAAAAACTTGTTCGTTTGAATCCAACAGCTTTTCTATTTAATTTTCATTTCATTTATTAACACCGTCGTAAAAATTTCGTTTACAAACCTTTAACCTATTTCCCTTAAATGTTTTATAACTAATAAGGATTTGGGGATTACCAAACGCATTTGTAATCATAAAATAAAAAAATCGTGTTAATTCGTCGCTGTTTCAGTGACGTCTAGGGTACCCATTTAATCGGGTTTTTTGATTAATCGGTTAATCGTTAATTGTCAATTTCAATCAGACTCATTTCGAGGGTAATGAGTTACCTTGGGTTACCGTTTTCGAGTTATAGCCACTTTTTTATTTTAGCGATATTTTTATTTTGGACATTTTTGGAAAAAAAAAATTCTTCCATACGAATTGGACCACTTAATGAAAACCCCTTAGAAACCGTAAAAAATTGGTTATTTTTTCAATTGGACGCTCCGTTTTCGAGATATAGAATTTTTTTCTAATTTTTCATATCATTGATCAAAAATGGGGATGAGTTACCCTGGGTAACCCATTGCCCATCATCGTAGGTAGCTACCCATTATTTTCCCCATTTCCCAGAGGGTAATGGGTAATCGTGATGGGTAATTCCCCATTTCGTGGGTAGCTACCCATTATTTTCCCCATACCCTGCGGGTAATGGGTCAACGTTCATTACACATTCCCCACGACGATGTGTATGGGTTACTCATGGGGGGCGGGGGGGTAAATACGAACTCTGAACCGAACAAAACGCAATAAAATTATTCGAATAAAATAAAAAAAAAAATAAAAAAAGAAAACAGTGTACATACTAGGAACATTTATTAAAACACAACAAAAGCAACTTCATTATATAAAATATATATCTGTAGGTACAATTCACAAATCGTAGTGGCAGCAACATGAAAATTAGTGACTTTTGGTACCAAGCCAAAATTAAAAAAGTCTTTAAGTTTGGACACAAAAGTGTCACGTCTTCGGGTACCTCCCATACATAGCGTAGAGTCGCTCTGAAACAATATCGCAATATAACACCCTATTGGATTGACTAATTTTGACCAAATTTTGTAAAACGTAACTTTATCCTTATTGTACATATAAAGGGTCCGCCAAATAACTTTTTTTTTTGAAAATGCTATAAAAAAAAACTACTGAATATTTTCTCAAATTTCTTTTTTTATTTGAAAGTACAATCCTTCCGGTTAATAATGGAAAATAATTTCATTCAAATGGCTGCCTCGGCTGGCCATGCAGTAGCCTACACGATCGGTCCAATTTTTAAGCACATTATCGATTGTGTGCAACTGTATTTCACCAATGGCTTCACGAATATTGTCCTTTAAAGCGTCAATTGTCTCTGGCTTGTCGGCGTAACACTTATCTTTGAGGGCACTCCACAAATAATAGTCCAACGGTGTCAAATCGCAGCTCCGAGGTGGCCAAACGACATCAGCTCTGCGGCTGATAATGCGATCTTCAAAAACAGGGCGCAAAACATCGAGCGTAGCTTCGGCAATTTTCGCACACATTCTGCAACATTACCATGATTTTCAAAGTAATGTCGCAATATTTCCCAGCGTTGTTCAAGCGTATACACAACCATATTCGTTCAGCGGAAGGATAAAACTAATTATCTGTCAAATCAGACATGAGCTAAGTGTTACCATTCACGAAATAAGCACTACTTGAAAAAAAAAACGTTAGATGGCGGACCCGTTATAAGAAGTTTGAGCAGAATCGGACCAGCCATACAAAGTGACCAGTGGGTCTTGAGATAATTTTTTTTATTTATGTCTCTCAACAAACTATCAAATCTGTTCGAAATATGTATAAAGTTATGAAATTTGTTCGCAAATCGTTGCCATTTGAGTTGCCACATTGTAGGAGTGTTTCAAGACGGACTGCTTGCCATAAACACGTGCTTATATTTTATTAATCGATTAATCGCACTGATTTGTTCGAGTTAATCGTTAATCGAAAAATTAATTATTAAAATTCTCGGTTAATTTTATTACACGATTAATCGATTAACCGAATAATGATTAATTGAATGATTACCCTAGTGACGCCTAAATGGAAGAGCGTAAGAATACATGTGAGCACGGTTGCCACGGTTGGTAATATCCAACCAAAATTGGTAACATTTAAACGGCTTGGCAACATGGTAACATTTTATTCATTTTGGTAACCTTTTGATATGAAATAATTAGTCTAAAGGGGCCCTTAGACCTGTGGATAAGTTGCTCGACTTCAAGTTCACATCAGCTTCGATTAGTAGACATCAACTTCGATTTTGCTCTTACACTTTCAAACTAGTTGAGGCAACTTCATTTTCTTGTCAAATGTCGAAATGAAAGGTGCTGAGCGCACTGCGAAAATATCACAAATTTTACGAAAAAACGCAATTTTTATTTTCTTTAAATATATATAAATAACACTACAACTCATATTTATTTAGTTTATATTTTTCCGATAATGTTTAATTTATTTAGTTTTTGGTTCACTTATTTACATTGTGCCGATAATGTTTCCTCATGAACGTTTCTCATCGAAATGCGTATGAAAGTTGATGCAACTCCGCCTTACACTGATGGATAAGTTGATATCAACTTAAAAAAATCAAAATCGCTTTGATTTGACATCAACTAGTTTGTACAAACCACCAACTTCACCTTACGCCATGGATGAGTT
This sequence comes from Phaonia tiefii, assembly GCA_963931995.1. NCBI lineage: Eukaryota > Metazoa > Arthropoda > Insecta > Diptera > Muscidae > Phaonia > Phaonia tiefii. The sequence goes on from OZ008370.1 coordinate 140,695,840, forward strand.
GATGTCAACTTGAAGTCGCTGCAACTTATCCACAGGTCTAAGGGCCCCTTAAGACAAAAATGTTACAAACAGAAGAAAACATGAAGCAGTGGCAACACTATTTGGGAGAATTGAATTGTTATGGCCCTAACCAAAATAAGCGCTTGTCGTCGTTAGCACTAAATAACCAAATATATTCGTCTCGTTCGCACAAACGGACTCTTTGTGCTTTGATTGGTCTGATTATAAAAGTGTTAGAATACTCGTGCACTAATTGCATTGCAATTGAAAGGCAATAAAATGCAAAAAAAATTAATAGCCTGTTTTTGTAACTTATAGCCTGTTTTTGTAACTTATAGCCTGTTCAGCGAACTTTTTTGTTTAAGCAGACGTGCGATTGCTACCCAGGCGATCAAGTTTATATTTCAGTTTTCGTTCCACTTTCGTCCGGGAGTGAAAGAAAGCTCATTTTACTAGCTACCCTTATGTCAAAGTACATTGTTGCCAATGTGTTATTCTTGTTGATTTTAAAACCTCTTTCTATTGGAAAATACCAAAATTTAGCAAACTGCAGGCAACACTGCTCTATCAGCTGTTTAATTGGAAGCAGCTGATTGCAGACAAAATAAAATAAACAACCAACAAATTGCCAGAAGAAAAGTGGGAAAAATTAAAGTTGTTAAGTGAGATAATTAAAGTGTTTTTAAAATGATTGCATCCGTGGCACTTGTGGCGACATGTAGCGACTTTTTTGTTAGAAATATCCATACTAAACAACAATTTTAATTAATTTTCTTGTAAATCGTAAAGAAACACATTTGTAAACAAACTAAACGATTGATATTTTCTGATTGTCTACTCTGACGTTTTGTTTCGTTCGTGTTTGATTTCGCTGAACCAAATTTTTTACAGCCTGTTTTTGTAACTATCTTCAAACAGCAGGCGTGCAATTGCTAGACAAGCAATTGCAGGATTTCAATTTAGTTCATTGTTGCTTTTCGCTTGGGCATAAAAGCTCTTTTTCTTGGTTGTGTTCATGGTAAAATGAGTAAGGTAAACTCGTTAGAACAGCTGTTTTCAACATATTTCTTGCTTAGGTGTCACTCTTATGTCAAATTCACATGCATTTTGTTGTTGTACTTTTTTGTTTACTTTTACAGTAGATCCACCCATGAAGAAAATTTGACAGATTATGGACACCAAACAAAAACAAAATGCCTGTGTTTGTGGGTAACAATTCCTAGTGCGTTTACCTTACTTATTTTACCATGGTTGTGTTCCTGTCAAAGAACAATATTACCTTCATGTTTTTATTGGCATTTCTTAAAGCTTTTTCATACAAATATATGCTAAACGGGGGCAACCCTAGCCATCAGCTGTAAAATCAACAACAGCTGATTGTAGGTATTACAAACTAAATAAACAAACGAAAATAAACACAATTGTTTGCTTTTTTTACCAATTTAAAATGATTTCCTCCGTTGCTCTCGGTTTTCCTATTAAAACTACGGAAAATGATGATAGAGAAAGTCGCCTAAGCCGTAGGATTTTGCGTGATTCAACCAATGTGTTGGAGATTCCAGAAGACCAGTAAGAATATCAGTATAATTTGCTTTTATGAATTAATGAAGTTATGTTTTGTAGATTTATTGCAAACTTCCGTGTTAATAAGGAAGTATTTTCGAATCTGTTAGAAGGCACGAAACTGGGTAGAGTTGGTATTTTTTTGCTCTGATAAGTACAATTGTTATTATCAATATATGCTGTTTCGTTTCAATGTTAAAAATACTTACATTTGTTGGTCAAACAATCCATTTTTATTTATTTATTGAAATGAAAACACATCAATATAACCCACTCAAAAAAAGTTTACAAAACCAAAAATGAAATTCGTTTGGCTCTAGACGTGCGATGAGAGCAAAAACAAGTTAGCTCTTTTCGTTTCACTCAAAACAAAGCGTACATAAACCAAAAGTTGTCTTCGCTAGTCATTTGGCGTACGAATGATCAAAAATTAAGTTACAAAAACAGGCTATTAATTTTTGATCATTCGTACGCCAAATGACTAGCGAAGATAACTTTTGGGTTTTGTACGATTTGTTTTGAGTGAAACCAAAAGAGCTTTCGTTTTGCTTAAAAAATTTGGTTCTGCGAAATCAAACACGAACGAAACAAAACGTCAGTTTAGACAATCAGAAAATATCAATCGTTTAGTTTGTTTACAAATGTGTTTCTTTACGCATTTACAAGAAAATTAATTAAATTTGATGTTTAATATGGATATTTCTAACAAAAAAAGTCGCTATGTCGCCTCAAATGCCACGGATGCAATAATTTTAAAAACACTTTAATTATCTCACTTCACAGAATTTAATTTTTCCCACTTTTCTTCTTGCAATTGGTTGTTTGTTTATTTTATTTTGTCTGCAGTCAGCTGCTTCCAAGTAAACAGCTGATATTGCAGTGTTGCCTGCAGTTTGTTAAATTTTGGTATTTTCCAATAGAAAGAGCTTTTAAAATCAACAAGAATAACACATTGGCAACAATGTACTTTGACATAAGGGCAGCTAGTAAAATGAGCTTTCACTCCGCACAAAAATGGAACAAAAACTCAAATATAAACTTGATCGCCTGCTTAAACAAAAAAGTTCGCTGAACTGGCTATTAATTGTTGATCTTTCGTACGCCAAATGACTAGCGAAGATAGCTTTTGGTTTTTGTACGCTTTGTTTCGAGTGAAACGAAAAGAGCTTTCGTTTTGCCTGAAAAATTTGGTTCAGCGAAATCAAACACGAACGAAACAAAACGTCAGATTAGACAATCAGAAAATATCAATCGTTTAGTTTGTTTACAAATGTGTTTCTTTACGCATTTACAAGAAAATTAATTAAAATTGTTGTTTAATATAAATGTTTTTAACAAAAAAGTCGCTAAGTGTCGCCTCAAATGCCACGGATGCAATCATTTTAAAAACACTTTATAACTATTAATATATAAGTTAGTGAAACTTTAATTTTTGCCACTTTTCTTCTTGCAATTTGTTGTTTGTTTATTTTATTTTGTCTGCAATCAGCTGCTTCCAATTAAACAGCTGATAGAGCGGTGTTGCCTGCAGTTTGCTAAATTTTGGTATTTTCCAATAGAAAGAGCTTTTAAAATCAACAAGAATAGCACATTGGCAACAATGTACTTTGACATAAGGGCAGCTAGTAAACTGAGCTTTCACTCCCGGACGAAAATGGAATAAAAACTCAAATATAAACTCAACAATCGCACGTCTGCTTAAACAAAAAAGTTCGCTGATTATGTTTTGTTATACCATATTTTATGTCGTTTTTGTTTTTTTTTAATCTTTATATTGAAATATAACACCGTTATATAATACACCACTTCAAACGAAGGAGGTGAGTAACCGTCAAAAGCCCTGGTTTACAGCTGTACTTAAGCGACTTATTCTCGATGGAAGCGGTTTAAGACTGAGAATATTGTTCGTAAGAATGTTTATCGTAACGCCAGGAAAATTGTAACCAAGGCCATACGAAACGCCAAGTCAAAATATTATGCCGAGAAATTTGAAAATTCAATTGAATCAAAAAATACCTGGAAAACTATTAGGGAAATTGGAATAGTGAATAATGGAAACAAGCAGGATAAAATCATATCAGACCCGGAGGAGATAAACGAAAGGTTTCTTAATATACCCATGACAGAAGCAGACCATACCCATAGAATAACACATACTATAGAAGAACTTATTCTCTCATCTGACGTTTCATTTCACACTCTCTCGGTAGGTCTGTGGAAATGAGAGCAAATTAAATTTAAAATTTACATACACCAGGTGGAGTTACAAAATATGTTCACTTAACTATTTCCTGTCGTTTTGGTGTAGAACTGAAAAATTTAAATGTATTTTGCACTTTTTTGTTGACTTTTAACGTTGGTATTCATTTGTATTGTATTTAACGCAACTAGTTTGCCACAAAAACACGAAATTCGGGTGTAGTTCCTTTGCGGATCGCTGTATACTATTGCCACCATCTGGTATTATTGAACCCATATTTTCCACCCTCCACTGTGTAATTTCCATCGTACCTATGACGTTTAATTTATTGAGCGAATAAAAACTTCTATAGTATGTGTTATTCTATGACCATACCCATTACAGTTCCTATCATGCTGCTAATCTCCAGCAGAACCTATTCAATTTCGATAGTGTTAGTCAGTGTATTGTACTTAGAATCTGTCTATCCATAAAATCAAACGCTATAGGTATTGATGGCATTCACTCCGCCTTCATTAAAATTATTCTTCCGCCACTTCTACCAATAATCACGCATATATTTAATAAGATAATCATGACATGTACTTATCCGGTTAGATGGAATCAAGCGAAAATTCTGCCAATACCAAAATCACCCACTGAGTTTCAGCCTATAGCTATATTGCCATATCTGTCAAAAGTTTTCGAAAAGGTATTACATATACAGATAACTAATTACATTAAACTGCATAATTTGTTAACTGAGAAACAGTCTGGTTTTCGGGCCAAAAATAGTTGCAGCACTGCTCTTGTTGATGTAGCCGAAGATCTGAGAAAGGCAATAGATAATGGCTGTATGGCAATGCTGGTGATGTTGGATCATTCAAAGGCCTTTGATACCGTTGACCACATTATATTGATTCAAAAACTGGAAAAAATTATGAACTTTCATCTACATCCCTCAAACTAATTGAGTCATATTGAAATGGTCGTGTGCAGTGTGTCGAAACAAAGCCGTTCTCAACCTCAAATTTCCTTCCTGTTATCAGGGGTGTTCCACAAGGCCCCATACTAGGACCTCTCCTCTTCTCAATCTATGTCAATGATCTTCCTGAACAATTGCTCCACTGTAACATAAGAATGTATGCAGACGACGTGCAATTGTACATAAGCGATGAACAAGGACACATTGACCGATGTACTGCAAAACTCAATGATGACTTAAAACGTGTTTCTGTTTGGGCAGATGTGAATGGATTAAGTTTATATTCTAAAAAATCCAATGAGTGTTCGAACTCACGGGCGATGTGTTAACACCTTTTTGCTACACGGTACCTGTTCGATTTCTGTGAACACATTAGTAAATGTTACATTGGAAAACAAAAAAACAGCGTTGAATCATATGATGACGTTACAGTTAAATAATATTAATACTTAAAATTATTTAAAGACAAGTGCAAGCACATGTGTCATTATTTTCTTGCTCAATACTTTTTGTTTTATTCCCACAAAAATCAAAGAATGCAAAGCAACAGACAGGATATCCATAAATACATTGTTATATTCGTACATACGCTACACAAGTTCACAAAATTTTCGTTGCTCTCTTGCTATCTCATATTTATATACATACGTATAATTCGTCATTATTCGCTTTGCTCTGAAAGTGCTCCGCACCCACATTTTATTTGACTTATAGGCCAAATAGACTACACAAAATATCGCCACAAATACGTGACTGCGCAAACAGCTCACAGGCTATACACTGCACAAACAGAACTCACGCAAAATTAGTTCAAACAAGATTTAGTGCAGTGAAGATGTGCGGAGAATGCGATTGTGCTGCGGCAATTTTACTTGGTGTCGTGTTGAAGAGAAAGAAAAGGAAGAATAAATCGAAGAGGAATTTTTCAACCACTCGATCGTAGGCACTTGTTTTCATAATTCTATTTGCGTACTCCTTGCTTTTTACTCTCCATAATGCTGGCAATAATTGATAAACTTGAAAACTCACCACCAAAATCTCCTGTTTTCCATGTTGCTGGCTTGAAAATTTTCGCATATCTGAGCAAATTTTACAATACAATACACAAAATGTCTGCGCAGCAAAAAAAATATCAAAACTGTTTTGATTTCGCACAGTCAATTACGCAGCCATCTGCGCAAACACACAAACAGGTCCCTACACTACAAAACTGTTTGCCCAGTCACGTGTTTGTGGCGATATTTTGTGTAGTCTATTTGGCTGGCCTATTACGTTTCACTATAATAAAAAAACAACCCGTCAAAAACATAGTTGTTCGCGCAGAAACTATTGATTTGTATTACTTTAAATAAAACGCGTGTTGTTTTATCTTAGGTCTGATGTTTAATGTTTTAAGTGTTTTCGACAACTAGCTTTACAATGTTTCTCATTGTCGCGGGCCACCAAATCCATAAACATAGAACAACAGTTAATATGAATAGAGAATGTAAAATAAATAGCAACAACAATACAACGGCTGAGTGATCAACTGAAGGAAACGACTTCGTCAGCGCTGTTGTTGTTGGTATATTCTTTTGCATCGATCATGTAAACAAGAAACAATAACATTCTAACATACATACGGGACAAAACATAATGAGCAAAACCAATATGTATGTTGTTGTTGCGGCAAAATAGTTATTAGAAACTAATATTAGGGTGGCCCGCAATTTCAATATTTTACAAAATTTAACTAAATCAAAAATACAAATATAATTTGATGATCGATGTAGGGCGATCTCACCCAACAATAGTTTTTGACTATAAATTATTTATACATGACCACGCCCCTTTGCCAATCCCGCCCATATTTGCATCAGATCTTAGAATATGTAAACCTAACCAACATACCCAATTTTGTTCAAATACCGTTAACAGGAGCAGAAATAATGGATTTTTAATCCATTCTAAAATCTAAATGTATTGTAATGCGGAAGAGAACGCAAAAATTAGTGATAATCCTAATGTTTTTATTAACAATCAACGAATATAGATCGTTAACAAAGCGAAAAATCTTGGTGTGATTTCTAATAATACTCTAACCTGGTCAGATCACGTAATAGCCGCTTGTGGCAAAACATACTATATGGCTCAGAACCCTATGGTCTACACAATATTGCACGCCAATAAAAAAAAGGCTATTACTTGATAAAACTTATCTGATACCAAATCTAATCTACGGATGTGAGATTTTCGCAAGCTGTGATAGCACTAGCAAAACAAAATTAAACGTTACATATAACAACATTGCAAGGTACGTTTATGTACTCAGAAACTGTGGTAAAAGAATATTTGGTGTGCAGTTCTTAGACTTACTGAAAATACGAACTATGTATTATATTTCTCCACAAAATTATAATTACCCATGAGCCATGTCATCTTTTAGATCGTTTAAAATTTAGTCGACTCAGAAGAAAAAGAAACCTAATAAAAATTAGACATTGTACTTTAATATCTGAATGGCAATTTTTTGTAACTGCAATACGTCTTTGGAATATTATTCCTCCAACAATTAGGGAAACCAGCAACGCGCTACAATTTAAGAAAACAATGTTTGAATTCTATGCATAAATAACATTTTTTTTAGTTCATAACTGTTTATTAATTGTAAACAATTTTATTTAATTTTTTTGTATTTTTTTTCTTTGTATTTATATTTGTATTTGCATTTAAAATAATTTTGTATATAATCGTTATCTTACCTGTGTTAACAACATAACAACATAAGATTTCTACTGTTTAAGACGAATGTTTTGTCGTAGAAGTAAAAAAACAAATAATAAATAAAATATGTACATATGTAATGTGATTTTCTGTAATGAATTATTTTAAATAAACATTTAATGTTCTAAATAAAAAAGTTTTAAAATTTGGTAATTTTTGGTAACTTTTTTGGCAAATTCTGGCAATTAAAAAATTACCCTTGTGGCAACCGGGCATGTGAGTTAAGCAGGGACGATTGTCGTATGAAGTGAACGACACTCATTTAAACCCTTAAAGTGTCCATATACGATGATTGTGAATCATTATGGATGTGTAAGTGAAAATATGAATGGATGTGTCACACCGACATGATGCATACATGAATCGCGAAAATGTCTACCATTAAGGTTTAGTCCCTTACAAATCTCCCCACTTTATATGCGAATTGCTACTTTTGACTAACCCACTTACCCCACCTATCATTAATAACATGATCAAAGGTTTATCACTTGAGCGTGTTTAGGCGTCGCTTCAAAAATATGTCAACCTGATGATTTTCTTGGTTCATCGACCTGTGTCAGAGTGTTTTTTACTTTTTCCGGTACGCAACATCATCAATGTCAACGCCTTGATTGTCGATTACGTAGGAGTTACGTGACTTACAACAATTTGTTGACGCTAATCACGTTTGCAATGACATACTGGGTGTTAGACACCAAATGACAGCAGCCATTGTCTTCACAGCTGTGGCTTATCGCAAGCGTATTAAGAGGGATATGTCACTGTATTGTTGAAAGAAGTGTCAAAAATTCAGAAAATGCGATGACTCCACACGCATTACATACAAACGGTTGCAGGAACATAACGTACAGATGTAGTTAAAACACAAACACTTAGGGTGAAGTATATTCTTTTGCGTGACGATATTACATGTGATATATATAAAAATATTTTATATACAGGGTGATTCAGGAAGTTCCGGACAAATTTCTCCAGCGTTTTTCTTGGTTCATTTCATGAAGAAAAGTCCACTAGGACCACAACCGATATTCTGAAGGCACTGATTTGCACTGGCTCGCAAGATCCCCCGATTTAACCGTTCCAGACTTTTTTTGTGGGGTTTTTTGAAGTCCCGTGTTTACGTGAACAAGCCCGAGACCCTGGAGGCCCTCAAGGTCAACATTCGACACGAGTGCGAGAATCTGTCGCCCGAAGTTCTCACCGAAGTGATGAAAAATGCCATAAAACGAGCCCGTATGGTAATCAATTGTGACGGCGCCCATTTAACCGATATCATCTTCTCAACTTAACCAATAAAATTCTAAAGGTTCAAATAAACATAATCAAAAAACAGAATCGAAGTTTTTCATTTAAACAAAAAAATGAGAGCCAAACAACATCGAATGACTTCTATTGAAACACCTTGTAGAAGAAACGCACATATCGAGGGTTAAACGACACTACCTTGTAAGAAGAAAAATCGAAAATTGGTGAATTTTTCAAATTATACAGAAAACTCAGGCCCCTAATTTGGTAAAATTAGTTTTGTTACATTCTGCTGAATGATTTTAGTTCTGGTCGAAATACTAGAACTTGGCTCATCTTTTTGGACCGGAGTAAAGACAGAAGAAAGCTGTGAATAAAACTAAAATATACGTTTAAAAACGCCTGTATTATATTTGTCATGTCACAGGACACATTTAGGTCCTCGTTGGCACATACTTCACGAATGCCCCACGTTGGGCGCTATAATGTCACTGCAGCTAAATTGATATTATTAATCCTCCGTTGTACACATGGGTCTGGCCAGAGCTTTTTCCGATTTTAATTGTAATTTAAATACAGTAATAATTTAGGTAGAGTCTTGGGGAAAAAAATTAATGCACGAACAGTTATAAGTAAATATTGATGTACACATCACATTCGTAACACATGGGACTGGCCAGTCCCACATATATTTTGTGTGAAGAATGACTAAACTTGACCATGGGCGCTGGTTGTTATGGCATTGGCAGCTTATTGCACTGGCAAAGAAATCGATGGCCTCAAAAATAAAAAACGATACCCGAAAAAAGTTTCAGCAAATGTGATTCAGCGTTCGGATGAAACACAAAATCGTGCACAAAATGTATGAAAAACACTGTTGTGTGAAGTGTTTGTGATTTATTGCTACACGAACACTCTGCGATGATGCGTATCTGCATGCTAAGAGCGATGACACACACAGCGGTTCGCCGACTCTACCATGCCACACACAGCGGTTTGCCGACTTGGCACGCCGACTCTTTTCTTTTTTCACTTTTCACTGCTGCCCGTCTGCTGAGTCGACAAAAACCACCGTCGGCACACCGCTGTGTGTGTCAGCGCTCATAGAACCCAATGGAAACAAGTGCCGACTCGGCACAAAACCCGCGCGCGTTTCTTAAAGTAAACAACGTCCCGAGTCGTTTTTTTCGCCGACTGAAATCAATGCCGCCGTGTGTGGCTTGCATCATTTGAAAACACAGGATCATGTGCCGAGTCGGCGAACCGTTGTGTGTGTCATCGCTCTAACACTCTCTGTTGGGTGCCTATAAGCCGTGTCGCACCGTTGTCTTGCTCCCTCAGTGTTGAACTGATACCAAAAGAAACACCTAATAGTGCGAATCATGTGTGCAAAACACAGTTTTATGTTGAGCTGGTGTGTTGTGTGATCATGGGTGTCGTTATATCTTATGGTTCTGTTACAAAACTCTCAGTGTCATATTTTATATTATTATTTTGTTATATTTTTCTATTTTTTTAAAATATTATTTTAATTTTTAATATTTATCATATTTTATTACATACATTTTATTTATTTCTGATGTATAGTATTTATGTTTAAGTAATCTATTAGAAAATTCACTTGTATTGTTTTTCTCTCTTATTCAATCGTTCAGAAGACGTCAAGAGCGCCGGCTGCACCAGAAAAATCATGCACACATAGAAATTAATGAATGTTGTAAACAATGGAAAATTTAATCATAAACAATACTTTTGCAGAAATCTCGCGAATAATAAAATATCCGTTAACATCAGTCTTGCCAGTTTAGGGGATTTCCTTCTAGATTTAATAGAATTAATTAGGGGAGGTGGTGCAATGGTTAGTGTACATGAGAACGTGGGTTCGATCCCTGGTCAGACCACCTTACATTTTTTTCGACGACGGTTACCTCGCTAAGTGATGCCGACACTATCGACTACTTAGCCATGAAAAAGCATCTCAAAATATCGTTCGGAACCGGTGTAAAACTCTAGGTCCCAAGTGAGTATAAAATCTAGAAAGCCCACATCTCACTGATTGTGATGTATGTAATGGGAAACCATTTTTTTACGCACTCTACGAATACGGAAGGGTTGATTCATTTCCAATATAAGTAGAGTGAAAGTGGTGCAAAATTTTGCTGACGATGATTTGAATAGCTACTCGGTGGTTCGATTATGACGACCATAAAATGGACGTAAACACATTTTTCACAGAGCACGAAAATTTATGATAAAACTCAATTATTTCAGGCAGACACTATTGTTGTACAACAACCACATTTTATTTATATAATGATAACGCTGCATAGCTTCCACGTAGATAACGTTGTGTGTTGTTTGCATGTGTTGACTTTGTTAAATTATACCCTACCCGCGCCTGTGGATGTTAACACATCAATAAAGCAATATTTAGCTCACTGAAATAATTGTTTTTTTTTTCGTCATAAACAGAGCGACAACTACGTGCTTATTTGAATGCATGGCAAAAGAAGGAAGGTAACCTCGTTACAATAGATGTTTGAAATTTTTTCATTGTGGTTGATCGTTTCTGCTGTCAAATTCATATGTAAAGGGTTATCCATTTTGCGGTTTCAAAAGTAAACGTAAATAAAAGGCATATAAAATATTTTTTTTCATGATATTTCTTTTTTATTATAAAGTTTGAACGTTGACATTATGTGTTAAACACTACATCATTTAAATGACCACCACGCGAAGTGTTGCAAGCATTGATTCTTTTGAGGCAATTTTCGACCACTTTTTGACACATATTGGGCGGAATCTCAGCCATAACTTGACGAATGTTGGTTCACGGTCTTTCGCGTAGCCCCACAATAAAAGTCTAATGGTGTCAAATCGCATGATCTTGGTGGACAGTTGATATCGCCACGACGAGAAATTATGCGGCCAGGTAATGTCTCTTGCAATAAAGCCATATTCGCTCGAGTTGTGTGGCATGTGGTACCGTCTTGTTGAAACCACATATTCTCCAAGTCGTATTCGTCAATAGCAGGCAAAAAAAAGTCGGTTATCATATGACCATAACGCTCCGAATTGACGGTGACAGTCGTTCCATCGTCGTTTTCGAAGAAGTAAGGTCCAATCACACCTTCGGATCAAAGAGCGCACCAAACAATGACTTTTTCTGGATGTAATGACCTCTCTTCAATTACTTGAGGATTCTCAGAACCCCAAATACGACAATTTTGTTTATTAACATACCCACCGAGTGAGAAATGTGGTTCATCGCTGAAGACAATTTTGTTCAAAAAATCGCCGTCCACCGCTTGTTGTTCAAGCACCCATTCCACGTATCTACGACGTTGTGAATGGTCAGCTGGCTTCAGTTGTTGTGTGGGCTGGACTTTATATGGATGTAGGTGTAGATCCAAATGCAAAATACGCCATAATGTGCCATAAAACAGTCCTAATTCCTGAGAAGGACGAGGGATCGACACATTCGGGTCTTCGGCAACACTTTCACTTATAGCAGCGACATTTTCAGCGAAACGAGAGAAACGATGATGCACAGGCCTTACAATATCTATAACCGCTCCAGTCTCTCCAAATTTCTTCACAATTTTGCCAATTGCTTGCGTAGTTGGACGGACGATTATGTAAACCATAATCTCCTCTTAAAGCACGATATGTGGCTGTGCCAGAATCACCATTTTTGTAGTAGGTTTTAATAATTTTTATGCGTTGTGTGATAGTTAAGCGATCCATTTTCGTCAATGTCAGACTCAACTCAAAAGAAAAAAAAATTGGTTTAACAACTTAGGTTGACAGATGTCGAATTCCAGCCCTATACTTTTAAAACCACGAAATGGATAACCCTTTACTTTGTTTTTGTAATTTTTTGTATTCCTGTGGTGTTGAAGTGGTTGAAACAAAAACAAAATGCCTGTTATTGCTGCATACAACAACAACAACGTCTACTGCTACTACTTGGTTATTGACGTAGAATACGTCTTACCTTACGGTATAGGGAGTCATGTCAGATTGTTATTGTTGTAATCTTTATTTCATTGATTATGAGGAAACGGCGAGATAGCTTTTTTTAAAATTTTTTTATAGGTAAATGAAGGTGTTATCTTTCGTTTGATATACATTTCATATTGGTTGATATCTTCCTAATATTTAAATTTCTCAAATGAAAATTGTTTAAACACATACACTCAAACATATGTGTGGTGTTTGGTTGAGTGTTTGAGTTTGTAGCGTGGACACAAACTATGATGCTGTTTCAGTGTGGACAGAAACCTTCGGCTGTTGTTTTGATTGATGAAATATTGAAATATCGTATATTTACTTATGTATTTAAGTGAAACAAAATGTTAAATGTGAATTTGAATTTAACATGGATATATAATTATAAAAAATATATGAAAAAATTAATTCATACATTTTTATGTTAAATGAAAGTGCTGCCAAGTAAGCAAAATAACAATGCTGTTTGACAGCAGCTGACAGTTGACGTTTAGTAAATTAAAATAAAAACTACTAATCAAAATGGCACCTACACGAAATACAAGAAAGCAACGAGTGGTTGTTATGCAGAGAAATAAATACTCAGGTAAGTTTTGTGTTCCCTTGTTTATATATATTTTTATTAAAAATGTTAATTAATTTGTAGGCGCAATATCAACAACAAATATACAACAGCAGCGGCAGCACCCAATATCAATCAAATAGGTAAGTTTTATACCTACATACATATACATATGTACATATGTATATATTAATGTAATGTATAAATTCCTAATAATGGATTTAATTTACAGTTCCTATAGCGGCAACAACAATAAATAGTCGATAGGTATAGGTAATAGTAAATAGGTATAAGTAAATAGGTATAAGTAAATAGGTATAAGTAAATAGGTATAAGTAAGTAGGTATAAGTAAGTAGGTATAGGTAATACGACAACAACAACAAAACAAAACAAAACATATTTATCCTATTTTTCCTACCATAAGCTTATGTATATTATCAAAAGTAACTATCAAATAAATAAATTCATTTGCTTATGTTATTTATTGTTATATATGTTTTCTGTCTTATCGGATGGCGTATTCTACGTTAAACTTAATGGCCGTGTCTATGACACAGCCTGCAAGGACAGTCCGTGGCCGAAGGCCTCGGACAACTGTCTGCTGTTTTTTTTTTTACTATGTATGAATACTGGCATACAACTGAATAAAAAGTAATATTTAGCTCACTGGAATAATTGTTTTTGTTTTGTCATAAATAGAACATATTGCACTCTTTTTCCTCTCTCATGTAGGGAGTCTGAGTAAAAGAGATAAAAGGAGTTATAGCATATTTCAATATAAATGCCCCATTTTGACAATGTTATTACATAAAACAATTCAGAAAGCAAAATATTTCAAAAGGCATCAATATTTTACATCAAAATTATGAATGAACCAAGTTATGGCAAAAAATACAGTAATAAGTTTTGAATCATTCGCCAGATGTTGGCAGTGCTTTTTAGTCATACAATTTGTTCCATGAGTTCTCTATATTATTCAATACTCTTTAGCGACGACGACCTGCTTGTTTGTTTGCTGCCGCTACAGCAATACCATCATACTTATTTTCAGGTAGAGACTATTGTTGTACAACAACCACGTAAGATGTTAAGGCTGTGTGTTGTTTGCATGTGTTCACTTTGATAAATTGCCCTACCCGTGACTGTAGATGTTAACACTTCAAAAAATGCGTGCGATTTAGTTTTAACGAATCTCAAAGCGGCAAATTAAACTAACCTATGTTCACATGTACACAACTAACAACAAACAATGATTTATAAAGATTTAGTTTTGGCAATAGCCAGTCGTTCCATTTAGATGTATGTATGTATACAGTTGCTTATTCAAACGTCGTACATTGGCTGCAATATACTAACATACAACACCAATCGCAGTGGCAACACAGAGGTGAAATACTCGTATCATATGCACTCATCTATTTACTATGAAATATTTACTAGTCCCCAAGCAACAGCGTATTCAACTTCCTTTAACATTTGGTCGCCAATGTGGGAAGAAACAGTATTCTGCAATGGGCACCGACATTGTCTACATACTTATATTAATATGTATGTATGTAATTTTACTGAACTTGTTTGTAATGTTGGACATATCCTAAGGATCCATTTTATATTCGATTTTCTCAATTTGTAGTTGAAAATCCGAATATAAATAAATAAATAAATGAATACTTAATTTCATTTGAAGTTTGACTTAGATTCATTCTAATTTTAATTGGAAATAACAAACATCATTCTATTAGAAATTCTAAAGTTTTTGTTATAAATCCATCTTTTGATACAACCCCACACTCAGCCGAATCACCTGAGACATTGAGATGTAAATGTTTTTTAGACATTTACAATTTTAAGCAGATTTGTACAGATTTGAAAAATCTGTTAGGGAAAACGATGCTTAGGTAGTGTCACAATTGAATTTTGGAATTGTTGTCTATTAGTTTAGAGCTGAATTAATATTCTGTGTTCTCGGCAAAAAATTAATTTAATATACATCTTATCTTTTTGCTGTCTTGACTATCTGGGTCACCCTCACGCACCAGTTCTGATGTGCTAAGTCTGTCGATTTAGGTACCAAACTTTAATATAAAAACACAATGACAACACATCGCAAACGACCGATCTTGAAAAACTGAACTATTGAGATCTGCTGATCTGAGATCTAAAAAAAAAAAAAATTGTTTCCCATTACATCCCTTTATTGGGAGAGCTTCTCACAAACCAGTGAGCTGTGCGCGTTCTTGTTTTATTCTCACTGATTGGGACCTACAGTTTTACACAGGTTCTGAACGGTATTTTGAGTAGCTTTTACATGGCTGAAAACTGTGGATATTTTGTACAAAATAGGACGTTTTAATGCACAAACAATAACTACAATTATTAAAATATTTTAACTTACCTTTCCAAATATCCACCGAATGTTTTTATATCACCGCGACCGCAGCAATAGTCAATTCTTTTTAGCCTGCTTAGTATTCAGGTGAAAATATACACAGCAGGTGAAATATTCACACTTTGTTGTGGTAACTAAATTGCAAATCAATACGCTTTTCCTAATAGAATTCATAAGAAATTCGGTAACAACTACCGAGTAGAGTTCATGAACTATATAGTTCATTTAGGGTGATCAGACATCTCCCTCATGAACACAATGCACATGTTCGATATGGCGAGTATGTTCGTGATTGTCTTGTCCGGGCACTAGAGTTGGGTAGTTCATGAACTACCTAGTACATTTAGGGTGACCAGATATCACCCTCGTGAACATAATGCACATGTTCCATACGGCGAGTATGTTCGTTATTGTTATCCGGGCACCTTAAATGAAAGAGTTTGAGAACTAGTGAACGAGTTCGACACAAGTCTACCAGGCACCTTAAATAAACGAGTTCGAGAACATATGAACGAGTTCGACACAAGTATACTACCGACTTGATACCAAATTCGGACGTTACAACTGGCTTAGTTCAAATTCGGTTAATACGACCGAATTGATAATAGCAACTGAATTGATGCCAAATTCGGTTAATGTGGCTGCATTTATGCCACTTTCATTTTCTGCAACCAGATGTTGCATCCGCACTATGTAAAAATTGGCTTGTTGCTAGAGTTGGGTAGTTCATGAACTACCTAGTTCATTTAGGGTGACCAGATATCACCTTCATGAACATAATGCACATGTTCGAAACGGCGAGTATGTTCATGATTGTTACGTCCGGGCACCTTAAATGAACGAGTTCGAGAACTAGTGAACGAGTTCGACACAAGTCTAGTTGTTGCAACTGAAATTATTGAAAATTTAGTTGGCGAATATAAATTAAGATTTAATTGTCACTACCAAATCAATTATGAAACGAGGTTGCTCCAACCGAATTTCAGTTGTATGGACTAAAGTCTGCCGTTGCAACCTTAATTCAGTTGTAGCAATTGTACTTCGGTGGCAACAGTCAAATATACGGTTGCTACAACCCCTCTTCAAGTACACAATCAAAGACGTTTTAGTGCTACAAATATATAAATTGGGACAAAACGGTACATCAAGAAGGTGTAGCTGCACACTCAGCTCGCGTGACAATGGAGATTTTGAAGGATGCGACTTCAGGAAGCCTAATATGACATTTTGGCGATTTGGAAGGGGATTTTTGAATCCAAGCGTCTATATGAACAAGCCACAGACTTTGAATGCTCTCAAAGAGTATATCCGACACGAATGCGAGTACTTATCACCCGAAGCGCCGCACATAGGAGTATATCACATGTAAAACCGGACAAAATTGAAAATAGTGATGTTAATCCTATTGCACCCAAAACACATTTTTTTACCTACGATAACCGTTTTATCAAAAGGCAGACCCCCAACCCTCAACTCCCCAGCACATGCACCACAACATCAGTCAAACAACAGGAGATAAACTATTCGGACATGGATATAGAAGGTAAGTACTATATACTGAAGAATATTTTATTATGTTTCTTCCAAATTCTCTACTTGTATAGCCATAAATAAACAGCGGCACTTTTTGACGCGTTTTTTAAAGAAATTTGAAATACATTAGTGTTTTTGTTTATGTGTCGCGCCTTGTCGCCTCAAACTTTTTATGTGGGCATAAAATGTAGACTCTAAGGAAGTAGAAACATGAATAAAAAGTCCCCCCAACGTACCCCATTTTTTTATAGTACTTCAAACTGTATGGGGAAGATTATAATTATATTGACCAAGCAAATTTTTTTGATTTATTTTGTCATAGATCCTTCGGAAAGACTGAAAAAAATCACCAGAATGTAGCTTTATAATATTATTAAAGAGTTCAAAGGAAAGCTGATTGAAGAAAAATTTTCGTTGTTGGAAGAAAGACTTGCGCAACTAACTTCATGTCCGCCCGAAGAAATAAGTGTTCTTACCCGTTCTTGGAAATATTTCAAGGCCAGTTTCAAAGAAAGGTGGTCGGCAACACGTAATACTGATAAGAGATTCGTAGAAAAGAGTATGGAATGGCTTAATGTATCACTGGAACTACCTGCTTGGACCCACAAAGCAGGCCGACCAATAAAAGAATTCGGAGAATTGTGTGATCAAAGCAAGCGTCGAAGAACAAAAGAATTACGAGACCGGGTACCTGTTGCGGAATTGACGTACGCTGCAAGCGTGAGTCAATATACTTGGAGAAATGTTGATGCGTCTAAGATTATAAAAGAAATTACGTCAACGCCTACCAGAGCTAAAAAGTTCCGAAAAGCAATATCGTCAGCTAAAAAAGTTCCAATGGCGAGAAAATACACACCACAAGAAGCATTAGCGTTATTTGTAGAAGGTAATTTTACAAGAGGGCAGTGGGAATTAATACAAGGTGGCCGAAAAGAAATGTATCCTTGCTATTCGCTTTTACAAAAGGAGTGTTATCCCGCCGAAGAAGATAGCATAAAAGTTACAGAAACTAGCTTTGAAGAGGAACTTCAAGCTTTGCTGGACCATACGGCTTTGCGACTACTTAAGTATTTAAAAGATGTGATTGAAACATTATCAAAGTTGGACATTTGCCAACACTAGCGACGATGATGCCAATATATTTTTAAGTTCTCTTGTACCTGTGAGAATGGTTGTTTCTATTAATGGAGAGACAAGAAAAATTGTATGGCAAAATCCAGTGCCTTCTTCAGTGAGATTCTGTCGTCCTATCCGGGCTCGGTTCATTAAAGAAACAAAGGATATCACAAAGGAAGAAATCACCTATTTTGAACAACAAGCAAGGAATCTCCAAGAAACAACTGCTATGGAAGATTCCGTTAAAATAAATCATACCATTTTGCTCACAATGGTCGATGGAAAGGTGTGCAATGCCGCGACTGATACGGCTTCAACAATAGAGATTATATAGCTCTGCGTTCCAGCGACGTCGGTACTCGCCGTTTTCCCTAACAGGACCATATATTTTACGGAGAATTTTTCTCTCGAAAACTCCCAGGAGTTTTTCATCCGCTTGCGATATGACCCAAGTTTCGGAACCATATGTCAGGACAGGTAAAATGAGAGTCTGGTACAGCTGGACTTTTGTCTGTCAAGATGGGCCGTTGTTTCTAAATTGCTTGCTGAGCCCAAAATAGCACATATTTGCGAGCAAAATTCTCCTATTTATCTCCAGACTGACGATGGTTTCCTTGTTCATGGCGGATCCAAAGTAAAACTAAAACTTCAAAACTAAATCGGTTGTCGACGTTCAAGTGCGGACCAAGTCTAGAGGTTTCTATAGTCGTTGACACCATCAATTTTGTCTTGCCCTCATTAACAGTAAGACCCACCGTCGCTGATTCTTTTTCGATTCTTGAAAACACTGCAGTAACCTCTCGCAAATTTCGCCCAATGATGTCTATGTCGTCAGCATACGCCAGCAACATCGTATTAATAGTCTTGTTGATATTTACTGCAGATTTTCTCATTAATATCTCCATTAAGATGTTGAAGAGATTGCAGGAAAGTGTGTCGACTTGTCTCAGTCCTCTCTTGGCACACAATGGTTCGGCGAGGTCTTTCCCTACCTTCACTGCTGATTTGGTGTTGGACAGCGTCATTCTACAGAGGCGGATCAGATTTTCCGGAATCCCAAGTTCAGACATAGCTTCGTACAATTTTCTCCGTATGGAACTATCGAAAGCAGCTATGTAATCGCCAAAAAGGTGGTATGTATCGATTTTGTTTTCGTGGGGTCTTTTCCAGGATTTGGCGTAGTGTGAATATTTGATCAGTCTTGGACTTGACTGGTATAAAACCACACTGATAAGGTCGAATCAGATTTTCAACAGTTGGCTTTAGCCTTTCACATAATACGCTCGACAAGATCTTATACGCGATGGATGATACCGCGATAGTTGGAACATACACACGGATCACCCTATTTGAATACGGGACATAATACACTAAGACTCCAATCATTAGGCATAGATTCCCCCAACCATATACCGTATATAAGTTGATGCATATGGGCTAGAAGTCTTTCGCCACCTGCCTTAAATTGTTCAGCGGGTATTTTAAACCGGGTGGTTGCCGTTCTAATTACGCTTTGGTTTTGGGTTGTGGTGGTGGGGGGGGTGTACAATCTACACTGTCTTCCACAATCATTACCTCCTAATCTTCAGTGGACAAATCTGGGTGGAGTAGTGCTGAAAAGTGGTCTTTCCACATTTTAAGCACACATTGCATATCAGTCGCCAGATTCCCATTCTCGTCCTTGCAGGAGGGCAGTCCATTATTCGGCCCGTTATTCGATCTTCTCACCCTCCGGAAAAATTTTCGGGATTCATTATTCAACCTGCACAATTCGGTATTGTCACTCTCCGTCTGCGTCCACTGCCATTTTTTCCGCCTAAATAGTTGGTTTACCTCCATCTTCAGCCTCTTGTACCAATCACTCGCAGCACGCGTTGTAACTGGCTGTTTCGTTACCATACCATACCATATTATCAAGTTATCAATCTGGTTCTTTGTTCACTGATCAGAAGATATCCAGGTCGCCTTATGTACATATGTCCTTATACTGGAATCGTGTGCTACTAACCACCATGATCTTTGCAGCGGCGACGTCTATCAGGATTATTCCCTTACCGGAGGTGGTATCATGTAGAGTGTGATTACCGTTGATTGGTCGAAAGACACTTTCCTTTCCCAATTTGGCATTAAAATCGCTTAGAATAATCTTAATGTCGTGATCAGGGCAGCGTTCGTACACTTCCTCCGGACGCTCTTAAAATGATTCTGATTCCGATTCATTCTTTGACACACATTAACGATATGTTGAAATATTTCGCTGAGATGCGAATTGTGGCTATGCGTTCACTCACTGGGTTGAACCTTGAAACTAGGTGTCGCAGTCTCTTACCAACTATAAATCCGAATTCGAATTCGTGACTTCGATCATGACAGCTGTAGTAAATATAGCAGTTTTTTCCCTGGTGCAACCATATCCTGTCCATCGCATTTCCTGGATAGCTGGGATGTCAGCTTTATATTTTTCGAGGGCATACTCAGTCTCTCAGTTCGTTTTCCTCAGTTTACCAAAAAATGCGTACCGTAGAGAATTGACCGTCCTACGGTGCGCTAAAGGATCTTTTGCCACATAAACAGTTATACAGAAGAAGCAGACAATCATTTCCAACTTTTGTTGGATTTGACTAATCTCCGAAGACCTATTCAGCCGACTGCATATTGAACCTGGGAACACAAAAATTTTTCAAGATCAGAAATATTTGAGAAAACCCGCGTATAGCAAAACAACTTTGTTTGAATGTTATTGGGGCCCACTGTACCACTTCTATCGTAATACATTTTTAATCTACTTTACCTTTTTAGCGGTTGGGGTATCATGGGATATTGGTTTTTTGCAGAAAAATTCTCTTTTATACAATTTATCATCATTTTATATTTATACAAATGATCATGCTCGAATAAGGAAATATTTTCCAAATTGTAAAAATGTGGGAAAAATTCAATTTTCAGATATTGTAACAAAACTAACCGTCATTACTTGAGACAGTACCATAATGTGTATACGTTTAGAAAGCTCCGTTGCTGTTCTTTCATAAACTGGGAAAACCCTAGTTACGCGTTTATAAGTACTCGAACCACCCTGAACACGGTTTTATTAGAATACTATAATTCAAAATTTTGAGACTGCTTCTAAAACTTTTAAGAATAATTTGTAAAGTATTCAACCACGAGGGCCGTCTCAAAACTAGCCGACCTAACAAAGAAGACACAAAAAAGTTGGGAAAAATTTTCTTTTTTTTCAACACAATCTCCTTTTAGCACGATGCAATTTTCCCAGTGATATTCAACACCTTCGATACCCTGTTTATAGTAAGAACTGTCAAACTCTTTGAAATAGCCATCAACTACAGACTCCACCTCTTCATTATTAGCAAATCTTTTACCACCGAGTAATTTTTCCAAGTTTGGAAATAAAAAATAGTGCCAGGGTGCTAAATCTGGCGAAATCTGGCGATGCCGCAATTCGAACTTTAATTCATTAGTGGATGTGTGAACTGGGACATTGTCTTGGTGAAACAACACTTTCTTTTCGCCAAATTTGGCCATTTGTCCACAATTTCATAACTTAGACGCTGCAATAAATTAGCTTAGTATTCGCCATTAATGGTTTTTTCCTTTCAGAAGATAATCAATAAACATTATCCCATGCGCATCCCAAAAAAACAGACGCCATGACCTTTCCTGCAGATGGAACCATTTTCGCCTTCTTTGCATACGATTCTCCCATTCCAGTCCACTGCTTTGACTGTTCCTTTGTCTCAGGTGTGAAGTGGTGGACTCCTGTCTCTCCTGTCGGCTTTATTGCGGTGAACATCGCCAAACTCTCTACTGAAACATCTTCACGACTCTGTTTTGAAAGCAAGCTGGGCCCCCATCTTACGCACAGCTTTCTCATCTTCAAATCCTCAGTCGATATTGTAATGTCTATCATTTCATCTGGCTCACGCACCTACAGCCGACGATCATCCAATATCATTTTGTGCATTTTCTTAACCGTGTCTGGCGTGGAGACCTCAATTGGTCGATCACTACAGTGTTCGTATTGGCAGCTCGTATGGCCTCGTTTAACCTCTGCTGCCCAATAATTTACAGTCGTAAACGAAGGAGCAGACTCCCCTAGAGTAGAAAATTGTTCGGCTTTAATATTGCTTGGGCTGAGACCTATCATATGAAAATATTGAATTTCATATTCGGATGACCAATTTTTCCATGTTTACAAATTCACTGAGATCGTTTACTTTTGATGGTTCAAATTAAAATACTAACCACCGTGGCACCTTGAAATGTAAAACATATGTTTTCTATGGTTGCCACTTTTCACCAAAAATATTTTTTTTTCAAACCATCTCTACGTCAGGTCGGCTAGATTTAGGACCACCCTCGTATGTTTCTAAGTGGCAGTAGGCTTTTTGGGGCTTATTTTTGTTTGTAGCCCAGTATTATTGTGAACAGCACACCGGTTTAAAGTGTCAAATTTGTCTTTACGTATATTTTCTTATAGAACAATCTACCTTGTTTCCACATTTTGTTGAAATTTATTACTTAGAATAAATTTCGATCTTTTTTAGTCAATTCAAAATTGATTGGCTCGAAATTCTGATATATACTTGCAATTGAGGGCGGATCAATAAGTCCATGACTTTTCGAACTTCCTTCGTAGTTATATGCAATACAACCCATCAAGTACCACCTGTTAATAGACCCATCAAGTACAACCTGTTAATAGACGTCATTTACTTTGCGTTTAACAGTTTAACACCCGAAAATGTCGAAAAACCCACGATATGGTGTTGGTGAGTAAAAGTACGTGAGATTGTTGATGTCATAGGCATTTCGTATGGCAGTGTGGTTTCGATTTTAAATGATCAATTGGGTTTAAGAAAGCTGTCTGCAAGATGGGTGCCACGTTTGCTCTCAATTGACCATAAACGTACGAGTGCACACGTATGTAGTCGCAATGGCGAAATTCCATGAATTGGGCTACGAATTGGTATCCGCCATATTCTCCGGATTTAGTCCCCAGTGACTATTTCCTATTTCCAAACCTAAAGAAATGGCTCGGTGGAAAGAGATTTAGCTCCAACGATGAACTGATTGATCAAACAAATGCCTATTTTATGGACCTCGAAAAATCCTACTTTTTGGAAGGGATACAAAAATTGAAGAAACGTTGGACTAAGTGTACTTAGCTAAAAGGAGATTATGTTGAAAAATATTTTTTTTTTTTGCAAAAAAAACTGTGTTTCATTATGGATCCGCCCTCGTTTATCACATTATTTTGCCATTAAATTGTACCAAAAATTTTATGATTCATTAGCGATTTGTGACTGAAAAATACATATGACCAGCGGGTAATTTTGTTTAGCCTACTACAAAAAAAAAGAGTTTCAAATCAAACAAGAATTGTGGCATAAACTTGTAAATATACAATACAGATTTTTTCTTTACTACGCAAACGTAGATAATTCTCGAATTCCAATAGACATATAACATTTTACATTTAAACATTTAACCAGTTTAGCCCTCTTAAGTATTTTATTCGTTAAGATTTACAACATTTATTCCTTAAGCTTATGCCCACAGAAAAAATATCCGAATTATCCGTAACTGAGTTTAAAGTTTCTCACAACCGCATTAGATTTCCCTACATCCGAATTTAAATGTTGTCACAACTGCATGTGGCGACTAAATTTAGTCGCGACAAACTCAATTCGGTTGCGGTAACGGAAAATTTCCATTGTTACAGCCTCTTTTCAGACAAATAGTTCTGTGAGTGTAGTGATATTGTCCTGCAATTCAATTGCTCCCCCTAGGAAGGTACTAGCAATACCACAAAAGTTGCCCTTTAATGTTAGTCGCTCGTGTTTATTTTATTGTTGACTTGTATGTTGCACCTTTGAGTTGAAAGGAAAACATCCAATTGCCAAAGGGCAAACCCAATGAATTCATATCGTAGCAGAACAATTTTACGGGCTACTGGGCTTGAATTCCTTACCATTTCAACGCGAACACAAGTTCAATTTAATAAATAAAAATATCTCACATACACATATCAGGAATTTCTTGAAGTGGCGCAAGTTCGATATAAAATAGAAGTTATGATACCAGACACAAGTATAAAGACAGCGCACTCTCTCTACTGAGCAATGCACTCAAGAAGAAAGTAATTCTTCAGAGACAAATATAATTCTTTTTACATCTACAAAGATATTGGCCTTTATTTATGCCAATAGCAATGGTACTGAGACGCCAACGGACAGGCCCAAATTTAATTTTTATAGAATTTTTTTTTATAGAATGAATTTTGTTTTAGAAAAAAGTATATTTTTAGGGCTTTTTGTAAGAATATGTATTATATTTTCCCAAAAAAGTCCTTTTCTTAAAAGACGTACTTCTTTTATTAAAAGATAGTGTTTTTTTAAGAAAAGGTACTATTTTTAAGAAGAAGTTCATTCTGTAAGAAAAAGCCATAAGAGTATGGATTTTTTTTTTAACAAAGAAGTACTTTTTTAACACCAGATACTTTTTAAAGAAGTGGTACTCTTTTTAGGACAGGTTATTTTTTAAAGAAAAGTTACTTATTTTCAGAAACGCTTCTTATCTCAAGAAAAGAAACGAAAGGTATTATTTTATTTTTAAAAGACGGTAATTTTAAGAAAAGGAATTTTTGTAAGAAATGGTATTTTTGAAGAAAAGTTTATTTTTTAAGAAATGTAATTTTTTTTAGAAATGGTCTTTTTCAAGAATAGGTATATTTTTAAGAGTATGTACTTATCTCATGAAAAGTTATTTTGTTCCACAAAAAGATACTAGTTTTTTAAGGAAAGTTAATTTGTTGTAAGAAAAGTACTTATTGAACTTATACTTTTTTACTTTTTTAAAATACTTTTGAAATACTTTTTTAAGAAAAGGTACTTTTTGAAAGAAAGTTTTAGTTTTAGAAAGTTTAAGAAAATGTACTTTGTTTAAGAATATGACTAGATATTTTTTCCGATTAAATTTACTGTTTTAAGAAAAGGCACTTATTTAAGAAAATGATCTGTTTTTAAATTTCTTTCACTTGTGCTTTTCTAAATTTACTTTTTATTGAGTTCAAAACTACAATATAATTTATACTAAATATTGGATATAGGCTCCACCTAGAAAACTTCCAATTAATCAAGAAATTTCCCAACTAGACACAAACCAAAGCAAAATAACCCAATGTGGTTGATAATACTGGGTTGTAGTAAAATAGTGTTAAAAAAGTTGTTTACATTTTTTTCATTTAGCCCCCATCCCGCATCGTGCGATAAGGAACTTTGTTCCAAACAAAAATATTATTAATACGAGTATAACTTAGAACACAGCAAGCACAAAGAATCAAAGAGGCAACAACCCGATTTTTTCACATACGTGAAATTTTTTTATTTATTCTCTCTGAACATTGGGGCTTCGTTTACAAGAGCTTGTATTTTGTAAACTACACCTAAAACCACAACGTCAATTATTTTGTAGTGTATCGTAATTAGGATATCGGCTTTCTTTCTTTAAATGCATTTCCTATACCTAAAATGAAATTTTTAATTTAATTATTTTAGCTAAAAAATTAAATCAGTTACCCCAATTTTTGCTGGCATCAGTTGTCAATTATATCCCTCAATATTATGACTCTTAACTTAAAAAAAATTATGTGTTATGCATCGGATTGTGAAAATGTTCGTTATCGAAAAATTTAAAAATTTATATGATTTCCAGACTGAACGGAAAAGCATCGTCAAAGAGATGAAAATGTTCATCACCCCAACAACTTTTGTCATTGAAAGTGAGCTAATGAACAGTTTCATTCCCGCTACGAAAAAGTGTTTATCAACTGCAAATTGTGCGACACTGCGGTGAAAGTATGGTTGTTGCTGCAATGGATTTTGATGCATTATTCCAACGAATTTCTTCCATTGCTGCAAGGAATTTCTTTCGTTGCTGCAATGAATTTGTTTCATTATTGCAATGTATAAATATCGTTCATACAATGCTTTTATTTCATTGCTGCAATGAATTTGTTTCCTTACAACATTGAAGTTGCTGCAGATAAAGCAGAAATCAGTAGTTTAAATCTCATGCACTTACTTTTTTAATGTTTAACCCAGTTTGGTACAAAATTGAAATTAAATAAAATTGTTCCAGCCACGAAAATTAAGTTGATGCAGCAACGAAATGAAAAATTGTCAAAGAAATCTTGTGTGAAATTGTCGGATATACGAGACTTTTCATTGTAGCAACGTAAAAATATTAACGATAATGTTTCATCCATGCGACGAAGCCTTCTTCTTTCAGTGCAGTGGTAATTAAAACTGAACCAGTGCATGATTTGTGACCGAAAGGATGCCAAAAGTTTATTTATTGAATGCAATATCAGAAAATCTAAGAAAACATTCAGATTTTTTAAGATATTTTTGGGTTTTTAACGAAAAAACTTAATAGGTCAAATTCGAGAAGTTTCATACTTTTTCCAAACATTTTTGGGATTGTATTGGAGGTGCTATAGGGGCAGTGATTCAGCTTTGAATCCTTCGCAATAAATGTCGGCCATGTAAAACTAATTGGGGTTGGTCTTAAAAATTAACACTCTATGGGCACGCGTTAACCCCTTAAGGTATGAAAACGAATTTCGTCCCGGAACGGCTTTTTGTCCAGAGATAGATAGAATTTTCGAATACAGGAAAAAAATTGAATTTTATTATAATAATTGGTATTCGAGGAAAATGTGCGCTGTACAGGATACATAGTTTTTGAGTTACTCGACGAAAAGTGTAGTTTTTACCGAAGTTACTGACTTTGAGAGCCTGGCGCCGATTGGCCTAAAACTTTCCAGATTTTTTTTATCCCAAATACAAACAATATTGTGGCCGAGACTTTAACATTTAAAACTTTAAATTTAAAAACGATTCTATTTTGCATGGAAATGTCATTTTGTATGGCGCTTACGAGGTTTTCGAAATGGCTTTAAATTTATTTTTTCATACAAAGATGTCAAGATGAGAAGGCAATCGGGTAAAAAAAAAAAAAATAAATGGTTTCCCATTACATCCCATGAAGGGACTGGGAACTTCTCACAATCACTGAGCTATGCGCTTTCCAGTTTTCACTCACTGATTGGGACCTACAGTTTTACACCGATTCCGAACGGTAATTTGAGAAGCTTTTTCATGGCTAGATACTCGATAGTGTCGCCGTCACTATGCAAGGTGACCGCAGCCGAAAGAAAATTTGAAGGTGGTCAGAGCGGGGTTCGAACCCAGGATCTCATGTACAAGAGCCGCGCACACTGACCATTGAACCACCGACGGCCACAATGCAATCGGGTGGCAAATGTTAGTTTCTACCATATAAACCAAATAGTCAACTTCGAAAAAATACGTGGTTTAAGAAGAAATGTGACGTGTTGTAGTAAGAATGGTCCATACTTCATCGAAATGCATTAAAAAAAATTAAAAACATGAAATAGCACTTATGCAAAGTCTGCATTTGTTTCAAACTCGTATTTAGAATTCTTAGAGTTAGTGTATTTTTTTTTAAAGTTTTAATCATTAAATAATTGGACTGAGCTCAATTAGTTTCAAAAACATGTACGGGAATTAAATAAACATTCACATCGTCTACGCAAACATTCAAATCGCAAAAAGCTATATTTTATGGGAAGATTTTTGACACCAAATTAACCAAGAATACTTTTTCTTAATTTTTGTAGCATTTCTCATATCGTGCGGACTTGTAAATATAGTGTTTCAAAAAAAATCTTATCTGATATACACTTAATAACCTTTTAGAATGTGCCTGTGCGAAGTCCTATGCTGTCCTTGAGTTTTGGCTGCAAATCATGTTAAACACTGAAACCATTTTAAGCTGGCAGACCAACCCTAGCAATTTACCACTATGAACCTTTATATCGTCCAATACAGGCTTCGAGCTTAGAAGTTGTGGAGTAACTGAGGCAAACTACTCAAAATTCAACACTGTAAATAAACACCCTATTACACATATGCACATTTATTGAAACTAGTTTCTATCACCGGGTCCTTAGGAAGTGTTATGCTGGTGCACACTGACTTGTAATTTACTGAATAAAAAGTATTACCAGCGGTGGTAAAGTTCGGAAAAAGGATTTAAAGTATAGATCGCAACAGTGGGATGTATAGGGTTGCTTTATTACATGTTAGCAAATATTTTATAGAGATGATAGGTATTTCATCTGCACAGTTGGCATATAAATGTGGCAAAGTGGATTTCACTGTGGTTTAAAAATTAGTTTTAAATGCCTAAAATTCGACGTTGAAGGACATATTAACCATGGGTTTTTAATTGCCAACTATGCAACTCTTCGGGTATGTACACACTGAAAAAACCGATACCTGTTACATATTCTCCCAAACATATTCTGCAGGAATCATATACATGTTTAGGACATACTCCAAACATTCATATGTTTGAAAGTCTCAAACTCACATGTATTTAAATTGAAACATTATAATGTTTACAGGCAAACATGTATGATTTTACGTTGAAATATATGCGTGCTTCACCCAAACATCCATATACTTTCGTGGAAGCGTTCGCGTGTTTCCTCCCAAACCTCCATATACTTTCGTGGAAACAAGTGCGTATTTTCTCCCAAAACATAATAGAAACAAATTTCTTTTTGATTTCAATATACATTAGTTATTATAAATAATTTTACCAATATAAATCTACATTTATAACCAAAAAATTTAAAAAAAACTAAAAGATTTAAAACGGCCCATTTTACATTTTATTTGTATTGAATGCATTATTTGTTTTTCAGGTTTTTTCGTGCAAAAACACAGCTGTATTTGTATCCCAAACACAGCTATACTTGGGTCACAAACACGTATATTATAACATATTAATCATTGTATCTGCAACATGTAATACTGAATACCAAACACGTTGTGTTTGGTCACAAGCATACTTGCTACAAACTCCAAACAGACGTTATATTTGCATGCAAACAACACAAAAATACAGATTTTCAGCGTGTAGATCCTTCTAAATTGGGGAACCATGTGCATGAAAAGTTAGTTAGTGTAAAGTGCAAAAAGGTCAAAAAAGCTGTTAACACTGCTTCATATGACCACTGTCGATCGAGATCTTCACAGGAAAATAAATATATTTTTGCTTCTAGGAGATCCACGTTGATTTATTTTGGTGTATGGGAAGATAACAGCATTGAAAACTAAAATGTTTTTTTTTATAAATATTTTATTACGTATATTATTAGTTCAGACCGAAAAAAAATTAAGGTGTAGGATTTAGTTAGCAAAAAATCGTTCTATGGGTCAAGTAGAAAACACACACAAAATTTCAGAAAATTTCATAGAAATTGACCCATTCACGGCCCGCAAAGCACTTGAAGAAAAAATGAGATGCAATTTCACGGTTTTGAAACATTTAATATAATTAGTATTGGTTGGTTGGTTGAAAAGGCTGCAAGACAGCACGCTGTCTAGCACACTTAGGCTAAAGAAGCCCATTGTGATACCTGAAGTTTCCTCCATAGCAACTATTGACTAGTCGTCCAGCCAATTTGCCCTTTCAATAAATTTGTCGATAAGACCTACAGGAATATCCTGCTGGGGTACGGTGCAAACTAGATGTGTTCCGAATATCCTACATCTCAGTCCCGCCAGATAAGGGCAATCCCAGAGAAGGTGTTTCGTCGTTTCCTCGTCCTCTTCCATGCAGTATCTACATAGAGTGGAGTTTCTATGTCCCAATCTTAGGGCGTGTTTTCCTACAAGACGGTGTCGCGTAAGTGTTCCTATCATTGTGGATAACCTGCCTCTCGGCAAGTTAAGTAGTTGCCTCCCCCTCTTCTTGTCTACCTGTGGCCAGAGGACCCTGGCTTGTTTGCAAGTTGAAGTAAGTCTCCACTTCTCCTTGAACATATTATCAGCCCACTGCCTGATCTGCAAACGACAGGTGGAGAATGGCATACTAACACCTTCTTTTGTCGGAAGAACCTGTGCCGTAGTGCCCTGTCTAGCTAATGCATCCGCTACGCAATTGCCTGGAATGTCGCTGTGTCCAGGTGCTCAGATAAGCCTGATGTCAAAATACTCTGCCATCACCCTAAGTGATGAGTGGCATTCTTTCACCGTCCGGGACATAGCAAACATGGCTTCCAGAGATTTTATGGCAGCCTGGCTGTCTGTGTAGATACATATTCTCTGGAGGGTTGTGACACTACTTTTCAGTAGTTCAGCAACCTCCAGTATGGCGGTAATTTCCGCCTGAAATACACTACAGTGATCAGGCAGCTTGAAGGAGATATTTAGAAAATTTGGAAATTTAGGTCCGATGAATGGACTCCATAGCCTACTTGCTCGTCCAACTTTGATCCATCCGTGAAAAATCTGATACTACTGGTATCCCCTTCCAGTGACTTTTCTCAGGTATTCCTGTTCGGAATAGAATTCCTTAGATTTGTCGCTGGTAGAAGGTAGGGAATACAGTAGTCCGTTTTTACGGGAAAAGAGTTAATCCGGTGTAGTAATTCAGCGTGTCCGGAATGCCCCGATATGAAAACGCCACAATCTCTGATTCTGCCGATTCGGCCATGATATCAGGAGTACAGATGTTCAGGATAGCACTAAGTGCAGTACCTGACGTCGTGCCGATTGCGCCACTAACGCTAATCAGTGCTGATCTTTGAATTTTCATCAAGGAATTCAGAATATATTCCTTTTGGAGGGACCTCCACCAAACTACGATGCCATAGAGAAGTATTGGTCTGACTATTACCGTATAAATCCACATCGTGATCTTAGGAGACAGTCCCCAGCGCTTTCCTATCGCCCCTTTACAGCAGTAAAGACCAACAGACGCCTTTTTCACCCTCTCCTCCACATTCGGTTTCCAAGACAGTTTTCTGTCGAGAATTATCTCCAGACACTTGAACTTTTCCGTCAACTGTAATTGCACCCCATTAACTGACGGCAGTTCAAATGCGGGTATTTTATATTTCCGAGAGAACAAGATAAGATTGGTTTTATGTGGGTTAAGTGATAGTCCGTTGTTAGCGGTCCAGTTCGAAATCAGACTTAGTAGGTTGGTTGTACGAATGCTATGTAAATTGAGGTTTCTACCTGTACATATGATAGAAATATCATCGGCATAGGCAAAGACCTGGAATTCGGCCCTGCCCAATTCAAGAAGCAGTTCATTGACAGAAGTTAACCATAATAGTGGAGACAGAACTCCCCCCTGCGGTGTCCCCCTGTAAACGGTGGTGTAACACCACCCCATTCAGCATTGACGGATCTATCCACCAGAAGCTTCCCAATTAGGTGTGTCACTAATCTGTCGACTCCTAGATTCTGTAACGACCTAAGAATCGCCGAAGGTTGAATGTTGTTGAAGGCTCCCTCGATGTCCAGGAGGGTCCCTAGAGCGAATACCTTATTCTTAAGAGTGTAGAGCCGTCTCAGGTGACCTGCTCTTGATATAGGCATGCTGAGAACTCGATAATAGATTCTATGGAAGATTACATCGAATGTGAATGTCTGAACGTGAATGTCAGCACATATAATTGGTATACATTTTCGAAATTGTAAGGCTGGTGAAATCTAGCGTGTGTCGTCGCGTTGGTATATACATATGTGCAACAAAAGTTTTGAAGAAAAAAATTATAATTATGCAATAATTACAATTTACTTTAAATTTTAAAGTAGAAAACCTTAAAACTGCAGCAACATAATTTCGAGAATTTCGAATAAATAGGTTTTATTGAATAGGTAATTGCTGATATACATATTGCATTACGAATATCCTCGAAACGTGTTACAGGGTTTCTGCAATGAGGGCTAGAATGCGATGGTATCAATATTTTTACAATGAATTGCATGGAATAATTATAGGAACATGATTTGAATGTTGCAACACCATTGACATTGTGCCAAATATTGACGTCGCCCATGAAGGTGTATCGAAAATCAAAAAGTTTCTCAAACTTCAATAATGGCATTCAATAAGTCACAAGCAACAAGATAAATGAGTAGGAAAAATGAAAAAAAAAATTAGTTTTTTCTCATGCACTTCCATGTCAAAAAGTTGGTACTGTTGAGTTTCCGACCCAAATGTTTATGTTATTGATGCGCTTTATTGACAATTTCCTCGTTTATAAAACACACTTATTCTAAATTTTCGCCCGCCCAACTTTAGGCCAGCCGTCTTGTTTTTATTTATTCTATTCTAACTTACTAAGCCTAATACAAATAATAAAATAATATCCATTTTGTTCAGAAGGCCAAAAAAACATATAAACCTACCTGCATAAAGGACAATGTCGCAAAAAGCAGTGTGTCTGTCAGGTCTAGAGGATTAAGCTTCCCTTCGCTACAGTCTGAACAGTTTCCCCAGTCATGATGGCCCAAAGTGTGTTTGGTTTAATCTGGTCATATCAGAAAACAAACATGTTAACATAAATTCAATTACTTTCGATCATTTTGTACTAAACTCTCCACTGTATTTTTGTAACGAAAAGTTGAAACCTCTCGTCCAAAACAGTAGATTTTATATCATTTATTTTTCAATCATTTCCACCTCGTTTGGCTGTTGTGAAACTAACTTTTTTTGAATTACATAGAATTATCCTGAAGACGTTGACTGTTGTGAAACTAAATCTTTTTTTGAATTGCATAGAATTATCCTGAAGTGTTGATGTATAATCCTTGACCAAGAGTATAAATGAAAAATAAATGATTTTCAATTTCTTTTAAGCACTTTTTTGTATCACATTTTGGGTAAGTTAGTTCAGTTTTAACTCAACCCTTCAGGGTATTTATAAAAGATAAGGAAAAGTAAAAACAGTTTGTAAAAAATAAAAAAAAACTTTTGTAACACGTCCTTAGCTCTGAGCATTAGAAAAATATCTGGTAATGAAACAAGTTTGTAGCTCCATCACATGTCTCACATATTCTAAAGTGTAGTCATTCTTTCTTAATTCTACTGAGATTTTGCTTGACTTGTTGTGTTTTCTGTGGTTTGAATGATGAGTATATGAAGATCCGCTTTACTGTTCGAATGATGTGTGCTAAGCTTTAGCTTTAGATTCAGTTTTCACTTGTTGTCTCTTGGGGTTTTATACATGTGCTGCTATTCTATGCTGATATAAGATGTTCAACAAACAAATAAGTTTGATTTAGTGTATAGTACAATTAACGTAAGCCTGGTGGAAGATACTTCGTTCCAAAAAAAAGTTAATACACTTTTGTATATTCCTGATACGTGGGACAAATTCATTATTTTTGGAAAAAAAATTGCAGTTTAATTTAAAATACATCTGCAAATGCTTGTTCAAAAAATGTATATACTATTGATACTTGTACTTGCCAGTAGTCCAACAAATTTAAATAAATGCAAGTTTAAAATTGTACACCAAAATAATAGAAAAGAATATGTATATTCCTTCTATATTTATTACTATTGCCAACTATCAGGATATGGCCGGCGGTGGTGCAACGGTTAGTGGGCACAGCTCACTGGTTGTGAGAAGCTCACCCCAATCCCTTCATGGGATGTCAGAGGGCACCATGTTTTGTATACAGTAGAGTATTCAAAAATAGAAACCGTTTTTTTTACATACACAGACTGTTTGTTTTCTGAAAATAAAGCTTTCAAACAACGCCAGCGTAAGGCCGGTTCAAACGTCTTTTCTTTTTCGTAAATTTATGCTGTTCAAAAATCTGAAATCATGTAAATCAAAATTTGTAAAAACTTTCAGTTATTTCAAACTGCTTCAGCATTCAACAGAAAATTCAAATTGTAGGATCAAAGTTAGAAAGAAAATGGAAAAACAATTTGACTTGTTCTATTTTTTTCTACAGAACGTAGAAAATTAAAATCAAGTGCTTGAATTGCATATGACATAGGTAAACAAATTACATATTTTTAACAATACGTTTTTCAAACTTGCACTGACATGTATGGCCGCTGGGAAGAATCAACAACAACATTCTTTGAAAAAAAATGAATGATTGTGCGAACTCACGGGCGATGTGTTAATACCTTTTTGTTACACAGTACCTGTTCGATTTCTATGAAAACATTAGTAAATGTTACACTGTGCTGAAGGCTCTTTTGCTATTGCACTTTCTTTTTTCTTACATATGCTTTAATATTATATATAATATTGTTAAAATAAATAAAACAATATTTAGCTCACTGAAATAATTGTTTTTGTTTTGTCATAAACAGAGCGACGACAAAAAGCATTGAATAGTATAGAGAGCTTATTGCAATCTTTTTCCGCTCTCGTGTAGAGATTCTGGGTAAAAGAGCATAAACGAGTTTTATTCTTTTTATAGAATATTTCAATATAAATGCACCATTCCGACAATGTTGTTAGATAAAATAATACAAAAAGCATAAATGTTTCAAAAGGCATCAGTGTTTTTCACATCAAAATTATGAATGTGAAAGTTATGACAAAAAGAGAGTAATACGTTTTGAATCGTTCGCCAGATGTCGCCAGTGCTTTTGAGTCATGCTCGTACAATTCGTTCCATGAGTTCTCTATACTATACAATACTCTTTGGCGACGACGACCTGCTTGTTTGTTCGCTGCCGCTACATTAATACCATCTTACTTATTTTCAGGCAGAGACTATTGTTGTACAACAACCACGTATGTGATGCTAACGCTGTGTGTTGTTTGCATGTGTTCACTTTGATAGATTGTCCCACCCGTGCCTATAGATGTTAACACATCAAAAACCTCTAAAGTGTTACCAACGAAATTCTGTGCAGTGATCCAGTAAAGATTGAGCAAAATAAATCTGTTCGAATTCATTACCTTTCTCGAGGAGGTCTAAAGTTATGACAATTAAAGTTGGAAGTCTAGATATAAATTTCAACCATAGTGGGTTTGTTAGATCGCAAACAACTTTATATGCCATCGCAGGCTATACATGAGGTGTTATTATGTGTAAAATTGTTTTTCGTATATTTAATGTATACAAAGGCACGCGGATAGACATATTTTGTTACCATAAATTTTTCCATTTTTGCCCGAAAATATATCGGAAACAATCACGAAACAATTCCGTCATTCCGAACGTTGCGGGATATGTGGTGGCAAAAGAAATAGGAAGCTTTAAGGCCCACACATTACCTGGCCTTAAGTGCATAACACCAGTGGAGTTACATAGTGCACTAAATATTTCGACCCGCTGGTTACTGAAACTTTATATGAGTTGCATCAAGCTATCCTATATTCCATTTAGATGCAAAGAATTCAAAGAGGTGTTCATTCCGAAAGCAGGCAAATCACCGCATATTAGTCCAAAGATTAATTAGTTTTTCATATTTCCTTCTAAAGGCATCGG
Source organism: Phaonia tiefii (assembly GCA_963931995.1). Classification (NCBI taxonomy): domain Eukaryota; kingdom Metazoa; phylum Arthropoda; class Insecta; order Diptera; family Muscidae; genus Phaonia; species Phaonia tiefii. The sequence continues at coordinate 140,731,565 of OZ008370.1, forward strand.
AGACGATAATTGACCCATATCTGCGGACGACCATAGGTACTTCTCAATTGTCCACACTCCAGTGTGCTTACAACACCGGCTAACCTGCGGAAACCGCTCTCTGCGCGCGCTAGTTAGCCTCATAGAGAAATGTATGTACATAAAGGAATGCACTCTTGCCTCATTTGTCGATATAGAGGGAGCCTTAAACAACATCTTACCAGGATCGAAATAACCGGCTCTATAGGCACTTTGTGTTGCATACGGATCACTAATTTGATATATGAATTACTTACGAGAAGGCGCATAACCTCGTCCCTGGGACACACGACCTTAACTCGAAATGTGAATAGAGGAACGTCCTAAGGGGAACCTTATCACCACTCCTTTGAAATTTAGCACTGAACAGTTTTCTGCTAGAGTTGGAAGAATAATTTTGCACAGTCGTCGCATATGCTGACGACGTGTCAGTTGCAGGGCACGGAAAAGACCCCTCCCTTAATCAGCAGTCTTTCTGCCTGGTACACGGAGAATGGGCTGGGTGTAACTACAGGCAAAACCAAGCTCGTACTCTTTACCAGGAAGTAGAAAGTTCTGTATATTCATCCCTTGTCTCTCTGGGGTAACGAAATTTGCCAAAAAGATAATGCATGATTTCTAGATGTGATTCTCGACAGAAAGCTTAATTTCCAGTCATGCACTATAGGATCAGTAGAGCCATAGTGCTCAAATATTTTTGTAAAAGAGCCATCGGAGAACGTTGGGGCCTATCCCCGAAAATAGTTTACGGGATATATATAGCTGTTGTTCGCCCGATATTATTTTAATGTATTGCTGTTTTGTGGCCCGTACTGGAAAAATCCAGTTACCTAAGTCCGTTGACAACAGTTCAGAGTATGGCAATGGTGTGAATCACGGATGCTCTTCGCACAATCCCTACCAAGCATTTGGTGGTTATCCTATCCAATCCGCCTACGATATTCTTCGCAATGGATCAACAGCCCATATGAGTATGCGTCGACTTTGAGGGGTATGGGGATATCCACAGTAAAAGTCGACCACATGATACTGACTTCAACCACCTTCTACACTGATGGCTCCTAACAAAATCAGAAAGTATGGTTTGGAATCTATTCCAAGAGTCTGCTCTAAAGGACTTTCGTAAAGGCCTCCAAACCATTGTAGTGTCTTTCATGCAGAAGTCATGGCAATCGGAGAAGTTGCTCTTCGGTTAGGGTGAAAAGTCATCACCGCCTGGAGTATTAACAGCTATTCTCATAGTCAGGCTGCTATAATGTCTCTGCAATCTGTATTCCTGACTTCAACAACTGCCTCGAATCTCTAAATGAGATAGCTAAGAAGTTCGGTGTTCAGTGTATATGGGTGCCGGGCACCGGAACATTCCCGGGAACCATTGAACAGATGAGCTGGCAATATTAGAAAGTATCTTACTAGTTCCAGTGGATATGGGCAATGTGGTTATCCCCTTTCTGCATGCAAGCTCATGCTGAAAACCGCAGCTCTTACACCTGGCCAAGATATGACCCAAGTCGTACGCTAAACCTGATATCCATTCCTAAACAATATATATGCTAGTAGCTGTGATCGGTGACGCGTCATAACGCCCATGGACATAACGCCCATGGGGGTGTGTCACACCGGTCATGGACTTTATGTCCATCTTAGGTGTGACATAACGTCCACGGACTTTATGGCCTTTTACGGAGTTTCGCCGCAAGGCCTGGCAGTAGTGAAACCTAGAATGGTCATAACGCCCACGGGCTTTATGTCACACCGGTCATGGGCTTTATGTCCATTTTAGGTGCTACATAACGCCCATGGGCTTTATGTCCATTTTAGGTGTGACTTAACGCCCATGGGCGCTATGTCCATGGGCGTTATGACGCGTCACCGCTGTGATCACTGGACACAGTTTAATAGACAGACATACGTGCCGACTTGGAATCTGAGCTCATGATTACCGCAGAAGCTGAAGGATGAAGAGCAGAACCAGAGCGTTAAATATCTTATACTATACTGCCCGGCCTTTTGTATGAGTAGGAGAAAATGTCTAGGATCTTACTTCACGTTGGATCTAGCAGATATTCAGGAAGTAATGATGAATGATATTTGGTCATTTCTGCTAAGTACCTTGGGACCAATGTAAAACTTTCTTCAGCGACATTCTATAATATCGGGATGAGATATCATATGGGTTGAATTTGCTGGATCAACTATGGGAATGGAATATAACGTCTTGTGGTATCACAACGATCCTTGTTGGACTAAGTGGACCAATGGTGACAGCTAGTTCTACCTAACCGAAAATAACGGGTTTTTCAATAAGAGCGCTACAAAAGTTTTTTTCAGTGAAACAAAACCGGTTTTAGATACCAATAAAATTCTTTATTCCTGTGAAAGTACGTTCGATGCCATTATGTATGGAACTCGATTTCTCTTGCATGCCCACCACGGGCACGCTTGCAGAAGTCCAGACGCTGAACCCAATTTTCGACGGGTTTCAAGCATAAATCGGCCGATACTGCTGCAATTTCACGTTCGATATTCGTACGAAGTTCATCAATCGTCTCTGGCTTGTTGGCATAGACCATAGACTTGACGTAGCCCCACAGGCAATAATCTAACGGCGTCAAATCGCACGACCGAGGCGGCCAATCGACTGGGACATTTCGTGAGGTAACACGTTCGCCAAACGTGGTTTGTGTGGCTTGTGGCGCCCTCCTGTTGGAACCACATGTTCTCCAAGTCCATATTATCCAATTGGGGCCAAAAATATTCGGTTATCATTGAACGGTAGCGATTCGCATTCACAGTAATGTGCCGGTCTTGATCATCACGGAAGAAGTACGGCCCAATGACGCCGCCGGCCCATAAACCGCACCAAACCGTAATGTTTTCGGGATGCAATGATGACTCATGGATTACGTGTGGATTGCTGTCTGACCAATAAGGCATATTTTGCTTATTGTCGAAGCCATTCAGCCAGAAATGAGCCTCATCGCTGAAGATGATTTTCAGATGAAAATCCGAATCATTTTCAAGTTGTTGCTCAGCCCAATTCACGAACATACGACGCTTATGGTGGTCAAACGGCTTCAGTTCTTGCGTCAGTTTGATCGTGTAAGGATGTAGGCCAAGATCTTTTCGCAAAATTCGCCACAACGACGTCACAGAGCTACCCAACGCTTGAGAACGACGTGTGAGAGACACATTTGGGCTTTCTTGAACTGAAGCCTCAGCGGCAGCAATATTCTCGACACTACGGGCACTTCTTTGTCTCACTGGCATGGAACATTTTGTACTGTGCCTGTGGATTCAAATTTTTCCACTAGACGCTCAATTGTTGATCTGGTAGGACGATTATGACGACCATAAATTGGACGTAGCGCTCTTAAAGTTGAGGCCACTGACTCCAAATTTCGGTAGTAAATTTTAATAATTTCGACTCGTTGTTGGCTCGTATATCTTTCCATGATGAAATGGCAAACCTTACTGAAGAGAAATGTCAAAAGAGCGGGAAAAAAATATGGCGTCGTTTGCTGTCCCTATCGATTTACTTTTGTAGCGTCTCTGTTGAAAAACTCTTTACCTCTCTTTAAAAAAGGACCTATATAATACATATTCCGGAAAATATAATACATATTCTTACTAAACGACCTAAAAATATAATTTTTTTTAAAGACATTGCAGAAAAAAAAATTCTTAAAAAAAGATTTTTATTTTACAAAAAGTACCTTTTCTTAAAGATCCATTTAATTTATCGTACTTTTCAATGGGTGTTTTGTACGTGCTGGAACTAACTATGACAGTACATATTATATAGCGAAAGAAACTTCGTTCTAACCGGGTGGTATTTAAATTTTTAAAATGTTATTGAAATTGTTTATTCGATATTTCAATCTTACTCGATAACCATCATCAGGAACTAAGAATTTTAAAACTGTTACAAACAGTTAATAAATTTTGTAATCAATTTCCACTAGTGTTTACGTTTTTAACTCAAACTTAACTAGTAACCACTGAATTTGATTAGAGTCAGTGACAAACTGTCAGACAAATTTAGTCGGACAAATTCTGATGCATGACATAATATTCATTGTTTAAATGTTATACAAATTATTATTGTTTTTAGCCAAAAAACAATGTTAAAAATATATAAATAAAATCGACATTTTTGTATATATGTATGTATATTTATTTGCTGCTATGATTACCACTAATATAATACAATCTAACGATGATACAGATAACCACCCGTCTTACTATCCTTAGATAGCAGAGTTACATGAACCGCACGCGGCTGCATCCACAGCGGCAATTGCAACGGTTGACTACAAGAGTAAACGGAAGCAAATATCATTATTTGCACAGATACAAACACTTGCGTTTCGTTTACTGTGTTGTCATTGTATTCTATTATGGTGTAGTGCTTAGCACGGTACTGAGAAAAGTAATCTCGAGACCACAAGTGGTCCTTTTAAGTGAATCGTAAAAACCACGAACATCCCAGTCAGGAGTAAACAATGCAAGTAGTAAAACAAAAGGAGGAAATGAAAACAATTGCGGATGTTTCGCGGAATGCTATGTACGAGTATTTGAATTTTGCCAGGAAATGCATCCTGTTTTTCTTGGGGTTATATTTGGGTATTTCAAGTGACATTGCGAGCGGTTACTTCGGAAATTAAAAGTTCAATCTATAAGTCGTATAGAGCTGTAAGTGTGTTTGCTTTAAGCACTGTTGTACCAGTGCCCTAAAGATTCAACTAATTAATACATAAGGCAATGGTCGTCATTATGTCAGCATAACTGTTTACCTAAATGTAGCTGCTTAACTAAAGAAAATTTCAATACACCCTTTGCTTTACATTAATTCCCAGATTACAGACTGGCTAAAAATCTGTTCCTGAATTTTCTTCATTTGTGATAACGCGTTGATTGTTTAAAACTTTTGATTATCGACTATTGTTCAATTATTTAACATTTGTCTAAATATTGAAAGTAATGTCGTAACCAAGTTAAATAACTTTCTATGTAGTCGTTTAATGACCTGGAACTAATAACAGAAAATATTCAATAAATGTATGGATTTGTTCGACGAAAATTGATCACGACTATGGAATAAAAATAACGACATTTAAAATGATTGTGTAAAAGGACATTTATGGCCAATTCAATAAAAAGCAATAAACATAACTAATCGCATGTAATTTTTATTGAAGTGGTTTCAAGTATTAATATAAAATCGATACATGAAATAGGACTTTATATTCAGCGAACGGGAAACGGACGTTCACAAAGAAATTGTGTACGAGTGGAGTAAGATTGTTGTAAACTTATACTGGTGATATATTTACAAACAACTGTAACGTGGTTTAATGAAGGCTCAGTTATGTCCAGGGTGTTTTGTTAGCGAATTAAATACAGAATGGTGTATCTTTTTCTGGGGTTTGAATATAAAGGACATCCGATGGTATAATTGATATAATTTTGAAAGCTTTAATAAAAAACGGCGGAGAACATGAGAATTCGGCCTACAATTTTGACAAAATACGTCTAATACCTTTTTCGGATAGTCGAGGAAAACGAAGTACAGCAGTCTGTTTCATCAACAGACTAAATAAATTCACCATGAAAATTGAGGAGAATGGACAATTACCTTACCTGGATACATTTGTAATGTGGAGAAACAGTATGGTTAACGTCAATTGGTACCAAAAGTCAACCTCAACGGGATGAATAATGAATCAAAACTCATGCCGACCGAAAAGTATGGTATTTAAAATGGTGAATAATATTGTGTAGAAAGTCCTAAACTTTAATGACGGACAAGTCTATAGAAACACTACAATTACTATTCAGAATATTTTAAGGAAAACCTCATTTCCGGACAAGTTAATAGACAACATGTTGCACACGAACAAGAAGCAAAAGGCTTGAATATATGTATGTATGTACCGTGACGTATATACATATATGTATATATATTAGGGCGGGTCAAATTGTATGGAACGATTTTTATTGATGAAGCGAATAGCAAAAACGTAATCTATAAGTGATTTTGAGAAATTATGCTCAAGAGACTATAGCTCTAAGTCGGATTTGGAGCCCCCAAAATTTCAAAATAGTTATTTTTCCATATATATATTAGGGTTAGTCACTTTTTTTGGCGGCGTATGCTCTCGGAGTTTGATATAGGGCTTGCAAAAATATGAACATTTTTGATATTGCAAAAAAAACCTTGCGCACCAAATGCAATTACTTTTACTCAAACCAGATATTTTCAGATTTATTTTTTGTAATTTTCAAAACAAAATAAAAACCTTTTAAATATTTCTTGTGGCGGGTCTTAGTTAAGATTGGTACGCTGATTACGAATCTGTTGTTCGATCTATAATTGGCCATTTAGTTTTCGAGATAGGTGACTTTAAAATTGGTTTGAGCAAAATTGTTCATTAGGCAAGTTTCATGCCACCAAATGTCGGAAACTGAATGACCAATTATTTTTCGAACCACAGATTCATAATGAGCGTACCAAAGCTACCTAAGAACATGAAAAGTTTAATACTTAAAAAATTCTTAAATTTTAAAAATCACAAAAAAAAATTAAACTTTTTCTCAGACCAATTTTAAAATCGCAATATCTCGAAAACTAACTGACTAATTAGTGATCGAACAACAGATTCGTAATCAGCGTACCAAACGCTGAAAAGATCTGATTTGAGTAAAAGTAATTGCATTTGGTGCGCAAGATTTTTTTTTGCAGTATCCAAAAAGTAAAGACGCACAGTTCTTCATATTTTTGTATGCCTTATATCACATTGCAAGAGCATTGTGATATTCGAAAAAAGTTAAAAAAGTGAGTAACCCTAATATGTATCCAATATATCAGAGAGAATAGAAAAATCTGGAATATATGATACGGAAAAATATAAATTGGCTTCAAAGCCGTCACATACGTTAAGAAACTTATTTTCAAAAACCAAAAGTAAGGAACACAAAATGGAGAAGAAGTTGTAGGCCTTTCAGTGAACCTGACAAAAACTGACAAAAATCATTTTTTGTTTTTTCCAAATGTTGCGAGGAATTTTCAAGTTTTTATTTTATATTGTATTAGTCCTTTCAAAATTAAATACTTTTCTGCAAAAATGCTACGAATATGACTTCTTCAAGGTGAATCAACAAAAATAAACTAATTAATAGTGCGAAATATTTATAAAGGCAAAAGGTTTATTTAAATATTCTAAAAAGTTTCGTAAGTCATTTGATCTCCATTATCGCTAATAACTTCTACTAAGCATCTTGGCATTGAGTTTCTCAACGAATGAATATGCGTAATATCAGTTATCTTCCATTTTCTGGTATTGCTACTCTTCGATCCTTGACATTCTTCAACTGGAGTCCTTGGTGGTAAACTTGGGAAGGTAAATAGACCAGAGGTTCTCGATCGGTTAGAGATCAGAAGTAAGTGCAGGCCAATCGCGAGTTTGTATTATTTCTGGACTCTAGAAACTTTAGACTTTTCTTAGACCGATGTACTGTTGCGTTATCCTGTTGGATGATAAATTCTGGAACACAAATTTCCTCTCCAGAATTAACTAAGACGACATCCAATAGTCGAATATATAACTCGGAGTCAAATTTTGTGGAAACGAACCATATTGGAGTGGTTCCTCTATAACTCTTTTCTGCCCAAACTATAAGGGACGCAAAATTTTGTAAAAATCTCTGGAACGCCAATATTTGTGCGAGCTATCAGGTCCATCCAAATTTAATTTTTCCCATCGGAAAATATCACCGCTAATCCAAATATCAGCAAATTTAAATCTGACTAATTCGTGTCTTGGCATGAGACCAAGTTATGCATACTTTTTCCCATATGACAGTTGCAAGTCGCGTTTCATTATTTGTGGAACACGACGCAACCCTGCTGCCAAGCTCAATTCAGCAATAATTTCCTTATCACTGAAGTTTTCTTTAACAGCAACCCTTTTGATCTCTCTTTTGGCGCTGGCACTGATCAGTGGTGTCCTTCCTGGTCGTTTTGTGTTTCCATACTGGCCACCCTATTTTATAAAATTGTCAATGACATAGCTAGATCTATTCAATTGCCTCGAAATTTCCCGATGGGACAGCCCTTCATCAGAATAATCTTCAACTTTTCCCTTTTCTTCTTTACTTAGGTACTTTCCTCCAGGTATTCTTTATAAATTATATTTTTTTCAATTTGACCTACGTTAATTTTAAAACAATAAAACAACAAACAAAGAAAACTCACTTCTGTTTAAGTTCCTATTTACTACTGTTCGAAATCGGTTTCTTTTTCATGTTGCCTTTATACATATTTCGCACCAGAAACAGAAAAACAACGTCAATTTTCATTTAACTTGTAAAAGAGATCGAATGGTTACATTCTCTGACATAATATACCTAATGACACATATATGCATTAAAATTCTACACCAAAAAGCCAGGGCATGGAGAGTAGCGAGAAAAAATATATTGCCTTTATAATTATTTCGCTGGGTGTACGTTTTTCAGAGATAACATATCATATTGAGGCTTTAAAAGGAATGACTGTATAACGAAATTAAATTAACGGCTTCATTGGGAAACTGGTGGCAAAGATTTAAGAATATATATATATATAATTGTAATTGCACTACATTGTATAACCGTAAATGTTTCAAAGAAATTTTCCCTCGAGAGTAATATTATTGAATAATAATGCCAGCAAAAATTAAAATCACAAAACGACATCTAAAGGGTTTTCCAATTTGAGTGATATGATTTCTAACTGGCGTTTCGGCCATTTGTAGTATGTCATGATTTGTCAATTTTTTTCGTTGTATTCAGTAATGTTAACAAATTTCAGATATACGCAAGAATAACGTTTACAAATTATTCAAATTTTTTTTATCAAAATAATCGTTCTCCGATTGCAACTTTTCGTACGCTTTTGACATTTTATGGTCGTAATAATCGTTCACCTGTGCTCGCTATTCGTCGAATTGTTGCAAATTACGTGCGTACATTTTCTTTACATAATGTTCAAAAGCCAATGAGACAAAGAACCACTCAAAGTAATGACAATATTGCTGCCGTTCAGGCAATACTGAAGTGCCGTTTCAGTAAGACCGCAATTTGTTGATTCCAAGATGTTGTCAGCAATTGGGACTGTCTCAAACCACAACTTGACGGATTTTGAAAACGAATTTGGGCTTGCATCCATATAAAATTGTTTTCACTGAAGAACTGAAACCATTGGACTGCCGTAAACGTCATGACTTTGCTGATTTTGTCTTGAAACAACTTGAAAACTATAACTATATTTTTACGAAAATCATCTTCTCCGATGAGGCTCACTTTCATCTGATAAACAAAACTGTTGATTCCGGTGCGAAGAAAATCCACAAATTTTTCAGGAACAATCATTGCATCCACATAAATTAACAATTTGGTGTGGGTTTTGGTCTGGTGGAATCATCGGTCCGTACTGCTTTCGAAATGAAGCTGCTAACACTGTTAATGTCAATGGAGAGCGGTATAGATCGATGATACTGAACATTTTATGGCCGAGATTGGAAGAGATTAATATTGACAACATCTGTGGCTACGTGCCACATAGCACGTGCAACAACCGAATTATTGCGAGAAAAGGTTGGAAATTTGATTATTTCAAGAAATCTTCTGGCCTCCAAGAAGTTGTGATCTAACACCATTAGACCTATTGTGGGGTTATTTGAAGTCATTATTCTTTAGCAATAAACCAGGTACTTTTCACTTTACAACTCAATATTGAATGTGCTATTTATGACATACGACTTGATTTAGTGGAAAAGTGCTCGAAAATTAGGTTCACCGAATTCATTCTTGCAAAAGAAGACGTGGAGGCCATTTGAAAGACGTTTTAGTCAGAACTTAATTGTATCTATTGTACTTCACATTAAATAAAAGCTTTTGAATTTCTTTAACAATTAGTATGTTTTAGTTAAATAAATCATATCACGAAAATTGGAAAACCCTTTACTACATCATAGAAAAAAATGGATTCCCATTACATCACAAGAAGAGATTGGTAGAGCTTCGTGCAATCAGTGAGCTGTGCGATTTCTAGTTTTACACACACTGATTGGGACCTACACTTTTTACACCGGTTCCGAACGATATTTTGAGAAGGTGACCGTCGTCGAAAGAAATGTAAGGTGGTCAGAGCAGGAATCGAACCCACGTTCTCATGGACAAGAGCCGCGCATATTAACCATTGCTCCCATTTTGCAAAGAGAACATTTTTTTAAATATGATAAATTTAATTGATTCTAATTATCAGTATTTGGAACCGGTCTTTGAAGCCTGACCTTGAAGCTGGGCTTCCTAAAAACGGTTTTTGTAAAGGGTCTTTCAACAGAGACCCTACAAAAGTAAATCGATAGGGACAGCAAACGACGCCAATTTTTTCCCGCTCTTTTGACATTTCTCTTCAGTAAGGTTTGTCATTTCATCATGGAAAGATATACGAGCCAACAAAGAGTCGAAATTATTAAAATTTACTACCGAAATTTGGAGTCAGTGGCCTCAACTTTAAGAGCGCTACGTCCAATTAATGGTCGTCATAATCGTCCTACCAGATCAACAATTGAGCGACTAGTGGAAAAATTTGAATCCACAGGCACAGTACAAAATATTCCCGTGCGAGTGAGACAAAGAAGTGCCCGTAGTGTCGAGAATATTGCTGCCGCTGAGCTTTAGTTCAAGAAAGCCCAAATGTCTCTCTCACACGTCGTTCTCAAGCGTTGGGTAGCTCTGTGACGTCGTTGTGGCGAATTTTGCGAAAAGATCTTGGCTTACATCCTTACAAGATCAAATTGACGTAAGAACTGAAGCCGCTTGACTACCATAAGCGCCGTATGTTCGCCGTAAGCAACAACTTGAAAATGATTCGGATTTTCAGCAGAAAATCATCTTCAGCGATGAGACTCATTTCTGGCTGAATGGCTTCGTCAATAAGCAAAATATGCGTTATTGGTCAGACAGAAATCCACACGTAATCCATGAGTCATCATTGCATCGCGAAAAATTTACGGTTTGGTGCGGTTTATGGGCCGGCGCCGTCATTGGGCCGTACTTCTTCCATGATGATCAAGACCGGTACATTACTGTGAATGTGAATCGCTACCGTTGAATGATAACCGAATATTTTAGGCCCCAATTGGATAATATGGACTTTGAGGACATGTGGTTCCAACAGGACGGCGCCACAAGCCACACAGCGAATGCCACAATCAATTTATTGGAAACCAAGTTTGGTGAACGTATTATTTCACGAAATGGCCCAGTCGATTGGCCGCCTCGGTCGTGCGATTTGACGCCGTTAGATTATATCCTGTGGGGCTACGACAAGTCTATGGTCTCTGCCAACAATCCAGCGACGATTGATGAATTTCGTACGAATATCGAACGTGAAATTGCAGCAGTATCGGCCGATTTATGCTTGAAATCCGTCGAAAATTGGGTTCAGCGTCTGGACTTCTGCAAGCGTGCCCGTGGTGGCCATGCAAAAGAAATCGAGTTCCATACATAATGGCATCGAACGTACTTTCACAGGAATAAAGAATTTCATTGGTATCTAAAACCGGTTTTGTTTTATTTAAAAAAAACTTTTGTAGCGCTCTTATTGCAAAACCCGTTATATACTCGTCAATCCCGATTTTTTTTGAAGCGTTGGGAGTAGTTGCATGAGTTTTGTTTCTCACTCATATTTAATGATCTGGGTCATCTTAACTCCTTTTCCACACGATAACCTATTTTGACCCACCTGCTCACCAGTAAGTGGTTGCAAAGGCGTAGGTCGCAATTAGTGATTCCAACAATAGAAAGCGCACATCTCAATGATTGTGAGAAGCTCTGCGCGATCCCTTCATTGTGATGTGGTTGCGAAATACGGTGTACTTATTCAGATTCGTCATTAAAATATATTTTTGGAATCTAAAATAATCAATAATTTGATAACGCAACGTACTGCTGAAAAGAGATATGCTGACAGCAAAAACCAAAGATTCAATTTGAATCGATTACGAACCTATGTCCTGTTTCTTATAACACCACTTCAATTCGAAATATGTACATAAAAATTGCTACATTTTTGGTTTGTTCATTGAAATTGCCCTTCCCTTTAATTTTATTTTCCTATAAATTTAAGGGTAACAAAAGTGCAATCAACGTAGAAAAGAACGTCGAGTAAAATTTACGACTTTGGGCCACTTACACAACAACAGATCCGTACAGTGGAGTTACCACATCAACAATCAATCGCCTGATGAACCAATGGTGGCGATGTTGCTTCTTGCATTGAAACTGGCTGCTGAGTGTTGATGTTGAATCTGGTACTGACACTGTTGCTGAATATTCCCGTTTGATGGTAAAAAATATGAAAAAATAAATTAATGGTATCATGTTGGTCCTATAGACAGTTAATCATACATTGGTGTTGTTTTGGTTACCAGTTGACATTTTTGTTCAACTTTTTGCAAACTTTTGTATTTCGTTTTTGTTGAAATCTTTTTAATATTATTTTAAATTTAAAGCATTTTTTGCATTTCATAGCAGTCTCCACAGCGGAGCCATGCAACATTTATGAATGTTAAAATGCCATATGATATCTCACATTTCGGTTGGGAAGCCGGCAGCAGGGTTACAATTTAAGTGGGCTATCCATGGCAAAGAGCTTTGCGTTTTATACCGACTAAAACTGAAGCAGTCAGGCGAACAAATATAAAGGGTTATCCATTTCGTGGTTTCAAAAGTATAGGGCTGGAATTCGACATCTGTCAAACTAAGTTGTTAAACCATTTTTTTTCTTTTCAGTTGAAAGTCTGACATTGACGAAAATGGATCGCTTAACTATCACACAACGCATAAACATTATTAAAACCTACTACAAAAATGGTGATCCTGGCACAGCCACATATCGTGCTTTAGGAGGAGATTATGGTTTACATAATCGTCGAACTACGCAAGCAATTGGCAAAATTGTGCAGAAATTTGAAGAGACTGGAGCGGTTACAGATATTGTAAGGCCTGTGCATCATCGTGTCGCTCGTTCCGCTGAAAATATCGTCAGGAATTAGGACTGTCTTACGGCACATTATGGCGTATTTTGCATTTGGATCTACACCTACATCCATATAAAGTCCAGCTCACACAACAACTGAAGCCAGCTGACCATTCACAACGTCGTAGATACGTGGAATGGGTGCTTGAACAATAGGCGGTGGACGGCGATTTTTTGAACAAAATTGTCTTCAGCGATGAAGCACATTTCTCACTCGGTGGGTATGTTAGAAGACAAAATTGTCGTATTTGGGGTTCTGAGAATCCTCAAGTAATTGAAGAGAGGCCATTACATCCAGAAAAAGTCACTGTTTGGTGCGCTCTTTGGTCCGAAGGTGTGATTGGACCTTACTTCTTCGAAAACGACGATGGAACGACTGTCACCGTCAATTCGGAGCGCTATGGTCATATGATAACCGACTTTTTTTTTGCCTGCTATTGAAGAATACGACTTGAAGAATATGTGGTTTCAACAAGACGGTGCCACATGCCACACAACTCGAGCGAATATGGCTGTATTGCAAGAGACATTACCTGGCCGCATAATTTCTCGTCGTGGCGATATCAACTGGCCACCAAGATCAAGCGATTTGACACCATTTGACCTTTTTTGTGGGACTACGCGAAATACCGTGTTTATGCAGATAAACCTTTAACTCTTGAGCACTTAAGAACCAACATTCGTCATCTTATGGCTGAGATACCGCCCAATATGTGTCAAAAAGAGGTCGAAAATTACCTGAAAAGAATCAATGCTTGCAACACTTCGCGTGGTGGTCATTTAAATTATGGAGTGTTTCACACATAATGTCCACGTTCAAACTTTATAATAAAAAAGAAATATCATGAAAAAAAATATTTTATATGTCTTTTATTTACGTTTACTTTTGAAACCGCAAAATGGGTAACCCTTTACAAATTAAGTATGATTGCAATTTTTGCCCATTTGTAGGGTTGTAAAGTTCGGTCAGCCAATATTAAATATATATTTTTGCAATTTCCTTTTCTTTTGATATTTGCCTTTTAACCAATTAAAATTGAACAGTTTTTACAAAAATGCAAGGATGTTACAATTAAGCTTTTAGAACTGGAATTGGTATGTTAGATGGGTATAACAACTGACAATTTATAATTGTTATCAGTGGCTTACGAAAAATGAAATATTGAAATAAATTTAAAATAAAACCCCCGTCGATGTCCAAATAGTATACACATGACAGATTTATATACTTTTTATCCCCACTGTGCTTCAAAGAATGGTAATTGCGTGTTTTTATTTAGCGGTTCAAAACTCAAATAACTCGTAAAAAATATTTGCTGTACATTACATATTATAACGTCGTTTTGTAAAATGCTAAGGAAGGGCCAGTCATGCCCAGGGTCTATCGTTAGGATGCAGTAAATCCTTTGGAATAAGAACAAAACAGTTTCCACTTCTCTGGTGCTCGAATTCAGATTCTTTATTGGTTTGACAAAATAATTTAATTTACAGAAACATCATCAACTAATCCACGTATACCCATTTTTACAACAAACTCCCAAATCTGGGATAAATCCCCTAAACTGGCAACTGTTTTAGAGTTTTATAGAAAGAGAGGGTGAGCGAGCACCGAATTTGTTTCGCCGGTTTCTTATTTAGAATGTGTATGAGCTTATGGTCTCGATTCACTTTCCAGCAGTTATTGTAGATGGGAGAAAATGACACATTGTGGCAAAATAGTGTATTGTGCTAAAATGGTACAATCTACTATTTAACGACCCAGTGCGAACTGTTCTTATTCTTATGCTTATGTCGTTCCCGATATACTTGCATACGATATTTTGGGCCACCGGTCTTCAGCATTTCCTTACTTTGTTTACAAAAGTTAGAGTGCACTTCAAAAATAATAAAGTTTTTTAATAATATATTATAATAATATAAATAGAAAGAAACAAATTTGACCTCCAAATTAAATTCTGATTAATTAAAATTGTTTCCAAACATATTTCAAGTTGACCTCCCCCCCACCCGAAAAAGAACCATGCGTACGTACATGACTTAAACTATTGTTACGAATGTCCTTATTCGCCCTTTTTGCGTTGTTTTATTCCCAATAATAAAACAAGGTTCGTTTTTAATTACGATAATTAACAACGGTATCACTTCCTTTTATTTTACTTATATAGACAAAAGTTTAGTTTATTTACACCACTTTAATAAGTCTTATATTTTACTATCAATTCGCGTTGCTCACTTTACGGGGTTTAATCACAAACTGAAGTCTCCATTCCAAAGACATCCGCTATTTATACCAACTCACCATACTCAAATGAAGATAGATCTAGCGAGTTCAAGAACCTTCTAGATATTGCTTATCTTTGTAGAACAATCTGGAAGGGCGGAGAGTTATCTTTACTGAGGTGAATTCATGCTACTGGTTTAGCGAGCTGGTGCGTTGTTACAATGCATACTTTCAGGCGCAGCACTAACCGCCTGTTATTTACATACTGTTAGTAGAGTCATTAACAGCACGCAAAAGCTTTTACTTATTCGTAACACTATGTTAAGAAAGACAGTCAACAAGTGTTTTTTTTTTGTCATTTCAGAACTATAGTCCAAGATCATGTGCATCAGAATCTAGGGGCGACTCCAGCAAACACCAGAACGAGAACTGATATACAAGGATCCAAGCTGTTTACTGAAGTGCTAAACAAAAGCCTAACTGTTGTGCTCACCAAATGATTGAATGTAAAGTGGATGGATACATGTCCAGAGACAGATTGCTGGGTTACCCTTAACATCAAGTACTCTGAGCTCTGCTAGGATCATCATGTCTACCGTACAAAAATACAAAATAAAAAATCTACTAAACAATTCAATAACATCATCGCGAGGGGTGGTAGTCCAACAGCACTAAGTAATATTTAGCGTAGTCACATGCCTTCCAATCCAAGGGTTTACATATCCTAAACCCGACAGTTCAAATTGTGCCCGACGTTTTATAAATACCAGCAACTGCTCCCAACCAATTGCCATTTGGAAAGTCAATATACCTAGGGTAACCACTTCTCGCAATAAATTTACATCAGGCTTGGTTGCATATGGAAGTTGCTTGTTGACAAATATTGCTTAATATACCACTATAACATTAGTAAAAACATTAGTTCAAAACAACCAACATAAAATCAAGACCGGTATTTCGCGTGTGTGTGTTATCATCTTGCTGTTAAATACAACTAAAAAAAAAAATGTTTACATTCCACAGTTCTCCACCAAAACGACCAAACAAATTGAAGTCAACTGTTATCGTAACTACACCTCGAGTAAGTCAATTTATGTCGAACACCATCTCTATTGCACCGACCTCAGCGCGAAGAGTGTGAATTCAAACTTCAGCTGAGATGGATTTTACCTCTACGAATATTTACTCTATGGTTGTACTGATAACTAGGGAAATTTACTAAAACTAAAGGGTCTCTCAGTAAGGATGCAATTTTAGTTTTAAAACGAAAACACGAACTTTTTGCGACAGCTGTAAGGAGACATGTTCTGATTTAGTACGTTATAAAATATCCGTCAAAGGATGCACGGCGTTAAATCGCATGATCTTGGTGCCCATCAGAATTTCTTGAGATAATTTGTTCTGGAAATCATTGCTGCAACAAATTAATTGTTTCATACGCGGTGTGACAGGTGGCGCCGTCTGGCTGAAACCACATGTCGTCCAGATCCATGCCGTCAAGTTGAGGCCACAAGAACTCCGTTATCATGACCCTGTAACGAATGCCTTATCTTCTAAAAAGTAAGGCCTAATCACACCGCCTGACCGAAATCCGCACCACACAGTTACTCGTTGTGGGTGCATTTGTTTCTCATAGATTGCATGAGGATTTTCTGAGTCCCAAATTTGACAATTTTGTGTATTCACGAAGCCATTCAGATGGAAATGCGCTTCATAGCAGAAGATGATTTTTTTCATAAATTGGCTCCATTGAACGAATTGCCGGCGTTTTCCATGGTCTGCTGGTTTTAGCGCCTGTATAAACTGAATATTGTACGCATGAATGTGAAGTTCTTTTGTCAAAATTCGCTGCGTTGTTGAGAACGATACACTCGCGTTTACAGCAACAATGTTTCTAAGATATCGTCGGGTACGTTGACGCACAGGAGTCTTACTGTCCATAAGCGACCCAGTTTATTCAAATTTGTTGACCACTCTTAGAATGGTTGACACATTAGGTGCAATTTCTTGACTAAAAATTTTTCGAAGTTTGCGAGCGGTATCGGCATAACTTTCCAAATTTTTGTAATAAGTTGTCACAATTATAACTCGTTTTTCGTTCGTAAAGCGGTCGATTTTTAATAATAGGAATATGCATATGTTACATCTGCGAAATTTCAGAGGTGCCACTTGCACAAAAAAATATTTTATTAAATTTTATAAAGTGCAATTTTACTGAGACACCCATCATATTTAAATTTCTATAAATTTTTTTTTGAATTGAGTACTCTTCATAGTCAATATTCTTGTATTTTTTCTACTCTGCCATGTACAGTTAGAACAAGAGATCCATTGTATGAGACAACCTAGTAGACAAAAAGTGACGTATATAAACAATATCAGGGGTTACCTACCCAGCCGTGGAAACATGTTATGAATTCCCTTCCACCACGGCTGTATTTACTGTGTACAAGTCTGCGAACTAGTGACACACAGAATCGAGTAACTGAGTCGGAACAACCAGTTCTTTACAAAACCCGACCGGACTGGAGCTTATAAGAACCGAAGGCCGGGAAAAAATGAACCGAAAACGGATCTTTAAGGACCGAAAAATGGGCTCAAAAGCACCGAGAACTGTTCTAAACAGACCGAAAAGCGATTCTATAGGACTTGAAAAATGGGTTTCCAAACGAACCAAAAGTGTTAACCTTTGGGTGAGGGTA
The DNA here is from genome assembly GCA_963931995.1 of Phaonia tiefii. NCBI lineage: Eukaryota > Metazoa > Arthropoda > Insecta > Diptera > Muscidae > Phaonia > Phaonia tiefii. The sequence goes on from OZ008370.1 coordinate 140,749,596, forward strand.
CGAAAAAGTGTATTTTTTATCAAACTGTATATTCTTATAATACGATACTTCACTTACCCTCTTGGGATCAGGAATTTGCTGAGAAACGGAACCGGTCACAAATATCCGGTTCTTCTCGGAACCGGACTCGACAGAAGCGGTTATTAAAATACGCAGAACCGCACATCAGTACTGCCAACCACTTTGCTTCTACATATCAAAATAACACATTGTGAGAGTGTATTGAAAGGCTCTTCACGCTCGCCTAATCCAGATTGCCCGCATGTGATCCTAGTAGATGCCCTGAAAGATTAGATTTCTTAGAAGCATGTAAACGATGCATGTAATGCATGTAGAGGCGCATATAACAGACTTTCAAAATATACAATATAATATTTGTGTATCAGTTTACAAATTTTATATCTAGTTATGTATATTCTGTATGTGACTTACCAGAATCCTACTTCCAAATGAGACAACAGTTGTGTTGGAATTTGAACCCTCGACCAAAGGAGTTGAAGTCTAATTGCAACAAAGTTGTATGTTGTGTAAATGTCCCTTCCGTAGGACATTGTTCCAGGACTACGAAAATACAGGAAGATTAATGCGTCGGATCAAATTATATAAATTGCTTTAAATAAAACATCATATTTTTGTCAATAAAATTTTGCGGCTATCCGCACAAAAACTTGGAAACTCGAAATCGACCAGTCGTCAAATTGTTATGAACATTAAAGCCAATACATTTTCAGTTGAGTTCTTGGGGATAAAATTTACAAAGACTACCTGCTTTGTTTTAAACTCAAATGACCGAATGCATACAATTTAATGGGTCTCTTAATTACTCATGCATCCTTAGCTATTTAGCTTCATTGCCCCCAAAACTAGGTACTTATACACTTTGTCCATTCTCCACAGTCCACACAAAACCATCGTGAACATTCATTTCGTTCCCTTGAGGTTGCTGAATAATCTTTGTTGGCCTTTGTATGTTATAAGCTAACAAAGGATGGTAATGCTCGTATGAGTTGGTTTGAATTGTGGGTACATTCCACAAACAAATAGAAACCTGCGAGTGCTAAATTGCAATTTCACAATGGGGACTCCAAAGCTCCTACTGGACTGCTGGTGTATAAGCACATACTCTTCCGAGGAAACACATTCAAGGAGTGTGCGATTATGCGATATCCTTCATTGTATGCACTTGAATGTGGACATTGCCATTATACTTAATGAATGTGTTACATATTTGCTGAATATCTGTGTAATTTAAATATTACATTTAAGGTTTGTTAGGCATATGCCATCACAGATATATGTATATATAAAAATTTAATAGCAAATTAGTCGGTCTTTATATACTAAATTAAAAGACCAAGCCAGTCCTTTCAACTGAAACTTATGTGAAACTGAAAACGAGTTAACACTCAAACTCATTATTATTCCGAGGTAGGTGACGAATATAAGACAAATTGTATACGCAATCAAAAAGAGAACCATGTTTCCGCAAATGGCGTAAGTAAGCTGAACATGGGGTCCAACAACCAAAATCTCAGTCTAAAATGCAGCTTAAAAAATCAAGCTTCGAATGAACCTATAATTAGATCTATCAGAATTTGTAGTGCTTTTGTTATCACATGGATCTTAACTTCCTAAAAATGAGTTTATTGCTTTAAGCATTTTAATTGTTAATAAATTATTACCGCAACGGATATAAAGGGTTGAATCCTTTTTAACAGAAGTGCACCACTGTTTTACTGTTTGTGATGAAATACTGGAGAATAAAATTGTTTGAAAAAATACCAACCGCTCGAACATTTTAATTTTGAAAATAATACGAAAGGTCGGATAAATCCTAACTTGTTCAATCTATGGTGAGTACGGCAAAAAACAAACGATGGGGAATGATATAAAAGGGAAACGAGGAGATAAGGATCATAATGGATTTCATTGAATCCAAGAAGAATAGCCAGGCTAGGAGATGGGTGAATAGATTCAAAACGATGAGGGATAATCTCACTAGGATAGAGCACACGATGATATTTCGCATACGCTGTCGAAAATCAGGCATTATTCCAAAATTTATTGCAAATTCCACCAAGAATATTTAGAAAATGTTTGGTAAAAATTGATTTGAAGAATCAAATTGATCACTTGGTAATTGATGGATAGCACTAGTCCAGTGCAATGGACATACGAGTGAACAGAGGAGCTAACATCCATTCTGATCACTACCTGGTAGCAGCAAATGTTTGCACAAGCTTAAGTAGAGCGCAAATTGTACGAAACCAGATGCTGAGAAACATCGCTGAGACATTGAAAAGCCGGACTTACCAGAGGTAGCCAAAGTCTACTCAAGAAAGCTCTCGCAACATTTGACACACATCCCACCCCCTCCTGAAGCGCAGTGAAAACTCATTTCCAACTCTATAAAAACTTCCGCAACAACCGTACTTGGTTTTGTAAAACCGCGTCACAATAAACCATGGTGCGATAAAGAGTGCCGCATAGCAAATTATGAAAAGAACGCTGCACGTATGACAATGATTCAATCAGTTGCAACGCGAGCTGCTTCTGAGCGGTAGAGCAGAAAAATAAAGAAGTTAAGCCGTCCCTTTAGACATAAGAAACGGCAGTGGAGAAAGAGCGAGAGTGACAAAATTAAGACATACAGAAGGAAGAATGAAGCCCGAAAATTCTATCAAAAAGGTAAAAACGCTGCTAATGGCCTCCTTCTGTAAAGACAAAGATGGAAATCTCATCGCAGATGTGCAGAACATGTTGGGAACATGGAGATATCATTTCTCTGCGCAATTGGCACCTGAAATATTCAATGTGTGACGACGAGCGTCCCCTATGGGTCATTTTCGACTACACTACAAAGCTGGCGTATTTACCATTTAAGAAATTAATACATGTATACATTTTTATGGACTAATTATGAATTTTATAAAAATGATTTTTAATGAACTTAAGTCGTTTCACCTTATGACCCGCGAAATGAACGTAAGTCACTTCACTTATTAACCGCGACCAGATGTGTTTACAAACCAAAGTTATTTACAAGAATTTATTGTAAACAAGATGCCATTATGCGAGCCAGACACATTGGTTGGAGTGATAACTAATGCGAACATGTAAGTGGTAAACAAGTTCCCGTTATCACAGCGAGACACTGGTGATGATCACTAGAGCATCAGAAATATCATCGCCGGCTGGAAGAAGCAGAGGATGCTCTGCCGGCTATTTAAGGAGGGGGACAAATTACGCATCGAGATCAGTCAGTATAGAGCAGTGAACGTGTGCAGACATTGGTGAGTATTTGGTGATTCGTTGGTGGAGTGCTAATAAGTCTCCTCAAATAGTGTTGTTGGCTGTGGAGTGCTAAGGTCAGTCTCCAAATGTGGTTAGAGTCAGTGTTCGCAGAATCAGCCGAGTGCCTTCTGAAGCGCTTTCGTCAGTCTTCAGCCTCGGTTCCCTCGTCTTCAGCCCTGTCTTCAGGCGTGTGTCTTCTGAAGCGCTTTCGTCAATCTTCAGACTCAGTTACCTCGTCTTCAGCCGCGGTCTTTCCCGTGTTCCTTCTGAAGTGCTTTCGCCAGTCTTCAGCCCGTTTCTCTAGTCTTCAGCCGAGTGTCTTCGGAAGCGCTTTCGCAAGTCTTCAGACTCGGTTCCCTCGTCTTCAGCCGCGCTCTCTCCCGTGTTTCTTCTGAAGTGCTTTCGCCAGTCTTCAGCCCGTTTCTCTAGTCTTTAGCCGAGTGCCTTCTGAAGTGCTTTCGCCAGTCTTTAGCCACGGTTCCCTCGTCTTCAGCCCTTCTTCAGCCTCGGTTCCCTCGTCTTCAGCTCTTCTTCAGCCTCGGTTCCCTCGTCTTCAGCCGTGTGTCTTCTGAAGCGCATTCGCCAGTCTTCAGTCTTCGTTCCCTCGTCTTCAGCCCCGTTTTCAGCCGTGTTTACCCTGAAGTGCTTACGCCAGTCTTCAGCGCCGGTTCCCCGTCTTCAACCCTTTTCTGTCTGAAGTGCTCACGCCAGTCTTCAGTCCCGGTTTCAGTCCTGTCTCTCTGAAGTGCTTTTGCCAGTCTTCAGTCCGTTTCTAGTGTCTTCAGCCTTTCTCAGCGGCGTTTCTTTGGAAGTGCTTTCGATAGCTTCCAGCCTCGGTTCTTTGACGAGCCTCGAGTCTTCTGAATCACTTGTGCTAGTCTCGAGCCCGTTTCCACGTCTTCGGGAGTGCGTCCTAGGTCTCCTCTCGAACCTTCAGCTATACGCTCAGTGTCCCCTTAATTTAAGATATCGTATTTTAGTTGTAAGGGAATGAATTCCCGTTATATCTTGAAGTTTAAATAAAGCGATTTTTAAAACATATAACGTTATTTCCCTCTCTGTCACTACACAAATAAATTTATGTGGCAAATCCTTCCCCCGCGAGCTGCACCCCAGCAACCAGAGGAAACTTGTCATTACAAATGACAAGACAATCGATCACAATTTGGACGACGACGTCGATTGACCTCTCCTGACCAAGATGAGGTCAGAACAGCTATTGCCCGTCTTAAGAATAATAAGGCCGATGTTTAAGGCTGGCGGCGATGAGCTGATAAGATGCATGCATCAGCTCGTTAGCAAAATTTGGTTAGATGAATGCATTCCCCTTGATTCTAGTCTCAGTGTACTATGCCCCATATTTAAAAAAGGTGACCCGAGTCTCTGTGCCAACTACCGAGGAATAGGCCTTTTGTCCGTAGGTTCGATCAAGTATAATGTGGGAAAGACACCCAAGAACAAGAACACCCATGAAAATCAAATCGAAATCTATTATCTATTTGTCGATTATAAGGTGGCCTTCTACAGTCCGATACGGGAGAAACTACACGAAGCAGTATCCGAGCTTGGTATTCCTGCAAAACTTATGCGCCTTGGTAAGGATCTTACCGAACCTTTCTAAACAAAGCGAGGCGTCAGGCATCGTAACATCTTAATGGAGATTATTATGAGAAAAGCTGCAGTGATTATTAATAAAACCATCAGTAGCAAAAGTCACATGCTGCTCGTGTATGCTAATGATATAGATATTATTGGTAGCACAATGAGAGAAGTTACTGCGGTGTTTTCGAGAATTGAGAAGGAGTCAGCAAATTTGGGACTGACAGTAAATGAGGACAAGACCAATTTAATGGTCCAACAATCAGGGCCTCTGCGCGATTAGACCAAAGCGTGAACATTTATAACCAAGGTGGTGGACGAATTTATATACCTCGGATCTGCCGTAAACAACAACAACAACGTCAGCCTTGAGATCAAGCGAAGAATTGTGCTTGCGAATTGATGTTATTTTGGGCTAAGCAAGCACATTAGAGATACAGCCGTCTCTCGAGTTACAAAAGTCCAGATATACCAGACTTTCATACAACCTGTCTTGCTTTATGGTGGAGAATCTTGGGACTTCTCGCAAGCAGACGATACATATCTAGGAATCTTCGAGAGAAAAATTGCCCGAAAAATTTATGGTCATGTAGTGAATAACGGCGAGCATCGGTGACACATGAACAATGAGCTATATCTCGACATTAACACGGTTAAGCGGATCAGAATAACGCGATTGCGCTGGGTAGGCAATGTCAGTAGAATGCATGGCGATGAACCAGCACGAAGCGTTTTCGAAACCGAACTCGAAGGAAGACGAAAAATAAGAAGACCAAGATTCCGCTGGAGGAATCAGATTGACGTATCCCTGCGTACACTTGGTATTGCCAACTGGAGAAATAAAGCAAAAGATCGAACTGGTTGGCGAAATATGTTATCTTCGTTTTGTAAGGTCCCTGACGCCTGGAGATGTTCAATACCGTATAAGTAAATGAGTAAGATCGTCGTGGTATCCTTAACCCAAGTTCGTCGGACGAATAATGTGAAACATTCCAGATAGAGGCGGGTCAGAGCTTCTCACTATCAGTGCGGTCTCCAATTTTGCATTCGCTGTTGGCGAACTACAGCGTTACAACGGATCCAAACGGGTTTTTTTTGCTCGATAGTGATGCCGTCACTAAGCGACATGACCGTCGTCTTAAGAAATGAAACTGGTCTGAGAAGGGATTGGAATCTCATTCTCATGTACGAAAGTGGCGGACAATAACCATTGGCTGCCTTACTTACTTGCTTAAATGGCCTCAGACCAGCCAGATGTCTCAGGGGCCTTACCACATGCGGATAACATCTTTCTCCAACCGGCTGGATATTTAGCTTTTCTCCTCCAGTTGGTACCACCAAGTTGTGGCAGACAACCTTCCACCTGGTCTTTCCAGCGAAGCCTTGGGCTTCCTATTTTTCGATGACTTACGAGTACGTCTTCGGTACATTCTGATCTATTCTATTTACATGGTCGAGTCAGTATAAACACGTTATTTTGATTCGCATAACTACCTAAATGCCGGAAAACAGATTATATAGCTCGTGGTTCCTCCATCGTCGACATTCGCCAGTCTCTATTACAGGACCATATACATTTCACAGAATTTGTCTCTCGAAGACTCCCAGTGATATTTCGTCAGCATGCGAAATGACCCAGGATTCTGAGCCAAATACCAAGATATGTTGTATGAGAGTCTGATAGAGTTCGGTCTTTGTCTCTCCAGAGAGGGTCTCATCTCTGAAGTGTTTGCTTAGCTCGAAATAACACCTGTTTGGAAGTACAATCTTCCGCTGGGGTTATTTCTTCTGTTTATGGCAGATCCAAGGGAAATGAATTTGTCCACTACCTCGAAATAATAACAGTCATCAATGTTCACCATTTCCTCCAAATGGGTGGATGTTCTGCTCGAAGAAACCACTAATTTTGTCTTGTCCGTGTTTACTGCCAAACCCACATTTACTGATTGCTTCTCAATTCTCTAATATACTGCAGTAACATCTGGCAGATCTCGCTCACTGACGTCTAAATCATCAGCACACGCGAGCCGCTTGTGACTTTTGCTGCAAATAGTTTTATTCGTAGTGACTGCATTTTTTCTCATGACGATCTCAATTAATATGTTGAAGAGATCGCAAACTTGATTCGGTTGTGACTATTAAGTGTTTAATTATATTCGTTGTGTCAACTACATTTTATTTAATTTCGGTTTCGACAATCGAATTTGGGATGAATTCGGACGCAACAAGACTTCGGTTCCAGCAACGGAATGTGGCATTAGTTCAGCTGCTGCAACCAAATTTGGCATCAATTCGGTTAGAGCTATCGAATTTGGTATCCATACGTTCGCAATAACCGAATTTGCCGTACAACTGATTACAGCGAACGATCTTGAGATTGATTTGGTTGTTGTAACCGAATTTCTTATGAATTCTGTGGGTACAACCGGTTTACATTTTATTTCGGTGACCACAACTTAATACTATATATTGCAAAGCTGACCTTTAAAATTCAAAAAATTGATGTTATATATAAAAATTTAAAGAATGTAAATTGTTGTTGTTGCGGTGTTGACAAAAAGTTTTCGTGGTTTTTAAGAAACCGTTAAACAGTCTTATTTTACAGAAAGATTCCACATTTCGTTTGTCGCCGTTTTAGATGTTCTGCCCTTAACTGTATATAGAACTGTTTAGGACCTAAATCGACAGATACAACATGTCAGAATTGGTGCGGTGATCCATAATAGCCGGAACCAAAACTATCGGAAGTGATATGCAAAATTAATTCATTTCCCTGTAGCATACCCAATATAAATGACATTATTTCGTAATTATTTATCGGAATACAGGAAATTAAATCATAACTAAATTAATAAAAATAATTTAAAAATTCGACCTGACACAATCTAATTTTGATAGCCCCTAATTTGGTTGAAACAACTTCAAATTCGGTCGTGACAGCCTCTAATCTGGCTGTGACAACCTCTAATTCGGTTAAGACTACCTCTGATTCAGCTCATTCTTGACATTTTCCAATTGTAATTCAGATAATATTAATTGGAATTGTGAAACGATCAATTTAGTATAAGAATTTATAATTCAAATTCAGAAAATGTCAATTAAAATTCAGACTTTATATTTTCAAATCAGGATACATCAATTGAAAATCAGAAAATATCAATTGAAATTCAGAAAACATAATTGAAGTTCGGTAAATATCAATTGAAATTCAGAAAATATCACTAGAAATTCAGAAATTAGGAACTAAAAGTCAGAAACATCAATTTAAATTCACAAAATATCAACTGAAATTCAGCAAACACCAAATGATATTCAGAATTTATCAATTTGTATCAATAATCAAAAATTCAGTCAAATGTATATAACGAGACGAAAACTTCAATTACTGACAATGTGAACAACACAGTTACTGGTCGAGGACGTTAATGCGCTGATTAGAAGGTCACACAATTCGAAACGATCCTCCGCCAACGTGTGTTCAAATCCTGGTTCCGCAGAAAAAAACCCTAATCTGTTAAACTTAAGGAAATCAAAAAATTTTCTTCTAAAAGATGAAGTTGAAATTCAGTTAATGTATGAGAAATTTATACTACAAGCTTACAAGGTCAGGAACATTTTGCTAATTGAAAAATGCTTGGTTTTTGTTGGACATATTAGACAATTCAGTTAATCACACTCACTGGCATGACTAGTTCCGAACTCCGTGACAAGTTCATGATCAGATGCCTAACTACTGTGCCTTAATTTATACCATAGGTTGATCATCAATCGTATATATAAATACAAAACTCAATTCTGCAATTAACATGCGCGAATTAGTATCGATCAAAGATCCCTAAGTGTCACAACACTCACTGAAAGGCCTATAAGTGCAACAACATGAACAGACAGCTTGTTTCCACCAAGTTCTTCTTTTCCTCATACGTTCTCGCAATGTTGCAGTGCTGTGAGGTGAGTTTTTAATCTATATCACAGAGTTGTATTTTTCGGTGATATTGCTTTTTTTGATGACCGGGCTAGTGTCAGTTACGTTTATTTGAATTTGAATTTTATGACCGATTTTGTTAGTTTTCAGTTAATGTTTCTAATTGAAAATTGAAATTGTTGTAATAATTTTTCTGCATTTCATATGATTTTTTCTGAATTTCAATTTAAGTATTCCAAATTTCAATTGATGTTTTCCGAATTTCAATTGTTACTGTCCTAATTCCAAATGATTTGTTTCAGAATTACAAGTGATATTTTCTGAATTTCAATTTGAGTTTCAATGAACTCAATTGATTTATTCTGAATTTGGATTGGTATTTTCTGATTTTCAAAAAAATTTCTGAATTTCAATTGGAATTTTCGGAATTTCAAATGAAAATTCTAAATTTTATTTGATGATCATTTCTTAATTTCAATTGGAAACTCTGAATTTCAACTTACATTTTCTGAATTACAATTAAAAAGATGTAGTTACGGCTAATTTTACTGCCTCAACCGAAGAGGTGTCATGGGACACCCGGGTGGAACGAAGTTTTTTTTCTATTATGTACTAGTTAGTTCCAGCACGTATAAAGCGCCCGTTGAAAAGTACGATAATTTAAATGGATCTTTAAGAAAAGGTACTTTTTGTAAAATAAAAAACTTTTTTTACGAATATGTATTATATTTTCCGGAATATGTATTATATAGTTCTTTTTTTAAAGAGAGGTAATTCTTTTATTAAAAGATAATAGAAGTACATTTGTAAGAGCAGGTATACTCTTGTTAGGAAATGGTTATTTTTTTACATTTATTTTCAGAAAGCCTACTTATCTCACGAAAAAAAGGTAATATTTTATTAATAATATTTTAATAATATTAAAGGTTTTTTTTTTATAACAATATATTTTTTTTGAAGAAACGGGTTTCTTTAACAAATTGTATTTTTTTAGAATTGGTAATTTTTTCAAGAATAGGTAAATTTAAGAGTAGGTATATAGTAGATATTGTCCAATTAAATGATAACAAATTAAACCATGGACACAATGTAATATTTAAAAATTATAAAATCATAAGCAAATATCGAATTGATGCAACAAGGGGTGGGGGAACTGCTATATTAATCAAGAATAACATACAATACTACAGTAACGATAACAAAAGTAGTTATTAGGTAGATGCTTTAGAGTAATGCAACATAAAGATACATGTGCGTACTATCCGGCCGAGGACTTCGTTTGAAATTTTCAAACGAATAAGACTTATAAAACAAATAATACCAAATTATGAAAATATCGGAAAAAATATTTACATATTCATACTTACACATATTTCGCCTTCAATGAAGAAAAAAGCTAAGAGTCAAGATCCTGGATAGCAACGCATTCTCAACAAAAGTTCCATATATGGAAGATATTCACAAAATGGACAAATCAAAGGATGGGCGCTCTAATTTCAAAATAACATCAAATGTGCGGATTAAGGATGGAGAATATTCAACAGATGGAATGAACAAACGGACGGACACGGTACAAATTTCAGGAGAGAAGGTGAAGAAATTTGAGGAAATCTTAAACAAGAATTATGTGGCAGCAACAAATGACAAGAATTCAACTGACATGGATACAGAAGAAGCAACAATCAACAATCCAGAATTTCAAACAGTAAATTGCAAACGGAAAAGAAGAAATATAGACATTGTGGATTTATCTTCTGTGAGTACACAACACATTAGGGACGACACATCAGACACTACATCACAAAATAGATTCCAAAATATTAGGAGATTTAATTATAGAAGAAGGTCAGGATGTTCCTATAGTTGAGAATCATAAGAACACGAATAAGTTAAAACAAAACTTTTGCCCTCCCATATTTTTAAATAATGTAAATATACCACATTTAATTCAACAACTTAATGCAAAAAATATTACATTTAAAATTGTTAATAAAAACAAATGGAAGAGCAAATTATACCTAAAAGAGTCTTCAGTTCATTCTGAAATGATGGCTATTTTAAGAAACTTGAATATTGATTCTTATTCATACACACCTAAAGATTTAAAAAGGATATCACTAGTTTTACGAGGTTTACACCATAGGACAGAGTTAGAAGACATTAGGGTAGATTTAGAGAAACACATCCCCAACACAGTTGAAAAGGCTTCAAAATTTATAACAGAATATAGCAAAAAACATAATATAGACACAGGCCTTTTTTTAGTAACATTATGTCCGGGAAAATCTATTAGGGATTTAAGTGCGATTCCTTAATTCTAAACATGTCTCTTGGGGAGATTCTATGAATAATTTGAATGGATCAGCTCTTTTTAACTGGCTTCAAATGTTCCCTTTAGAATTTGTAAGGATTTCAGATCGAACACCTTCTTTCCCAATGGGTTATCATTTCTTGACCATTTTATTGTAAGTTCCAACTTGATTAATCTTGACTCTTTAAATGTTGATGTAACTAGTTTGCCAACATTTTCAGATCATTTTCCCTTAAAATTGCATATAAAACTATCTCATTTCGACCTCATTATACGATCTCCACGAATGTTTAGATCATTTAAACGCGTAAATTGGAGTAATTACAAAGAGGATATTATTTTATCATTATTGGAAAATTATCCAAATGCCGAGACTAACCTACCCAATAATTATATTGACTTCTACATAGACAAATTTACGGAAAAGATTATTCAGGCAAACTTATCTCATTCTGAACCAATTGAAATAGGTAAAAAATGTTTCAATGTTTCTCAGAATATTAGAAAATTATATAAAGTTAAGTACAGATGGCAAAGGGAACTAAAAAATATATTCAATAGAACATTAAATCGTCTCGATGCGCAATATTTACTGTTATCCAAACAAATTCAATTACTGAACATTATTATTAAAGAACTAGTTCGAATTGAGCAACAGAATACTTTCAATAGAAGGCTACGGAATGTTAGACCAGGTCCTAGGGCTCACAAATCCATTTGTAAGATTTTAAATTACAAAAGACAAAGTAATTTGAGAAAATTATTAGTCGATGGCTCGGTAATCTCGGACAAATCTGTATGTTTGGAAAAGCTTCGAGAATACTTTTCTAACATATATAGGGACTTTCCAATTGGTGATACTGAAAGAATTGATCAGTCTATTTCTGAATATATTTCTTGTGTTCCGAATAATATTAATTTATTTAACTCACCAAATACCGCGCTTAACTTATGTAACGATTCAAATCTAGTTACATTATCTGATTTGGAAAATATTGTTGGCAATATAAACAATAAATAATCATATGGACTGAATAACTTCTCAAATTACATTATTAGGAAACTTCCTACGAAGGCACTTGAGTATTTGATGATAATATTTAATAATTGTATAAGCAATTCATACTTCCCAAAGGCTTGGAAAATTTCGAAACTAGTTCCAATTAAAAAGAAGGCAAGCAGTAACGACATACCTAATTTGAGGCCTATTTCTTTACTATCAAATTTGGGTAAACTCTTTGAGAACATCATTACAATTAAAATGGATCTGAATATGAATTGTCCATACACATCGAATTACCAATTTGGGTTCAAAAGGCAACATTCGACAACAGATGCTCTTTTGAAATTTCACAACGATATAGTATGCAATTTACGCATTAAACAATGTACGGTTGCAGTTTCTCTGGACATTGAAAAAGCTTTTGACCATGCTTCACATAGGGGCATTCTCTTCAATATGATTCAATTGGGGTTTAGACTAAGTATAGTTAAATTGTTTCATAGTTTCTTTTCAAACCGTTTATTTTGTGTACAGTTTGATGAGCTTTTTTCAAATCTTGGAAATGCCTACTCCGGTGTTCCTCAAGGGTCTATTTTGGCACCACATTTATATAACATATTCATGAATGACTTTCCTCACAATGATGATAATTCTTGCGGATTGCTTTATGCAGATGACTCTCTTCTTTATTCTCATGACGAGTCTCCCCTTAAAGCTTTAGATAATGTTAAACAACATTTAACGAAGGTAAAACACTTTTATGAAACTTGGGGTATCAAAATTAATATTTCCAAATCTGAGGCCATTTGTATTAGAAATGCCTCCGGAAAGTGCAGGTCATTTGTTGTTCCGGAAAGTAAAAGATTGAAATTGAACATTGACGGTACGGAAATTCCATTCAAAAATAGCTTTAAATACTTGGGCATTGAATTTGACAAATTAATGAAATTTAATAAACATGCACGATGTGTGATGAACAAAGCGTACAGAATATTAAATGTATTTTCAAGAATTCTTCTAAATAAACATTTACCCAAAAATACCAAATTACTTTTATATAAAACAAGTATTAGACCAATATTCCTCTACGGATTTCCAATTTGGTTTAGCATTTCCCCAATAATTATGAAAGAATTGGGTATTTTAGAACGTAAAGTTTTGCGTCACTGTGTAGGCAAATACTTTGAGTCTGACAATAAACGATACTCAAATAATCAAAATTTATAGAGAGTCGCGAATAACGGCAATGGGTCTATATGTCTGCGATATTTTAAATAGATTCATTTCTAGACTTCGTGACCACCCAAATCAGATAATAGTTGATATTTTCAATAGGCAACAACTTTATAGTTGGACGAATACGAACTACTTATCGCCAATTGGATTCCTCAACGAAAGTCCACCAAATTTTGATACAAATGTGAATATTTGTTACAATTTCTATTCAAAATCAATAGCGGGAACCCATAGAGGTTAATATAATATCTTTCCATTTGTTTTTATACGTCCCTATATAGTTTAATTTGTACATTTTATATATTTTTATATCTGCATTTATTTTTATATACATTTATTTATATTCGAGATAATACAAACTCTCACGTTATTGTAGTCCCGGGAGCAAGGGCGTTCTCATACATCATATTGTTCTAAAACATTTCTTGACACAAAACCTGCAAAGTATGTAACTGTTCCAAATTTATGTTTTTAAGATAATACACGATTCTTAAATATTGTCTTCAAACACGATTCAAAATCATTCAATATTCTTAAAAAGGCTCAATAAATTAATTAAAATTACACTGTGTGTAATTTTTTAAGTCATGGCAAAATAACCATATACGGACACCACTACGTGATAAAAGACTAAAAAAAAAAGACCCGTGTTTCCCAATTTTTCCCAAAGTCATGCACTTTTTTTATTATGGGCCGCCAAAGATTTGGGGCCTCGGTATCATTTTCGTAAAAATGTGATCATTTTCTCAGGCTCATATCTTGCAAACCGTTCAGAATTTCGATTTACTCTCTGAGGCAAAGTTGTAGCTCTTGTCATAAAGAACAAAAATTGCGAACATATAAAAACTTCACCTTCAGATCAAAATTGCAAAAAACTTAAAAAAATTCGATTTTTTTTTACCTTTTTTCCCGTGTTCAGGTCCATAGGTAGCAAACCGTTCAAAATTCAAGGAAACAATCAACTACAAAAATTTACCTAAGATCTCAATAAACAAATTTCTAGAACATATAAACTTCCTAGAGATGATTCTTAACACTGTTTAGGTAGCACGCAAAAGTCAAAAATTTGCCGAAAATTTTTTAGTTTCATTTTTGTTACCTTTTTCTCCTGTTCAGGTCCATAGGTAGCAAGAAATGAAATATGCCTGGCCAGAACCATGTGCATTCTTCAGTCTATGTTGTTGTATTTGTTCATCCACACTTCCTCTTGGCCTCCACGAGTTACATTGGAATTGATTCAGAGGTGAGCGTGAATCCCAATTACAAAGAAAACAAAAGAATTTTGGGAAGCCGCCCTTATCGATGATCCCTTGCAAAATGTTGATGACCTTCAAATCACAGCAAATCTTCCATTTATTTTCGTAATATTTGATTTTTTCCATTATATCTTTCAATGCTTCATAGCTTTCTTTCATGTTGATACCCATTGCTAGCGGAATGGAAGGTTTTCGGTTCGATACATGCAACAAGACTGCTTTCAAGCTTGAAACAGAACCATCAATAAATAATCTCCACTCACTAGCGATGTAGTTCATTCCCATTTTTTCCACCAAAGCTTTTATATCGTTGCAGTAAGCGAACGAATTGTCATCATTTAGAGTGTAGAGCATCTGAAATTCAGCTTGTCGTTTGCGGTACGCCGTAGAGTTAACATTAGCATGTGTGAGTTTTCTTTGCTTTAAAAAAGCTGTCAAAAATATTGCAAGTCGCTGCGATAATCCCAATATGGCCACAATGAAATCCATTTCCATTTGTGTTATTAGTTGTGGTCCATCTCTTCTCTGTTGGGGCTCATAATCGGTATCAAATGGATCTTCATAAGTAACACCACTTGATGTACTCATTGCTGTAAATTCTGTAGTACGATCTGGAGTTGGCGGCCTTGGTGATACAAAATTTTCAGGTGCAAGCGCTATTAGTGTGGCTGTTGCAGTTGCTTTATAAATTTTGTTCTTTTCAGAATGTCGATTTAGACGACATGTGTAATTTACGCATGCATAGCAACTGGTTGCATCATGATCACCTGGGCGATTAATCCAGTTTACCGGCTTACAATACTTCATAGTACCTCTGCCTCCACTCAACCATGCCATGAGATTGTTATAACATTGGCGACACACTGTATTAGGTGTGTAATTTTCACCGGTCAAGTCCACTTCCTCGAAAAACAATGTATATGCTCTTTTGAATTCACTAGTTAAAAGATTATTTTCCTTCTGAAATCTTGTAGATGTTTTTTTCTGGTTTGATGACCGCAAACGTAGCAAAATAAATCAATATTTTCACACTGCATATTGAAATTGTCAGTTGCCAATGTTGTGTGCGAATTATACTGTAGCACTTTCACTTTTTTTACTTTCACTTTCACTTTATAACTTTCACCGCTGAGCTCTCGTTGACGTCGCGCTGTGTAATGCCTCGATGTGAGCGTCGTGTCGCTTTTATATTGTGTGCTGCGTCCCTTGTTGCGTTTGCTGAGCTTACTGCATTGCCTGTGCTGCTGCTGTCGGGGCATGATCGCGTGATACCTAAGCGCTACCTAAACGGTGTTAACCCTTGGACAAACACATGGTTCTGGCCAGGCATATTTCATTTTTTGCTACCTATGGACCTGAACAGGAGAAAAAGGTAAAAAAAATGAAATTAAAAAATTTTCGGCAAATTTTTCACTTTTGCGTGCTACCTAAACAGTGTTAAGAATCATCTCTAGGAAGTTTATATGTGCTAGAAATTTGTTTATTGAGATCTTAGGTAAATTTTTGTGGTTGATTGTTTCCTTGAATTTTGAACGGTTTGCTACCTATGGACCTGAACACGGGAAAAAAGGTAAAAAAAAATCGAATTTTTTAAGTTTTTTGCAATTTTGATCTGGAAGGTGAAGTTTTTTTGATTTTATATGTTCGCAATTTTTGTTCTTTATGACAAGAGCTACAACTTTGCAAGATATGAGCCTGAGAAAATGATCACATTTTACGAAAATGATACCGAGGCCCCAAATCTTTGGCGGCCCATAAAAAAAAAGTGCATGACTTTGGGAAAAATTGGGAGACACGGGTCTTTTTTTTTTAGTCTTTTATCACGTAGTGGTGTCCGTATATGGGTATTTTTTTCGTGTTGCACTGTGTTACTATCCGGCCGGCAATATAAATTCAATACGAGCAGACTTGCAAAAACTATTTGATTTTATGAATCTTCAAAATTCAAAATAACTACTATGTACTAGCGGGAGACTTGAACTGCAAGCACACAGAATGGGATAATACTGTTAATAACGCAATAGGCACTAACCTAAAAAAGTCAACATCGAAGTCCTTACACTTCCAACATGTTCAGCGATTATTAATTATGTCAGAATGCCTTCCATTGAAGCCAGCACACTTCACAATGACTTGACTATCACAAAGCCAACATGAAAGAACACAACCCTCATATACTTACATCCCTGACTATACAAATCTAGTAATAATTACCAAATCCTAAAAGTATGCAGAATAATACAGGTTTGTATACTAGGTTATAGCATAATACGGTTAAAAAAGTTGTTTAAAATTTTTTCATTAAGCCCCCATCCCGCAACGTGCGATAAGGAACTTCGTTCCAAAAAACCGAATTCCGTTTTCCCACCATGTATGTGTATTTCTTATGGACAGGTGCTTTTTACGTTTTCAATAGTGGCGGAGGGCCGGACTATCAATTTCTGCGTGTCACTATTAAAATAATGTGAAATCACCAGATGAGGTGAATCACCGGCATATATAACTGTAGCTGACATATTTGTTATTTTATTTGCCTGAATACTCTTGCCACAATCTTTTTTATTTAAATGTCTTTGCAGTAGTCTTTGGGAAATAAAGGCGACTGAATAAAATGCTAAAATAAATTGTTCACGTAAAACCGTTTAGGATGTCGGATAGTTTCCCCCCCCCCCCCCTACTGTAGTAATTTGGTTGTTAAATAGCTTGTACGAACCTATTTGCCCTTCTATTGAAACCGTGCGCCTTTATCAGTCCCATAAAAATCATGATAGACGTGACAGTTACCCTTTTAGAGCTGCATGCCCTGCCTACCTATGCTAGTTAATGTTAGGTAATTCGTATCTGCAACTAATGCTTGTCTATCATAATCATGCATAAAACTTTGTTTTAAGATTTTCCCAACTTTATTTCAACTTGGAAATGTAGAGAATTCATTCTCACACTGTCGGCTGCAGTTTTGTGAATATTTAAATAGCAAACACAAAAAGGAAAAAGGAAACCAAAAAAATTAACAAAAACCTCAATGTGTTTTTTTTTTTGTGGAAAATCAGCATGCGCCATTTTTTGTTAGTAAGTAATTGCTGGTTTCAACAGAAAATATATAAATTTGTTCCATCGCTTACAGTATAAAATTTCGTTTATGTCCAGAAACTTTTCTGAAGCATGAAACTTGCCTTAAGATAAATTTCTGTTGGCTGTTCCAGCATTTACATTGCTTAAATAAGCCCAAGAATTGATGCTTCCTTTGCGAAATATTTCCAGCTGAGTATTGCAGTTAAACATAATTCTGTTTTAAATTTAAAGTTGAAATTAATAGCTGTTGATGTTGCCGTGGTAGTTGCAGTAATGGAAGGGCGTTATAGTTTAAAATCACACATTTTCAAACGTCACATGGACCTAAGTCCGGACAATATGGCTGATGGTTTAGAAATTCGTCGCCCAATACATGGATTTTGGCGATCATCACTACACACCTGTACGCTGGTGCGTTGTCATGGTGGAGGAGCACATTTTGCTTCGTCAAATGTGATAGATTTTGCCTCAAATCCATGTCTAGCTGTGAATGATACTCATCTTTGAACTTTTTACCATTTTCCAGGTAATATATATCAAGGACACTACAAACAGACCAAAAAGCTATCGCCAAGACCAAACTTGTTTCTTTTGGTACATGTTCACCGGAGAAATCTACTGCTGTGACTACTCCTTGGTCTCTGGTGTGGTTTGATAGATCTATGGCCAAACACTCCCTTATAGTGGTTACACGGTTGCACTTACTGTTGAATGAGAATAACCGAGACACTTATCATGCTGATATACTTGTCAGAAAGATGTTTTTGGGTTTTTTGCTGGACGTCGTGTTGATATTGATAGAAACCACCCACACGTAGTGGGTAACTTTCGTCTCGGTCCACCGGCTGTCAGTGAAGTACGATCGAACTCTACGAGTTAATTTGGCACAGAACGGAGAAAATACCTGGACAGACATTGTTAGAAAGCTGCAGAAAACTAACAAGGAGGTCCTTCTTGAGTTCAGATGTGAGAATAAACCGAAATGGGTAATCACGAACACCTGCACAATATGCATATATGATTCAGGACACCAACACTTAAGAGACAGGTAAAAGTAGCCTGTCGACAATCGACACGTAAAGTGGAGTGTATGGTCTATTCGATCGAACTGGACGATGTAGCGGATCAAACTGAAAAGGTTGCAAATAGAGGTAACCTCCGTATTGTGTACACTTCAATGGAAAACCTGAGCAGCAACAACATCAGCAGAACTGCATAGCTAAAAGCTAATTATGGCACGGGGATAACACCACCAGATCAGTAAGTAGAGAGATGATGTGAATACTTTACGACACAGCCTAGATTTCCGTATAATGAAAATCAAAGCATTGCATCGGCTGCATACTGATGCCGCAACCTGAGGGATTCCAACCGAACACCTGTCGCGAGCTAAGATAGAGACAGCATTGTCATAAAATTTAGGATCAACTTTCAGCCTGTTATTAGTCCAGCGGTTCCGTTGATATAAATATAGTGCATCAACGCCAAAAGTTGTCATTTCGCCGGTAGTCAGAAGTTCATGGATAAACAACAAATCCCTACGGAGTGGAAGGAGGTAGTGATTATCACTCTCCCGAAAAAGGGCGACCTAACGCTGCATGGAAACTAGATGGCTATTAGTTATACATTGCTCTATGCAACGGTTAAGATAACACCGATCCTTTTCTGCAGCGGGTCTCGCCGGTGAAGGGACAAATTGTGAGGAAGGAGCAAGCGGGTTTCGGGCATGGTCGTTCGTAAATTTACCACGTAAACACCCTCCCAATAATCATCGGGTAGTCAGTTGAATTGTAGTCGTCTCTGTGTTTACTTTTAGTAGATTTTGAACAAGCTTTCGGCCGAACACACTAAAAGTTTATGTGTTCCAGATTTTTAATAAAATACATACCCGAAATGTTAGTATCCATGATTTGGGAACTGTACACTAGGGTGGTTCATGAACAAAAAATTTGGATTTTGTAAGGGGCCCACCGAAATAAATATTAAGCACCGTGAAAAACTAGTACATAAGTTTCAGTCGGGTGAACCGACTTAATCATACCCTCACCCTAAGTCATCCATTGCGTGGGAGTTCTGTTAGGTAAAAATGCCCATACTCAAAAGTGACCATATTCAACAGCAGATTAACATTGCGGTAATTATTATTGAATACCCAAATTAGTTAGTTTCCCACCGAATATTTATATGCGAGGTACAAAAATGAGCTTGGCAAGATCGGTTATGATATATTGGAGATATCGAGTCGGCAAACAACATATACGCCCAACTTTTGTATGGGAGGTACGAAACTGGGCGTGGCACAATATGCAATCATTACTTACATAGTAGCTTTTAGCAAAATATTGCCTAGTACCGAATTTTATTAACATCGGTTGTAGTTTACGAGAGTTATCGTGTCAATCAACCGGTCATCCGCCCAACTTTTATACGGGAGGTACCAGAATGGGCGTGGCAAAACAGCTCATTTTCTATGGGAGAGTTTTATTTGACTAAATATTGACTAGTACAAACTTTCATTAAGATAGGTTCTGTTTTGCGGGACTTCTCGTGCCGAACAACCAGAGGGTCAAACAACTTTTGTATGGGAGGTACCACAATGGGCGTGGAAAAATCACCATTGTTGTACTTGGTGATTGGTGTTTGCTAACGTGAAGCCTTATACCTAATTTCAGTAAGGTCGGAAGTGTTTCACGCGATTTATCGGATTGACAACCCAGTCGAACACCCTGTTATGCATGGGAGGTACCAGAATGGGCGTGACAATCTCGCCCATTTCCTCCAGTTATGTAGCGATTTACAGATTATTAACCGGTGGGAGAGTTGAAGCTAATCACATCTACCAGAAGAAAGTTTTGAAAGAAATATGATTTTTTGCTAGATGTGACGATTTGTATGGGAGGTAACAAAAGAGGCGTGGTCACAACGTCCATTTTCAATCCCAAACTCAATATTGGCAAATAATAGGCACTGACAAAATTTCATTGTGATCTGTAAAGATTTACGGCAGTTATCGTGCTGACCAGCCAGCCAGTCAGACTGGCAGACAGACAGACAGACAGACGGACATGGCTCAAACGTCTTAAAAAGTCCTAAAACGAATTTCGTCCAAAGATACTAAGGGTCTAATATGGTTCCTTCTATGTGTTACATTTTTTACGTATTAAATGATATATACCCCCATCCCTATGGGTGAGGGTGTAAATAGCACATGATTTTTTTCAAAGTTGTTCATTAAGGTGTAGTGGTGGCGACAGGGCCTTAAACATTAGCGTTTTCGAGTAAAATCGTTGCCTTTATAACTATTTTTCAATGGTGTGTATCTAAATAAATCATAATGTATTTTTATAACCACCGTTATTGTCTGATGGATTTTAAATGGAAAAAATAGTGATAGACTTTTTTCAGAATCGGTTCGGAGAGAATTTATCTACTCTTCTTTGTCCGTCCTTCGTTAAAATAAATCGTCTTAAAAGTAAAAAAAATTATAACAAAAGAACTGTGGATCTTAAAAGCAATCCCTAACCCAGCCGTTCTTTACATATTTTTCTGTGTTTGTTCATTCTTTATATTAATAAATGTATTAACCTCCTTAAATAAAAGATTTGTAAGCAAATAAATGTCAGATTTATTTCAAAAACAACCGAATAGAATATTTGTTAGAATATTAGCTCGTCTGGGTATTTTTGTCTCTATTCTTTTATTAATAACAATAAATACTGTTTCTGCCCGTCATTGTTGGTGTGTAGCTTATTGTATTCCCCCATCAACGCTACTCATCGTTCTGCTATATCATTTACTACTCTACCATTTTCATAATCCCCATCTTCTTCCCAACTTTCAACATTTTTCTCTAAGAAATTACACGAAATGCCGGTTATGTTACAAAATATTAAATCATTTCTAAATAAAAAAAATCTTTAAACAATATACTGCTTTCGCAATCCACATAGCCCGGTGAAGACCTCCTGGAGCTCTAAAAGATATTCCACTTTCGGGAATACCTCCTAAAAGTATTAGAGATATCTTTAGTAGTTCTTTATAGTCATCTCCAGTCATGATGAGCCAAAACGAACATATTGTCATCCAGTCAGCTAAAGATTTTGCTGATTTGGCTTCTCAATTACTTTCAAAAAACCCGTATAATTTATGTGCTATCCTATGAAATCACAGAAAAAAATTGAATCTGAATCACCATGGAATAACACCAAAGCCATAGCAGGAATTTAAAACTTTCATTTCATCAAAGCCAATAAAAAGATCGTGGAGTGCAAAAAACATAGCCTATCTGTAGACAAAACTGTAACTAACTATTGATTTTTGCGTATTTTATAAAAATAATTTCATCTGTGTCGCTTATGTAACGCAATTTGTCTGTACGTGACAAAATAAAAAAAATAAATTTTTACTTATAAATATTTGTTTTATTAAAAATTTATTATCATCATAACACTGTGTGTAATTTTTTAAGTCATGGAAAAATAACCATATACGGACACCACTACGTGATAAAAGACTAAAAAAAAAAGACCCTTGTCTCCCAATTTTTCAAAAAGTCATGCACTTTTTTTTTTATGGGCCGCCAAAGATTTGGGGCCTCGGTATCATTTTCTCAGGCTCATATCATGCAAACCGTTGCCTCTCTGAGGCAAAGTTGTAGCTCTTGTCATAAAGAACAAAAATTGCGAATATATAAAATCAAAAAAACTTCACCTTCCAGATCAAAATCGCAAAAAACTTAAAAAAATTCGATTTTTTTTTACCTTTTTTCCCGTGTTCAGGTCCATAGGTAGCAAACCGTTCAAAATTCAAGGAAACAATCAACTACAAAAATTTACCTAAGATCTCAATAAACAAATTTCTAGAACATATAAACTTCCTAGAGATGATTCTTAACACTGTTTACGTAACACGCAAAAGTGAAAAATTTGCCGAAAATTTTTTAATTTCATTTTTTTTTACCTTTTTCTCCTGTTCAGGTCCATAGGTAGCAAAAAATGAAATTTGCATGGCCAGAACCATGTGTTTGTCCAAGGGTTAACACCGTTTAGGTAGCGCTTAGGTATCACGCGATCATGCCCCGACAGCAGCAGCAAGATATGAGCCTGAGAAAATGATCACATTTTACGGAAATGATACCAAGGCTCCAAATCTTTGCCGGCCCATAAAAAAAAAGTGCATGACTTTGGCAAAAATTGGGAGACACGGGTCTTTTTGTTAGTCTTTTATCACGTAGTGGTGTCCGTATATGGTTATTTTTTTTCGTGTTGCACTGTGTAAGTGTAAGCAGGGTTGTTAGTTAGTGTGTAAGCAGGGTTGTTAGTTGTAATTTCTTTCTTAGACATTTTTTTTTGTATGTGTAATAGATTCGCTGAAATTTGGATTTAACCATTACAATTTTAAATGTTGGTTCATTCAAGCTGTCGCACACGTGACGAAGTTTGTACACATTTTTCTTTAATCTTCTTTATAAAGGGTTTTTCAACAGAGACGCTACAAAAGTAAATCGATAGGGGCAGCAAACGACGCCATATTTTTTCGCGCTCTTTTGACATTTCTCTTCAGTAAGGTTTGCCATTTCATCATGGAAAGATATACGAGCCAACAACGAGTCGAAATTATTAAACTTTACTACCGAAATTTGGAGTCAGTGGCCTCAACTTTAAGAGCGCTACGTCTAATTTATGGTCGTCATAATCATCCTACCAGATCAACAATTGAGCGTCTAGTGGCAAAATTTGAATCCACAGGCACAGTACAAAATGTTCCCGTGCCAGTGAGATAAAGAAGTGTCAGTAGTGTCGAGAATATTGCTGCCGCTGTTCACTTCAAGAAAGCCCAAATGTGTCTGTCATACGTCGTTCTCAAGCGTTGGGCATCTCTGTGACGTCGTTGTGGCGAATTTTGCGAAAAGATCTTGGCCTACATCCTTACAAGATCAAATTGACGCAGGAACTGAAGCCGCTTGATCACCATAAGCGTCGTATGTTCGTGAATTGGGCTGAGCAACAACTTGAAAATGATTCGGATTTTCATCGGAAAATCATCTTCAGCGATGAGGCTCATTTCTGGCTGAATGGCTTCGTCAATAAGCAAAATATACGTTATTGGTCAGACAGCAATCCACACGTAATCCATGAGTCATCATTGCATCCCGAAAAAATTACGGTTTGGTGCGGTTTATGGGCCGGCGGCGTCATTGGGCCGTACTTCTTCCGTGATGATCAAGACCGGCACATTACTGTGAATGCGAATCGCTACCGTTCAATGATAACCGAATATTTTTGGCCCCAATTAGATAATATGGACTTGGAGGACATGTGGTTCCACCAGTGTGGCCACAAGCCATACAGCGAATGCCACAATCAATTTATTGGAAACGAAGTTTGGTGAACGTGTCGATTGGCCGCCTCGGTCGTGCGATTTGACGCCGTTAGATTATTGCCTGTGGGGCTACGTCAAGTCTATGGTCTATGCCAAAAAGCCAGCGACGATTGATGAACTTCGTACGAATATCGAACGTGAAATTGCAGCAGTATCGGCCGTTTTATGCTTGAAACCCGTCGTGAATTGGGTTCAGCGTCTGGACTTCTGGAAGCGTGGCCGTGGTGGCCATGCAAAAGAAATCGAGTTCCATACATAATGGCATCGAACGTACTTTCACAGGAATAAAGAATTTCATTGGTATCTAAAACCGTGTTTGTTTTATTTAAAAAAACTTTTGTAGCGCTCTTATTGAAAATCCCTTTATATATAATTCTACTGCACGTGTGTTTGTGACTGAACTCCTCCTAAACTTCTGGACCGATTTGAATAAATTTTTTTGTATGCGTTTGGGTGGCGCCCTGGGTGGTTTAGATTTACTATTCGGTCCAATTGGACAAAGGGGCGTGGTACCTCCCATACAGACCACAAACTAAAAATCCATTATTTCTGCTCCTGCTAATGGTATGTGAATAAAATTTGCAGGACAACGTCTGCCGGGTCAGCTAGTATTTTATAAATTAATAAAAACAGGTTCTATGTAGGATTGAAAACTAGCATGCAGTCTAATTAATAGAAGAAGAAAAATAGAAACCACATTTATGAATTAGAAGGTGTATGTAAATTTAGTACTAAAATATAGTTGAATTTGTCTGTACGTGACGGTGGAATGATCCTATAGATGTTTACACATCAAAAATATAACCGTAAACTTTAAAAACGCCGACAGACGTATATTCTTTATTTACCCCCGCTACCAGAATCCGTTGTAAGGACATTGGTATTTTCGAAAAAATTTACTTATCATGCAAATCAATTACACTTATTTGTCACAAAGGATTGTCTTAAAAGACGGACATTTCAAATAACGACATCGTTCAGGATTTTTTTTACATATTTGGTGTAAAGAGAGTACGAAACTTGGTCGCTGAATAATTATATGCCATATTAATAATTGTGACAAGGCATAACAATAGTAGCACCCTTCTAAAAGAACATTTATTGATTGATAATTTATTTCATCACATTTCAGATTGTATTTTGTGTGATTAAAATAATATTTAAAGCGTCCGTTGTCATTAAGCAAAACTTGCAACAATAATAAAAAGAGGAACACAGATATAAACTTCAATTACCCATTAAGCTACTTTACTGTGGAGTTGGTAATTATGTACGAGTATTATTCCTTCATACGCAGTGTTTAAAAAATGCAAACCATTAACAAAATTGCGAAAATGTCGTCATTAATATACGAAATGCTTTTAAATCACTTTGTTGTTGTTTTGTTACTGCCTGGCTAGGCAGATTGTTGATTTATATTCCCTCTTACTCTGAGTACTATCATGTTTGTGCTTAAAAATACTTTAAGTGAATTTATTGTGACACTGACAATTTGTCATCCAAACATTTTATCCGACAGTTGGGCATAATGCCGGACATTGGACAATTAATAATGTTACGCCTTAAACTGACACCAAAAAACACCGAAAACACAAGTTATAAATAAAATGATATTAAGCATAATTTTTGATTATCATTTACGATATTTTTGTTAATGTATGATTTAAATGAAACAACTTGTTGAGCCTTAGTGGCGTTTAATATATGAGTAGGTACTTTTCAAAACATGACTATTCCACTTTTGACAAAAATGATTTTTTTTTTTTTTTGGTAGCATTGCATTGAATACTCAGCGAAAATAAAATGTTTCAAAATGTCTATAATTACACCAGGAAAAAAATTTAAAAATGCATGATTTCATAAAAAAGAGATTATTCCACTTCAAAATGACATTATCCATTTCAAATATACATTTTTGGAACAAAATATGATTAATCCAGAAGTTGATAACTATTTAAGTCTAAATTGCAACAAAACATGTTTTATCCCTACATTTTACACTCAGAACTTATGTTCTTTACCTTTTGAATTTGGCAAGCGACAATTTTTGTTTTTGAACGACTACACAACACTCGTTTAATTTTTGTTTCTGAACGACTGCACAACACTTGTGTAAACACGCCCACGCGCTAACTTCATATCATGATTGTCATTGGAGCGAATTTCGGTTTGGAGAGTGCCGAGTGTGAATTGTGTTTGCTCAACAAAGAGAGTTAACCTTGGGAAAATCGAGCATCAAAGTTCAGTAGAAGATATTAATATAGGCTCAAGAAGTAGGCAGCGTGGACGGCAAAATAAAAAGAAGTTAGTACAAGGTGGCGCAAAAGTAAACTTCCGATGTTTTTTGGCTGTAATTTAAAAAAAAAATTAAAAACTTTGATTCTTCTTGTGGATTATTTTTATTTGGTCTTTTATTTTTTTTTACATAAAGTCGAGAATATGATGTCATGTAAATGGCCGCCGCCACAGTTGATTGTCATTTGAGCCCTTCTTATGGCATTTTCCATCACTTTGGCCAAAACTTCCGGCGATAGGTCCTCACATTCTTGACGGATATTGTCTTTAAGAGCTGCAAGAGTCTTAGGCTTGTTCACATAAACCCGCGACTTCAAAAAGCCCCACAAAAAGAAGTCTGGAGCGGTCAAAACAGGCGCTCTTGCTGGCCAGTGCAAATCGCCAAAACGGTAGATTAGGCGCCCGGGAAATGCATCCTTCAGCATATCGGTTGTGGCACGTGCAGTGTGTGCAGTTGCACCGTCCTATTGGAACCACATGTTTTCCAATCCCAATTCATCAAGTTGCGGCAAAAAGAACTCGTTGATCATTGCTCTGTAGCGTGGCACGTCGTCTGGTCGATGTCGACGGCGCTTCCATGACATCCTCGGCTACAGCAGCAATATTCTCTGCAGAACGGCTACTCCGGGGTCTGCCACGCCTGGCAGCATCTTGTGTTGTGCCAGTCTCTTCGAGGCGAGTGTTTCACCAGTAGGCGTTCGCAGTGTTTCACCAGTAGGCGTTGGACGGCCAGGAAATCTGCGACGAAATTCACGTTGTGCCAAGGTCACCGACCGATTATTGGTCAAATAAATAGTGAGCAATATTCCGCGTTCTGGAGCAGTGTAGCGTAACATTGTTTATTAACGTGTATTTCGCATGTATTTACTAAACAAATGTCGAAACAGAACTGACATTAGGGGCCAATCGCAAAATTTATAGCATTTTCTGATAGGAGGATTACTTTTGCGCCACCTTGTATTACCAGCTTCATATTATGTATTTAAGTTTGTCTTGTCTATCTTCTAATCTGTTTCGCGATTTTATTTTATTTTATTTTCTTATTTTAGGAACTACTCAGACTGTGACCCATGTGAACTGGCGTTTGTGAAGCCTTGTAATCATGGCGAAAGGAGTAAATTTGGTTGCAACCATTTCCGGACAAGGGATATTTTGAGAAATCGTAAAGCATTGTACAAACACCAGTCCAAGGTGGAGCAGGACACTCATTTATCCTGATTTATTTCAGTATATGACCCTGTGCGTCGTCGCCAAAGAAAATCAATTACTCAGAAGACCAGACCTAAGCAAAGGTCTGCCACTTTTTTTCTAACAAGATAAAGTCACAATGACGGGGGGCGTGGTCAAAATGTTCTACAAAAATTATCGCCATAAAATTTCACTATATGTGTCCGAATACTCCAAAACACAAATCTTAGCCCAAGTGCTAGATAAAAGATGAAATATGATAAAATTCATAATATTATGTGGATTATTTTTAATGGAAACAGCAAAATTACAAAATTCACTATTAACCCTTAGAAGTTAGTTAGTTTTTGCTTATTATCTATCACTTGGGCTAAGATTTGTGGTTTGGAGTGTTCGGACACATACAGTGAAATTTTATGGCGATAATTTTTGTAGAACATTTTGACCACGCCCCCCGTCATTTTCGAGCAGTTTTTTGCGAGTTTTCAAAAAAAAGTAAAAATTGTGGTTATACGTGACAGTTAGAGGGTTAATTTGTTCCACAAAAATGTTTATCTGAATCTTTTCTATAAAACTTCTGAACATATTTTGTACCCCAGAAGTAAGGGACACACAATTTTCCATGCCGATATGTTGCAGGAAAGTTGAGAGTGGCGGAAACTTTGATATGTTTGTTTAGGTCATTCTACCAGAATTCGGTGACAGGACCCCATCATTTTGAAAAAATCTAATTTTGTCTCACAGTGTAATCGCTTGTTTTGTACGAAGCACTTAGCGAAGACTTGAAGAAAACTTAGCGACACTAATCATTTTCGATAAGGTTAAAAAAATATTTTTTTTCATCTATTACCGTTTTCAACCCTTTTTCATATTTTTGAATAAAATCACTAATCGCTAAAAAACCGTTTTTTTACAACTTAGTAAGCGATAATCGCTTGCTTGTAACCAACGCAGACTAATGTTTAGTAAGGTTTGCCATTTTGTCATGCATGGAAAATATCAAAAAAACCTTAATGAAATTCTTCTCGAACGACACCAATTGTTGGCTCAACGTGTATGTCAATAGGCAAAATTCCATCCAAATCCAATCATGCTTCACATTAGCAAAATGTTCCTGACCTTGTAAGCTTGTAGTATGAAATTGTCACACATTAACCAAAATTGACAGTATCGAAGCGAACTCAATCCACAAGTTTTCGACCAAGCATCACTGTATATAGAAAAATTTACTTTTTGGTCTGGTTTATGGCATTGCAGCGTCATCGGACATTATTTCTTTCGAAATCACGTAGGAGACACCATTAATGTCAACGTACATTGTCGAGCTATGGTTCCAAACAAGACGGGACTACATGTCATAAAAGCGACGAAACGCTCGAAGCTGTGAATGAAAAATCCGCCGATTAAATCATCCCGCCGAGATCAAACGACTAGGCATCTCTACGTTAGTTTGTCTGGGCTACGTCCAGCCAATAGTTTACGCCAACAAGCCCAATCATTATGGATGAACTCGAGGCCAACATTCAAAACGCTATTGCCGGAATAATGACACACATATTGGACTGAGTCACACAAAATTGGTCCAACCGCTTGAAGCACTGCAAGAGGAGGCTATTTGAATATTTGCTATGCCATATATAATATCTTCAATGTAGCATCAATATAAATCCAGAATCAATTTGATATCTCACACCGTTCTTGTTTTATTTAACTCTTTTCTCTGTAATTTCTATCTGGTCACCCATAGCTTGTAATAACAGTAATTACTTTTAACGTTATATCGTGTTTAGTTTGTTACTTATCATTGTATCCAATGTTGCACCTACTTGTATTAACATTTTGGTAGACAATGCCGTACTTGGATTCCAGATGAGTAATTGTCTAAGATATACTTCTATATGTGCTTAAATATGAACAATTATCCTTGCCTGTGATATAATAACACTGTTGTAGTCGAAAAATGTCTCACGTTCTAGTAAATTGTATCGGTTAGAGGCAGGTCTACTGAGTTGATCGGTTCCAATGAAATGTCTGTAGAACGTAACATTTTTGAAAAACTCGATTGTATCATCATATCCAACGCAAACAAAACATAACAATTCTTGCCAAAATGAGATACCTTCTCTAAATTACGAATGCGTCCACCGACTTTTGTGATCCATGTCTCATTTTGTTCACAGGTCATGCGACTTTAGGAAAACCTTACACTTTTTGCCTAAATTGATTAAGAACATTTTTAGGAATTTTAATAATTCCCTCTATGTATTGATTAATACCTTCTCGATTAAATATTTTTTGAAATACTATTTTAATTACTTTACATAATGAATTTAAAATTCCCTGTTTTTTTTTTTTTTTAATAAAAAAATAAAAAATTTTTAAGCAACAAAATATTTTTTTTTTACCATTCCATTATTTTCTAACTGCGTAACTGTTGATTACATTAGGAATTGACAATACACTCCGCGAAATAAATATATAGGCAACACCATTTTTTGTTTTTTCCAAATGTTGCGAGGAATTTTCAAGTTTTTATTTTATATTGTATTAGTCCTTCCAAAATTAAATACTTTTCACCAAAAATAGTTTGACTATGACTTCTTCAAAGTGAATCAAGAAAAATAATTTAATTACTAGTGCGATATATTTATAAAGGCTAAAGATTTATTTAAATATTCTAAAAAGTTTCGTATGACGTATGATCTCTATTATCGCTGATAACTTCTACTAAGAATCTTGGCATTGAGTTTATCAACTAATAAATATGCTCAGGATCAGTTATCTTCCAATTTCTTGTATTGCTACTTTTCGATCCTTGACATTCTTCAACTGGCGTCCTTGGTGGTAAACTTGTGTAGGTAAAATAGGCCAGAGGTTCTCGATCGGATAGAGATCAGAACTAAGTGCAGGCCAGTCGAGAGTTGGTATTATTTCTGGACTCCCGAAACTTTGGAGTTTTCTTAGACCGACGTTCTGCTACGTTGTCCTACTGGATGATAAATTTTGGGTCAGAAATTTCCTCTCCAGAATTACCTAAAACGACATCGAATAGTCGTGTATAATACTCGGAGTCAATTTTTGTGGAAACCAAACATATTGGAGTGGTTCCCCTATAACTCATACCTGCCCAAACCATAAGGGAGCCACCGCCAAAATTTCGCCGCTGACGCATAATTTTGGAAAAATCTCTGTAACGTCAATATTTGTTCGAGCCATCAGGGCCATCCAAAGTTAATTTTTTTCCATCAGAAAATATCACCCCTCCTCCAAAAATATGTATATTTCAGCGAGTTTAAATCGGGCTAATTCGTGTCTTGGCATGAGACCAAGTTTTGCATACTTTTTTCCATATGACAGTTTCAAGTCGCGTTTCATTATTTGTTGAACACGACGCAACCCTGCTCCCAAGCTCAATTCAGCAATAATTTCCTTATCGCCGAAGTTTTCTTTAACAGTAACCCTTTTGATCAGTGGTGTCCTTCCTGGTCGTTTTATGTTTCTGCCTTGGCCACCCTATTTTATAAAATTGTCAATGACACAGTTAGATCTTTTCAATCGCCTCGAAATTTCCCGATTGGGCAGCCCTTCATCATGATAATCTTCAATTTTTTCCTTTTTTTCTTTACTTAGGAATTTACCACCAAAGTAAACTCCAAAGTAAACTCATTTCTGTTTAAATTCCTACTTACTACTGTTCGAATTCGGGTTCTTTTCCATGTTACCTTTATATAACTATATTTCGCACCAGAAACAGGAAAAACAACGTCACTTTTCATTTAACTTGTAAAAGAGGTCGAATGGTTACATTCTCTGACATAATATACCTAATGACTCGTATATGCATTAAAATCCTACTCCAAAAACGCAGTGCATTGAGAGTACCGCGAAAAAATATATTGCCTTTATAATTATTTCGCTGGGTGTAGTATAGTATATTCGAACAGAAACGGACACGTCGTTCTCCAGTAGTGATGACATATAGCTACATACAAATTACCATTTTTAAGATACAAAGTGGGTTTTATGAGCTACCTACTGAGGGTCACTAGACACGTTCTGATTGTATTGATCTGTTCACAATAGTTGTTCAACTTTAGCACAGCTACAGTTGTGTTAAATATCGGAATTGAACTCTGAAATAATGCTTATTTTGAACTAGGACAACTAACATATATAGAATTTTCACGGATGTGGATGTCAAATATGGTAGTAAGTTGGCAATTCATTTACTGCAAAAGTATGTTGGTCTATTTTAATAAGTTCAAAAAACGGAAACAGCTTTCATTAAAGCGGTTAACTTGGTCAATTCAATTTCAGTCGACATGCTGACAGTTCGGACAACGGTACGAGACTGATTGACTCTACCGCGGCAAAAAAAACATGGTCATTAGTAGTACAAGATTCCAGCATAAAGACAAGGCTACTTGGATATCCCCTGATCAAAGACCGAAGAACCAAATCCAGTGTAATGTGCGTACGAGTGATCGGAGAAGCTAACAGCGATTATGATCATTACCTGGTAGCAGAAAAGGTTCGTAGCGCGAAAATCGTACGAAACCCGACACAGAGAGAGCTAGACATCGGAAAGCTGCAATTACCAGATGTAGCCAGAGCCTACTCCAGGAAACTCTTGCATCTTTTGGCACAGAACCCTCCCTTACCGATGACGATCCTCAAGCGCAGTGGAAACCCATTTCCGACTCTATAAAACTGCCAAAAACCTCTTCGCAACAAACGTTGATACAATGAAGACTGTCGCATAGCAAATGATGAAAAGAACTCTGCACATATGACAATGCTTTAGTCAATTGTAACCCGAGTTGCGACTGAGTGGCATAGGGGACAAAGAAAGGAGGTAAACCGTTTCTTTAGGCGTAAGAAACGGGAGTGGAGAAAACGCGAGAGTGAGAAAAATGGAGACACAGAAGGTAGAACAAAGCCCGAAAATTCTACCAAAAAGTCAAAAGTCCCTTTTTGTAAAGACAATTAGAAATCTCATTGCAGATGTGCAGAGCATGTTGGGAATATGGAGAGATCAATTTCCCGTGCTACTGGTACCTGAGATATCCAATGACGATGAGACAATCCTCCAAACCAACGCGCGGACGTTGCAGACAACATCATTTTTGTGTATGCGGTTTCATGTCAGTTTGTTCAGATGATTTTCGCAGTCACTGTTAGTAAATCAGTTTAGCAATAAAAATCAGCCAGGAATTTTAAACCCTGATCAGAACACCCATTGAAAATCTGATTGCAGATATGCAGAGCATGTTGGGAAAATGGTGTTGAATATCCATTTGTATCACTTCACATATTGGCATATTAGACAATGTGAGTCGATTTATTTTATTATAATTTTACTCAATGTTGGTGAGGAACATATTGGTGATATTAATTAGGGCGCGTCTAGCTTCATAACTGTATAGCAGATTTGTCTAGCATTTCCAAATTCACAAAATATAAAATAAAAATTCATGAACATAAAAACACCACAATCAAAGTTACTACCCATAGATAAAATACGATGTTATACATGCACAATTATACATGCACAATTATACATGAAATTATACAGGTACTAGTGCATAGAGTTGGGCACGGGAGTAAATTTTGACTCACGCTCACGCACGCTCACGTAAGGAACACAGCCACTCATAGACGATCACGCACGAAGATTTTGTCGGTACTCACGTTGACGCACGCTCACATGAGCATAATTTGATCCTACTCACATTCACGCGTGAATCACTCGTGATTCACATGATTCACGATAATCACGCAAAAATTACTTACAAAAATATAACAGGGTTTTGACTTGAACCACTTGCTTTATATTCAAACCAATATTAAAAACTATACAAAACAGTGGTCGTAAAAACTAAGTTCTTAAATACGTTAATTGGGATCATATTCAGGAATTAGACACTACTACACTTAAATGTAAATGCCTTAGTTAAATTAAGTGTCGTTTTTAATAAATTTAGCAAAATGAACTAAGCCCTTTTATACAGGAACAACATTTTATCAACTTTATCTTAAATAAGTTTGCCTCTTATTTCCATCAGTATTCTTCCAGACGGACAATGGGACCAATTACAAAATAAAGTGGTAATAATGTCAGAAATTCTAAATTATTGGTCAGATTATTTTAGAATGTACCAGGTATTTATAGAGGAGAAGTCAGGCCTTCAGAATATTGTACCTAAATGCACCCTGTTTCAACGCACGGTTTGCTACAGAGTGTGAAACTTGTAACCAGATTTTTTGTTTTTGAGATTCTACTAAGCAGCACAAACAGACTACACTGAGTCTGACCGTTAGCAATGATAGTTGAAATCAAAAATGTTTAACATGTCAATTTTTGCACACACATTGTTTAGTCGTTTGGCAATAACTTGGTAATTTTGAGTCAAAATGCTACATTGACTAAACTTGAAACAGTAGTAGGTTGAACAAATTGTTAAAGGCTTTCAAATCGGTCGGTAACGACAATCTCTCAAATTTAAAATTTTTTTAAACCTGAAAAAAAAGGAATGTGTTAGAAAGGCTGCCAACACCAAAAATTAAATATTAAACCTAAATAAGTTTGTGTTTTATTTGAAAGCCGAAGTAAATAAAATAAATAGTTTCTGCCCGAACAAATTTTTATAGGTGGAAATTCTAAACTTGGAGTCAGAGCCGTACAAAGTTTTACGACACAAATTCACCCTCCAGGCACACATCACCGACTCCGAGCACTCCACAGCACTGGATGGAAAAATTACGAAAAAAATTTAAAAAAATATATTTTTTTAATTCTGTGCAAATTCGATTGGAAGTAAAGGGTTTTACAACAGAGACGCTACAAAAGTAAATCGATAGGGACAGCAAACGACGCCATATTTTTTCCCGCTCTTTTGACATTTCTCTTCAGTAAGGTTTGCCATTTCATCATGGATAGATATACGAACCATCAACGAGTCGAAATTATTCAAATTTACTACCGAAGTTTGGAGTCAGTGGCCTCAACTTTAAGAGCGCTACGTCCAATTTCTGAATTCAGAATTTCATTTCTGGCGGAATGGCTTCGTCAATAAGCAAAATATGCGTTATTGGTCAGACAGCAATCAACACGTAATCCATGAGTCATCATTGCATCCCGAAAAAATTACGGTTTGATGCGGTTTATGGGCCGGCGGCGTCATTGGGCCGTACTTCTTCCGTGATGATCAAGACCGGCTCATTACTGTGAATGCGAATCGCTACCGTTCAATGATAGCCGAATATTTTTGGCCCCAATTGGATAATATGGACTTGGAGGACATGTGGTTCCAACAGGACGGCGCCACAAGCCACACAGCGAATGCTACAATCAATTTATTGGAAACCAAGTTTGTTGAACGTTTTATCTCACGAAATGGCCCAGCCGATTGGCCGCCTCGGTCGTGAGATTTGACGCCGTTAGATTATTTCCTGTGTGGCTACGTTAAGTCTATGGTCTATGCCAACAAGCCAGCGACGATTGATGAACTTCGTACGAATATCGAACGTGAAATTGCAGCAGTATTGGCCCGGCCGATTTATGCTTGAAAACCGTCGAAAATTGGGTTCAGCGTCTGGACTTCTGCAAGCGTGCCCGTGGTGGCCATGCAAACGAAATCGAGTTCCATACATAATGGCATCGAACGTACTTTCACAGGAATAAAGAATTTCATTGGTATCTAAAAAACTTTTGCAGCGCTCTTATTGAAAACCCCTTTATGTCTATTTAGTCTGTATTAGCAAATTTATTTAAATTATTCCGGCGGAGAAATATGTCTATCACTTTCGGTTGTTGCAAAGGATCTGATTTACGATGTGCATGTGACCATCAATCACGGTCACAATTTTCTCTTGCTGGCCTCTTTTTGCGCTCGCTCATTTTTTCGGCTGTTTTTCTCTATTTATCTTCATACAAATTGGTGTCGTTGCAATAACGAAATTGTTTCGTCAACTATAAATGTTGGCAAACCTCCAAAGTAAATAAAAACTATAAAAAGTACGTGATAACTAACCCAAACGTCAATAGCTTAAATATCGTGCACTTACTTTTTTTTAATTTTTAAGCCATTTTTCGAAAAAAGTCTAATTAAATTAAATTGTTGCAGGAACGAAAAGTAAGTTGTTGCAGCAACGAAATGAAAAATTGTCAAAGAAATCAAGTATGAAATTTTTCGTTGAAGCGACTACCAAATTGTCTTATATACGAGCAATGTATTGCCATTGAGCAATATAAAATCTTTAACGAAAACGTTTCATCCTTGCGACTAAGCGGTATTCACTCAGTGTACTGAGGTTATAACTGAAACAACGGACTATGATAGGCCACAGTTGAACTTGCCGAAATGCTTCAGAGCAATTATAACTCATAGGTAAGAGTGGAGGTATCACTTACCGTTCCAGGATGCTGGCATATACATATTTGCGGATGGATCTACTAAGGCATATAGTGGAGTGTAAACTGGGGTTTACTCAACTTCACTTGCAATAATACTATAAATCAGTCTGTCTGTTGCGGGAGGTATCTTCCAAGCGGAAGTAGTGGCGATATCGAACGCATGTTGTCAGTTGCAAATGCACGCTCTAGTAAGGAAGAATGTGAAAATCTTCTCAGACAGGCAAGCGGCGATAAGGGCTCTATCATCAGTGGAGAATATATCGATGCTGGTTTGTGGATGTAGTAACTGCTTATTGTTGTGAAACCATTTGCTGCAATCAAGTTATATCGAATTGATATTATCATCTCGAACGACATGTACATCCATTACACTGGAAGAGTGCCTTCTAGCAATTACCAAGTAATCAATCGCCTTCTCACTCTAGCTAGCTAACGCACTTTTCCGATAAAGCCATTGTCAAGGACATACTGCTTGGAAGTAGTGATTTGCTTGGACTGCCCAATGAAGAAATTATTTCTGGCCACTCCCAAGTGAATGGCTATCAGAAAGCTTCCACCTCCTTGGACAGTCCTATGTCGCTATTAAATTACTATATTTTAATCATTTATTTTGATTCTAGAGTAATTTTATGTATTTATTTAATTATTTTAGCATATGGATACACAATCCTTACAGACTACCGTAAACTAAAATAATGTACATGGGCATTTCCGCAGAAAGGTCCACCCTGGCCAAAATACTAAAAGTTATCCACCAGTTTTTTTACAAGTATTATTAAAGCGACGTATTCAACATTAATTAAATAGAAGAGTTCCTAGGTTTCCTTAGTTGCGATGGGCTACAAAATCGGACTACAAAAGGCAGGTTCATGTTTTACAATTTACATTTCTAAGAGTAATTATGCAATTCGAATCTTCGAAAGTGGAAGACGTGCAAATAAAAGCAGATCAAACTGAAATTTCAACTAGAACAGTAATTTAAGACCTTTATATAATTTTTTATAACAATCTGCTATCTCATCATGTTCTCCTAATCATTATTGTACAAAAAAAAAAAACATTTTTCGCTTAAAATGTCTTTTCAACAAGCGAAATATATCTTAAAAGTTAAAATGTAAATATAAAAGTTAAAATTCATGTTTTATTTGCGTTAATTCATTTTTAATTAACAATTTTAACTAAAAATTTTCCAGTGGAAATTTAAGTAACGTAACGTCCTGGAACGTCGCGGCAGATACTAAGGTAAATAAAAAAAAAAAACTTGGAAAACATTTTTAAATTGTATAACTTGGAAAAGAAACTTATAAACTTGTATAACTTGAAAAAGTTTTATAAAAAAAAGTCTAGCCAAATTCGCAGAGTTTTGAAATGTTGTAATCCAAGTCAAACACCCACTTCTGTTTTTTGTAACGTCACGCCAGCTCATATTTTTGCTTCTACTTTTGAATCCTCCGTGTCGATTGTTCTCAATTTTTGATGTGTTAACATCTATAGCGGCGTATAGGGACTAAATCTATCAAAGCCAAGATTTTATGCTGCTGCTAAAACCAGATTTTATGCTGCTGCTAAAACCAGATTTTCTGCGACTGCGAAAGAGAATAATGACGTGTTAAACAAAAATGAGCGAGCAAGAGAGCAATGAAAGAGTGTTGTGGCAGGGGTGAGGCAAACGAAATTGTGTCTGTAGCGTATGTATTAACATAATAATGTATGTATGTACATGTGTCTGTTGCTGTTGTTGAACGGAGATATAAAGCATAGCCATGCAAAATTTCATTTGCAGGCCCATGGGCTTGCGCAGTCGACGTAATGGTGACACACTAATACGTCAGCTACTTCGTACAAAGTATGTGTGATGTTGTGTGTTTGGTTGCTTCGTTGTTGTTGCTATGGCCAAACAAAGCGAGTCATTTGTTTTGTGATACTTAATTACAACGCAAACATAAAAAAAGCTTTTTAAAGATATAACTTTTTCATATTTGCATGTATATTTTTTCATACAAATGTCACGTAATGTCAAAATGGAAATGCCCATACTCGTATCTAAGATATACACTCCGGTACACGTTTTTAAAGGCACTAAAAATTCCATATTCAGCAGCCTGTATCTTTTGCAATTTGTATCCGATTGCAGAATTTAAAAATGGAAATGGAAGCTAGACATCTTGAGATATAAAAATCATGACAATAGTGGTTTCTTAACTAAAGAACTTTATTTGAGCAATTTATAACAACAGTCCAAAAAGGTGATTTTTTTTTTGGTTCACTTGAATAAGGGCACTTTAATTAATTTTAATGAAAAACAGTCTTTCTTGTTTTTTTTTAATTTAGTTTACTTTATTTAAGAACTACTAGTAATGGGTACAACCCCCTTTGTTTTTTATAACTTCAAATATATGGGATTTCATTGAGAGATAAAGATAAAGTATGTAATCAAGCAAATTTGATTCCAAGCATCCTTAATGGCCTGCATTAGTACATTTAAGTAAGTGAACCGAAGCGTATACAAATATTAAATAATTTTTGGATCGGTAATTGAGTAAAGTATCCAAATGTATCAATATACATATATTTATTATTTCGTAAATTTTTGAAAAACAAATCGAACGGTAAAATGTTTGGAGTGCTCTGAAATGTCGCAAAAATTCCAAATGAATACAATTTAAAATGTGCTTGAAAATAGTACAAGTTGATTTAATTTCAATACTATATAATCTCAAAATGACGCAGAAATAGAACAAAATGTTTTCGTAAATGATTTGAACTAAACTCATAAAATATTCTAAACATGGCAAAAACGACCCATAATTGACTCTGACGTCATGTTCACTTTTGACGCTAGTAAGAGTTGAAATTTAGAAAATCTTGTCCTGCAATAAAGCTCTGAAAGTGGTGACACCGCAATACACATTAATTAATATTATTGAAGAAGATTCTGAGATCCTGTTCTCACTATTTTCGTACTCAGCCTGGAATTAAGTTTTTATCGATCTCACATGAACCGCTCTAATGTATTGTATTTGTATATGTAGTTGACATATATGACTTACAAAAATTACAGGTGACAAATTGCTCCTCCCAAGTTTAATACAATCCTTTGTCTCTTGACTTCAATTCTTTAAGTTGACACAATTTAAATTTATTGTAAACTTTAAGGATTATCATTTCATGAAATGTCTCATGCTACACTGATCTGGTTGCAAATTGCCACAACCACTACCATAATCAATGACTACATGCCAATATAGTTGACGACACGCAACTATTTAATCCGGTCGATAATAAAAGATAAAAACAAAAAAATAATCCATCCTTCTCCATTGACCTATGACACAACACAACATACATATAGTATTCTAGGGAAAAAATCACAAGTGTAGAAAGCTGGCAGTAACTGCGAAATCGGTAGCTGCTGCATGGGGGAATTATATAATGATGCCAGATGAGCAACAATTACATTAGCAGCAAACAAATCATTGTTCAACTAATATTTATGAGCCCAGAGGGAAGAGAATGCAGCTTATCTGACACCATTGAGTTAAGGGGGAAAAGCTAGCTAATACGGATAGGTTGTATCGTGGTGAGAATGAGCAACGCGCATTGGCTGTGACTATGTGAGTAATTTGTGATAACCCTAAAGCTATTATTAAATTTATTCATAGATACTTGTATTAATGTACCTTACAATAAATGTTAGTGTCACGTTATATTTTCTATTTATCTCCATATTTACAAAAATTATAAGTTGTTCGTGAGTCCTTTACGTCGTCGTATGTCTTTTGTGACCACCAACAAATTTCACTCACCAGGGAGTCCAGCCTTTTGCATTTATTTCGCGTTTCCATGGGCATGGGCACTAAATGGAAGCGCTCGCCATGTCCATCTGACTCTGAGGCTAGCTGCTTGCTGAAGTATTCGAGATGGTGATGCTAGAAGTGAATTTTGAGAGACATGTTCACTTCAATTTTTTGGAAGTATTGCAACATCTTGGTCGCAAAAGCAGGGCAATTGTGTGCTCGCTTACTTCCCAAAAAATATCGTATGACTTTCTGCACTGCCCTCCTCGCAAGGTAATCATAACCGACTAAAGCGTCTTTAAGTTCATTTGACATCATGAGCTTCCGTATATATCGGGCCCATTCAGAACACCTTCCCTCAAGTTTACTTCGCTGATTCTTGGGAACATATTTTTCAAACATTTGAAATTGATGAAATTTTTGACGATTCCCAGTTTGACATGGAGAGAGTATATTCTCCATTGGCAACGAGTGCATCATTTACGCGGTTGTGTCATGTGTTTGGTATTGGTTTCCTTTAAATCGGGTATCCCACAGACACAAGAAACACATGTGTTTCGTATAGCCTCCTTGGAAGACCTCTTAGCATCGCCACGACTTTCAGATCACAAACTTTTGCAAAATTTATCCAAAATAATTTTCATGGAATCGTATGTTTCACTCATATCTGTGCTGTAGCCAATGGGAATGCTTGGTTTTTTATTATGTTTATGTAGCAAAACGACAAACGATTTCGAAGAATCGATAAACATTCTCCAATCACCTCCTTCAGGTCCTTTACATCATGGCAATAAACAAAGGTGTTCCCTTCGTTGAGTGTGAAGAAACGTTTGAATATCAATTGTCGTCTTCGATATCCGGTGACTTTGATATTTTGCTCCAAATTGTTGCCTACTTTCAAAAGCTGGGCAAGTTTTTACGCTTCACGTTAAGACAAGTTTAATTCTCCATCAATCTTGTTCATTCTTATTTGTGATATTTGAATTATTTTGTTCGATGGGCCGGCTTCTGGTATTGCTTCATAGGTGGCATACGATTGATCCATTGTTGCAATAGAAAAAGAATTTAATAAGTTCCTCTGTCAGTACTTGGAAGCGGTGGAATTGGTATTTGATCCAAATGCAGAAGAGGTGTTTGTGCACTTTTAACAGAGATGTAAACTCTTTGTTTGAGCCCTTTACGATTTACTCTACATATTTTGTTTGCACAAGCATAACGGTTGTCGGAATTGTGCTCTCATGGATCTGTCCATATCAATGGGACACCAAAAGAAAGTGAACTGCATTTCACTTGCATCCACGTGGTAAGAGTATTGTAGCACGTTATAGAAATTTTGTAAGGGGTTCACGAAACGCCGTGAATTATTTCGGACTCAAAATAAAGTTTAAAAGCACGTCCAGCTGTTCAGCAAACGATTCAGTATTTGCTGAAAGAGCTCTTTTGCCACAAATGTAACAAAATAAATTGGGATTTTCTGGCCAATTCGCACTAATTGTTTTGTTCCTGTTCACTTTTAAAAACCGGAGAAAAATCGATGGAACATTTCGCGTTCGCCTGCCGTTGTTCAATGAACACCTATAAATTCTATGTATTTTTTAATATTCAGCTGTAAGGTACTTATGAATGGACGCATCTGTTAAGGGACCTTGAACTTTGTTTGTAAAAATGAGTGTTTACTTTTCAAATTTTCCAAAACTTTCGAAATTATAAGCGCTCATAAATGTATATGGAATTTCTGTAAAAAAAATCATCCGTTACAGGTAGTCATCGGAAAAAGACACATCAATAAACAAAGGTGTACTTCCCTTGTTTTCCTTTAATTGAGTGTGATCGGAGTAGCTACCGCAATCATAAAAATTAAATAACCTTTTGTTTATTACTTTTTTCTTTAATTCTGAGAATCATCAAAAGGTAGTCAACGTTTTTCCAAAGAATTTTGTAAATATTCTCGAGCAGATTTTTTGAATCCATTCAGTACTATCATTCATATTCATTGAAACAAAAAACAATATTCCCGTCAAAATGAGATACCTTCACTTAATTGTCAATAAAAGCGAATCGCGTTCATCGATTTTCATGCTCTATGTCTCATTTTGTTCATAGGATTTCATGTGACTCTACGAAAAAGTAATAAGACTTGACACTTATCCCGATATGGATTTTTCATGGTTTTTAATAATAAAAAAATTAATTTTTTTAGGCGAAAAATTACATTTTATCTACATAAATTAATTCCTAACTGCAAACCTGTAGATCATGTAGAGAAACAGTATATCAATAGATTAAATTAGTTATAATTCTTAAGTTTTTTAAGTTTGTTGCAGCAAAATCGGACTACACCATTTCCAATAGAAATTTGAAATTTAAAATTCGTCACTTGGAATTTAAAAAATATTGACCGATTTTATGTATTAGATTTTTAAATTTCAATTGGTGTGTTTTAAATTTCAACTGATGTGTTTTAAATTTCAATTGATGTCTTTTAAATTCCAATTGATGTGTTTCAAATTTCAAATAGAATTTTCAAAATTCAATTGATGTATTTCAAATTTCTAATAGAATTTTTAAATTTCAATTGATTTTTTTTCAAATTTCAGTTGATGTTTTTTAAAATTCAATTGATGTATTTTAAATTTCAATTGATGTATTTTAAATTCCAATTGATGTTTTTCAAATTTCAATTGATGTATTTCAAATTTCAAATAGAATTTTCAAAATTCAATGGATGTATTTCAAATTTCTAATAGAATTTTTAAATTTCAATTGATTTTTTTCAAATTTCAGTTGATGTTTTTTAAAATTCAATTGATGTATTTCAAATTTCAGTTGATGTTTTTTAAAATTCAATTGATGCTTTTCAAAATTCAATTGATGTATTTTAAATTTCAATTGATGTTTTCCAAATTTCAACTGATGTGTTTTAAATTTCAATTGACGTGTTTTAAATTTCAATTGATGTCTTTCAAATTTCAGTTGATGTTTTTTAAAATTCAATTGATGTATTTTAAATTTCAATTGATGTATTTTAAATTTCAATTGATGTTTTTCAAATTTCAATTGATGTATTTCAAATTTCAAATAGAATTTTCAAAATTCAATTGATGTATTTCAAATTTCTAATAGAATTTTTAAATTTCAATTGATTTTTTTCAAATTTCAGTTGATGTTTTTTAAAATTCAACTGATGTATTTCAAATTTCAGTTGATGTTTTTTAAAATTCAATTGATGTTTTTCAAATTTCAATTGATGTATTTTAAATTTCAATTGATGTTTTCCAAATTTCAACTGATGTGTTTTAAATTTCAATTGACGTGTTTTAAATTTCAATTGATGTCTTTCAAATTTCAGTTGATGTTTTTTAAAATTCAATTGATGTATTTTA
This sequence comes from Phaonia tiefii, assembly GCA_963931995.1. Taxonomy (NCBI): domain Eukaryota; kingdom Metazoa; phylum Arthropoda; class Insecta; order Diptera; family Muscidae; genus Phaonia; species Phaonia tiefii. The sequence goes on from OZ008370.1 coordinate 140,792,752, forward strand.
AATTTCAATTGATGTATTTTAAATTTCAAAATTCAAATTTCAATTGATGTATTTCAAATTTCTAATAGAATTTTTAAATTTCAATTGATTTTTTTCAAATTTCAATTGGAAATAGTGTAGTAGTTCTTGAGTTATGTCAAACAATAGAGCCCCAAACTAACTTCAAATCAATATATCTCGATTCCTGGACGTGACCCAAAGAAACGCCGGGAGAAGTATAACTTTTTTTTGCCGCTAAAACTTTTCCCGGTAGACAAACCCCCGCCGATTTTTGCTGTGTTATTACCATAGTCCAAGCATTATCTTACTTTTCGTACCCAAAATTTCAGTACAAATAAATCTACTGCAGTGGCAGCAGAATATTGTACCATATTTCATCAAAGGCATTGTTTTTTTGTGGTTTTGACGGGTTGTAAATAACATCACGCATTAAGTCTATGTATATTATATTCCTATGCGGTGGGTAGGCTTATACTTTGCGTGAGAGAGTTATATTAAGTTATTTTCCAGCATACACATACTCAGTTGCTACGAAAATCCTACACATGTTCACAACATGATTCACGTCTGAAATATGGTTCGTTTTTTTTTTTGCATTACGCTGCACATGGAGTTATGAGTTGTGGCAATGGGTTAATTATTTTTATGTATTCAAATAACACTGAGCAACAGCAACGTTGTGCCAAGAATAAAAGTAAATTTTGCTGTCGTATATTGAGCAGAAACGTTTAAAGAAATATTTGAAAAATATCTGTCCCACCAAAGATTTTTAAAAAATTAAAAACCACTTATTGGTAGTTGGTGTACTCTTTTGTCCTTTTCCTGTGATGGATGTATCAGATCTATAAATTTAAGAGCTATTAACTGGTTGCAAAACGTTTATAATATATCTTTTAAGCCTGACGAATCATTGAACACAATTTGGAAATTGATCAAAATCCGGGCAAAATTTTAGATATAACAACAAATTTTGGAAATATCAAGTAAAAGTTGTAAAGAAAATTCCAAAAAACTAAAAAGCTATTAAATCAAAAACGTATACCCTAACAAACATTTTAATATTCCAACGGATAGAACTTGTTCAGTAATAAAATGGTATTCAAATCATAATGGATTCACAAACATTAACAGCTTGCGCGTTTTGCAAAAAAAAAATGCACATTTCGTATACGCACTGATGGTCAATTTATAACGGGTTTTTCAATAAGAGCGCTAGAAAAGTTTTTTAAATAAAACAAAACCGGTTTTAGATACCAATGGAATTCTTTATTCCTGTGAAAGTACGTTCGATGCCATTGTGTATAGAACTCGAGTTCTTTTGCACGGGCACCACGGGCACGCTTGCAGAAGTCCAGACGCTGAACCCAATTTTCGACGGATTTCAAGCATAAATCGGCCGATACTGCTGCAATTTCACGTTCGATATTCGTACGAAATTCATCAATCGTCGCTGGATTGTTGGCAGAGACCATAGACTTGACGTAGCCCCACAGAAAATAATCTAACGGCGTCAAATCGCACGACCGAGGCGGCCAATCAAGTGGGCCATTTCGTGAGATAACACGTTCACCAAACTTGGTTTCCAATAAATTGATTGTGGCATTCGCTGTGTGGCTTGTGGCGCCGTCCTGTTGGAACCACGTGTCCTCCAAGTCCATATTATCCAATTGGGGCCAAAAATATTCGGTTATCATTGAACGGTAGCGATTCGCATTCACAGTAATTTGCCGGTCATGATCATCACGGAAATAAGTACGGCCCAATGACGCCGCAGGCCCATAAACCGCACCAAACCGTAATTTTTCGGGATGCAATGATGACTCATGGATTACGTGTGGATTGCTGTCTGACTAATAACGCATATTTTGCTTGTTGACGAAGCCATTCAGCCAGAAATGAGCCTCATCGCTGAAGACCATAAATTGGACGTAGAGCTCTTAAAGTTGAGGCCACTGACTCCAAATTTCGGTAGTAAATTTTAATAATTTCGACTCGTTGTTGGCCCGTATATCTTCTCATGATGAAATGGCAAACATTACTGAAGGGAAATGTGAAAAGAGCGGGAAAAAATATGGCGTATTTTGCTGTCCCTATCGATTTACTTTTGTAGCGTCTCTGTTGAAAAGCCTTTTATTAGGGTTGACGCGAGGATTTTGCTTTAGGAGTATTCTTCTCTCTTTCACTTTGTTTGCAGTTCATCTACAGTCACGTTAGTAATGGAACATTTCCCAATCTCATGTGGTTGGGTGCACTTTACACATCTGGGTTGCCGGTAGCAGTTGGATGCGCTATGAAAAACTCTCTCAAATCGCCGAGATACAGAGCTTACGGAACAAAAATTCACATAACCTCAATTTGCTCAGCCAGGTGGCAGGCAACTTATGTTTTTTTTCTGTTGAAGAATAGCCATACCTCTTACCTTTGCAAAACGACCTAAACTAAGCCCAGACGTCTTACCGTTCCAAAGTTATGACCATTTTACTGAAATGCAAAAATGTTTGTTTTTTGACCACTGGCTCAGAAGTTAGCAACTTTACCCTACTACCCTCCGACTAACAATCCGAAAATTTTGAACCCGCTGCCGTTTCACACCCTTGCATTTTCGGACATGGTCCTAGTGGACTTTTCTTCATGAAATTAGGCAAGGAATACGCTGGACAAATTTGTCCGGAACTTCCTAAATCACCCTGTATTTATGCGATCAGAACGATTAAAGCAACTTCAAAAAATATTTTTTACTTTTTATAAAAAGTACTGGCGTGACAGATGTTTTTTAAAACATTTTTTCCCAGTGAATTTTATCAATATGCATCCGAAATATATAATCTCGTCCCTAAAACAAAAACTATTCTTTAATTTGTTGCTCAGTGTAATTAATCTAATTGGAAATCAACATCAACACTTCATAATACCTTAAAGTTTTTAACAAGTTGCATGTTGTTTATATCGTATTTCCAGTAGTTATTGTTTAAAATTTAAAGTTTTAATTTCTTGTACGTTGAATGTTTAGTGCAATCGAGGCACGGCAATTCCTCAGCTGAAGTCCCCTTATATAAAAAAGGTCATGAGTATATCGAAGTTTATTAAGTTCAAACAAACTGTCGCATGCGCTAGAAAATATTTTTCTCTTTAAGTGTTTTTGATGAAGTATTCCTACACTAAAAGTTTGTTTTAGAAATTGTTTCCATTAGATAATTTGCGCCCATCGGTTCCAATTGTTCCGGTTAAGAATTTAAAGCAGTGTTAGTGATGCTGCATCACATTTCTTTCAAGGAAGCAAACAATTAAATCCACAGATCGAGGGTCCTTTGGTCATTTGTATCTAACTTCAGATTATGGTAAGTAATACGGTGTGGGTGAGTGATGTGTTTAAATGAGATTAGCACTTATGGTACCGAGCAAGAACATATAAATATTGAAATACCTTTGTAGTAGGTACGACTATTGGAGTAGAAAACAAAATACTGAACTCATTTAGAAAACCTTCATTCATTTGCAGGGTCGATTTTTAGTTGGTGTACAAAGCCAATAGGACATGGGACTGACCGTGAAGATGGATAGTTTCTGTTAGCCACTCATTTAGGAGTGGCCAGAAATGATTCCTTCATAGGACAGTCCCAGCAATTCACTACTTCCTCGAAGTATGTCTCGGGCAATGTCTATCGAAAACCTTCGTTATCGACATAGAGTGTGAAGGCGAAACGAATGAGTGATTATTCGATTACTGAAACGTCTCAGGTTAAATAGTTTATAACGTCAATGAAGCTCTTCGTTCTAGCAATCATATTCTTTTGTCCTTCGAAGTCACCCTTGGCCACTGGTGGATCAAAAGTAAAGATCCAAAATCCTCTTTTGGACACACTGCATTCTGGTCAGCGTCTGATCCATAATGGGCAGCTGATACAGAATCATTCTGGCAGTAGGTACAACATAACGGTGGGCTAAAATTGTTTTCCTCCACCGTTATGTGGGACTTGAAAATACGGAATGAATATGAAAAACATAAAACTCACTATCTGTTAACGACCCCCGCAGACATTACAAGGACCACGATATACGGATATGCACTTGGAATGTTAGAACACCATAAAGATCCGGTTCCACTATCCAACCAGCAGATGGCATAGGGCATTATAAAGCTGGTATGCCTGCTATCCAAGAGATGCGATGGGCAGGTCATGGGTGTACAAGGAACAAGAACTGTGACATATACTACAGCTGCCATGAGAAAAACATAAATTTTGTTATGGATTTGTTGTTGGCAAAATACTGCGATATCTGGTCTCAAGGTTCAACCCCGTGAATGACCGTATAGCTACCATCCCCTTAATAGCAAAATACTTTAATAAATCCCTAATGTGTGTGCACGCCCCGATGGAAGAAAAATACAATAATACCAAGAACATGTTCTACGAGCGCCTAGGGAATACATACAACCGCTGCCCTGGCCATGACTTTAAGATTGTTCCAGGTGATTTTGACTCTAAAGTCGCAGTCGTCTTTGCATCAACCATCGGTTAATTTAGTCTACACGCTATCACTTTCTACAAGGGAGTGACACTGTTAGATTTTGGCGTGGCAAAAAGCACGGTTGGAAGTATACGAGACTTCAACATGAAGATATCCATAAGGCTACGTGGATATCCCTTGATCAACAGACGAAGAACAAGATTGGTCACCTGGTAATTGATGGCAGGCACTCTACTAGTGTCATGGCTGTACGAGTGATTCGAGGAGATAATATCGATTCAAATCCAATGCTTTCACTACGTAGCTAGTACCAAAGTCATAAACTTTATAATATTGTTTTTTTTTGGGTTGAAATAAAAAATTAAATAAAAATATATTTATTTAGTTAAAATAAGACCAACTATATATATAAAATATAGCTATTTATTTTGAATATATGTAATTACTTTGTTATTTTAGATTAAAGTCAGGATAAGCTACCAAAAGGCAGGACAATCCCGATAAAAGCAGGATGGCTGGTCAGGTTAGTTATGCATAACTTAAGCCCCCAACTTCATCAGTCTATATTCATGGATTTCAACACATCAATCCATCATGCTTTAGTATTTTTAGCATAACTGTTTATATTTTGCATACTTGTCATTTGACTCAACTGAGTAATTCTTGTACTACCAACTGACTGCCTCTTGCACTACCATGGTACAGAAAACTGGTAATAGCCCCGCCTCCTTACTGCATTGGGTTAGTAATGAAACTAGTGTCCAGTATCTAGTTACATTGTCGGTGATATTGCAACAAGAACGTAACTGAATTACTGACTTCGTAACTGGTGATATAGTGAAAATACCTACCAAAGAAACTGGCGGGATACTGTATATTTTACCATCCCTATAACTTTGCTGCTACTACTCGTATTGTGGGATTACTCTCTTTGCTTAGAGGTTTTACTCCTTATATTTTTGTAGTAGAAACGAGACTACATCGTAAGTTCATATATTACTAATACAAGGTAAGTTAATATACTACTGAGTTTACCTTGTTGTAGTTAGAGTGCACTGTGGACCAGTATCCCTGATTTTTGTCGAAACAGTGAAATCAATAAACTGATATAGCTCATTAAAGTCACGACACATTCTCCTAACTGGATCAAAGGACGCATAATTCGAACGCTGAAACTCGATGTGAATGAGTTTATAGTACCTCGTGGGTCTCAATGGGATATTTATGAAAATCTTGAGCTGAAGGCCTTAGTTGCTATTGCTCCTCTCTTATAATTAGCTTATAATTTGAATTGTGAGTTAATTTTTAATAAATAAATAAATAAATAAATATGAAAATCTTAGATAACAGAAATTCAGAACATATACATCCATCAATTATCTTCAAAACTGTAATAGAGTTTATCATGGTACGTCTACGACTAAGAGTCGGCAATCTGATCAATGCTAGTCTACTGCTATACGAAGGAAGATTATGCTTCGGGTTCCATTGAAGGCTTCTCAGACAAAAAATGAGAAACTGTTTCTGGACCGATTCAATCATATTAATATACAAATTGTACTGGGGTCCCAAACAACAGATCCATATTCAAGAATAGGGCGGTTTAGTGAAGCAAAATGATTTTTCGTAACGCAGGGATCTGAAAATTCCTTTGCCCAACGTTCAACGTTTAATAAAGTTCAGAACGCCATAAGTCTTATTTACCATCGTAATTATGTGGGAGTTGAAATTCAATTTTCTGTCCAAGAGAACACCAAGATCAACGAATGAATCCACCGATTCGAGAACATTGCCACATAAAATGTATTTTGCCGAAAACAATGATGACCTAGAGAACAGCATATGCTTACATTTCGCAAAATTAAGCTCCATCAAATTGGTTTCGCACCACGTCTGGAATGTAGAGAAATCCCTCTGAAGTAAAGTATATTGACAAGGATCCTTGTAAGAAAAATAGATCTTCACGTCATCAGAGTACATTAACAATTCAGAGTGCATTATGGAGGTGGGTAAGTCATTAATGAATAGCGAGAATAGAACCGGGCCAAGATGACTGCCCTGAGGCAACCCCGATGACACAAAAATCGATCTTGAGAATGATCGTCCAAATGATACCATCTGTTCTCGGTTCATTAAGTAAGAACTGATCCAATTCCGCATGTTACAATTAAAACCCATTGCCCCGAGTTTATAAAGGGTTTTCAACACAGACGCTACAAAAGTAAGTCGATAGGAACAGCAAACGACGCCATATTTTTACCCGCTCTTTTAACATTTCTCTTCAGTAAGGTTTGCCATTTCATCACGGAAAGATATACGAGCCAACATCGAGTCCAAATTATTAAAATTTACTACCGAAATTTGGAGTCAGTGGCCTCAACTTTAAGAGCGCTACGTCCGATGAGGCGATGAGGCTCATTTCTGGCTGAATGGCTTCGTCAATAAGCAAAATATGCGTTATTGGTCAGACAGCAATCCACACGTAATCCATGAGTCATCATTGCATCCCGAAAAAATTACGGTTTGGTGCGGTTTATGGGCCGGCGGCGTCATTGGGCCGTACTTCTTCCGTGATGATCATGACCGGCACACTACTGTGAATGCGAATCGCTACCGTTCAATGATAACCGAATATTTTTGGCCCCAATTGAATAATATGGACTTGGAGGACATGTGGTTCCAACAGGACGGCGCCACAAGCCACACAGCGAATGCCACAATCAATTTATTGGAAAGCCAGTTTGGTGAATGTATTATCTCACGAAATGGCCCAGTCGATTGGCCGCCTCAGTCGTGCGATTTGACGCCGTTAGATTATTTCCTGTGGGGCTACGTCAAGTCTATGATCTATGCCAACAACCCAGCGACGATTGATGAACTTCGTACGAATATCGAACGTGAAATTGCAGCAGTATCGGCCGATTTATGCTTGAAGACTGTCGAAAATTGGGTTCAGCGCCTGGACTTCTGCAAGCGTGCCCGTGGTGGCCATGCAAAAGGAATCGAGTTCCATACATAATGGCATCGAACGTACTTTCACAGGAATAAAGAATTTCATTGGTATCTAAAACCGGTTTTGTTTTATTTAAAAAAACTTTTGTAGCGCTCTTATTGAAAACCGCTTTATAATAACAAATTTTGGTTAAGTTTATCAAAAGCCTTACTAAAATCGGTAAAAATCACATCAGTTTGATCTCTATTAATAAAGCCGTCAACAATGGGAGAGAAAAACTGAAGCAAATTAGTCACGGTGGAACGACCCTTCCGAGAGCCATGTTGACATGGATCTAAAATAGAGGAAACATGATGAGAAATTACCTCTGTGACTAACTTCTCAAAAAGTGTAGGAATGGCACTCAATTTTGCAATTCCCCTATAATTTGCAACATTTACTAAACTACCAGATTTGTGGAGAAAACTGACCGAACTTCAACGAAGAGTTAAATAAGAGAGTCAACGGTAAGCTGAGAGAATTCGAGCAGTATTTCAACATAGAGTCCGGGATACCATCAGGACCAGCTTTATTCGAGGCTTTCAATCTGATCAAGTAATCTAGCATCCACGAAGAATATACGACAGGTGCATCAAACGGAATGGCAGAGCGGACGGTGCACGGGTATGATTTGGAAACATCATAGGCTCGGGTGGAATAAATAGATGCGAAAAAATCGGCGAAAAAATTAGCAATAGGCTCCACATCTGAATAATCAATACCGTTCAGTTTGATCCTACAAGGTGTGGAAGACGAATTACGCTTCAAGTTAACAAATCTATGGAATGATTTCGGGTTCCGTTTAAAATTAGCCTTCAACCTATCCAAATATAATCTGTAACTCTCACGAGATTTAGAGTTGTATCTACTCCTAGCAAGAATATACCTAGCATAGTCTGCTAGCAGTCCAGATTTTTTATACTTTTTCGAACGTCTATTCCTTACATTCTTAATACTGTTTAGAGCCCTTGAGGACCATGGGGGACCAGTATTATCCATTATAGGCCTCTTGGGTACAGACTTAGAAATATAGCCATTAATAATATTATAGAAATAATCCAGGGCGATTTCAAATTCAACAGCATTATCACACTGACATATACTATGCCAGTCGGTATCAAAGATAAGATTATTCAAAAGAATAAAATTCGCACACGAAAAGCATAGGCCAACATAGGATGAAGAGCGATTGCAACCAACCTGCATGGTATCATATGTATAATTAATTTCCAGCGTTGGATGGTAACTATCCTCAGGAGAAATTAACGGATTAATTCGAGAAATATCAAAGTTGTTAGAATCATCCACTAAAACTAGATCAAGGACTCGATTCATAGAATTGGAAATGTCGTTCAATTGAATCAAGCCAAGTTCGGAAATTGGCGTAACAAAATCAGATGACCAATCACATGGTGTCAATGGAGACAGAGAATTGATATCGGGTAAACACCCATGTCACAGACAGCAATAACGTCATAGGCTCAAGCTAGTCTTTAAATTTGAGGCAAAAAATGTAGTTGAGATTTTGAATCGTATATGGTCATCTATAATTAGTTCAAAAGATACTTATTATTTATTTTACATAGTTATAAAAAAATATTTTAAAAACACGCAGTTTTGAAACAAAAAAAAAGTAAATATTTATTATCTCTAAGGATATACATATATCTAATAATAATATGATTCAATACATTCATAAAACTAATTACTATGTATAAATTTTCCTTGCTTTTGATGAAGCAAATTTGTCAATAATATCATTAAAGTTGATCATTTCAAATTTTTGTCTTTCCACACTTATAAGTGCTATTAACTTAGGCAATCTTGTCCCAACGTTGATCGTAGATATGTCAAAATTAATTTTAATTTATTGAATGAACGTGCGCAGCTAGCAATTGATACTGAGATAGGCAGGAGTATTTGAAGTGCCACTCTCAGGTTTGGAAAAACATCTTCTCCATACGAGATTATATAAAAGTAAGAAATTCTAATGGAGTTTTATGTCCAATTTCTTTTCTACTGCGGAGTAACATTTTGCGGTCACATATTTCGATAAAGAGTTCTATTCCATTGAAATCTGTATTATAAAATTCACCCAAATTTGTAACATTTGTTAAGGTTGTTACCATCATTATCCTTGTTTAATAAATTTTCAACGTCTAGTAGAAATCCAAATTTTAAATTAAGGTCACTTAATCGTGTACATATTTCTTCTTGGAGACGATTAAGAATGCTTTTCATAACGCGAGAAATTTCACTTTCTGCGGAAATATTAACATATTGTCTCGAAATTCGTCTAGTTCAGTCGCTAATGATTCAAGATCATGGAAATTCATTCTAGGATCTTGTAATCTAAGCTGCACACGATCAATCTTGTTTAAGATTTCATACCAGAATTGAGCTAACGTTATGAAGGTAAAAGTTAGTATATTTTGCAACAGAATTGCAGCTTCACTTCTGGTGTCACTTGTAGTGGCAGTGTCCTCTGCTAATTTTTCTAATAGTTCTACTATATTCTCTAGCCCATCGACGATAACGATAACCGCTTATACTCTGGCGCTCCAACGTGTTTGAGATTCACGTTTAGACAGTTTTTGTTAAAGCATTTTTTAATAATTCCCATCGTAATTTTGAACGTGACAAAAAAAAGATATATGTTTTCAATTATTCCGAAACATGTCACAATGATTGGATCCTGTTTAGCTGCAGTAATTCGTAATAAATTCAATGAATGGTTATCACAATTTACAAATTATGGTTTATGATCCTTTCCATTATTCTTTGTTGAACTGCAGATATGTGACCTGCCATCACGGCAGCATTATCGCAACGTAAAATTGTGATCTGCAGTTTGTTAATGAAATTTCATCGAAATTTAATTTTTCTAGAATTATATTTTCGATCGAGGCTGTGTCTTTACCATGTATCGTATTTCAATAAACCCCAACAAAGATTCTTTGATGGAAACTTTTTTATTGATAAAATCAACATCTACATACCTAAAGACTTGGGGCATTTGTTCTCGCTTAGAGATATCAGGAGTTTCTTTTGATATCGTTTATTTGTTGATTTCGAACTGTAAATACCAGAAGATGAATGAGTTCATTTTGAATCTGTGGTGACAAATATGAGACACTTTTTGGAGTTTCTTTTGCATGTTTAAGATGATTTGCTAGTAGCGGATCAAACTGAGCTACTAGTCTTAGTAAAGATAATAGTTTTTCTACATTTGTACCATCTTGAAGTGCTAGTTGTAGAAAGAATGTTTGTGCTTTGAACATTGCAAATATTTATTATAACATATGATTTTATCAGACAAATCAATAAAGGAGCAAATTTATGTAACCACACAGCGTAAATGCCATAAGGAAAAGCTGACAGACACAGGCCGAGTCAGCCCTAGCAGTAGAAAAGACGTGTCATTTCTATTATGAATATATTATTACTGTTTGATTTAGACTATTAGTGTTCCTTTCTTTATTTTTATTAAGGAATTAACATTTATTATTTTTTGTTTTGGTTGTTTTACTGGGCTGTACTGGTCAACTGATATTAAATGTAAGATCTTTGCATTAAATAAAGTCAACATTTATTATATTACACTGATACTAAATTTTTCGAGAAATCAATTATAATAAAAATAAAAATTATCCAGTAGTTTTTTTTTTGTGGACCATTTGGCGCCCCTTTGTTAGAAGCGCCCAGGGCATGATGCCCCCTTGCCCCCCCGTCGCTACGCCACTGAACCAATATGGCGTCCAAAATCAAAACATCTAAAATTTCAAATAGGCAGTTTTTTGAGACGCTGATTCCGGATCGGAAATCATGTTTTTAAAAATCAAAATTGCGAAGCCACTATGGCGTCCAGAAAAATTTAAAAATCAGATCCAAACCGAGTCTTTTGAGTCGCTGATGCCGCATCTGGATCAAGGTTTCTAAATTCAAATACCATCATAATATTAAAATAAATATATATATCCTTCCATTACATCCCATGAAGGGATAGGGGAGAGAGCTTCTCCCAATCATCGAGCTGTGCGCTTTCCAGTTTTTACCCAATGATTGAGATCTACAGTTTTACAACGGTTCCGAACGGTTTTTTGTGAAGCTAGCATGGCTTATTACTCAATAGTGTCGCCGCCACTAAAGAAGTCGAAAGAAGTGGAAGGCGGTCTGGGCAGGGATCGAATCCCCGTTCTCTCGCACAACAGCCTCGCACACTAACCGTTGCACCACGTACGGCCAATCATGATATTATCTTTAATTAATATGATATGGTTGCGCATAAGTAACGTTATGAGGATTAAGGGATAACTTTTTACTCTCTGATTTTATTTAAAGTTAACATTTATTAAAATTAAGATTATAGTTTGGAAATATGCCCACATTATGTTTTAAAGATAATATAACGGGGTTTGCTATAAGAGCGCTACAAAAGTTTTTTTAAATAAAACAAAACCGGTTTTAGATACCAATGAAATTCTTTATTCCTGTGAAAGAACGTTCGATGCCATTATGTATGAAACTCGATTTCTCTTGCATGGCCACCACGGGCACGCTTGCAGAAGTCCAGACGCTGAACCCAATTTTCGACGGTTTTCAAGCATAAATCGGCCGATACTGCTGCAATTTCACGTTCGATATTCGTACGAAGTTCATCAATCGTCGCTGGCTTGTTGGCATAGACCATAGACTTGACGTAGCCCCACAGGAAATAATCTAACGGCGTCAAATCGCACGACCGAGGCAGCCAATGGACTGGGCCGTTTCGTGAGATAACACGTTCACCAAACTTGGTTTCCAATAAATTGATTGTGGCATTCGCAGTGCGGCTTGTGGCGCCGTCCTGTTGGAACCACATGTCCTCCAAGTACATATTGTCCAACTGGGGCCAAAAATATTCGGTTATCATTGAACGGTAGCGATTCGCATTCACAGTATGATGACTCGTAGATTACGCGTGGATTGCTGTCTGACCAATAACGCATATTTTGCTTATTGACGAAGCCATTCAGCCAGAAATGAGCCTCATCGCAGATTGTTGAGGCCTCTTAAAGTTGGCCTGTTAAAGTTCAGGCCACTGACTCCCAATTTCGGTAGTAAATTTAAATAATTTCGACTCGTTGTTGGCTCGTATATCTTTCCATGATGAAATGGCAAACCTTACTGAAGAGAAATGCCAAAAGAGCGGGAAAAAATATGGCGTCGTTGGCTGTCCCTATCGATTTACTTTTGTAGCGTCTCTGTTGAAAAACCCTTTAGTTCAAATTATGCCCATTGTCTGATTTGACCTGACTTGCCTTGCCAGACCATTCCCCATAATTTTTGAGCTGTTGGATTGTTCTTGGCTTACTGGCATACACCTTATACTTTAGGTGGACCAAGGAAGCAAATTGTTAAATTTGGAGGAACGCGGTGGCCGGTTAAAATCACCAAAAAAAAGCTATTTTTCGATCGCCAACAATTTCCGACAGGAGAGTCATAGTTGGACGAGCTGTGTGAGCTGCGGATCCTCCTTGATTAAAACATAATTCTGGAATATTCTCTTCCTCTAGCCTTAAACAAGTGTCAATTATTGTCCAATATTTAATGGCATTCATATTAACCGCAACTTTTTCGTCATTTAAGAAAAAATATGGTCCAAGGATCCATTCTGAAATAATTCCACACCACCATGGACATCAAAGATGGTGTCTATGGTGTTCAGCAATTATTCTTGGATATTGTATGGCCCATATTCTGGAAATTTGTTTATTCACGGGACCATTGAGGTGAAAATATGCCTTAACGCTTATTATGATTTTGTTTTCTACCATCTTCAACCTGCCGCACTGCGAACAGTGTAATGCTCTCCTCTCACAATACTTGGAAACTGATGACTTGAGTTATAACAGAATTTTTTTTGAAACTTTACGTTGATTAAAGAAAACACATTCAATATTGCCTTTTGGCATCGTTAATGAAATTCTTCATCAAGTAATTTTATAAGTTTTTATTGTGCTATCTTCACTTTATTATGTTCAACTGCAAGTCTTCTATCTTACTTACTTACTTATCCGGTCTCAAACAGTATATCTGGGAATCCAATTTGATGCTGTCCAACAGATCCAACCCTTTCTCTTTGACTCTGAATAATCGCTAGTTCCTTGGCAGGGATCTTCACACTCTTGCAACAAGAGCAGGGGTTGTGGACTTTCTGTTTGCATTCATCTCCACCTGGACATGCACCCTTCAGGTCGGAATAAAGCCTGATCTCCCACTAGCAATTAAGTATGCCAAAGACCTTGTCTAACCTTGCTATGAAAGCCTGTTTTGTTTCCAGTTTTCCTCTGAAAATTGATATGTTTTTGGCCTTTTAATATCCTGTGCAACAGTAGCTGCTGAGTAATTTCTAATATGCTCTCCACTTTGTAGAAGCTCATATTTTAGAACATCACGAAGAGTTGGGTGCTCCGAATGCAACATTTCTCAACCAGAATAAAGTGTCTCATGTGAGAACAAGTTGCCAGTCGTGTCTTTCTTCTACCAGTCAAAGTTTCCAATTTTCAGAATCTGTAAGTAGAAAAAATAATTCCTATGATATTAGTATAATTAATTAAATTAAATATTAATAAAAAAAAACAGATTTTAATAAGTATTACTAGTAATAAAAATTACGAGTAGTAGAAAATATTTTACAGATTTTATAGCGTATAGAAACGCATAGAAATAAAGACGTACAACAACTTCTTATGAGAAGTCAGTATTCTGCGATGCAACGTCAAAATTTCTCGACTTTGAAGTAGCAATTTATCAAGCAAACTAAAATAATTGCCAGTTTTTGTGAACAGCTTAAAACAAACACACCTTTCTGGCACACATCATTTCTGGAAAGAAAAATTCAAAAAATTCCATACGCCCTATTATGAATATGGTTTCCAATTAGAGCCCGTGAAGGGATTCGGGTGAGCTTCTCCCAAGCAATGAACTGTGCGCTTTCTAGTTATACACTCACCGATGGGAACCTAAAGTGTTTCACCGATTCTGGACAGTATTTTCAGAACCATTTTAATAGCTAAATTCTCGATATTGTCACCGTCACTAAATAAAAATTTAAAGCCGTCAGGGCAGGGGTCGAATACACGTTCTCATGCACACACAGCGCGCACCACCGACAAAACAGCAATATGTATATATATCCTGGACATGTCATCTTGTATTTTATGTACCTATAACATATTTTTATCCAAAAATGGCGATCCAGACCCACAGTGGAGTGGTGTTACAAAAGTATAAGAAATTAAACCTACATGGAAAGAGAGTAATCCACAATATCATCAACCCAGTTATTGTGGCGGTAAAATATGCAAATGATTTCATTTTCAGCAAAACAACAACAGAAAATCGATATGATATGAATGGCCGCATTCATTGAACCATTCGAGTTCCCAACCAACAGATGTATAAATTTTATATTTGATGACGACTTTAATATGTGAAAGTTCCTCTGAAGTTTTCAGTGTAGAGATAACTTGGCGAATACATAATTTATTAATTTTCTTCAGTTCCGCAGGGGATTTAAAGACATAATCAGCAGATGTAACAATTATGTTATTTATTTTATTCGGGCTTAACTTTTCTCTCAAGGTCTCAGCTTTTCAACGTTGTTAATCTTGTTTTATGCTACATATCCTTGCATAATGCTCCCTGCGGGCAAAGATAAAAAGGAAAACAGTTTTGCAGAAGCCCTTAAATTGCATGACTATTTGTATATGGACAATTTCCAAAATTTTACTTGAGTTTTCAATATATATTCTAATCTGATGATCGAAATGAAGAGATGTAAAAAGCTTCGTTCAGCAAAAAAAAAAAAAAACAATTAGCAATATTTGGAGGGTGTGTTTAGGAAAATATTTTAAATTTCATGCACATTTTGTTTAAACTTTCTATTGTAATGTGGATTTATATTTTTGTATTATTTAAATAAAGGGCATATACATATATGTATACCTATATAGTATATATACCTGTATATAGTCATGTAATAAATATATCAAAATTATATTATTACTGTGGAAAATCATAAAAATCCATCACCAGCAAAAAAAAAATGTTGGAGAATTTCTTTTATCTCAAATGCAAAACAACCTGTTCTGGTTTGCTGTTCCTTTCCTTCGTGGTTTTTTAAAATGCATCTACAATTCTTCTTCCAATAAAGTTGATTACCTACATGGCATTTTTCTCTTATTCATGTCGACAGCTTCGGAAATTTAAAATAGCACTATCGTACACGGTGAGTTTTAAGACACTTATTATGACATTTCAAATTACTTGAAATTTTTTTGTGGAAATGTGTTAAGGGACACAAGAAAACATGTTCTGACTCAAAATTAAAATCGCCTAAATGCCCCTTTTTAAGAAAAATGATTTATAACCTCAAAACTATTACAATTAAATTAAAATTTATGTTAATAATTTATTAATCAAATAATTTTCATAAAATTTGTATATCATGTGTTATATATATGTATATATATATATATACACATAATAATTTACGATGAATTATGCATAAACTAAGTAATTTTTTCATTATTGGCCAACAGGGAATTCTTCTCTTACAATCTCATCGAGCAGCTCTAATAATATTAAAAGGTGCACCACTTGTTTTGCAATTATTGGCAAAGGTTTGCCACACAAATGTAATCGGACCCGACGTGTACTTAATATTGGGAAGGTTGTCGAAGAATGTGATTTAAAAATTAAAGAACAGATCGTTGCATCTACTTTGTCAAGTGTTCAGAAATCAAAATGTGATAATTCATCTAACAAAAATGGTAATGATTTTATTGAACTTTCAAATATTCGAGGTAAAGCAACTAAAGTAATTACCAATCAAAAGCAAAATAATACAGTTATTTCTTCAGATAACATGAAGACCATTCAAGCAAATTTCAATTTAAGCCAAAGACAAACACTTGGTATTGCAAGTAATATTCGTAAAGCTACGGGCAACCGAAATATCATTGAGAAAAATTTAAAAAGGAAACTTTACGACCGTATCCACTCCTTAGACGATTTTTTCGAGATAAACTATTTTGATTTTGAAAGTGGTAAAAAAAACGATATAGTCACCATACGCAAGGGTGCAGTATGCTGTAATGACATTTCTCGTTTCATTGAATTTGTGAGTAGTAAACGTGGTTCAATGATGTTTAATTGCAAATTTGGAATAGACGGTGGTGGTGGCTTCTTGAAACTTTGTCTATCCCTTCAGTCTCCACACCAAATGCATGTAGAATCAAATAATACACCTCAGAGACTTGCTTACAAAGAAGGAATTGTCTCTAAAAAGTTTTTGGATAGTGGAGTTAAGAAACTTTTTATCCTCGGATTAGTACCTGGATGCCAAGAGACGTATACAAATATCAATATGCTTTGTTCAAAAATTAATATGCTTGATATAGATAATGCTGTTTTTGCAGTCGACTTAAAAGTTGCAAATTTATTATGTGGAATTGGAACCCACAGCAGTTTATATCCTTGCACATGGTGTTTTGCGTCTAAGAATAAATTGGATCAAAAGGCAGAACTTAGAACCATTCAAAATATTACAAAGTATTTTAGTGAGTGGGAAAAATCTGGTCGAGATAAGAACGAAGCTAAAAATTATATGAATTGCATAAACATACCAGTATTTAAAACTTCTAAAGAAGAATCTGCTAGGAGTTGTTAGGAGTTGTTAATGCTAGGAGTTGTTAATACGATTTTTAATCATATGTTAAAGAAATTTGAAAAAATTTCATTAAAATGGGCTGACTTATGCCATGTTCAACGAAAGATTTTTCGTGGTACTTCTGGCTTTGATGGAAATGCGTGTAAAAATTATTAGCAAATACTGCTCTTTTACGAAAGATTTGTCCTTTAGAGTGCTTAAAATTTGTCCAAGCTTTTGTTGACTTTGAATTGGTTGTTCAAGCTTGTTTTTCCATACAATTAAAACATGATTATGTTGACCGCATTTCGAAGTTTAAGGCAAGCTACGAAGATCTTGCCATACCGATAACTCCAAAAGTACATGCTGTACTTTTTCATATTCAAGATATTTGTATGGAAAAAGAAGTTGGCCTTGGGTAGTATTACTCTGAACAATCGATGGAATCAGTCCATTATGATTTTAAAAAAACTTGGGATAATAAGTATTGCATTCAGTCAAATAATCCAAATTATATGGAACATATTAAAAAACATTATGTGAATTTAACAGTCTTCATATTTAGATTATATATATTTATATATGAAACTTATTTATATTATGTAATAGTTAATAATAAACATACATTAAATCAAAAATATTTAATATAAATCAAAAAAATTTTTTTATTGAAATTAATTGTATAGTATACTATTATCATAATTTCAGCAGTTTTAAAATTAAAAATCATTTTTCTTAAAAAGGGGCATTTAGGCGATTTTAATTTTGAGTCAGAATATGTTTTCTTGTGTCCCTTAACACATTTCCACAAAAAAATTTCAAGTAATTTGAAATGTCATAATAAGTGTCTTAAAACTCACCGTGCGTAGCGTTGACTGCCCCAATATTACTGCGATCAATTGAATGCAAAAAAAACCGTAAAGCACAAAAAATGTATTGCTAGCAACTTCTAAAAGATGAATTGTAAAAAGCAATACCCTGATAGAAATCCCTGCAAAGCATAAAGGAAGTAGTATAGAAAACAATATCCTGATTGTACAAAGGATTATATAACTTATCCAAAATAATACAACGTTTTGTTTAAAAGAATTTCAAAGACATGTAAAGCAATTTCTGCTGATTTCAGGCATTTTCAATGACGTCCTTGTGTTGTAAAATTACATTTCCAGTTTCCACATATTAGTATACAAAACGGTCATATTAATGTGTGATTCTGAATTAATTAAAAAAATAAAGATAATAAATTGTATCGGGTAATCTCTATTATCACATAACATTTGTAATGTCTATTCACACAAAAACCGTTGCTTTCTTTGAAATTAGTGTACAGTGCTTCATCCCCAAATATCGAAGGGACAAAAATAGAAGAAGTAGATTTGAAGAAGTTGTATTTGGTTATAGTTAAGAAAAATTTAAATTTCGGATCCAATCGGACCACGCCTTCTAGTGTTGCCGATACACACTCTATAACACCCTATTGGATGGCCTCATTTTGACCGAATGTTGTGAACATTTGTGGTTATGACAAAGTATTGTTGTGGATATTTTCGCACAAGTATGAGTTTAGTCAATTCTCGCTTAGTTGAGATTTGTTTATCCCTATAACGTGTGATGATATTCCCAGCCCTCCACCATTAAAAACAATTTCACACATTTCTTTAGAAATAGTTCTATTAAAATGCAATTTTTCATAGAAATACCGCGCGGGACCGGGGCATAACTGTAGGTACCAATCAGTAAGTGTGAAAACTGTAAACCGCACAACTCAAGCTCTCCCCAATCCTTTCATCGGATGTAATGGGAAACAATTATTATTATTATTATTGCTGTGATCGGCGACGGATGGACATACCACGATCTTCATTAACACTGGCGGGCACAGCAGCAATATTGTCCTCGGTACGCACTCTATGGATACGGGTTGGCGAATTAATGCCGTTTACATTTTGCATGTATTTTGACAGCTACGAAGTTGAGATATTTTCTACAATTTCATTGAAATTGACTTGAGATTGTCGTATTACTCCACAAAGTTAACTTAGTACTCATTTTTGCATATATGCACGAGAATTTGCCGGTTTGCCGCCGTCGTGGATAATTCTTCTAAGTTCACGCCGCCATTGTTAAGGCTCGCTCCGACTTAAAATGTTAGCCGATATTACCGGCGAAGCCGATTTTAAGGGCCCGAATTACTAAAAAAAATAGATTCAAATTTTATACACAACCAATGTGATAAGCCTTAGAGGAACGGCTGGCGGAAAATCGCATTTAATAAGAACTCTGTGTCCGCTGTCGATTAATTGTTTTGTTTCTCCAACGCCGATGATAACTATGGGTCGGCTTCGTTCACTGAACACGTGGTTACTAAACTGACAAAAAAAAATCCAATGAGTGTTCGAACTCACGGGCGATGCGTTAACACCTTTTTGCTACACGGTACCTGTTCGATTTCTATGAACACATTCGTAAATGTTACATTGGTAAATAAAAAACAGCGTTCAATCTTATGATGACGTTACAGCTAAATAATATTAATACTTAAAATTATTTAAAGACCCAGTGCAAGCACATGTGTCATTATTTTCTTGCTCAATACTTTTTGTTTTATTCCCACAAAAGTCAAAGACTGCAAAGCAACAGACACTTGTATATACATACATACATTGTTATATTCGTACATACGCTACACAAGTTCACAAAATTGTCGTTGCTGTCTTGCTATCTCATTTTTATATATGTACGTATAATACGTCATTACTCTCTTTGCTCTGAGAGTGCTCCGCACCCACATTTTATTGGACTTACCTTTCACTATAATAAAAAAACAACAACACCAACAACAACGACAACAACTACAACAACTACTACTACTACTATTGATATGTTGGTGATTTATTTGTGCTTGCTTTGTCGTGGAGTGTTTGTGTGGGTGGTGAGTGTAGGGGGGGGGGGGGGGGGTGCCTAAAATAAAAACAACCAAACACACAACATCACACATACTTTGTACGAAGTAGCTGACGTATTAGTATGTCACCATAACGTCGACTGCGATGGTTTTAGCAGCAGCATCAAATCTGGTTTTAGCAGATTTTGACTTTGATAGATTTAGTCCCTATACGCCGCTATAGATATTAACACATCAAAAATAAAACAATTGTATGCCGCCTCATTCGTCAATTTGAAATTTCAAGTTTTCATCGACATGGATTAGTGAGAAGAAACAGTAAAATGTGTATAAATAGAAGCAGTACTTCATGTTAAACTTCATGCACCATTCATTTATTTTATTGTTTCTTTCATTTCGTTACAAAGTTTTGGTTATTGCGTCCAGGCACGAAAGTTTTACTCATGAGAATGTTTGTAAACAAATGTTTGTCATTTTGCAACGAAATTGCTCGAATTCCAGAGTGAACGATTTCAGTTTCGTTCGACAATTTCAATCAGAAAATATCAATTTCGTGGCAGCGTGAACAAGGCATAGTGCCCAAGAGAATGAAACTGGTGTGAAATTTAGTCTCAATGGCTTGAATATCCTGCTCGGTGGGTCGATTATGACAACTAAGTATAAAATAGACTTTATAGTAACCGAATTGAAAATGAACTAGGTTATATCAACAGAAGTTCGGTTGCACTGGCAAAATTCATACTAAATTCGGGCGCAGAAACCCAGTGTTTCAAAACTACGGTTGCTGCAACCGAATTAACGCCAAATTCTGTTGCTGCAGCCGAATTAATATTAATTAATATCAATATGGTTGATGCAACAGAATTTTTTAAAATATTTAGCAGAAGAACAAATATATTTAGAATGTCGGTTGTCCCAACCGAATCAATTATGAAACGAAATCATATGAATTCGAGGACTAACTTCAGTTGTGAAAACGTTAATTAAATTATGGCAACTTAGAAATTTAGGTTACTATAACTTCTTACAAACGATGACAACAACCGAATTTACGGGTGATGCAACCTCTTTTCAAATAATAAGTTCCGTCTGCTGTTGTTTAAGTACATATGCCTTTATCATCACAACAAAGTGACGTTTGTTATTTTTTCGAAATATACAATATTCTATCCTTATTATTGTCACATTACTCGGAGAGAACATACTCATGCCTAAAGTTTAAACTATGCAAACAACAGTCTGGAGTTAAAGAACGCTAATTATTGGGAAAAAAACGCAAATTGTATTTGTATTACCATAAAGGCGAGACTTCAATAGCTGTAAACTCTGTTTGCAGTGTTGAAATTAATGTTTGCCAACGAAAAGCTCAACATATTTACAATTTTTTCGCAGAATTTTGTTTGTTTTGTGGGTTGTAAATAAAACTTAACTACAAAGTTATATACATACATATATGTTTGATATGCTGTGCGTTGCACAGAGCATAATGATGTCAGCAGTTGTGCTTAACGTAAATACCCAGGCGCACATGTGTACATGTATATATATATATATATATCTATATATTAGGGCCGGTCGAATTGTAGGGGGCCATAAAAAAGTAAAAACGCTCATCGCGATTCTTGTTGTATGGGCCATATGAAGAAAGTTTGTCGAAGAAACCATAGTTCTAAAATGAATTTCGAGACCCCGGATTTTTCGAAATAGGTTTTTTTTAAAAATATTCAATAATCGAGTCAGATATTGCACTAAAATGCAAAAGAAAATTTATTTCCTCTAGTTAAATGTGTATTTGAGGATTTTTTGGATCGACGAATCCATTTTTGAGTATCGCCAGAGGACGCTTTCGCCCATTTTTTGGGATTTTATCGCCTTGTTTGGGAAAAATTTACGAAATGTCGAAGCGAAAGCTCGTTAAAGTGTAGAAGACAGACAATCCAATGCTTTGGTCTGTTTAACTGCATTTCGAATCGTCGCAAAATTCCTTTTCTTATGCCAGTATTGGCTCGCTCACCATCACAACTTTTGCCAATCAAAGAATCCAGAGATGTTGCTGTACTGATTAAGTACTCGTTCAGTTTGATGACTTTGTGTTCAGAGTCTTAATTTTCCACTTTAATGTAGCCTAATAATTGGGACAGTGGTTCCTTTAAAACAACTAGATGAGGTTCTTTCACCATCCTTGAATGAAATTTGTTATTGGTTTTTTTCCATCGTTAAAGAATCAATTTTCTGCCGTCGAATGCACATGCAATTAAATTGGAATCATCATATCGATTAAGAAGCACTTTTGTCTCCATTTAGCTTTTTCTCTACGTACTTTACTCTTAACCATAATGACAAGATTGCCATGACTATCTTTAACACCAATGTCTTCCATAAGAAAAGTTGCCAATGCTGATGCTACTCTATCAGTTACACCAAATCTGTCACACATCATAGCAAAAAAGTTCACAGCATTGTATCTGGGAGTATATGGTTCTCGTCTCGTTTGAGATGCATCTTGTGTGGACCTATTGAATGTGAACTATGCTCATAATCAATATCCTTATATTCTTCTGGTACGTATGTTTAACCCCGGCTCTCTTTAAATGTTTCTATTATTGTAGACGTAGGTACTTGCTCTTCAATGTCTGTCTCGTATTCCATATCGTAGATCTTCTGTCATTATGTTGAGCCATCATGAACTCTTTCAACTGTTCTGGAATCAATCCACATGAGCATAGAGCTGCTTTCAAGTCACATTTACATTTTCCAATATAAAGTAGTAATTTTATGGACTGTAGGAAAGCTGTGAGAGTGGAGCCATTTGGTCCGCATTTATCTTCAACGTAGTATTTGTCAAGCTAAGTATTGAATTTTCTAACAACATTTCGTTTGCATGTAATTTCAATATTAAGTTTGCTCCAAATTTCAATCAATTTGTCTGTCACGTGGGGAGTAAATGTTTGATATGAAAACATTTTACTTTCCATTTTAGCACGTTCGGCCAAGAAAATATATCATCTTAAAATATCGTATTTAGTTGGCAGCTTGAGAGCACTCAAATCAGAAGACACACCAAAATCAGGAACATTGTGAGAAGGCATATGTTCCAACCTAGTTTCACTTTCGGTACTTGTTGACGTTGGCGTGGCTTGCGATGTTGACGGCACTGGATCCAAGGTTGAACTGATATTGTTTTATGCACCTTTCAAAATATTTTTGGTATCTTTAGTATTAAAAAAATGAGAGGCTGGTTCGAATGGTGTTTATATCAGAGTTCGAAAAAAACATTAACGTACGATGGTAGGGTGTGTAGGTAGTAGGTTAAACAACATGTGTTTATGAAAACGAAAAGGGCACAACACACAAGCAAAAAATATCATTTGGGAAATTCCGAAGTAATAAAGAGCCAATAAATACATTTCGGCAAAGCAGAGTGGGAATGATATTTAAAAAAATTCGCATTCTGCGAATTTAAAGGAAAAACAATATGTGTTTGAAACCGAAAAGGGTTGAGTGTCTTGCTTAATCGGGGTGGGTTTTGCAGTTCTATGCATGCATTTCTAAAAAATAAAGTCAAATAAGGAAAAATTTTAAGAGTAGGTACTTATCTCAAGAAAAGAAAGTAGTTTTTTAAGAAATGTAGTAAATGTAGTTATTTATAAAACTATTTGTTGTAAGATAATGTAGTTTTTTAAGAGAAGGTAGGTATAGTAGGTAAAATGAGTGTTCGAACTCACGGATGATATGTTAACACCTTTTTGCTACTCAAACTCAAATATTCGTCAAGTTTCACAACAATTTCGTCATTTTCCCCAAAAAAATGAGATAAAGTCCCAAAAAATGGGCGAAAGCGCCCTCTGGCGCTACTCGAAAATAAACATAAATGTCAAAAATGGATTCGTCGACCAACAAAACCCCCAAATACACAATTAACTACAGGAAATAAAATTTTCTTTTGCCTTTTTAGTCCAATATCTGACTCGATTTTTGAATATTTAAAAAAAAAAACTATTTCGAAAAATCCAGAACTATGGTTTCTTCGGTAAAATTTCTTCAAATGACCCATAGAACAAGAATCGCGATGAGCCGTTGCACAGTGGCCGATTCGCCTGATCTAGCGTAACGAAATCAAAATTGTTTACCTTCAAAATCTACCAAAATTTGATTTCCCACCGATAACTAACTGCTCATTTAGCACATCGATAATTTTCAAATTGATAAATTTACTATAATTGATCAACTTTGAGCTCTCGAACGCAACATGTGTTAGAACAGCTGTGAAAAAAATATTTTGCCGCGTTTTTACAAATATGCTGATTGTGCTGAAAAGTTGTGAAAATTCATATTGCTAAGGTATGTAGTTAAAAAAAATGTGTTTCGTGACCTGTGCAATATATGTTAAGGTAGAAAAATGTGGTAGAAATCAACAACTTTGTTAACTCCTTTTTTGTGACCGAACTTGAACTTGTGTAGAGTAAGACTGAGTGGAGCCGGTATGGGACGGGAAAGAAACTCTTGTTTTATGTTAATATGTTTCGTCTACTTTGTGAAACGTCCAACATTTGCTGCGTTGAGTTGCGTTTACTCACAAGGTTATAATTTTTAGGCACCATGTCGGTCTGCAAACGCACCCTTTTTTCAGTTTGGCTTAATGAAAAAGACGCTTTAAAAAAATTTTCCGCATTGGAGGAGTTTGTTTTTTCAAGTGATATTGAGAAATCCAAATGCACTGAGGAGGAGAGGAGCACAATTTAATTGTTAAAGAACCGAAAAATTTTTGCAAAAGGCTCACTGACAAGTGGCGAGAATGCCATAGGGATTGGCAACGGTTGGAGCATAAGTACAAAGCTTGGTTAGACTAAGAATTAGTTCTTGTATGTCAAAATACTCATAAATGAGCAGGAAGAAAACAAAAGGAAATTGCTACTTGCCACGCAAAACGTCAGTGCACCAAAGTTTCGAAACTAGTCGCAGAGAAAACTTGCAATGAACTCATGATAGCGAATAGCTTCAGGTTATACAAAGCTGGAAAACGGAGTGCATCGCAAGTTGTTTCAATGGTAGGCACTGATTCGGATGCGTCTAAAAAAATTAAAAGAAGCCTTGAATTAGACCATCAGCTCCCTATATAAAGTATATGCCAGAGGAAGCTTTAGCTCTATATATTGATGGAGGGTTTACCAAAAACTCATATAAACTTATGCAAGCTGGTGCAAAAGCTCGAAATTCTGATATTTACCCAACATACGATGTTTTGCTATCCGCCAAAAAGAGGTGTTATCCAGATGCAAAACGAACTGAAAAATTTTATGCTGCAGTTCCTCTGCAAGAACTACTGGATCACACAATTAAAAGGATTACTGATGCCCACCCGGAGACATTTAGCCAAATATCAGTTGATGAACACATAAATGAACATGCAACTGTCGTTTATAAGTGGGGATGCGATGGGAGTTCAGGACACTCAACATATCGGCAAAGCTTTACCAATTCGGAGCACAATATGGTAGATGAACATTTGTTTGCAGTTTGCATTGTGTCACTACAAGTACAATTGGGTAGCTGCATACTCTGGAAAAATTCGCGGCCATCATCAACTCGGTATTGTAGACCTCTTAAAATAATGTTTTCAAAAGAGTCAGCAGATTTGATACGTGCCGAGATTGAAAAAATTAAATCACAAATTTTGAAACTTAAACCCACGCATCTTAGCGGATTTCAAATGCACCACAATTTGCACAATTTGTGTTTAGCGTGATTGCAGAGACGTCCTCACAAACATGCGGCATTTGTAAGGCCTCGCCTAAAATGATGAATGACCTAGATCTCATTACGAGCTTGCCGATAAACAAAGATTTGCTCCAATTCGGACTATCGACCTTGCATGGATTGATTCGCTGTTTCGAGTGTGTGTTACATGTAGGATATCGACTACCAATAAAAAGGTGGCAGGTCCGCGGCTTGGACAAGAGCGTTATCAACCAAAGAAAAGCAGAGATCCAAGGCAGATTTAGGGTTGAAATGGCGTTATTGGTGGATATCCCAATGCAAGGTTCCGGCAACACGAATAGTGGCAATACAGCTCGAAGGTTTTTTGAACACTATCAATTGTCTGCTGAAATAACCGGCGTAAATGAAAATCTAATTAAAAGACTAGGTGTGATTTTGAGCCGGATACGCGGTAAATGTTTGCAATTTTCGCGAGTACGCCTTACAAACCGCAAAGATATTTGTACATGAATATCCATGGTTCTACATGCCTTGCTCGATACATAAAATATTGATTCACGGAGCTGATATAATTGAATGTGTACCAATTCCTTTTGGTGTAATGTCGGAAGTAGCCTTGGAAGGTAGGAACAAAGATTTCCGAAATTTTCGGCTTAAGCATACACGTAAAACTTCGCCCATAAATACAATGGAGGATATTATGAACTCGTTATTAATTTCTTCGGATCCTTTAATAACGAGTTTATGCAACAGCCCGTATCGAATTTCAAATAAAGAAATTTTTTTGGATAGTGAAATGAAATGTCTTCTCTTAGATTCTTTTGAAGTATTCGAAAAGTCCAATTTAGACTGGAGTACTGACACGGAATAATTTAATTCAATACGTCTATAAATAAAAAAAATTAAAAAAAAATTTAAAAAACAAAAAAAAAATTTCAAAAAATTTTTAATTAAAAAAAAATTTTTAACAAAAAAAAAAATTTTAAACAATTTTTAATAAAAAAAAAATTTTCAATTGATTCCTTATTTGCTTACTATTCCAGGAAATTTATCATTTTGAAGAAATCTTTATTATTTTTGAAGTAATAAATTTCGTTACGCTAGATCAGGCAAATCGGCCAGTGTGCGTTGTCGCAAAAAAATTGTAGCCACCCTAATATATACATATATAAATATAGATAGATAGATTCAGTCGTAGACATAACATAGACTCAAATACCCACTTTTACCATTGAATGCCTGTGGATTCGTTTCCGCTCACACATATGTCATAATCGGAAAAAGGAACAACATTCGAAAATGAGAACAAGTGCACAAGTGTTGTTAACATCATATGATATAAATAGATGAATGGCAGTACTATGAAAGAGTACACCCACACTCCCATACACATAAGATATAGCCTCTGGATATTATAAACACACCACGACAATAGCATATACGAGGGACTGTTGAAGAAAAATACACTTAATAGGAACTTGTAAATATTTTAAGTTCATCAGATCTTTGTACTCCGCATAATGGGAAATGGGCATGTATATTTACTTTATATGTCTGTTTAAAATACCCTGAAATATTCTACGGCATTTTTCTATACGAGTATATTGGATAGTCTATATAGGATATATATATATATATTATATATGTATGTTTTGTGAACAGAAGAGAGATTATGGAGATATAAATCGAATTGATGGTGAATATGAGGCAAATTTTGGCAAATGGCACTATCGATCAAGGAGATCATCGTATTGCCCCGAACTCAATTCCGTTGTATGAACTCATAAGTCCGATTCGCAATTTGGGAACAGTTATACCCTATTATGATTCTCCAAATTATTTCAACTACCCTCTTCATTTTGCCACATGCAGTCACACAAATTAGAAAACTTTGCAATTATAACAAACTGCAATTAAAACTTTATCCTTTTTGCCAATCTTTATTTCAAACAACAAATTGTTTGAAGTTGTAAACTGTGAGGTTTTGAAACTAGAAAATAGATGACGCTGCATACGAGTTTGTATTCAGATCTGACAAAGCTTATTATACATATTAAGGATTAGTGGCACTGGGAAACGTTATAATGAGGAAATAAAAACAAAACAATCTCTGTGGGGTAATATGAGCTTTGTGCTGGTATTTGTAAATATTTTCCCCAAGTAATAAAACCGTCTTAAATGGAGCGTAAAATGAAGACAGTTCAGTTGCATTAATCTTAAATGGAAACACAATATTCAGCTAGTGATTATATGATAATTTTACTTATATATCATGAAGTTCAACTCTGTAAGACACGTGACGCAATTCGTAGGTTCGTGACAAAGTAAAAATCGATGATTTTAAAACTCTTTTTTAGCTGAGTTGCTGCAAGCTTGGTTTTCACTTACAAATTATTTCTTATGCAAGTTTTCTCTTTATGTGTGTAGCCTATTAAATAAAAGAAAAATATTATATATCGAACGAATGGGTTTAGAACTAGGTGTAGTATAACCACTTAAAACTAATTCAATTCGTCTGTACGTGACAGAGGAATGCTGTTGGATCTCACGCGCAGAAAAATATGGTACGTCGGAATGGATCACTTGCTCATCCACATGTACCCAAAGAGGGAGGAAATTGTCTACGAATTGCACCGAAAAAGTACTCGTACTGTTGAAAATAGTACCTCTGGCAAGCCTACATATAAAGGGTGTGTCCGTAAGATTGGAGTTATTCAAATTTAGTGTGAATTTCTTTTTTCGTGCAAGTGGCAACATGGAATAGGAACATGAATTTGGCAGCTGTCACATATTTTTATTCCAATTTTTAAAAATGGTGCGATTTACGAAAGAACAACGCGTTATAATTGCGAAAACATATTACAAAAATTTGGAAAGTTATGCTGAAACTGCTCGCAAACTTCGAAGAATTTTCAGTCGAGAAAGGGCACCACTCGAAGAGTGGTCAAATAATTTAAAGAAACAGGGTCGGTTATAGATAGTAGGACTCCTGTGCGTCAATGTACCGGTCGGTATCTTGAAAACATAGCTGCTGTAAACGAGAGTATCGCCGACAACGTGAAAACATCAATTCGCCATCGTTCTCAACAACTTCAAATTTCACGAAGCAATACGCAGCGAATTTCGATAAAAGATCTCCACCTTCATGCGTTCAAAATTCAGCTCGCTCAGGAGGTCAAACGAGCTGAAGTCAGTGCCAATTTTTCAAAAACAAAATCATCTTCTTCGATGAAATGCATTTTCATCTACGTGGCTTCGTGAATACTCAAAATTCTCGAATGTGGGGCTCCTCATGCAATCCACTGTCTGGTTCGGATTTTGGTCAGATGGCTTGATTGGGCCTTACGTTTTTGAAGATGAGGCCGAAATTGCAGTGACTGTGTACGGCATTCGTTACAGGAACATGATAACGGAGTTCTTGTGGCCTCAGCTGAACGGTATGGCTCTGGACGACAAGTGGCTTCAGAAGGACGACGCAACCTGCCACACCACGCACAAAACATTCAATTTATTGCAGCAGCGATTTCCAGAACAAATACTCTCAAGAAATTTTAATGTCAACTTACAACCAAGATCATGTGATTTAACGCCTCGCGATTTTTTACTTTGAAGGTTTTGTGAAATCTTGAGTTTATGCGAATATACCAGAAACAATTCCTGAGCTCAAATCCGAGATCCAACGCGTCACCGGTGCGATAAAGCCACGTCTTTTTCAAAATGTAATGGAAAAATGTCATTAAAAGCCTGTTATCATAGCCGTGGGGGTCATTTGAGGGATATTTTATTCCATACTTAATCGGAACATGTCTTCTTTACAATCCAATAAAAAAAAAAAATTACAACTGTCTCAAAAACACGTGCACACAGGGAGAAGATTAGTTGAAAATCAATTCAGGCATTGGAAATTTCATGCTAAAGTCTATATTTTGATCAGCATTCGTAATTGTCAAACATCAGAATTATTTGTCGATGTTATTGATAGATTGAAAATCGGTTTTACTAAATACAAGTTGCTACTACCGAATTTTAGTTGTTCTAACCAATTTGAGTATTTCAAAAACATCATTCATCTGAAATGGAAGATACAACTAATAAAAAGTACAATATTAGAATTCGTGTTCAAATATTAGTTACGGTAATCATAACTTAATTTCTTTTACAAAAACACTTGGTGCAAAGTTACGAGTATGTATTCGATTTTTCACAAGAGGCTTTGTTGTTAAAGAGAAACTACGTATATTTGAATATTACAGGACGACTTTACAGAAAAACTAATATTTGAAACAGAGAGTGATAAACAAAGATGTGAAAAAACAATAAAGTTTATATTTATAGATATCAGCCAGCGAATAATTCATATTATCATAAATTGAGGTGAAGTGAGACTTTTAAACATAATCGTTGAATATGACGCCACTATTGACGACTTCACAAACACAAGCAAACAATTGTTTTTATATTTTCGATCGAAAATGGACACGAAATACGAACCCTGGTTATAAATAATAATAATTTTGTTTATATTTAAATGTAAAATACACAATTTTAATAAAAAATATTTTTTCCTACTCTTTTCTATAAAATTCATAATGGGTTAAAGCATCACCAAATGGTTGTGACAGCCACCAAATTCAAGTAATTACTTTAGTTGAGCATACCAATATATTACTTGGTACAACCGAATTAGTTTTTACATTTGTCGTTCATCCAACTAATAGAATATTCACCACTACAGGATAATTTGATTGCTAGAACTAAAACTTGATTGAGAGATAACATTTATTTTTTTGTTGCTGTGTCTTCAACTAAATATTTCAGTTCTTGCAACCAAAATTGAATTACAAATCAATTGATATGCACAAAATTTGGTGATAAAGAACAAAATTATTGGTAATCACAGCAGAATAATGGGATAGTCCAAGGAACCGCCAAATTTTAGTTGGCTGTAAATATAGTTGTGACAACGAATCTCTTCTATGTGTATGTTTTTATTTTAAAATCAAAAAGTGCATTCTTACTGAGACTCCGTTTCTTTTGTACGAAACCGTAATTGTAACTCAAAAAAACTAATGACTCAGTTCGATTCCTCGTACCTGAATTAGTTTAAAACCGTACTCTGCCGCATTGACTCTTTTTTTAAAATTCCGCAGTGTTTTTAATTCGATTGCTTATTATTTTTATTTCCATTTTATGCAGCGAAGAAGTGAAAGTTCCGTGACTCCGTATAGAGTTCTAATTTGTTATTAACGTGCCAAAAATATTAGGATTCACGATATGAAATCCTTCCGATTGCCATGCAGTTAAACGGATTTCATTCAGCGCCATGGATGTCTCTATGCGAGTCATTAGGGGTATAAAATATCTTAAAGTTGTTGTAAAATCACCAGACTTTATACTATGTGTACAAAGTGCAACCGATATTGTTATGTGACATTAAAAGTACCACAGATGACACTTTATTGCAGCGAAATTTGATCAACGCCCTTCAATGTCACATTGGAAATACTCTGGAGATAAACAAACATAAAGTAGCTCAGAAAAGTAACGTTAGAACTGAAGAATCTCGAAATATGACCTAAAATCACAACATACAGTCCGCTGATTCTCCTTCAACATATGAAAATGTCAGAACATTTCATACTTCTGTCTCACACAAAACGATGCCAGCTACAGCATGGGTGAAAATCGTGGGAAATGGTATATCCCATAGGGTAAGAACATTGATTGATCCTTGCTCGGATGAAACCTTTATCACTTCGAGTGTCCAAAAATTGTTAAGATTACCTACGAAACCAATTTCGGCAGAGATCACCGGCCTAGGTGGTGAATATCTTACAAATTGCTCAAAACTAGCAGTGTTTACTCTTCATTCGACAAGAGTGTCAAACTTTTTTCTGGACATTGACGCGTTGGTAGATACAGATGTAACTGGAAATGTCCCAACTCATTCATTTGAAAATTTCGGAAGAGATCACCGGCCTAGGTGGTGAATATCTTACAAATTGCTCAAAACTAGCAGTGGTTACTCTTCATTCGACAAGAGAGTCACACTTATTTCTGGACATTGACGCGTTGGTAGATACAGATTTGAAAATGTAAACATGAGTCAGCTTCCAAAATTGGTTTTTTCTGACCCTTACTTCTTAAAAAGTGGCCCAGTGGATATTCTCCTAGGGGGGAATTTGTATCCGCTGATTCTACTCAGTGGAGTGGAACAGTTTGGATACTGGCCCCACGAAAAATAAGAAGTCCAAATCTTTGGTTCGTGTCTCTCATTGCACAAGGGTGTCGATTATTGAGCTGACGGCCAAATTTTTGAAGATAGAAGAGGTCCCTATCAAACAGAAAATCTCAGAAGAGGATGAGATTTGTGAAAAAATCTTTAAATCAACAACTGTTCGTGCGTCTAAAGGGAGATATGTTGTTGACTTGCCATTTAAACCCGATCGAACCCGGGTCTGCAATTGGTCCAAATCGATATATTGCCCTTAGCCAATTCCTCAGGAATGAGAAACCTACGGCTCGTAAACCAGAATCGAAAATATTGTATGATGAGGTCATACGTGAGTATCTAACTCTAAATCACATGGAGCTTGTAGATACTACAACGGGGAGGGCAGGTAGTTGTTTTTATCTGCCCCTTAAGGGCCTGAAAGGGCCACAACGAAGTTGAGAGTTGTTTTTAACGCCTCCTGCCCATCATTTGATGGCAAAAGTCTGAACGACTGTCTTTTCGTCGGTTCAACCTTACAAAAGGATATATGTAGTATCCCTCGTTTTGAATTGGCGTCTGTACAAATTTGTCTTCAATGCCGATACAACGAAAATGTATAGGCAAATTATAATTAACCCACAACACGCCCCCTTTCAAAGAATATTGTTCAGACCTGACCCAAATGAGGAAATACTGGATTTCCAATTGAAAACAGTCACATTTGGCGTCAATTGTGCTTCGTACTTGGCCCTGCGCACATTACTGCAATTAGCAGACGATGAGGAACATCGGTTTCCCATTGGCGCGCAAATATTAAGGGAAAGCATGTATGTAGATGATGCGTTAGTAGGAGCACATTCTGTCCCAGAAAGCATTGTTGCAAGGGATCAATTAAAATCGATTCTTCAATCTTAGGAAATGGACCTCGAACAGTAGAGACATCATCAAGGACTTGCCAAGGATCATCTCTTAAATAGTGAATTTTTGGTATTTGATGATAAAAGTATGGCCAATATGTTAGGGATTAGATGGAACGCAGCCACTGTCTCTTTTTACTTCGCAGCTGAAAGATTAGAAGACAAAACTTTGTTTACTAAAAGAAAAGTTTTGTCAGTCATAGCTAGGCTATTTGACGCATTAGTCTGGCTCGAGCCTATGGTAATAACTGCTAAGGTGCTCATGCAACAGCTGTGGCTTGACGATATTGGTTGGGATGACTCTCTAAAACCATTTACCCTTCTAAAATCAAAATCTTTTGTGCAGAACTACAGCGCGATTGATAAAATACGTATACCACGTTGGGTACAGTACTCTCCGCAATGTAGAATCGCAATCCATGGGTTCTGCGATTCCTCAGAGTTAGAATATGCAGTAGTTTTACATGCTAGGGTTGACGTAAATGGCGCCGTTTATACAAACCTCCTTGTCTCTAAATCTAAAGTCGCACCCATTAAGAAGATTTCTCTTCCACGTTTAGAGTTGTGTAGGGGCCCTTCTTTTGTCCAACTTAGTCAAAGTTTTTCTGCCTCAATTGAAAATTCCATAAAGTTCGCTTTCCCTAAGGTTTGACTCAACAAAAGCCTTCTCATAATTGGACCACCTTCGTAGCAAACAGGGTTGCCAAATTTCACGAAAAAGTTGATCAGTGTTGGAGGAACGTACCGACATATGACAATCCCGCCGATCTAGTAACCCGGGGGCTGACTCCTATAGAATTGGTTAGCAAGGAGCTATGGTGGCATAGGCCATCCTGGCTGAGAGACAAAGTAGAGTCCTGGCCCGAAATAGCTGATATATCAGACACGAGCCTAGAAGCAAAACCATTAAGGGCTCATATTGCTCGCTCAGCGGAGACAGAAGATATTCTGGATCGCTTCTCATGTCTATCTAAAGCCATCCATTTTGATGCGTACATCGTACGATTTTTCAAAGCTACTCACCCAACGTCGAAAATGGTAGAAAGATTTGATAGTATTAGACTCTCACCTCAGGAACTAATGTCAGCACGAAATCGGCTATTACTTCTTTCCCAGAAAAACCATTCTCTAAATGAATACGACTGTCTTAGCCAGAAGAAACAGCTAGAATCGAAAAGTTCAATTCTGACCCTAATGCCTTTTTTGGATAAAAATCTGATAATCCGAGCTAATGGTCATTTGGGTTCTACTCTTTCCCTATCGTACAGTGAACGGCATCCAGTAATTCTAGCTTACCAAAGTCGCTTTGCGAAGCTTTACGTTGACCTTATTCGCAAGCTAACCCTTCATGGAGGAATTAGACTAATGCTGGCTACCGTGCGCTTAAATGCTGGATCTTAAAACCCAAAAATTTGATAAAAACGCATGTACGCTACTATAAAGAATGTGTGG
Source organism: Phaonia tiefii (assembly GCA_963931995.1). Lineage (NCBI taxonomy): Eukaryota > Metazoa > Arthropoda > Insecta > Diptera > Muscidae > Phaonia > Phaonia tiefii. The sequence goes on from OZ008370.1 coordinate 140,827,114, forward strand.
TGGCCCGAAAGAACCTGCAGAGACAGATAATGGCGGCTCTTCCGCCTGAGAGAACAACGTTGACTCGCCCGTTTAGTAATACAGGGTTAGATTTTGCTGGCCCGTTCGACATAAAGAACTTTGTTGGTCGAGGCTGTCGTATCACAAAGGGTTACGTATCGTTTGTTTTGCTACCTGAGCAATTCAGTTGGGGACTGTTAGTGATCTATCTAGCTAAGCGTTTTTGGCTGCCCTGACACGATTTATATCACGACGTGGCTGTCCCGGTAAAATATACTCTGGCAATGGGCGAAACTTTGTCGGAGCCGCTAGAGATATTAAAGCAAATCTCATAAAAACCATAGCGGAGTTAAGAGATGAAACGGTATCACGATACGGATACTAGCAGCTACAATAGCATTTTATTCCCACCGCTTCCCCTCATATGGGAGGGCTATGGGAGGCCAGTGTCAAAAGTCAAAAAAAATGGACTTGGATCGGCCATATACTTAGGCGCCCAAAAACAGATATTTCTAGTGCGGTACTTGAATGGAATCCGCAGAGGTATCGGAGGCCAGGAAGACCACAAGATACATGGACGCCGTGAATGGAGAAGGAATACACACAAAATTGACTACTATGGAACCAAATTGAATCACTTGCCATAGACAGAATCGATGGAGAGAATTCGTTGACGCCCAACGTTCTACATGAACCATTTATTTAAACTTTATATTGTAATATTGATTTATATTGTTGTAATTTGTATAAAAGTAATAAAAGATATATATATGTTAGGGCGGGTCAAATTGTATGGAACGATTTTTTTGATGAAGCGTATAGAAAAAAGTAATCTATAGGTGATTCTGAGAAATTTTGCTTAAGAGACCATAGCTCTAAGTCGGATTTGGAGCCCCCCCAAATTTTCAAAATAGATATTAGTGTTAATAGTGTTTTTTTGTTGAAACCTTGAAAATGTTGAAGTTTTCAGATCGAAATTGTTTCAAAATTGTTATTTTCTCGGTTGGACGCTACGTTTTCCAGATACAGATATTTTTTTCTACATTTTTCATATTTTCGACCAAAAATGGGGATGGGGTTACCTTGGGTATCATATATAAATGTTTAAGTTAATTGTTGTCATCCAGAATAATAGTTCCTCCAGCCATGTGTACAGAATTGTTTGCATGTTTTTGTGAAGGCGTCAATTTTGGCGTCATATTCAACGATTATATTGAAAAGTCACACTTCCCCTCAATTTATGATAATATGTATTCTTCGCTGGCCGATATCTATAAGTATAAACTTTATTGTTTTTTTCACAACTTTGTTTATTACTTTCTGTTTAAAATATTAGTTTTTCTCTAAAGTCCTCGTGTAAAATTCCAATATTCATACGTAGTTTCTCTTTAACAACAAAGCCTCTTTTGAAAAATCGAATACATAACTTTGTAACAAGTGCTTTTGTAACAGAAACTAAATTATGATTACAGTGACTAATATTTGAACACGAATTGTAATATTGTACTTTTTATTAGTTGTATCTTCCATTTCAGATGAATGAGGATTTTGAAATACTCAAATTGGTTAATACAACTAAAATTCGGTAGTAGCAACTTGTATTTAGTAAGACCGATTTTTAATCTATCAATAACATCGACAAATAATTCTGATGTTTGACAATTACGAATTCTGATCAAAATATAGACTTTATAATGGAATTTCCAATGCCTGAATTGATTTCCAAGTAATCTTTTGCCCGTGTGTATATAATTGCTCCATTATCTTAAAATTTCTTGCTACATTAGATGCACTGTCACGGCCGAAAACGCCGCCAAGTTTGCGAGCGATCTCAGGGCAACTTTCGCATTTTGGTAATGGGTCCACAATAACAACTCGTTCTTCCTTTGCGTAGAGGACAGTTCTAAAATTTCAGATCTCTCAAAAAATTTAAATTGTGTACTTTTTTTTGGATCTCATTGAAGACACAAACGCAATTGACCTAAATTCATTAGGAGCGGATCATATGTGCGACACGAACGTTATCGTTTCATTTCAAACGAAACAACAATGTCTAACATAAACGTTATCTTTTAAAGAAGTTTAACTTTTTAAACTACATAATTATTTATGTATTCATGCCCTAGCTAAAGGGTGACATTATACAAAGGATATATCCACTCGACCCTAATCCATATTAGTACGATAAAGGCAAAACTGCTTTACATATAAAAAGTAAAGTGCATTGCCTTGGAGAATAGATAATATAAATACAAATATATCCTGCGACGGACGGACGAAAGAAGCCTGCACGTTGCAGTCCTCTTTCAACAGTAATTTCTTTGTGTGCAGCTGCAACTAAATTGACAGAAAAGTGTGACGATTTTGCACATGAGTACAGTAGCTATGAATTCAATAGACAAAAAAGAGCAAAAAGCTTTTGTATGATTTAAACAAAAAACTAAAGTAGATTTCTATACAGAAACCCAGTGTCCTATGCATGTGCATGTCTGTAAGTACCTTAGGACAAAAATCTCAAAACATAGCAGCCAGGGCAAGAGATATTCGTTAAAACAACATGGGCTCATTCGCTTCCTCCTTCCTAAGAGTAAGTAACTGCCAGTCATCTTTTAACTAACTTTGGCTCCTTCAACTATAACAAGGAGAATCTATTCTTAACTAGATAGACGACGGTCAGACAAACAGAAGAACAGACAGATACAGAAATTTGAGGCAGACGACTGTCGAAAAACACTGAAGCTGAACGTAACACATGACTACTGCAACATGGTGTTTTTTTTTGATTTGCTTCCTTGATAACGAAAATGCACATTTTTCAAATGTCTCGACACATTACTTTTTGGCTATTAAAGTTGCATGAGATATGGGAATAGACAGAACTACATATGGGGCAGTTTGTTGAAAATGACTTCAATTTCAGGGCAATTTAGTTGCATGTCATTGGTGGGCCTTTTCATTTTGTATAGACGATACAATTAAAAATGGTTTATCTCAAAATAAAAAGCGCAGATCACTGATTATTTTAATCACTAATGACATTAATAGCTGTCGCCTTGACCGTCATACGATATACAATTTTATGGGAACCGAATCGATGGTTGATGGCACAATAAATAGCTTAGAGAGCGGAATGAAGAGCGGATATATGTGGATATTGACCAGTTACTTTTTAATTTTGGATATAGATGTAATAAATGTTTTGAGATGGGTATTCTTAAATAATGCTTACGCCACAGAATGTACTACTAATAGCTTCCAAGATGTAGACAAATTTTTCAGTATAATGAAGGTGTACCATATGAATATCTATGTAGTTTGTAGTTCTTAAAAATATAGTTCATGGACTAGTTTTCTGGCGATTGTAGTATTAATAATGTGTTAGCGGGAGTTTATATGTAACTACAACTACATTTAGTACATAGATCATTTCTTATGTAATGTCTCATATATTGCATATATGTCTTGTTAAAAAAAACTTACACAGACAGATGATATGATAGCCGGTAATAGTACACAGCAAGGATGTCTGTTTGGACATGGAATGTGTAATAGTTCTATGTCATGTTTTGCCTCCCGGCATATTTTTCTGCCACCAGTGGTGTTACTGCAACCACAACTACTGATACTACTACAACCAATCACGACAGCAACTACAGATGTTGTCACTCCCCTAAACATCTACAGTAAAATATATATATGTATATTGCAATCTTAATGTTTTTACTATATTTTTTTTAGGATTTGCGGTAATTCCATTTTTTTCGTCCAAACTGACAGCATTTTATTTTGGTAGCATAAACACAACAAACATTCAATGGGGGGAGATAAACGTATGGCAAAATAGACAGGCATGACAAGCAGGCGTGAGGAAATTTATTGTACCCTAACTCAAACGAGAAACAATGAATTTAATAAAAGAAGTGCGAAACAGAGATCTTTTAAGTGAACACCTAGCCAAAATAGAGCTCTTGGAAAGTAAATGCAATAAAGCAGCATATATTCTATATTCCAAGTGGAATGAGGTACTCTACGATTAATTTAAAAAAAGATAGTAGGTCATCTTAAAGACGCTGTCAATAGTTTTTGAAATATTCTTAAACGCTACTTTTCCATGGTCAAATAACTGGATTTTAGAACCTTTCCATTAACATACAGTGTATCACAGATTATTTCAACCACTTACAATTAAAATATTCAACTGATTGTAACTTCTACACAAAATAGAAAATCGAAAATATTTACATGCACTTTTATAGATAACATAATTCAAAGAATATTTGTTAAACAAACAACAAACAATTTGGTTCCTCAGTTCATGTATAACTGAAAACGTAGTTGTGATACGCAATTTTACGTCACAGCTTTTTTCAACCACACTAGTTGGAATAAGTATTTCGATTGCACCCGTACTCGAGTACCGGTAAATTGTTATGTACGACTATTTTCTTTTTGTCATGTTCGCTATGATATAACGGGTTTTTCAATAAGAGCGCTACAAAAGTCTTTGAGGTTTTAGATACCAATGAAATTCTTTATTCCTGTGAAAGTACGTTCGATGCCATTATGTATGGAACTCGATTTCTTTTGCATGGCCACCACGGGCACGCTTGCAGAAGTCCAGACGCTGAACCTATTTTTCAACGGTTTTCAAGCATAAATCGGCCGATACTGCTGCAATTTCACGTTCGATATTCGTACGAAGTTCATCAATCGTCGCTGGCTTGTTAGCATAGACCATAGACTTGACGTAGCCCCACAGGAAATAATATAACGGCGTCAAATCGCACGACCGAGGCGGCCAATCGACTGGACCATTTCGTGAGATAACACCTTCACCAAACTTGGTTTCCAATAAATTGATTGTGGCATTGTGTGGCCTGTGGCGCCGTTCTATTGGAACTACATGTCCTCCAAGTCCATATTATCCAATTGGGGCCAAAAATTTTCGGTTATCATTGAACGGTAGCGATTCGCATTCACAATAATGTGCCGGTCTTGATCATCACGGAAGAAGTACGGCCCAATGACGCCGCCGGCCCATAAACCGCACCAAACCGTAATGATGACTCATGGATTGCGTGTGGATTGCTGTCTGACCAATAACGCATATTTTGCTTATTGACGAAGCCAATCAGCCAGAATTGAGCCTCATAGCTGAAGATGATTTTCCGATGAAAATCCGAATCATTTTCAAGTTGTTGCTCAGCCCAATTCACGCACATACGACGGTCAAGCGGCTTCAGTTCTTGCGTCAATTTGATCTTGTAAGGACGTAGGCCAAGATCTTTTCGCAAAATTCGCCACAACGACGTCACAGAGGTGCCAATCGCTTGAGAACGACGTGTGAGAGACACATTTGGGCTTTCTTGAACTGAAGCTTCAGCGGCAGCAATATTCTCGACACTATGGGCACTTCTTTGTCTCACCGGTACGGGAACATTTTGTACTGTGCCTGTGGATTCAAATTTTTCCACTGGATGCTTAATTGTTGATCGTAAATTGGACGTAGCGCTCTTAAAGTTGATGCCACTGACTCCAAATTTCGGTAGTAAATTTTAATAATTTCGACTCGTTGTTGGCTCGTATATCTTTCCATGATGAAATGGCAAACCTTACTGAAGAGAAATGTCAAAAGAGCGGGAAAAAATATGGCGTCGTTTGCTGTCCCTATCGATTTACTTTTGTAGCGTCTCTGTTGAAAACCCCTTTAGATACCTTTTTAGTATGTTTTCGACAGTCAACTGGTTCACAATCGAATTTTTTGACAATGGGACGACGTAAAAAATTACAGCCAAATTCTGCTTTAAACCTCCTACTTCTTAGCATGTGAATTCTGGCAGAGCTGCTTGATGACAACTACAATTGCAATATAATAACAAATTAATATTTTCTAAAACTTTGGGCATTAAAAACTCTACACACTCGTATAAGACATCCTGCAACATGCTTTAAACTTGACAGTTTAAAAATACAGTTCGTGAACTCAGATACCATTTTGAAGCACTAAATCTTACAATGTGCTTTCGTTTTTGTCAGTGCCTGAAATCAAGCACCAACATATCATATTAATTTTAGTTTGCAAAATATTTAAATCCCTCTTTTGACTGTTATGTGCCCCTAATGAACATGGAAGTAAATCTTATATAAGAGTAACAGGGGAAAGTGTCTACTTAATTGCGTGGCAGAAATATAACCTGTTCCCAGTTGGAGAAGCATCTGAATTGGTTGGCGAAAGTATAAACCTTATATGAGACATATCCTAGATACAAACAACCTTTGAAAACGTGGTATCATTAGGCTGTTGTAGAACGTACTAAACGATTACTCGGATGTGCATTCATATGTACTCGATTTTGTTAAATAAACAGCAAGGTTTTTCTGTTTAGTTGATACTTGTATGGTGACATTTATAGTACTAAGGCTACGAATGATATTACAAACACTGCTGCTTTTGTATTTTTTCCCCGCTCAAATTTAGGAGCATACCCGGAAGGTCATTCGATTTAATGGAAACATTTTAAATGCCTTTTACAATTTTAATCAAGTACTGAATTGTTTATCATGTTACATCTAAATTAAAGTATGTGTTTTGGTTGAATCATTTTATAAAATTAAGAATAATATCTGGTGCAAAATATTTACCTGTGATATCATTTATGTTATTTGTATTATAATTTAAATTTAAAATTGGTTAGACGGGTTTTATACAAAATATCAAGCATCTTGGCACAACCTAGTGAATAAATTTGCATCGGAAATGCAGCGAAAAAGTGTATTATTATTTGATTTTGCTGCTGCTGCGTCCTTTGTTGATAGAGCCTATTAAGTTCATGTTACAATACAATTTAATACATACAACTTTCTCCGCAAGTTTTTATGGGAATTGCACAGTTTGCATAGTTTTGAATATGGATTTATTGCCCACAAGGGGAACGAAATTTGCAGTGGCATTTTGTTTTCATTCAATGTGACCTGTATTTCTTTGGCTTACAATTGACATGTAGTAGGAAAACAATTACACTGTTGAACAGCCAAAAAAGACTTGTGAAATGAGCTAGTGTACGTTGTAGACCTAGTCAGAGAGATTCGCGTTGGCGAACGTTTCATTAAATTAACTAAATAAATATGTTGCCATTAAATCCCACAATAATTCTGGCCACCAGTAAGTTCTGCAGTTTCCACTTTACCACTCAGTGATTGGGACCAACAGTTTACACCGATTTCGAGCTATTTTTAAGGACGAATCACTACTCGGCAAGGTGACAGTCGTCAGAAGCAATGTAAGGTGGTCTGCCCAGGGATCAAACTCATACTCTCATGTAAAGGACTCACTCACAATATCCACTGCAATAAACACAATTCAAAACCTCCTACAAAGCCGAGCAATAACCAAGAGATCGGGTTTGGTGCCTGTTTGCATTTAACTGATTGCAGTGCGGTCAGTTTTGAGGCGATTATAAAATCTAAAATAAAGTTAGAAAACGAACATTCGAGATTTTTAATTGTTTTTAAAGTTGGTACTTTTTGTATAATTATTTATTGGTATTTTTTTCTGGAAATTTTCATTTTTAAATGCATTGCATGATAAAAAGTATATTAATATAAAATCATCAATGAGTGTTCGAACTCACGGATGATGTGTTAACACCTTTTTGCTACACGGTACCTATGAAGACATTAGTAAATGTTACATTGGAAAATAAAAAAATAATAGTTTTTTTGTATACACCGGGCAATGTTGAACATCAAATGACTCGCTTTGCTTGGCCATAGCAACAACAACGAAACAGCCACACACACAACATCACACATACTTTATCCGAAGTAGCTGACGTATTAGTGTGTCGCCATAACGTCGACTGCGCAAGCCCATGATACGCTATTGACACAATTTCGTTTGCCTCACCCCTACCTCACCACTCTTGCATTGCTCTCTTGCTCGCTCATTTTTGTTTAACACGTCATTATTCTCTTTCGAAGTCGCAGAAAATCTGGTTTTAGCAGCAGCATAAAATCTGGTTTTAGCAGCAGCATAAAAGCTGACTTTGATAGATTTAGTCCTTATGCGCCGCTATAGATGTTAACACATCAAAAAATTAATTCCCATTACATACTTCTGCTTCTCACAAGCAGTGAGTGAGTTGTGTGGTTTCTAGTTTTACACTCACTGATTGACAGCTACAGTGTTACACCGTTCCCGTATATACTCGATAGAGGAGCCGTCACTAAGCGAGATGGCCCCCCATGAAACAAAATATAAGGTGGCCAGAGCAGGGATCGAATCGACGTCCTCATATACAAGTGCCGCCCACACTACCATTGCAGCACCGATGGCCGCAATGGCAAACGCCTCTCCATCCACTATCGTTTTAAATCAAATCTCAAACTGACTCTAGACCACTAACTAACTCGACACAAATAACCAAATCCGTTTTATGGTAGCTAATCGCCGCCACGTGGTCTACAGCGATTACACAGATTTCAGTAGCAGGTTATAGTTGAAAGCTGAAAATACAGAACACTGTGCAGGCACATCTTTTTCTCTTTTCCAGCCCGATATTGTCTGTATTCAATTAAGAAATGAAGTATATATATTATATTGAACTACTTCTTGTCGTTAGATGGCGTCTATTAAATTAAACAAGGATTATGCATAAAAAGTTCGTATGTTCCATTGTAAATATAAATGTGCCAGTTTTGCGAATCAGAATGTTTTGTGAAACAATTGCGCAACGATGTCGCCGTGGCGTCGCCAAAGGAGGAAGTATCTGCAATTTGATATATTTAAAGAAAGTAATTTTTTAAAATCATCATGACAACGAACTAAAATTGAAAGATTGCAAAGGTTCCATAAGGAGTTGTCAAATACAAGATTAATAATATGTTCCTTGATCTCGAACGACAACCTAAGCGAACAAAATTCAGTCACTCGTATTCGACTCAAAATGGTCCAATTGAGTCTATATTTGTTCCCAAATGACAGCACATTCACAATAGAGAAACTAAAATGTGTAGTTTGGATAATTTTATGTTTTCGTTCGACCTAAGGTTTCGTTCAATCGTAATCGAGAACAGGCTGTAAGTTTATATGTAAAAAATTAGAGAAATCGTAGGAGGTAGAAATTTTCGACTTTCAATATACGCAAAATATTTCGTTAGAAATTTACTAGAAGTATTAGAAATGACATAGAATTCCACAAAAATGTTTCCAACAGGATCAGCCACATAATATTTGCTTAAATAGTACTGAAAGTTGTAGAGGAAAAAGAAGAACCAAAGGTGCCGTACCCACGAGGGCTAAAACCTTCGTGACCACAAAAGTGTGGTACCCACGAGGGGTAAAGCTTTAGTATCAGTATATGAAGGTACAATGGTCACGAAGAGTAAAATAAATAAATAAATGGTTTCCCGTTACATCCCATGAGCTTCTCACAACAAGAAAGCTGTGCGCCTTCTGATGTTATACTCACTGATTGGGATCTACAGTTTTACACCGGTTCCAAACAGTATTTTGAGAATCTTTTTCATGGCTAAATACTCGGTAGTGTCGCGTCACTAAGCGAGGTGGCGGCCGTCGAAAGAAATTTAAGGGGGTCAGAGCAGGGATTGAGCCCAAGTTCTCATGCACAAGAGCCGCGCACACTACCATTGCACCATATACGGCCATGCTCACGACGAGTAAAGCCTTCGTAATAACAGACATGTGGTACTAATGAAGTTTAAATTCGTAACAACAAAAATGAAGTGCCCACGAAAAGAAAAGTCTTTGTATCGAGAAAGATGAAGAGTAAAGTTTCGTAACGACAAAGATGCAGTGCCCACGATGGGAAAGGTTTTCCTAACAACAAGGGTACAGAACGCACGAAGGGTAAAGCTTTTCTACAATTGTGAAAATAACTTTTAGGATTGGGCATATTAACTACAAGTTGGCAATGAACTTCCGTTTGGAGTGATACACGACCAGCACTTCAAGAAAGAGTCAACCACAATAACTGCTGCAGCCTAAAGGAGAATTGTGAAGGACATAAATAAATGATCATCATCGAAGCTCACTTTATGCCGCAAACCGGTATTGCTGCAAATCTTCTGCGATTGAGCAGGGATGGCAAGTGGGTTGATAAGTTTTTGTACGAATGTACCATTGGTGGATACCGTTCGAATAGGCTATTTGTGAATAAACTATTTTAGTTTATATTATCATATTCATTACTATAAATTATATTCCATGTACGGACGAATAGTTTAGTTACGTTAATGATCGCTAAGGTTATGTTTGTATATAATCTAAGATACAAATATAGTCGGGCCTTTTTTCCCAACCACATTCTATCGACATTGTTGATTGCGGTCCAGCAGAAAGACAACAAATCAAGAGTTGTCATATACATTTCATTATTGTATTATCATTATTGTATTGTTAGTACTTAAACACCTACACGCTAAACGAATATTTAAGACGCACTAGCTGCCACCTACGTGCCACCAAAACCAAAACGCCACAATTGCAAATAAATATATACATTTGGAACATCATGAGTCTGTTTTCGTTGGGACACGGAACCACAAATTAATTTTCCTTCCCGCAACAGCTGCGCTTAATACTGATTCCCATAAAACTGAATGGTGCTTCGAAGCAAGAATGCTGTTGGTGCTGCCGTGGCAATGGGGTAGAGAATGAGGTTAAGTAACATTGATATAAATCCTAAAAGAACAACAACTCTCTAAACATTCACACTCAATTAAACATAGACAAATGTAGATGACGTGATAAGAATGACTATAATCCTATTCGCATACACTTACACATGGCAACTGCAATTGGAATACGATAGAGTGGGGTAACATCAAAAGAAGTCCGTATGGAAACAGGGAGAAGTCATAACTGAATTTGAATACTTTGCATAAACGCATATTGATTTGTAGGACGTATGTTTGTATTTGAATTTTGAATTTGTTGAATTTGAATCCATGTGAAAGTCTATTATTACCGTAACACGAGAATGGAAGTTAAAGTATTTTAGGTATTTTATTAAGAATCCATGTTAGTCTATACTCGTATTGTTCTATATTACATCCAATTCAATAATTGTATATTTATCGGCCCATAAAATATGCCCTTAAGCAGAAAATTTAATTTTCTGGAACCAAATATGTGTTTTTTCTTGTTTCGATGCAAATATACCATGTGAGTTTGTCGCAAATATAGTATACTTGTGCTCAAACACATTGAGTTATTCAATAGTATATATTTGAGACACAATGATTAAGGTGATATAATATTTGTATTTGTAATCCAAATACAACATTGTTTGTGATACAAATACAACTATGTTTCGTGCAGTCTTAACTTAATCATTTTTGTCGCTGTGCTTTGCCTCGAGCAACATAATAAATCAGGAGCAGAGAGAGATTGTTCTCAGCTTAAGTTACTGTTATTGCAAGTGTGAAACTGTATTTTTGCATTATTTTTTCAGTCAGTGATTCATAAATATTCCTGAATGCCTTTTTAAATGAATTGAGAGTTTCTTATTTTGGCAGCTCTATTGCGTTTTAGTTTCATGCGTTTGGTCGCCAATCGTTAGTTTGGGAGGAAACATATAACTAGTTCTTCGAAAGAATATGGGTGTTAGGCAAGAAGCTCGCTTATCGTTCGGCGTAAAATTGCGCATATTTGCTAGTAAATATGCCGATGTTTTGTGTTTAGAACTTGCAAATATATGAATATTTGAAGTAAGTTCCAACTTGGTTGCTGCAAAATGTGTTTGAGAGTATACATTACAGAGGCTGCTTTCTCAGCGTGTGTATATTCAGTAATAGACTCGATTGATTTTTAAAAATTAAGTCTTAAGGAACATAATAATAAATTATCATGGCCAAATACTCGGTAGGGTCGACATCGTGGAGGCCGCCAACGAAAAAAAATATATTGTGGTCAGAGCAGGGAAGGAACATAATACAATTAAAAAAATTAAGAGGTCGTAGTTCTCTTCGTGGAATTAAGGGACAAAATAATTTTCCTAAAACATTTTAATAGCATTGCTTAGTTTCTCTGTTGTAAGACCATGAGTCATCAAATATAACTATAGCCTTATTTGTATCCTAATCCTACCAAATCTTTTTTCAAACAATAGGTAAATTTTTTAGAGTAGGTACTTATCTCAAGAAAGTTCATTTTATTTCACAAAACGGTACTCTTTAAAGAAAAGGTAGTTTTTTAAGAAAAGGCAATTTTTTGTAAGAAAATGTACTGTTATTAGAAAAGGTACTTATTTAAAAAAAAATAATTTTTTTTAGAGAAAAGGTACTTTTGGTAAGAAAATTTACTCTTTTTAAGCAAAGGTACTTCTATAAGATAATGTTTTTTTTTTAAAGAAAAGGTACTTTGTTTAAGAATACGAATAGGTATTTTTTTGAGAAAATTTACTTTTTTAAGAAAAGGCACTTATTTAAAAAAATTTTCTTTTTTAAACTTCTTTCACTTTGGCTTTTCTAAATTTACTTTTCATTGGGTTTAAAAGTACAATATATACTAAATATTTGTTACAGGCTCCACCTAGAAAACTACCCATTAAACAAGAAATTTCCCAACATATGTTAGTCTAGACATAATCCAAAGCAAAAATACCCAATATAGTTGATAATACTGGGTTGTACCATAATACTGTTAAAAAAAAAAGTTGCTTATATTTTTTTTCATTTAGCCCCATCCCGCAACTTGCGATAAGGAACTTCGTTCCAAAAAATAATTATCTTACAATAATAATAAATAATTTTTCGTGCAGAATCGATTTTGAATTTAATTTGAACACACACGTTTGTCTGCTTTGTTGTAATCCCAGTAGCGGCAACTTTTCTACAGAAGCACTAAATTGTGGGGCATGGGATGTTTCCAAAAGCTGTAGCTTGAAATATCCTGGCCAACTTTAGGTTTCCCGCAAAAATCACTCAAGTGCAATTTACAGGCAGTCCTAAATGAAAATTATTTTTAATAGTTGTTTAGTGTATCAAATTTATATTGGGAGTACCGTGGTAGTTTGGTGGATTAAATTCTATCAATAAATAAACAATTGTACCAACTTCCCATTCCTGAGTCATGTTCGTCATTTACATGAAATATTCTTTAAATATAAAATGGTAAGCTTTGGTTTATCGACTCAAGCACAAACTTTTTTTTTTAATTTTAAGACAAATTTTGTTGAATTATAAACAATTCAGATAAACACACTCACTGGCATGAGTAGTTTCGAACACCGTGGCAAGTTCATCATCAGATTCCTAACTACTGTGTCTGAACTGATATCATCGGTAAATCATCAATCGTATATATACAAACTCAAATATGCAATTTACATACAGGGTGATTCAGGAAGTTCCGGACAAATTTCTCCAGTGTATTCCTTGGCTCATTTCATTAAGAATTTCTTGCATTTTCGGACATGGTCCTAGTGGACTTTTCTTCATGAAATTAGGCAAGGAATACGCTGGACAAATTTGTCCGGAACTTCCTAAATCACCCTGTTTACGAATTGGTATTGATCGAAGATCCCTAACAGCCCTATTCTAGCAGTGTTACTAAAGTTACCACGGTTAGTATTTGACTGCAAAGTGACAATTATCACAAATTGGTATTCTGACACATTTTTTTGGTGACAAAAGTAACAAAAACTGTTACCTGCCAAAGAGGAGGTAACTGCGCGTAACAGCTGTTTTATTTGGCGGAAAGTTGATACAAAAACATTTTATAAATTCTGCAAGTAAATAATAAAACTGTATACGGGAAAAATTAATAATATATTTTGTACCAGAACGACACGAGGGCTATGGGCTATGGAAATGGAACTGAAAGAATAAAGAATTTGGTTTTGTGTTAGAAAGATTGAAAAAGCGCGAAATGTATTACAAAATTTTTAACGTAAATATCTCCGGTCTTTGAAGGGATATTGGTGAGTAATATACTTTTAAAAGAGGCTAAGGTCTTCCCTTTTATCGGAACCTGCCAAAAAATAAGTATAAAGGGGCATTTTTTTGAAAAAAAAGAATTAATTTTTAGCAGACAAGTGAGGTTAAAAAACTTTTTTTAATTAGCTCCCCAATGGGTTAATAGGAAAAATTATGTTTATGCACTGATTTATAGAGCTTAGAAAGACGTTTGTAATAATACCCATTTCAACCAGATCGGATTATAAATACCGGAGATACGAACGATTATATACTTGCGATTTAAAGGCATATATCTCTAGAAGTAGGAACGATCGCGGGGGGAGAACCAACTTTTTGAACTCAGCGCAAAAGCTTTCGTCGGTGGTGAAATTTTGATGTAGCTTTGCGGTGCACTGAAATTCCCTAATTAAGAATGTGTTAATTTTAATTCAATAAATCATAAATACATTACATACTTAATTTTCCTTTTTTTACCGCGCTCATTTGGTGCAGAAAACCATATCGCACCCTAAATACAAAAGAGTCATAACTCAAAATTTCGAGATTTTAAGTTTTAGCTGAAAAACAATCACCGAGGATCAGTTCTATCTGCTGTGAAAATCTGGCGTCAGTTTCTCTTTCCCTTCCTCAAAAAATCCAGTATTAATACGTCTATATTTGGGACATTTCATACATTTGTTAACTTTCCAAACCAGTTTTTTGCCTCTACTGAAAACTTGTAAATTTTGAGTTGTGACACTTTTGTATTTAGGGTGCGATATGTTTTTGTTTTGTTGTCCCTGCTTTTGACAGCCTGTTATTGCGAGGTGAATTATTTGTTACGAGGTGAATTTTTCTTTGTCACCGTGTTGCCAGAATACCATATACAAACAATGGTGACAGTTTTGTAACAATTTTTTGGTTACAATTTGATTGTTACCACATACACAGAATAGGGGTGTAAGTGTCAACATACACAGAAAACTCCATAATTTCAACACAAGAACAGAAGTCTTTTCTCCTCCATGTTCTTCCTTTCCTCTTGCACATCCCCATTGTTGCCATGTTTTCAGGTTAGTTTTAATAAAAAATTCTCCAATTGTTGCTGACATCGTTATGGAAAATCTACTGGACTATTGTAGCCAAAAATTTGCTATAAAACCAAAAATTTTGACAAAATATGTAAACGATTTATTTTGTGTCGTTTGAGAGGGTGAAATAAATACAATTTTGGATGTTTTTAACCATTTCCACTCCAGTATCAAATTCACAATGGAAAAAGAGTCAAATTCAAAACTTCCCTATTTGGCCACATTGGTGGTCAGGAGAGGGAAAAATTTCTCAATTAATTGGTATCAGAAACCAACGTCTTCAGGAAGAATAATCAACTTCCACTCGCAACATCAAAAGCGTGTGATTATAAATACGGCGAAAAATGTAATAGAACGCGTTTTGACTATAAGTGATGTAGAATTCCACAAGGTCAATAAGGAAAGGATATGAAGCATTCTTCCAACTTCCCGAACCATCTTACCAGCAGACTGATAAGGCAATTTGAGGATAAAGGACAATTTACAAATCAATAACCTACATACCTGGAATAACAGATAGATTGGCGAAGTCAAAAATATTTGTCGAGAAGAATTATAGGATAGCACACAAAACATATAATAGGTAGAATATTTAGTAAATCAAAGGATAGTTTGGACAAATTTGATATGTGTAATATAGTTGTTAAAATACCTTGTAAACGAAATGACAACGAGGTTTGTAACAAAGTATATGTAGGGACTACAAAAAATAAACTAAAGACACGAATTGCAGGACACAAATCAGATCGGAAATACAGGCTCATTTCTACACAGAAAGCAGCATTAACATCCCATTGTGCTAGATTAAATCATTACCCAAACTTTCAGGATACTGCGGTTTTAAATGCAGAAAACAATTATAAACGTCGTTATATGATAGAAATGCTACAAATAATTAATACACCAACATTGAAAAGAATTAACTAAAAAATAGATACAGATAATGTAGCCCAAATTTAAAGACATTTAATTAGTAAAAAGTAATGAAAAGTAAGAAATAATTTTTTAGACACAAATTGTTTATCGATTTAATATTTTTCGTTGGGTTAATTTATATGAACTTTTTACCCTCATTATTTTTGTTTGTGTAACTTCAGAAAATTATGAAAAAGGCGGGAAAATTTGTTTGAACATTTTTAAATTGAAATAATTTTTCACAATAGTTTTTTTGTTTTAAATGGTAAATATTGTTTATAACTCCTGATGATGCTACACAATGGAGTAGCGAAATTTCGAGGAAAATAAGTACAACAAAAGCAAATATGACCTCAAGCTCGGAGAATATTGATTATTTATTGATAAGCATTAAGATTACGTTTTGAAGATTTATTGAATGGAAAGATTTTCCCTTCATTTATATTTATCTCCCATTTCTCAAAATATTTCATCACATGTTTAGGTGATAATGGCAGTATCGACTGCATATACTGCATCAGTTTCATTTTGTAATAATTTAAAATCAGATGCATATAACGAATGTGACGCTGGGTCAAAACTTATCCCTGTGGTACACCAGCCGTGGACTCTGAGGGTGAGGACTGTTTGATTTCAACACAAACAACAAATGTTATTTTCTTTGGAAATCTTTTGATAATTTTCGGTAAATGTGTGGGACATCCAAATATTTGAAGTTTGAATATCAAACCACTGTAGCACTGTGCTGTGTTCTGTGTAAATGGTTAAAGTAATTCAAATTTGCAAAAGGTACTATGATATCACAAACGTTGTGATGTATGACGCCTGATGCATGACCAATTAGCTTAATGGCATTCTATTATAGTCTTCCCTGTATATTCAAATTTATGGGACTTACCCTAGCCATAGGATAATATTAAATGATATTAAAGCACAAAAAGACTCATCCTGTTAAATTTTCAGGAAGGTTTGAGAATACTTTTCGTCCAGCCGTATCCACTCGACGTAACATGAGTAAACAAATAAATAAAATCCAAACAACAATTCCGTACACAACATTTATTCGAATTTAATATCTAATGTGGTTATTTCGGATCGGAAATGGGAACTTATACTTATATACTGCCTATATAACTGTATGTTGATTGTGTTTTATAATATCGTATTCTCAATCTATTATAAGTATGAAGGAAGCGATATCAAGACATTTGACAGTTATTCCATTAACTTTTTGGCGACTGTCAATGACGTTTGTGAGAACATTGTGAGCTGGTCGACAACAAGCTGTCAATTTAAAAATTGTTTGTTTTCTTGTGCCGTTTTCCTTATTCTTTAATATATTTCAATGATTATTGTGTGGGGTTTTTTTTTATCCAATTTGCTGAAGTGGCAAAAAATACAAATCTTTGAATGTCATTTACATTAAATACATTTTATGTCAAGCATGAAATTTAAATCCCAAGGATCTTAATTAAGCCACATTTTTTGTACATAGGCCAACTAATCACAAAGTATTTGTACTAAATTTATAATATATTTGACAAGAAAATTACAATTGATTTTTTTTCTTATTCATTGAAGTTGTAGGAGCTGAGCTACCTTCCCCAAGACAACTAAGAATTTCACTTTTCATATTATTAAATATATTTAACATAGAAACCTTTGCTTTAAAGAATTAATAATAATATTTCATATATTTGAATTTTATAAAAATAATATAATTCAAATTTCAATACAATTTCTTATGTTTTCCATCAAAGCGAGCCATATTTCTTTGATGGAAAAAAATAAATATTTCTAAAATGCATTTCTTATAATTTAAATTACCTATGATTTTTTTCATTATCAATATTTGATGGAATAAAGACAATATTTAGTCTGGTTTGAAACATTGAAATTGAGAGTTCATATTCGGGAATATAAATAACGGAACACAACTCAGCTTCTACAATTGGTGACGACGATGCCTATGTTTCCGGATATTAATCCTGTGCAGCAGCCAACCCAGCAACAGGCAGCACAACAACAGCCTGAACAGTAAAATTTTACGCAAGAGACAGGAACACATTCTTCGCAACAAATAAACATCAGCGCAAACAAACCGAATGCTTCAGGAATTGGTGTGGTTCATGCAAGTTGAGTCAGTATTCATGGAATTTCGCAGGATTAAAAAAAAAAAATTAATATCTCGTGTCGAATTTGGACCCATCAATATTATTTTTGGTAAGAGATATAGTATTGAATCCACCTACGGCAAATAAATATGGGGCCATGAAGAAGCGCATCACCAACCCATTCGCTGAATCTGAAGAAAATCAAATTAAGAGATGTTTACGCGGTTTAAAATTGGGAGACCAGAAGCCTTCACATTACCTCCAACGTTTAAATTCATTGTCAGCTGATGAAGTTTTAAAAGCCTCAATGATGAAGTTTTAAAAGCCTTGTTTCTTGAACGATTGACTGAGAAAATCTGATGCATTTTGCCGGTATGCGGATATGATTTTGGAAACATTTTCAAATTCAATCTCCCTGTTTATATCTTAAGTTCAGCATGTTCCGAATCAGACATATGGAAACAATTCGATGTTATCACCAATATAATAAATGCTTTGGAATCTCGATCAAGAACTCGCCAGCAATCCCCATCGGAATCCTGTTCAAACTCCAGGGAAAAACATTTTAATGTTTTACTTATTAAAAGCCGTAAAACATGCTTAACAAAGGAATTATTCGACAGTCAGAAAGCAATTGGGCAAATCCTCTGTATATTGTTCAAAAGCCCAATGATGAATGGAGGCCTCGTGGAGATTACAGGGCCCTTAATAACATCATATTTTTGAAATTCGATCTCACAAAATCTTTCTACCAAATTCCAGTGCATCCCGAGGATATTCCCAAGACGGCAGTCTTAACTACATTTGGCTTACACGAAGTCTTGGGAATGCCATTTGGGTTACGCAACGCTGCCCAAATCTTTCAGCATTTCATCGACGGAAGCTGCCGGGGATCGGACTTTGTGTTTGTCTAGATCTTTGATGCCAGTATTTTCTCAAACTCCAAAGGAACACATTTACAACATCTCAGAATATTATACGAGCTCTTCAATAAATATGAAGTCTTCATTAATCCAGCAAAATGTGTGTTTTGGCGTAGATCACATCACTGCAAAAGGAATAACTCCATTACCTGAATGACTTGAAAAAATGAGATAATTTCCAAAACCTAAAACTGTAAAAGATCTACGGCGTTGTTTGGCGATGCTGAATTTTTACCTCGTGGTGCAATGTTGCAAGCACTTCTCTCTTCTCGCAACATCGAATGCACAAAATAATTGGTGAAAGCCTTGGATCACTCTAACCAAGAACTCACTGATGTAACATACCTCACACATCCAGTTCCAAATGCGTCTGTAGTGCTGACAGTAGATGCATCCAATTTCATCGTACCATGGTTTGCCTGTAAGCGATTTTGTATAACCAAGAACGGTATCTGCAGCAGTTTTCATAGAGTGGACTTCCGCTACGCTTCAGGATCGTGAGGTGAGTTTTCCGCCAGTATCTGGGTGAGCTTATGACAGCAGAACTTAGTATGCAAAACATCGATTATTTGATGAGCTGCGTAACATGGTGCGCCTTCCTCTATCCGGAGCGTCCTTAATCCAGAGTGTCCTCAATTCAAAGATTATCCAAGTTAATATCTTCCAATCCAGCCCATAAACAGTTCGTAATAATAGATTTAGTGCGTGGAAGCAACAATATCATCACTCACGTTAACTTCAAAATATTCTGCAGTGACCGAAAGATGACAGCAGAAGAGGAAAAACCACCATACCGCGAACAACCACACATACCTTCGATTGTGAATAAAGGTATGCTGTGTATGCGAGTGTAAAAGGATCTGCGAAACCAGTCAAATGATCAGTTGTGATCCAGCGATCGAAGGAGTAACATGGGCAAGTTGTAAGGTAGTAACATAGTACATTGTACTCGGTGGATTTTGAGCACCAGTCAGCAATAGTAGACTGCACTTGGTATTTTCGGTGCACCAGACGGCACTAACAGCGAGTAGTAACCATAGCCGAGTTCAGATTGTATTTCGTGGCGACAACAGTTTTGGCACACGAACGGTTTTTATCGAGCTCCTGAAGTGTCCCAACATAGTAATTGTGTTGTCCCTAAGCTCAGACTGGAGTGTTTCCGAGCACCATACGGCAATAATTTTGGAATACGGATGGCTGATATCGAGCACTCGAAGTGTCGAAACGGCAGGCACGTACGCAGGGCTCGGGCCCCCCGAAATCCTTCCCTTTAGTGGTGATTTTTGAATGTAGTGCCATTTTCCAACCTAAATTTCAAGTTGGGCCCCGTGAAAGAAAATCCAACGTACGGTACAGCCCAATGTAGTAATTGTATTGTCCCTAATTTAGGACTAGAATGAAGACTGTATTTGGTGGTTTCCGAGCAGCAGGCGACAAAACTTTTGAAATACCAACGGTGGTTATTGAACGCCTGAAGTGTTCAAAAGTAGTACTTGTGTTGCACCCAAGATAAATTGGTGCTTACCGACCACTAAATTAAGTAGTCGGTGGAGCCGAAAGTGGGTTTCGAACACTAACGGTGTAATCAAGGGGAAGAAGGGAGTGGTGTTTTATATATTTTTGTGTCATCCAGTAGTTGGGAATCCGTGCGGTCGGTGAGCGAGGACCAGTTATGAACCAGGTGTTGAAATTCCGAAGGCAATCTTTTGCGGATTGCGGACACAGAAGAAAACGACATGGACCAGGTAGATGAGGACTAAAACCACGAAACTCTGTAACAACAGTTGAACCAATAAACGAAGTCAATAAATATCAGAGAAATTTATTATACCCAAAAGAAACCCATTGTATTCAATTTTGTTCTTTTCTTGAAACGAAACCTGGACATAAAGGCTGAGTATACCCCGGCAAACCAGTCGTTATAATATGAAAATCGGCAGAAAATATGATTTTCGACCAAATTCGATATCCGCTTGAAGCCATTTTGCAATACAGGGTGATTCAGGAAGTTCCGGGCAAATTTCTCCAGCGTATTCCTTGGCTCATTTCATGGAGGTCTGTAAGAGGCCTTTCAGAATCGATAAAAAAAAGTCAAATCGCCGAGATACAGAGAAAAAAAATGGAAAAAAATTCACATAACCTCAATTTGCTCTGCCCGATGGCACGAAACTTATGTTTTTTTTCTGTTAAAAGATAGCCATACCTCTTACCTTTCCAAAATGACCTAAGCGAAGCCCAGAGGTCTTACCGTTCCAAAGTTACGACCATTTTACTGAAACGCAAAAATTTTTGTTTTTGTTTTTGGAAGCGAAATAACAGCACACATTTATTTGTTTTTGTACATTAACACGTTTAAGATTTTATTTTATTGAAATTTTCAGAAATGGTCATAACTTGTTCTACTCTACTTTGGTCATAAGTTGTTCTACTTTTTTATATCGATTCTGAAAGATCTCTTAAAGACCTTTCCAACAAGCCCAAAAATAAAAAAAATCCGACTACTGGCTCAGAAGTTAGAAACTTTACCCTACTACCCTCCGACCACCAATTCGAAAATTTTGTACCCGCTGCCATTTCGCACCCTTGCATTTTCGGACATGGTCCTAGTGGACTTTTCTTCATGAAATGAGCCAAGGAATACGCTGGAGAAATTTGTCCGGAACTTCCTGAATCACCCTGTATTTGCAAAAAATCTATCAGTCTCAAAATAACAAAAGATTTAGAAAAAGGCGTTTATTTGTTCCACCCGTCATAAGACAAGATGATATTTTTATTCATTTTGGTAATATTTAAAGTCTCATGTCATCCACTAGTGTATTTTCATAACAATGTTTTTATATTCTTTATAAATATTTTAATGTTCAATAAATTTTCCAGTTTCCCCAACTTACAACAGAAAACCGTATGGATGATACACCACTGCATGTATATTAGGGCAACTCAACGCCACAAAAATAAAATCTGTTCGTGAAATGCCAACACCTTTCATTCGAAACATTTAAGTTTTATACACCAATTCATTGTTACTGTTTAATACACTTGAAAATATTATATATACAATTATCAGTTTTTGAAATATTCAACCTGGTTAGTTATAATGCCCTGCATTTCCTTTTATAATTGAACTCCGCGTCATACGTTCGCTACTATATTTTGCCTTTTATTATTCCTTCAATATTTCGTCTATTATCAACGAACATCTTCATGAATTCCGTAACAATAAATATATGTAAAAGCAAACATATTATTCTTAAGTTAGAATGTTCTAAACAAAAAGTAAAAGTAGTAACACTGATAATTTTTGACAAAAATTTTCGTAGACGAGGCCAGAGAGGACGGTTTTACCCAATCTCGGGTACCAGGAATCGAACTGCGTCATTAGTTTTTTTGAGTTACAATTACAATTACCGTTCATATCCTTGATTTCCCTTATAGGAATTAGAAAAAGTCTATATTATATAATTATATAACAAGAATGTGAATATGTATATAATACTTTCACATGTTTTTTACTGGATATATTGATCCAGCTGATGTTAGTCTTTAAGTTTATGGAATTTGCTTGTTGTTGTAAAGCAGATTGTAAATAAAAAAGAATCAAAACAAAAATCAAAAAAAAAAAAATTTTTTTATTTAGACTAATAGAGTGACTCACATATGAGAGCCACTACCTTATATGTGGTTGGATGTGCTGGTAAACTTAATTCAACAAAGTTGTTCTAAACGTTTTGGGCTTAAACTTCCTGGAACAAAACTTACCTCTAAAATCAGGGTTTTTGGGGGAGGGCGGAGTATTGCATACAACCCAATATTCACTCTTTCGAAGGAGGGGACCTCTATAGCTGTAGGCGATGCTATCGAACGATAAAGTTCGTAACTGCTTCTTGCTACTTCGCCTACCGAAATAGACGTAAAATGCTGGTCCCAATCGGTGGTCACAGTTTTAAATATGTCATGACCGAAGTCACAAATATTTGGAAGAAACATTATGATACTTCGAATTGTTTACTTCAGTGACTTAGTAAACGAGTAATAATTTTTAGGCAATTAACAAAGTATGGACAAACTGTTATTAGGTGCTGATTCCTTTTAATTTGACAGAACCCTTTTTTCCGAAAGTGAAAAAAATTTAAAGGTTGGATTCGAACTCACATACGCTAGATGATCGTATGGATGTTTGTTAGACTGGTCCTTATTTTTTAAAATCAAAATTTTTAAAGCAGGAACCTCTTAAATAGTTATTTCCCGCAAAAAAATTTATTCTGTAAAAATTTCAAATCGATATTTTAATTTTAACACCTGCCGCATTGAGATTAAACTTTTTATAAGTCCAATGTACTACATATCGGAACGGCGGACTTTTTGTAATTGTACGTTACCCATTTTTGCACACAATCTTCTGTGTAAACTGATAATAATACTTTAAAACATTTCAATGTTAACGATTATAACGTATTCTAGTTCGTGATATATAATACGTCACTTGTACGAGTTCAATTTGTTGTGGGCGAAGTTAAATATAACATACAGCAACAGCTTGTGTAGGCGACGACCCCCCGCACCCTCTTGAGCGTGTCTTTTGCTGACAATACGAAGCTTCTCTCAAATGTGACTGGAATGGAGAAACAAGACCATCTGCCTATTATTGCTAAAACGCCACTAACAGATCAGCTGTTAGGAGTTCCGCAAATTCCTTCAGGATCGGGAAAAGAAATTTCTAATGCGTTTTTTGACACTGTGGAGAGATGGGGTTTGCTGGATAAAGTTGAAGCTTTCGTATTTGATACAACATCTTCTAACACCGGCAGATTTAATGGAGCTTGCACACTGCTACAGATGCAATTGGGACGTCATATTCTGTTCCTAGCATGACGCCACCACATTTTTGAATTAGTTTTACAAGCGGCTATTTTTTCAGTAAAATTATATTCTTCAAGCGGTCCCGA
This sequence comes from Phaonia tiefii, assembly GCA_963931995.1. Classification (NCBI taxonomy): domain Eukaryota; kingdom Metazoa; phylum Arthropoda; class Insecta; order Diptera; family Muscidae; genus Phaonia; species Phaonia tiefii. The sequence goes on from OZ008370.1 coordinate 140,851,023, forward strand.
CATTCCATTATTTAAAAAATTTAAAGCGTCTTTCCCAAAAATTAACTCCCTCAATATCTTAAACTGCGACACAAGTAGTGAACTAGTAGAACTTACTGGTGAAAAGCGTGAGGAGACCCTTTTATTTTGTCTCACACTACTAGGAAATGATCAGGAGACTCGTCCTGACTATATACAGTTTTTAGAACTGGTAGTGATGCTTTTGGGAGGAACTATTCCAAAAGGAAATAAAATACGAAAATCCGGTGCATATCATCAGGCCCGATGGATGGCCAAAGGCATTTATTGCATAACATTTTTTCTGCTTAGAAGTGAATTCGCAAACCATGGTTTACTGCAGATAAAACCACTGAAGCCCCATGGACTGATATTTTGCTATTGAAAAATTTAAATAGATATAAAGAGAAAGATGATACAGTTGCAGGTGCTTACTTACAAAAATTTGTAAATCATCTTTGGTACTTGTCAGAAGAGCCAGTCTTCTTTTCCCTTTTTGATGACAATGTACCTCTTGAAGAAAAGCAACGAATGAGTGTAAAATTGCGGGAGTTAATCAATAGTAAAGAAATTGAAGACATCGAAGATGACGATTTAGCTCCGAAAATATATATATACTAAACTATGATGAATTAAACGAATTTTTATATAAAGATTTACCATGGTATTTGATAACCAAAAAGTCGTTGAATTTATTTAAACGTTTTAAAATAAGCACATCATTTATTCAATCTGATGCCAGTGAATGGTCTCGTAATGAAAGTTACAACAAAGGAAAGGAAATATTGACTTCGATAAACGTTGCGAACGACTCTGCTGAAAGGGGAGTCCAACTGATGGAAGAGTTCAATACAGCATTCACTAAAAATGAGCATCGAAAACAGTTTATTCGTCAAGGAAGACAGAGTTTTTTTTTATATTTGTTTTATAATTATCAGTCTCCAAACTGATGTTTCAGGCCATGCAAAACTACAGAGAGAAATATCCGCAGCTTATGATAATCTCCATGAGTGTTCCTTACAAATAAATAAATATATTCTTTAATTGGGACTTTTAATTTAATTATTTAAAAAAAACTGAAGTCTAGGTGCAAGAAATATGTAATATACTCGTACATGTGGCGTATTGTAAAGGGTCCGCCAAATAACTTTTTTTTTTTAAAATGCTATAAAAAAACTACTGAATATTTTCTCAAATTTCTTCTTTTATTTGAAAGTAGAATCCTTCCGGTTAATAATGGAAGATAATTTTATTCAAATGGCTGCCAATTTGTAAGCACATTATCGATTGTGTGCAGCTGTATTTCACTAATGGCTTCACGAATATTGTCCTTTAAAGCGTCAATTGTCTCTGGCTTGTCGGAGTAACACTTATCTTTGAGGGCACCTCACAAATAACAGTCCAACGGTGTCAAATCGCAGCTCCGAGGTGGCCAAACGACATCAGCTCTGTGGCTGATAATGCGATATTCAAAAACAGGGCGCAAAACATCGAGTGTAGCTTCGGCTGTGTGGCACGTAGCGCCGTCCTGTTGACACCAAATGTTGCCAATATCCTCCTCTTAAATTTTTGTGAACAAAAATTCGTTCAAAAATAGCCCGATAACGATCGCCATTGACTGTAACGGCCCCTCCTTGCTCATTTTCGAAGAAAAATGGCCCAATTATGCTTCTGGACCAAAATCCGCACCAAACAGTGAATCGTTTTGGGTGCATCGGCTTTTCAATGTATGCGTGCGGGTTTTCTGTGCCCCAAATGCGACAATTTTGCTTGTGAACATAGCCGCCAAGATCAAAATGAGCTTCATCTGTAAAGATGATTTTTTTTGGCAAAATCGGTATCTTCTGTAAGTCGATCGCAGGCCCATTTTTCCCATATTTCCCAGCGTTGTTCAAGCGTATACACAACTATATTCGTTCAGCGGAAGGATAAAACTAATTATCTGTCAAATCAGACATGAGCTAAGTGTTACCATTCACGAAATAAGCACTAGTTCAAAAAAAAAACACGTTAGATGGCGGACCCTTTATATCACGAACTCCACGGAAAGACGGACCTTTTGTAATTGTACGTTACCCATTTTTGCACACAATCTTCAGTGTAGAGTGATAATAAAACTAGAATGCGTTATAATCGTTAACATTGAAATGTTTTAAAGTATTATTATCACTTTACACTGAAGATTGTGTGAAAAAAGGGGTAACGTACAATTACAAAAAGTCCGTCGTTTCGATATGTAGTACATTGGACTTATAAAAAGTTTAATCTCAATGCGGCACGTGTTAAAATTAAAATATCGATTTGAAATTTTTACGGAATAATTTTTTTGTGAGAAATAACAATTTAAGAGGTTCCTGATCTTAAAATTCGAGAAAATAAAAAAATCAGTGTCATATAAGGACCAGTCTAATGTTTGTGTGTGTATTCACACTTATCAGTAACCAAAGTCTTTCGTAAAGAGTGATATATATTTAATTTGCTTAAATTTTGTAGGTGGTCGGTCTAACTCTCTCACACGTATCAAACTGTATCATAAACTTGCAACATATCGATTGATTGTGTTGATAAAGCGCACCTTGTTTTGTTGAAGAACTTCGCTTAGGTATTACGAATTCTTCCTTGTATGTGAAGTTTTACAAAATTCAATGCATATTTAATAAGATCTTATTTATTTTTTCTTCAGTTACTTATTTACTTGCTCCATTCTCTTCTGTGTGCAAGCAGATGCAATTTATTTACGTATGAAAATATACAACATGCTGATGTTCTTTTGAACTCAATTCGCAACATATGTGAACCTTTTATACCATAAAAATGATTTTAATAATACCAACCATATTGATGTATATTGTATATTGTGTATATTCAAAGCTCTGTTAAGTTGATGTGGTAGAAACACAAAGTATGTAGGGAATCTAAAGGTACACGAAAACTTAGAGGTTTCGAAATATTTATTTGGCAATTTTGAATACAAAAATTTCAGGTCAAATTTTTGCATTTCCATTTGTTCATACAATGATAGTTCTGGAATCGAATTTCAGGTGTTTTGATATATGGGAAAGCTTTTGGTGTACGATATTTATACCCTCACCATAGGATGGGGATATATATCATTTAATACGTAAAAAAATGTAACACATAGAAGGAACCAAATTAGACCCTTAGTATCTTTTTAGGACTTTTTAAGACGTTTGAGCCATGTCCGTCTGTCTGTCTGTATGTCTGTCTGGCCGGCTGGCTGGCTGGCTGGCTGGCTGGTCAACACGATAACTGCCGTAAATCTTTACAGATGACAATGAAACTTTGTCAGTGACTATTATTTGCCAATATTGAGTTTGGGATTGGAGATAGTCGTTTTGACCACGTCCCTTCTGGTACCTCCCATACAAATCGACACATTTTGCACAAAATCATATTTCTTTCAATCCTTTCTTCTGGTAGATATGATTAGCTTTAACTGTCACACCGGTTAATAATCTATAAATACCTACGTAACTGGAGAAAATGGGAGAGATTGTCACTCCGATTCTGGTACCTCCCATACAAAACTGGCTGTTCGACCGGGTTGTCAATCCGATAAATCGCGTGAAACACTTGCGACCTTAACGAAATTAGGTATAAGGCGTCAAGTTATCCAAAGCTAATAACCGATTAAAACAAGGGTGATTTTGCCACGCCCATTGCGGTACCTCCCATACAAAAGTTGTTTGGCCGTCTGGTTGTTCGGCATGAGAAGTCCAGCAAAACCGAACCAATCTTTATGAAAGTTTGTACTAGTCAGTATTTAGCCAAATAAAGCTCTCCTATAGAAAATGAGCTGTTTTATCGCGCCCATTCTGCTACCTCCCATATAAAAGTTGGGCGGATGACCGGTTGATCGACACGATAACTCTCGTAAACTACAACCAATCTTAATAAAATTCGGTACTAGGCAATATTTTGCTAAAAGCTACTGTTTAATTAATAACTGACCATTGTGCCACGCCCAGTTTCGTACCTCCCATACAAAAGTTTGGCGTATTTGGCGTTTCCCGACTCGATATCTTCAATATATCATAACCGATCTTAATAAAATTTGGTACTGATCAAAATTTTGGCAACAACTTGCCATGCCCATTTTTGTACATCGCATATAAATATTGGGAGGGAAACTGACTAATTTGGGTATTAAACAATATTTAGCGCAATGTCGTGCAATGGTAGTGTGCGCGTCTCTTGTACATGAGATTCTGGGTTCGATCGCTGCTCAGACCACCTTAAAATTTCTTTCGGCGGCGGTCGCCTCGCATAGTGACGGCGACACTATCGAGTGTTTAGCCATGAAAATGCGTCTCAAAATACCGTTCGGAATCGGCGTAAAATTGTAGGTCACAATCAGTGAGTGAAAACTGGAAAACGCACAGCTCAGTGATTGCGAGAAGCTCTCCCCTGTCCCTTCATGGGATGTAATGGGAAACCATTTATTTATTTTTATGTCCTCAATCTGCCATTGAATATGGTCACTTTTAAGTATGGGCGTTTTTTATTTAATAGAACTCCCACGCAATGGATGAGGTATGGTATGGTGAGGGTATGATTAAGTCGGTTCACCCGACTGAAACTTATGTACTGGTTTTATTTATTTAAATATATTTAAACATAGAAAATAGTTGAGTCCGGTAAGCTCTAAGCATTGCAGCAGGACATAATTCACAACAAGCCAAACGGCTCCCATACTTAAGTAGCATCTAAGGAATAAAAAGTATACGCTAGGTTAGGTAGAATTGGACCGTTGTGATACCATGGCACATCATTTTCCGTCCTCATCCTTGCATCCGTAAGAGATGTGGTACGTATAGTAATCCCTGATGAACCAATTTGTAGCCCGCAAAACTCCCTGAATAATCATTCGATCCAAAAAGAGGTAAGGCTCTCACACATAATGCGCGGAAAGATTATATCAGATGTTCGACACTCTGATCCTCGTCTTCATAACAGCAGCGTATGTAACAATCATAAGCTATGATCACAAGACTAGGCACGTGTCTGCCTATCAAACAGTGCTTAGTGATCACAGGTCCAAGCGAAGATATATCCGGTCTAGGAGTGGATACCAAGTTCTTCGAAGCATTCAGATCTTAGCTTGGTCACACCATCCGCGAACTGGAATTTGTGCCTCCAGACCTTCTTTCGTCGTCGCGGATTTATACGTGAGCATGCATTTATTTAGAAAGCGGCATGCCCCTATGCAATGGGACAGTTAAGGTTGTCACGAATCTTCCCAGTTCCATTGTTCTCTAGAATGGTCCGGCACCGATATAAGGCAGATATCAAACTCTGACCGTCTCATTTAGAGATGCGCGGCAGCTATTGTCAATTTTTTATTTTAGGAATACAGACAGATTTTGGAGCAACCTGACTGTCAGAGTAGATATTGACAGTACTGGTGGTGGTATCAGCCAGAGTTCAAGTTGACGTACTGCCATGACATCTGCTGGGAAATATAACAATGATCTGGTACACTTCGTGCAAGGTATGCACCCACTGATTTAGAAGTGTTTCCAAAGGCTCAAGTATAGCGCAATCGGTCTATAAGCATAAATATCTACCTATTGCTTGGAATGCGTTTCTTCCAGTCCTGTATGTCTGGAATATGAATGAAGGAGATCATGTCATGTAATCCACATGGACTCTTTAAGAATTAAAATCTCTGTATAAACATAGAGGCTGTTGATCCATAATCAATAAAGTCCTAGGGGGATTTCGGCGAAGGATAACCTCTAAACCGTTAGTAGTTATCATGTAAGACGCCAATATATTTATATTTTATATAAAAGGAGGTAGAATCAATCAATAAAGAACCAGAACCGTTTTGAAGCTCTGGATAGCTCAACAGAAACAATTTGGTCGCCCCAACTAGCGAACTTTGATTTTTAATCAAATACCAGTCATTCATTACAGCACCACCGATGGCCATTATTGTTTGATTGAGAATAATTGAAGGAAGACTTGTAAAGGAAATATTTGTTCTCTGTTTTAGTGTTGCTTCTCCCCTTGTAATTAAAGGGTCGCGAATGGGTCGATTGAGGGTGACTAAGGCCCAGATTAATAAAGCGTATTGACGATTGGAAGACCAAGTTTTGAGAAAATTGCTCCGGAAAGTGTGTTTGATTGGCCAGACCATATTAATGGACTTTTAAGGAGTTTTCGGACAGTTGTCGAAAAGGTTTACCTTTCAAGAAAAGTTGTCCAATTTGTGTTGCTGAACCTGATTGTAAATATTTTAATATTTTTTAAATATTTTGACAATTGTTGGAGACGAACAAGTTATCACAAGACGCACCAGACGAACTCCAAACTTAAATACTAAAAAACACATCACACAAAAGTGGACGTGGTGCAGTGCAAATTGTGTAAAGAGTCACGTGCAACAAGTTCATTCCCAAAGTTTCTGAGTATGGATAATAAAAGTCGAACTAAGGAAATTTAAATATTGCTTCAATGTTTTAACCTTTAGTCATGTGTATGTCAATTGTACCACTCCAAGTGGTTGCTCTAAGTGTCAGAAGAAGCATCATATACTTCTGTCTAAGGATTTCATAAGAAAATCTAGCCAGCAGAGTATAAATAATAATGAATCGCAACACTAAAGTCACCACAGTGGCTCAAGATTTGAAAATTTAGAATCCACTGATAATCCTGCGTCAGGTAGGTTAGTTTAAACTCATCACGCATGTGTATCTAAACATGTGATGATGGCATATGACATATGAGGCTCGAGCTCTCATCTACCTGAGGATTTTGTCTATCTCGATAACAAAAGAATTATTCAAAATGAGAATGGTATTCCAGTCTTTTATCACAACTATAGACGAGCCAATATAAAAACTGTCAATTGCAACATGGAAGACTTAAATACCAGATATAGCACAAGCATGTCGAGAAAAGATCTGAGATATTTACAACAAACTAAAAACAACAACGTTTGGTGGATATGTTGATAATTAATTATATTTTTCCTCGTTTTTACCTCTTGACACAAGCCCTCATAACCAAAAAAAAATTATAAAAGCAATGTTTTTAAAAAAAATTGCATTGCAAACAATTATTGTATATCCTTCATCTTAAATAAGAAAAAACAAATATTTTGTATATTGTAAAAAACAATCTTTATCATATTGAGACATTGTATATAATAAAATTGTTATTGTTAACTAGTGTTTATTATAGTTTAAACATAATATATACAAATAAATAAACATTAAAAAAAGGCTCGAGCTTTGGTAGGCCCTTTCTCCGATGAAAGCTTTGTATCGGAAAAGGTGCAGAAGTTACTTAAGTTGCCTACAGTCCCCTGGCCGAGGTCACAATATTAGGTGGCAAAATAAATAGTGAGCAGATCAAAGAAGATGGCTACTTTTATGGTGGCTTCTAAGCCTATCATGGTTTTAAAATGGAGGTGACTGCTTTAGTAGTGTCTCATGTAACTGGAGATACTGACTGCTACGCCTTCAGTGAAAACTCGGTATGATTTAAAGCTACCCAATTTACCCAGAGTTCTATAGAAGTGGTCGAGTATATATTCTATAGGGAGGAAATTTGTACCCATCGACTATAAGAAACGACATTGAGCGAGGAATCCTATATTCTCTGGTGGCTCAAATTACGGTATCGTGACAGTTCCGACGAACGCTGGAGGCGCGACTCGATCAATAAAATTCTGTCATGTATCAAAAGTGTCATTGCAAATGCCGTTAACTAAATTAAGGACACTCAAAAGCCATTTTTGTGAATACAAACGCCCATAAAGTTCAGTTTACCGCCTTTGTGGGATAGGACTGTCTCCACTCACTTGCCGGGAACTTACACGTCAGGCAGGCTGTTGGATTCCTTGCCGCGAACTGACACGTCTGCCTGGCGATTTGATTCCCTGGGCTAATTGTACAGATGACATTATACAGATTTTTCAGTCCAAGTGCTATTATTTTACTTATCCACAGGGTTCGTATTTCGTGTGTAATGGTTAACCCAGGATAACCCATTATTATTGCCGTGGAGAATGGGTAGCAATCGTTTACCCATTACCCACAGGGTATTGGGAAAACAAAGGGTAGTTACCCACGGCGATAGGGAAATACCCATTACGATTACCAATTACCCGGGTAATGGAGGAAATAATGGGTAGTTACCCACGGCTATGGGTAATGGGTTAGCCAGGGTAATCGAAACTATTTGATCGAAAATAAGAAAAAATTTTTAAAAATGTTTTTATATCGGAAACAGAGCGGCTTATCGGAAAAATTACCAATTTTTGCCGGAATCTAAAGGTGGAAAGGAAGACATCCATTTTTTTAAAGGCTCCAGTGGAGGTAAACAATTTATTATTTTTGCGATTTGACGTACAGTTTGCGAGTTATAGGCACTTTTTTATTTTACCGATTTTGCCTTTTTGGCGATTTTAAAAAAAAATTCTTTCATACGAATTGGACCGATTTATCGAAAACCCTTAGAAATCCAGAAAAATTGTCTATTTTTTTGATTGGACGCTTCGTTTCCAAACTATGGAAGTGAGGACGTTCTGAACCAGTGGTCGAATGTTTTTGTTTTTGAATCTCTGGGCTTCCTTTAGGTAATTTTGGAAAGGTAAGAGGTTGGACTACTTGTTGGCTATCTGAGAAAATTGGGGTTATGTGCACGTTCTTATGTTGTTTTTCCAATTTTTTTTTGAAATCTCCGTATTTCGGCGATTTCAATTTTTAAATTTATTTTTTATGATTAAGAAAGGTTTGGAAAGGCCTTAAAGGCTTTTCCAACAAGCCCAAAATCACAAAAATCCGATCACTGGTTCAGAACTTAGCAATTTTAACCTAGTACCCTCCGACCACCAATCCGAAAATTTTCCAACCGCTGCCATTTCCCCCCTTGCATTTTCGGTGATGCTCGTAGACGGACGCATTTTCATGAAATGAGCCAAGGAATATGCTGGTGTAATTTGTCCAGTCGTGGCTGAACCACCCTGTATATATAGTCAGCTACTGCAGAGTATAATGTTGGATGTTTCCACCTATGGGTCTTTTCGGGGTTTTTTAAGCACAACAATTAGTTGAGCGGTAATGTAGAATTGTTTTAGAAAAGCAACCCAGTAAAACGGCTAACATTTTTAAAAATCAGCTGTTTAAATAGCAACATTATGTGTATATATGCATACTATTTGCAGCAGTTAAATATGAAACAGCTTTAACTCATATCAATTGCTGTCCAACAATACCACCCAAGCAGGGTCGAACCCACAAACTCATGAAGCACTTACACTACCATTGCACTACCGACGGTCGATGCCAATAGCACCCATTTTACCTAATATGTATCGAATTTGCCCAAATCTCTTAGAATTTTAAATGGCATACGAACGGAATATGCCTATTAAATAAATCCATTAGAATGAAGTATGTGGATAGCAAGACAATGTGTAGTGATGTTGGAATTGAAATCTTAGACATAAACATACCGGCTTTACCGTATCTGTCCGGCAGTGTAAGTTATATTATGAAGCCGTATTTACCCATTTTTGTACAGGACCAACATGGCGTATGATTTATTTATAACAGCTTCACAAACATGATGTTGCACGTACACTAGGTGTGTTGGTCCACGCATCAGATACGAGTGTGTGATTTTTGACATGATTTATTCGCTTACAATTTCATATTTTACATTATGTTTGTCTGACGCTGTAATAAATAGCTATAATAGTTCCTCTCCTATAGCACAACAATTGGTTGCTTTAAATGATTTATTAGTACTGTATCACAAATTACACAAGAGTATTTCATATCGAGACATATGTACACTCCACACCTTGGACAGCTGCGAGAGATATTATACTAACACTATGGTAATTGAATCTTCTGAATTAATGGTCTACAACTATACCCCAACTTATATGAGAGGCACTCCGATGTTGTCCAAGTTTACAATGGACAGTTCACTAATACATAATGTATAATCAAAAGCAAATATAAAAGTAAAATAAAGGTATTAGTAAGGAAAAGGAAACGACAGAAATAATATTCCATATCAAGAGATAAACATAGGTGAAAGTTTAAGGTGTTGTCCTGCTATCCCTTGACATCAACCCTTCCCACTGTATTTGTAAGATGAACACTAAGCAGCTTGACAATCTCATTAAGATAACTGCCCACTACAGTTTTAAAGATCAGTTTTTACATAAACTACACACACAGCTTGTAGCTAGTCACAAATATAGTCTACTATGCAATATTACATGTCTGAAACACAGTAATTAATAGGTTATAATATAAGTTATTGTGACCGAAACATAGGTTTTTTTTCCTGAAAACAGCCGAAAACAAAAACGTGACAGATAGCAAAGGGACAAAACTACACCAGATCTTCAATTCATGAAAACAATTCTTGTAAACATGTACATGGCTCCTGCAAAATGTTGCTGGGCCGTTATTTTTCAGCGTACATATAATGGACTATACGTGAGGTTGATTACGCCAGAGTGCAACTTCTCCGATTGCCATGACTTCAACCTGAAAAAATTACAATTGAATGTAGTTCAACAATTATTAGTATAAGTAATATATGGAGAGCTGGTATAAAGAACACAAGATACCAACGTGTATGGATGTGAGCATTTTAAATCCTATCGCTGAACGTGTGATACTGACGTGGTGTGAATACGGAGTGCTCAAGACCGATGTTCCAGGGTGCAGTCGAAAAGAGGAGCACGGATTTTCATTTTGGCCAAATGTCCTATATCAAGTAAAATATCCAAAACTAAAATGATCGAGCCTTTGGTCGTTTTTTTTAATAATTTTATTCTTCAATATGTCGCTGCACTTTGGGTAGCATCGCCATGACGATAAACCAGCCTATTGGATCAAAAGGACAAATTTGACAAGGTTACATGACACATACCTTAAAATTACACCAAATGCAAAATGCAATCCATATTACGGTAAATATAGCACCACACACTACATCCATGAAAAACCTATTCGTTACGGATATACATTTTTGGTTGGAGCTACCCCCCAAAAAAAATATATGGTTTGGTTTGAACCGTATCAGGGTGCTGGCACATTTTGTTAAAAACTAATATAAAGAAACAGGTCCTGGCAGTCTTATGCTTATGTTTTGGAAAAAAAAATTGTATGAACAAAGTACATCTTAACGTTTACAATTATTTACTCCATTGCCACTATTGGAAGAACTAAAAGTTCGGGGATTTATGGCTACTGGGACGATTCGAGAGAACCGGTTTGTCAATTGCCCTTTAAAAATAAAAATAAATACATCCCATGAAGGGACAGGGGAGAGCTTCTCACAATCACTGAGCTGTGCGCTTTCCAGTTTCCACTCACTGCTTGGGATCTACAGTTTTACACCGATTCCGAACGGTATTTTGAGAAGCTTTTTCATGGCTAAATACTCGATAGTGTCGCCGTCACTATGCGAGGTGACCGCCGCCGAAAGAAATTTTAAGGTGGTCTGAGCAGGGATCGAACCCAGGATCTTATGTACAAGAGGCGCGCACACTACCATTGCACCACCGACGGCTTTACCAAAAACCAAGTTATTGCCAAGAAATACAGAGGCTGGTGTGAGTACCAGTCTCCTAATGGAATATTAGTATGTTGTTAGAATAACAATAATAATGTAAATATGTCTACATCACTTCATGGGGTGGAGCCTACAGGAAAGAACAAAATGTAACATTGAAGCACCCGCATATTTATAATTATAATCGTTATATGGGCGGAGTGGAACGCGCCGATCAAAATATAAACCAATATTCGCCCCTTTCCTGGATTTAGCGTACCAAAATTAATGGCAATTGCATAAACATCTTGGCGGGAAATTGGATCACTTAGCGTTCAGGCGAATACTGGCAACGACTATATTATCAAAATATGGAAAGTCGTCTACTAAGAAAGGAACTAGTTCCAGTCTTTCAAGAGAAATAACAAGTGACCGAATTGACACGAAAAAATAAAGCAGCTTACTTGCAGACACTGCCACAAAAAATGCTCGACAAAGTGTAATAAATGTGATGTAGCTTTACATGCTAGCAGGCGCAATTTCTTATACCAAACTGATGGATAACTATAATAATATGAACAGTTTTTTCTTTTTGGTCTCTGTCTACTTTTTTCACCTACTGTTTCTTTTTATTTCACAAATAGATTAACTGATAAACAGAAATATGAATATTTAAGTCCTTTTGACGTAGAATACGTCTTACCTTACGGTATGAGGAGTCATGTCAGGTTTTTATTGTTGTAATCTTTATTTCATTGAATTTGAGGAAACGGCTAGATGAATTTTTTTAAAATTTTTTTTGTAGGTAAATGAAGATGTTATCTTTCGTTTGATATACATTTCATATTGGTTGATATATTTCTAGTATTTTAATTTCCTAAATGAAAATTGTTTAAACACATACACTCAGACATATGTGTGGTGTTTGGTTGAGTGTTTTTGGTTGCTCAACATTGCTTAGGAACATGTATCTAGTAAAAAGTGAAACGAACAGCAAGCTAATGTGGCTTGGCAACATGTATCTAGTAAAAAGTGAAACAAACAGTAAGCTAACGTAATAAAGCTTTTTTGCGAAAGCTTCAATAAAGCTGTTGTAACATTAATTTTGAATTGTAAAGCGTAAAGCTTTCACACAACGCTCGAATGCTAATGCGAAGACTCGATAAGGTAAACCTTTTTTAATATTAGCGCGGCCCTCTCAACATTCGCAGAACTTATTTCAATAAAAATATTAATCAAAATACATAAATTAAATTAAGTTTAAAAAAATTGAACATAATATTTTTTTTTTTAAACGGACTTGAATCAGATGCCGTTGGTAAATATAAAAATTACAGCAGACAGTTGTCCGAGGCCTTCGGCCACGGACTGTCCCTGCAGGCTGTGTCAGAGACACGGCCATTAAGTTTAACGTAGAATACGCCATCCGATAAGACAGAAAACATATATCACAATAAATGATAAATAATATAAGCAAATGAATTTATTGTTATATATGTTTTCTGTCTTATCGGATGGCGTATTCTACGTTAAACTTAATGGCCGTGTCTCTGACACAGCCTGCAGGGACAGTCCGTGGCCGAAGGCCTCGGCCAACTGTCTGCTGTAATTTTTTGTTTTTAAGTTATGGTTTTTCCTGGTAGACTATATATAGTATGGGCGAAAATGTGATAAGTTAGATGATAATATTTAGTTTATTGATTTCAATTGCTTTAATGCGAAATATAGTTCGTGTAAACCAAATTTGAAAAATTTCCGTCTATTATTAGCGTCATAGGATTATCTGGGTTATATACCTACATCTTCTACAGTAATAATGAGTACAAATTCCAAATCCAGGCGCATGACTGCCTATTAAACAATTAGTCGTGCCTACAGGTAATAGCGTAGACATATGCTCTCTTTAAGTCGATATCAAGATTTGGCCATCTGGCATCGGATGATAGGTGTTCGTACTCTTCTAAATTATCTTCTGGGATAGGTCCAATTGTCATCTGCAGACTTCTTTACATTATTATAGGGGCCACTGCGTGTTTCAAAATAGCGTTTGTATTTGTGGACTTCTACACAACTTCAGACACAAGAACGGCATTTAAAAAAAAATGTTTTTTATTCAACATTATTTCAAAAGTAATGTTATTGGAATTATATTGTAGTACTAAGTTATAAAAATTGCTTATTTAGTATGGATTTTTTATTACTGTTTTATAGCTCACACTTCTTCTTTTTAAAACGGTTAATATAATAATTCCTGTGGCCGAACATTCTTAATTTGTCTGCTCTCGACCCCAGACGAGTCGAAAGTGGGTACGTTGGTCCTAAAGCATGGGAATGAAGGTCTCTTGGTCGGTTGATCTAAGAGGCTAGGGAGATATTGTTTGCATAGAAAAATAATGGAGAGTAGTAATTATACAAAATTTCATTTGATAATACCGTTTCATCCTACGACAGGGCACAGTGAGGCCGATTCCAAATAAAGTGGCAATAATATCAAAACTTCTAAATTATTTGTCGAATCGTTTAAGAGGGTATGAGAAATGTGTAGAGGCGGAGCAAGGCTTTTAACATATTTCTTCCCGAGACATCTTATTGTTATGCAGAATTTGGTACAGAGTGTCAAAGTGTAGGACTTTGGTGCTGTTCCAAAAGTACTGTTCGAAACCGAAGTAAAACTGTAGGTTCCAATCAGTGAGTATACAACTAGAAAGCCAACAGCTTACTGGTTGTGAGGATCTCTCCCCAATTCCTTCATTTGATATAATAAGAAGCCATATTTTTTGATTTGTTTTTTTTTCCACAGTTTTGCGAAGATACTTGGTGAAATCCCCTAAGCCAGACAAACAAAAATTTGCGAATGTGTGTGATTTATCTTTTGCCTTTTAAAATATATTAACAATAAAATATAAAAAATGCTAATTTTTGCTCTGGGGTTTTAGTTCTTTGTTAATAGCTCGTCCATTTCTTTCAAACAGTAATTTTGAAAACACCACCATACTGAGAAAAAATTATTAAATTTTTTTTTTAATTATCTGAAAACGTTTGGAAGTGACCCGCTCTCAAATTTAACCATTTTGTTTAACCTCAAAAAGTTGGAAAATTTTGCCAAAAACTACCAGTAATCTTTTGCTGTAATATTTAAATTTTATTAAGAAAGAAGTATATTTTTTTAAATTTTTAAAACAATATGTTGAAAATACTGTCGAATGTCGCAATGTACACCTTAGAAAATTTACCCTACAGCTCGAAATTCCGGATTTAAAAAAACATTTTGCGAGACTGGGTAAAATTCCAATTAGTAATTTTTAATCTTTTTTGTATTGAGTTTCTAGGTCGGAATATTTCTAAGTATTTTCCCTAGAACATTAGACATCCTACGCATAAATGTGGCCACAAGAGTAAAATATGTAAAAAAATTGTTTTAAACATTTTTTTCGGGGTAAAAATCTCATTGTTCTCGCACTATTTCTGCAAAAGTATCAACTGCATTTTATTAGGCTAATATTGAGCTATAATACTTCATATACTTCAAATCGATTTCCCATTACATTTGTTGAATATATTAAATTTTACAATTTTCAGCACATTTTTTTGTAAAGTCTACAAAAACTGCTAGAAATATATAGACTTTAATACATATTTCAATAGAAGTAGAAATAGCATTTCCAAAAGTGTCTAGTAAGTATATCTTTGCAATTACGTCTACTCTGTTTAACCCACGTAAAACCAACACTCAAATATTTAAAAACATTCCAATCTATAAACTCAGTACGAAATAAAAAATTAAAAATCCTCAAACGAAATTTTTGCAAATCTCGCCACATGATCAGTCCATTTTGACACCCTGTTCTGCGTAACAACAGGGTGTTTTCAGTTGAAATATTCTGACAGTGTGTCTCCTCCTTTATACATACCATACATCATTAAACGATTGAACAAATAATTTAGAAGTTGTGATATTATTACCACTGTTTTGCAATCGGACCCACTGTGCAATGGTATTGAAATGTATTTGTACAAACACATACCAAACGACAAATTTTCAATTCTGGCTTCACATACATTGTTGAACGGGATGACACCAGCAGTTGTGAGAAACTTAAATGCACAACGCATACTGGAAGGACAAGGACATCAAATGTTGACAAGGACTCAAGAAATGTTGAGTTATATAAACAAACTTGTTCTCAGGTAACAAAACTTAAAATCTATGACTACTATGAAGTAGTAGGGAAATTTTTGTTATGAGTTACAGGCAAATAATTATTCTTTTTGGCAAAAGTTCTGCACGGAGATACGTGGAATAAATATTGTGATATAGATTGTGGCCGTCGGCGGTGCAATGGTTAGTGTGCGCGGCTCTTGTACATGAGATCCTGGGTTCGAACCGTGCTCTGACCACCTTAAAATTTCCTTCGGCGGCGGTTACCTCGCATAGTGACGGCGACACTATCGAGTATATTATAGCCATGAAAAAGCTTCTCAAAATACCGTTCGGAATCGGTGTAGGAAACGTTCGGAAACTGTTGGTCCCAATCAGTGAGTGAAAACTGGAAAGCGCACAGCTCAGTGATTGTGGGAAGTTCTCCCCTGTCCCCTCATGGATGTAATGGGAAACCATTTATTTATTTTATTATATAGATTTACATAATAGTTTAGAGTCTATATTGATTCATTCCTCGCAGAAAAGGATGACTCTAATAAATGAATGTGTGAGTTGCCAAATCGATTAACTCCATCAAAAATACCTGTAGAAACTTAAATTTTCGCTGGGTTTTCAAATTCCACGTTCATTATAAATGCAAACTGACATTATATATTACTTCACTACAGCTGTATCTATTATATAGTTAAATTCAAAATGAACTGGGTACATTAGTTTAACCCACAGACACTAACATACCAAAATTTTGGGAAAGTGGAGTTAATCGATTTGGCAACTGACACATTCAAATTACAACTCTCTTTATATTTTTGCAAAAAAACATCGTGATTGTTAAACAATATTATGATCATTTGCTTTATAAGCACTATATTTATGTAATTTATTGATAGCAAACATTTAAATTGCAGCAATGAGGATGTTTGTTTCACATTTTGCTAATTAAACCAACACCAGGCGGAAATCATTAGTTTGTGTCATCATCATCACCACCACCACCAGAAATGGAGTTACTGTACCAAAAAGGATAAAGTGTAATAAGTTACTGTCATGAACATGGTCGGCAATGGTGAAAGACCTTCATTTTATCAGCGGAAAAATAACGCCTTCCCTAACTAATTAGTGAATATTGCAGTTGAGACTCTTGTCTGACTTAAAGTAAAAGTCAAGTAAACTTGGAAGAACCGCCCACTGATAAAATTTTCCAAGCAAAAACAAACGGAACGAAAACATTTTCAGTTTAAAAATTAATTGCTTCTTTAATGAAAAATGCACAAAAAAGACGAACAAATAACTGAAGATTCCCTTGTGTCTAATGGTCGTTTTTAGCTAGCGAAGTGTTTCGAGAGCACCATCACGTATTTTGAATGGAATGTCTCTTTCGCTACCATAGGAACAGTGCTAATGGGAAGCTTACTAGAATATGTAACTTAAGTAGATGTAAAATATACCATAACAAGGAATTCCTTCACGAAATATTGTCTCACATAATACAGCTCAACTTTTCTGTTGATTTATTGTTATTTTGAAAAGAAAACAAACCGGATCAAAATGTGTAAACGATTTCATAATTGGGGTTTTTCTAACGACCTTATTTCCGGTAGTTTTGAATGTTAATATATGAGACGTTTATACTACAAGTATAATACATTTTTCTTAGTGAACAATTATTGGGTTTCGTTGCTGAATAATAATGGTAGAATTCGAAAAATATAATCCAGTTTAATACAATGTTTATCGGGTATATATTTGTAGTTTCTCTCTCAGATTAAGTTGGGACTTATTACTTGCTCAGACAATTGGAGGTGGGTTTACTCACAATCATACTAGTAGTGTTTGTATTTAATACAGTTAAATACAGTTAGTTGCTCCTAGAAACACGAGACTTTATGCTTAATAAAACCCACCATTTCATAAATATTGAGTCACTAACAAGGAAACAGAAGCATGAACTGAAAAACTGTAAACATAGTTTTAATCCTCTTGGTGCCCCGTTTCGGACGTATGTACTCCATTTGGTTCAAGTGTAATGACTTTTTTTAATTTTACCGTGCGTTGTAAGAACTAAGTAAATAATTGGCGATATCAATATTACTAAGACAAATCTAGGCACAGAAAGAGCAACAATAACAGTAGCAGCTTATTATAGTAACAGCTTAAAAATATGTCTGATTAAGTACGATTTGGTAAGATTAGTAGATTATAACACACGCTAGCGTTATAATTTCTAACTCATTATCACAGGTTTTATATACTGCACCGATGCTTGGACCATACATAAATTTAAAATATACTTACTTAATCAGGTAGCTTCAAAAAACCCAGAGGGGTCAAGGGCCTTACAAAATGAAGATAACATGTTTCTCCAACCAGCTGGATTTTCAACTTTTCTCCTCCAATTGGTAACACCAAGCTCTCGCAGGCAATATTCCACCTAGTCTTTCCAGCGAAGTCTTGGTCGGCCTATTTTTTGATATCCTTCCAATACGTCTTCGAATATCTTTCGCAGTGGTTCATGACCTAGCCGGCGTAAACGCACTTACTTTTTACGAATAACTACCTCGATTTCGAGATACAGATTCTACAGCTCGTGGTTCATCCGTCGTCGATATTGGCCATTTTACATTATATATCCATCTACTTTTCAGAGCATTTTTCTCTCTGATGTTTCATCAGCATTCAATCTGAAACAGGATTCTGCGACATAAAGCAACACAAGTTGTATGAGAGTCTGATATATTTGGATCTTTCGTTTCTCCAGAGAGGGTCTTCTACCTGAAGTGCTTGCTTACCCCGAAATAACACTTGTTTCCAAGCACAATTCTCCGTTTAATGTCCAGGCTGACGTTATTGCTTCTGTTTACGGCAGATCTGATTAAAATAAATTCGTCCGCTACCTCAATATTATAACGGTTATCAACTGTCACCCTTTCATCCATTAGCTTGTCGCAACCATTAATTTCCTATTGTCCTCCTTTACTGCCAAACCCACTTTTACTGATTCCTTCTCAATTCTCGAAAGTAATGAAGTAACTTCTCTAAAATTTCACCAAATGGTGTCTAGATCATCAGCATTCGTTTGCCGATGATCGTTTAATTCGTGTTTTCTCACGATGATCGCAATTAATATGTTGAAGAGATCGCATGATAGGGTGTCGCCCTGCCTGAAGCCTCGCCTCATTCTAAATGGTTCGAAGCGATATTTACCAATCTATACTGAAGATTTCGTGCCGGCCAGTGTAATAGTACAAACGCGTGTCACCTTAGCAGGAATACCAAGCTCCGACATGGCTTAGAACAGTTTTTCCCGCATCGGGTTCTGAGAAGCAGCCTTATAGTCTATAAACCGGTGGTAGGTTTCGACGCTGCCCTGATCACGACATCAACATTATTGTAGGGGGTTTTAATGCCAATTTACGAAAGGCGAGTGTCTTTCGACCAACCATCGGTAATCACAGTCTACATGATACCATCTCCGATAATGGAGTAAGACTGATAGACGTTGCCGATGCAAAGAACATGGTAGTTAGTAGCACACGATTTAAGCACAAGAACATGCATAAGGTGACCTGGATATCTCGTGATCAGCGGACGAAGAACCAGATTGATCACTTGGTAATAGATGGCAGGCACTCTTCTAGTGTAATGGACGTAGGTGTGATTCGAGGTGACAATATCGACTCGTATCAGTCGCACAAGACTGAGCAAGGCGAAAAACGTACGAAGCCGAATACAGGAAAATCTAGATATTGACAAGCTACAAATACCGGTGATATAAATGTCCTATCGACAGAAGCGCTCTCTCCTGCTAGGGTACTCTCTCCCCACTCTGAGCAGGGAGGAAAACCAACTATTTAGGCGGATAAAATGGAAGTGGGAACAGAGACAGTGAAAAACCGAAATGTGCAGGATTTATGGTGAATCCCGAAAATTTTTCCAGAGGGTAAGAAGATCGAATAACGGGCCTAATAATGGGCTGCCCTCCTGCAAGGATGAGAATGGGAATCTGGTGACTGATAAGCAGTCAGTGCTGAAAATGTGGAGATACCACTTTTCAGCACTACTCCACTCAAATCCTTCCACTCAGGATCAGGAGGTAATGAGCGGGATTAGAACGGCGATCTCACCGCTTAAGAATAAGAAAAAGCCGCTGGTGCGAATGGGCTACCCGCTGAACTTTTTAAGGCAGGTGGCGAAGGACTGCTAGCCCACAGGCATCGACTTATATGCGGTATATGGCTGGGGGAATCTATACCCGACGATTGGAGTCTCAGTGTATTATATCCTGTATTCAGAAAGGGTGATCCGTGTGTCTATTCCAACTATCGCGGTATCAGTCTTTTATCGTATAAGGTCTTATCGAGCGTACTATGTGAAAGACTAAAGCCAATTAATGAAAACCTGATTGGACCAAAATCAGTGTGGTTTTAGACCAGGCAAGACCTCGACAAAGCTGCTTTCGATAGCCCCATACGGGGAAAACTGTACGAAGCTATGTCTGAACTTGGGATTCCGGAAAAACTGATACGCCTCTGTAGAATGACGCTGACCAACACCAAATCAACAGTGAAAGTGTGGAAAGACCTCACTGAACCATTCTGTACCACGGGAGGACACAGACAAGGCGACACACTGACGTGCAATCTCTTCAACATCTTAATGGAGGTAATAATGAGAAAAGCTGCAGTAAATACGAAAAAGACCATTAACACGAAAAGCCATATATTGCTGCCGTATGCTGGCTACATACACATCATTGGGTGAAACGTGCGAGAGGTTACTGCAGTATTTTCAAGAATCGAAAACGAATCAGCGTAGGTGGGTCTTGCTGTTAATGAGAGAAAGATAAAATTGATGGTGTCAACGACTAGACAAACCTCTCGACTTGGTCCGCACTTGAACGTTGACAACCGATTTAATTTAGAAGTTGTAGATGAATTTGCCTACCTTGGATCCTTCGTGAAAAAGGACAACAACGTCAACCTGGAGATAAATAGAAGAATTGTGATTGCAAATAGATGTCATTTTGGGCTCAGGAAGCAGTTTAGGAACAAATCCCTCTCTCGACGGACAAAAGTTCAGCTATATCAGACTCTCAGTTTACCTGTTTTGACATATGGCTCCGAAACTTGGGTCATATCGCAAGCGGATGAAAAACAACTGGGGTATACGAGAGAAAAATTCTCCGTAAAATATATGGCCCTGCTAGGGAAAACGGCGAGTACCGGCGTCGCTGGAACTAAGAGCTATATAGTCTATATTCTGACGTGAACATAGCTAGGCGACTCAAATTAGGCAAATTGCGTTGGCTAGGCCATGTTATCAGAATGGTTGAAGATGAGCCAGCGCGAAAGGTTTTCGATAACGTACCCGATGGAAGCAGGAAAAGAGGATGACTGAGACTCCGCTGGAAAGACCAGGCAGAAGAATCCCTCCGTATCCTTGGTGTTACCAACTGGCGAGAAAAGGCGAAGGATAGAGCCAGTTGGAAGAATATGTTGAAATTTGTTTAATTTGTTTGTTTGTTAACTATGTGGAAGACGTCTGACTTCATGAGGTTGTAAAATAGTAAATAAAGGTAAAAGTAAGGTTTCAACTTGCTGTTCGTGCGCTTTATCCAGGATTTGTCATAACGTGAGTTATGGTCCATAGTTGACATTCCAGACCTAAAGCCACAGTGAGAAGGATCTATCAGGGATCCAACAAACGGCTTTAGTCTTTCGCACATTGCGCTCGAGAGGACCTAGCATGAGATGGATTATATGTCTATTCCGCGATAGTTCGTATAGATACTCGGGTCGTCTTTTTTGAAAACAGGGCACAGTATGCTAAGGCTCCAATCGTCGGGCATGCATTCGTGTAGCCAGATTCTGCACATGGGCTGATCGATTTACCTTTCCAACTCATAGCCCCAGCCTTAAAAGCTCAGCCGGTAGTCCATCACCATCAGCGGCTTTGTTGTTCGTAAGCCTGGAAATTTCAGATCTAATATCGCTTTGGCTTGATGGTGGGCAGTCGACGCCATAGCCCTGCATGTCACCCACACCCCCATCTATATTGAAATCTCCTCGGACAGGCAAAGGGGTGCGTTCTTCGCCAGTATCTGAGTGAACTACTCTGCATAGGCTGTGGCTTTCTCAGCTAATTGCAGCTTTCTACGAGTCTGGTTTCGAACCACTTCCGGCCCGCTTATCATTGTGCGGACCTTTTCTGCAACCAGGTTTAGTTCCTCGAATCAAACTACGTTCATTACACTAGTTGAGTACATTCCATCAATTGCCAGTGATCAATCTGGTTCTTTGTCTTTTGGTCAGGGGATATCCAAGTAGCATTACGTATGTCTTTATGTTGGAATCTCGTAGTTCTGACAACTATGTTTTTCACCGCTGAAAAATTCAACAATCTTATTTCTTTATCGGAAGTGATGGCGTGTAGGCTGAATTTACCGATGGTTGGTTCAAAGACATTTTCCCTGCCGACTTGAGCATTAGAATCACCTAGAACAATCGTAGTATCATGGGCAGGACAGCGGCCGTATGTTTGCTCTAGGGCGCTCATAGCACATGTCCGTGATGTCATCGTCTTTTTGAACCATCGGGGCAGGCTATACGTTCACTCACGGGGTTGAACCTTGAGACCAGCTATTGCAGCCTTTTGCCAACTACAAATCCGCAACCAAATTCATGCTTTTTCTTATGGCAGCAGTAGTATATGTCACAGTTCTTCTTCCTTGTAGAGCCATGACCTGCTCATGGCATATCCTGGATAGCATTTATGTCAGCCTTATAATTCTCGAGAATATCTGCCAGTTGTATAGTGGCACCGGATATGCAATCAAATTTCCTCCCCCCACCCCTCTAAGAACGAAATTGTACACAAGTGAAACTACAAATACACATTTTTCATTTTGTGGTCGTTTGTACTGTTTGCAATACTTTTAATATACCAAGGATATTCATTTTAAAATATGTTTCTTGACCTCTGTGATAATGCGAATATTATCAATATACAAATTGATTTAATTAGTCAATGTCAAATAATCGACTCTAAAAACTGTCATACTAACAAAATATTGGAAACTCCCAATTATAAATGTTGAATAAGAAGTATATGAAATATCTCTTATTGCTAAACCACCCAATTGGAAATGTTCTGAGGACATAATCATCAGTGATATGCCAAATTCCCTCTTGCCACCCCATGACAATTTCATGCATTTTATAAAATGTCAGCAGGAATCTTCCGTAGTTGTTGTTGTTGTAACAGATTTTCTATTTTCAATCGTTCTTCCCTGGAAGATATAAAAGTAAAATGAACCAGGGTGTTCTCTATGTGGCACTGGAAATAGAAGTGGGGTGCCGGAGAATTTGTGCCACCTCCATGAGGAGGCTAGCCAATATGACAGTTGAAAACATTAATGTCTGTAGGCAGTGTGAGCGCTGGTCCAATGAGCCGGGAATATCCTCAGTCTGTATGAATTCAATATAGAATTCCAGTCAGATCTAAGCTAGGCCAGAATAGTTTTGGTATGCCGAAGTAGAAGCCTCTCATTACACGAAATCGAGGGTGGGTATTTATTGAGGACCCTGTTGCTAGAATATCCAGTTATGGCCTCTGGCACCACCGTGTTATGTAACAATTTCTGGGCTACTGTGTTCGGCAGTCTATTGACGCCAGATGAAATGATGTCTTAGGTGTCCATGCAGTAGTGTCAGATTTTCGTCCGGAGACGTTTAGGTGGATTCTGCATCTGAATATGATGGTTAGGGTGACGGGCATGCCAAAACAAACTGTCTCGTCATCAACACATTATGTTCGTTCAGTGACAGCATCTTAGTTTGCTAATGTACGTATTCCACACTCGCCGTTTGTATGCATCCGGTTGCGATTAGAAGTGCACTATTTTGGGTCCTTTGCTGACATTTCCTTTGGGTGTCACTTGGGAATGAGGTCCGTACTAGGGCGGCATAGTTGAAGACAGAGCGACTTATAGCATTGTAAGTCACTATAATTGTCTCCTTCTCCTTGCCCCATGACGTGCCTGCAATAGCCTTTAGGAGCTTAGATCGGGTGTGGACTTTAGCCCAATGGGTTCCACGTGTTTTGAGAAAGTAAAGAGATTATCGAATATAACTCCGAGAATTTTGAGGTATGGACTGTGGGTATAAACCTCCCATTGGCAGAAATGTCAAGCTCTCTCCCTACCTGAAGAAAATATAACTGACAAGACTAAAAACACAAAGCTCACAACTGGTTATTAATGATAGCAAGCTTAAATTTTGGCACAAGATGTGACAATTCCAGCTCCTTAACATAACTTTGTTTTCGATTCAAAACTTGTAAGGATATTGAAGCATAACATTTTAGAATTACATAATTTCAAATCCTTTGTCCTTTAAAATCCACACAAAAATTGTCAAACTGGTGAAGAAAATTATTAAAATGCACACAGGGAAAAGATTAGTTGGAAATCAATTCAGCCATTGGAAATTCCATAATAAATAAATGGTTTCCCGTTACATCCCATGAAGGGATTAGGGAGAGCTTCTCACAACCAGTGAGCTGTGCGCGTTCCAGTTTTATACTCACTGATTGGGACCTACAGTTTTACACCCGTTCCGAACGGTATTTTGAGAAGCCTTTTCATGGCTAAATACTCGATAGTGTCGCCGTCACTAAGCGAGGTGACCGCCGTCGAAAGAAATTTTTAGGTGGTCAGAGTAGGGATCGAACCCACGTCCTCATGCACAAGAGCCGCGCACACTACAATTGCACCACCGACGGCCACATTGGAAATTCCATGACAGAGTCTATTTTTGATTAGAATTCATAATTGTCAAACATCAGAATTATTTGTCGATGTTATTGATAGATTGAAAATCGGTCTTACTAAATACAAGGTGCTACTACCGAACATTAGTTGTATTAACCAATTTGAGTATTTCTAAAACCTCATTCATCTGAAATGGAAGATACAACTAATAAAAAGTACACTATTAGAATTGGTGTTGAAATATTAGTTACTGTAATCATAATTTAGTTTCTGTTACAAAAACACTTGTTACAAAGTTATGTATTCGATTTTTCAAAAGAGGCTTTGTTGTTAAAGAGAAACTACGTATGAATATTGGAATTTTACACGAGGACTTTAGAGAAAAACTAATATTTTAAACAGAAAGTAATAAACAAAGTTGTGAAAAAAACAATAAAGTTTATACTTATAGATATCGGCCAGCAAAGAATACATATTATCATAAATTGAGGGGAAGTGTGACTTTTCAATATAATCGTTGAATATGACGCCAAAATTGACGCCTTCACAAACACATGCAGACAATTGTGGACACTTGGCTGGAGGAACTATTATTGTGGACGACACAAATTAACTTAAACATACATATTATACCCAGTGTACCCCATACCCATTTTTAATCGAAAATATGAAAAATTTTGTTTTTCTATTATACGCTGCGTTTTCGAGATGTAGAAATTGTTTCATAATTTCGATAAAAAAAAGGGCACGAAATACGAACCCTGATTACAAATAATAATAATTTTGTTCATATTTAGATATAAAATACACAATTTTAATAAAAAGTTATAAAATTCTATAAAATTCATAAGGGGTTAAAGCATCACCAAATGGTTGTGATAGCCATCAAATTCTAGTAATTACTTTAATTTAGCATACCAATATATTATTTGGTACAACCGAATTAGTTTTTACATTTTTTGTTCATCCAAGTAATTCAATATTTACCACTACAGGATAATTTGATTGCTAGTATTAAAACTTGATTGACAGATCACATTTATTTCTTGTTGCTGTGGCTTCAACTAAATATTTCAGTTCTTGCAACCAAAACTGAATTACAAATCAATTGATATGCACAACATATGGTGATACTGAACACAATTACTGGTAATCACAACAGAATAATGTGATAGTCCAATGAACCGCCAAATTTTAGTTGGCTGTAAATATAGTTGTGACAACGAATCTCTTCTCTGTGTGAATTTTAAAAGCTCCTTAACAAGGCCAAACGATCACTAAATAAAAAACTAGTACACAGATGTGATTCCGGTGATCCATATATTCAATTGTATATTCAATTGTACATAGTATAATTCTGTATTATAGTAGTGCCGTGGCAGTGTGCGCCGCTCTTGTACATGAGAACGTGCCTTCGATTCCTCATCTGGCCACCTTAAATTTCGTTCGACAACGGTCACTTCACTTGGAACCGATGTGAAACTATAGTTCCCTGGCACTGAACATTAATCCAGCAAGCGCATGGCTCTCTGTTTGTGCAAAGCTTTCCCCAATCCCTTCATGTGGTGTAATTTTTTTATATTAGACTTATTAGGGTGAAAATCGTATCGCACGGTTTGATAACTTTATTCGCCGATTTTTTTTAACTTACTCACTTACTTACTTAGGTGGCCTCAAACAACACAGAGGTGTCAAGGGCTTTACTAAATGAGGATAACATGTTTCTTCAACCGGCTCGATCTTCAGCTTTTGTCCTCCAGGTGGTGACACAAAACACGAGCAGGCAATATTCCACCCGGTCTTTCCAGCGATCGGTGGTGCCTCTTGTACATGAGATCCTGCATTCGAACCCTGCACTGATCACCTTAAAATTTCTTTCGGCGGCAGTCAGCTCACATAGTGAGGCCGACACTATCGAGTAATTATTCATGAAAATGCTTCTCAAAATACCGTTCGGAATCGGAGTAAAACTGTAGGTCCTAATCAGTGAGTGAAAACTGGAAAGCTCACAGCTCAGTAATTGTGAGAAGACCTCCCCTGTCCCTTCATGGGATGTAATGGGAAACTATTTATTTATTACTTTTCAGCGATGTGGTGGATGACCTATTTTTCGATGTCTTTCGAGTACGTTTTCGAATACCTTCGCACTGGTTCATTCTGATCCATTCTACTGACGTATGATAGTCAGCTTAAACGCTCTATTTTGATACGCATAACTACGTTGATGTTGGAATTCAGATTAGGCAGCTCATGGTTCATCCGTCGTCGGTACATGCCGCTTTCTGGTATAGTACATTTTTCGGAGTATTTTTCTCTCGAAGACTCCCAGTAGCATTTCATCCGCATGCCGTATAAACCAGAATTCTGCGCTATAAAGCAACACAAGGTATATGAGAGTCTGCTATAGTGGGATCTTCGTTTCTGCGGAAAGGGTCTTATCTCTGAAGAGCTTGCTTACCACCTGTTTGCAAACACTATTCTCTGTTTCGTTTCCAGGCTGACGTTATTGCTTCTGTTCATGGCAGATCCGAGATAACTAAACTCGTAAACTACCTAGAAATTCTGACGGTTATCAACGTTCACTCTTTTATTCAATCGGGTTGATGTTACGCTTGTCGAAATCATTAATTTTTTCTTATCAGCGATTAGTTCTTTTGCTTATTCCCTATCAATTCTCGAAAATATTTCAGTAACTTATCGCAGATTTAGCTCAAATATGTCTATATCATCAGCATACGCAAGCAGTATGTGATTTCTGCTGCTGATTCTCTTATTCGTGTTGACTGCAGCTCTTATTGCGATGATCTCCATTAATATGTTGAAGAGATCTGGCTACGTAGATTTCTTATATAAAGTGTTATCAGGTACTGACATTCTCCTACGAAACTCTACTGGTAATGGCTTCAAGACAAATTTTCTAACTGGGCATCTGTATGAACAGGTTGTAACTTAAACTCAAGTTTGTACATCTGTATTATTTATTTTATTGGAAACGTGTGCATTCTTATGTAAAACAAATTCCCTAAAGAAACAGGACTCTGTTTCGCCTTTATACAAATTCGTTCATTCAAAACTCTTTATGTTTCCTCTATATAAAGCAACTTTGTGTAATGAATGCCCAAAACGTATAATCTCTAAATTTATGTACAAAGTAAGGCAGAGTATTATGTTTGCAGAATGAGTGTAGGATTTTAAATGCAATTGGCTTGAAAATTTGTGGGTGTATAATTAAATTGAGGATTTAATAAGGAGCAATGATACCCAATTAGATTATATATGACGATTTAGTATAAAGGTGAAATTTTATACAATTCTAATTAATTTAAAATGTTAAATGAATATAAGTTATTACAAATTTCGAATAGAAATTCAAATACATTACAATATTTGAAGATTTTATCTAATTTAATGTAATGATGTCTATCACATTGATAAATTTCTATCAATCAATGGAATACCACATATATAAGTATATAAATATACAAAATGGTCAACAGTAGAGTCAGTGCTACATAAAAGGTTTGACCCTTCAGCTCATTTCCTTTTAAGCTTTCTTACAAAAATGGCTTAAGAGTTTTCCATCCCACAAACTAGTACTAGCCGGATATTTCAACTGCGCCACATATACATAAAATAAAATGTGATGTTTGTAAAGGCTTAGTTTAACAGTTAACCAACCAGTTTCGTTATATTACGACATGTTTAATATATGGGTCGTTTTAACATTCATGTATACATCCTTCACTAAGTTTTTCCTCTTTTGTCTTCGTTAAGACTCCTTTTTGTCACATAGTATATAGATGGAACTTTTTCAATGAAATTATTTAAAAATCAGCTAAAGGATACACACAAATACACAGCTGATGTTTGCTTAGCAGACACACACATATACAACTTAATTGTATTCCAAAGAATTTGAATTGGCCATCCGTTTAATCCACTCCCGCTCTAAATTTTTCCTATAATTTGATGACTAATGGAAAAAAAAGTTAATAGACAATAAAAACAACTTCAACCAATTCATCATATATGTCCGTAAGTCTTCAACTTCTGAAACGATGTCCGTTCAAAGTCAGGAAACTTAAAAATATAGTTTGAAACTTAGAATAAATTTTTAATTTTTGCGGTAATTTTCGGCCATGAATTCCCAATTTATCGTTACGGTAAAACGGAAAAACACAAAACTCTTAGGAAATAAATTCGGTGTATAAATAACTTTCAGGCCGGTAGGCCTGAATAGGTGTTTCGGAAATGACCTATATTTTTAGTCATTTTATAATTTTTGCGGATTCTAAGCAACAAAATTTTCCATTTTACTAAAAGGACTTGCAGTTAGCTAATCCTTGAATGATTGAACCAAATGTGGTACAAGAACTTCAAACGTTAACAGAATTAGCATGAATATTTTCAAAGAGGCAGTTTGTCGCTAATGCCATTCGTAATCCTATTCTAGATGAGCAAGAGTGTTGCGTGTGCTGAATGCCTATTTATTAAGCAACATAGCGTCAAATGGACGTCTGTAAATTTAAAATTTTGAAAGATTTATCAAAATTTGTAAAATGTTGAATAAAGGAATAGGGGAGAGTTTTACACTCATTGATGGGACCTACAGTTATACACTGGATACGAAAGGTGTTTTAAGAAGCTTTTTCATGGCTATGTACTCGATAGTTTCGCCGTCACCAAGCGAGGTGAACCTCGTCGCAATAAATGTAAGCTGACCAGAGCAGGGACCGAACTCACTTTCTCCAGTACAAGCGTCGTGCACACTAACCACTGCACCACCGACTGCTTTTTATTATAGGACCATATATTTTTTGGAGCATTTATCTCTCCAATACCAAGGATTCTGCACCAAAGAGGTTGTATGAGAATCTGATATAGTTGGATCTTTGCTTCTTGACAGAAGTGCTGGCTTAACCCGAAATAACACCTGTTGGCAAGCACAGTCCTTCGCTTGATTTGTCGGCTGACCTTTCATCCAATCATTAGGATATTCTACTTGCCGAACTCATTAATTTTGTCTTGTCCTCGTGTACTATCAAACCACACTTTTGCTGATACCTTCTCAATTCTCGAAAATGCTGCAAAAACTTCTCGCAGACTTCGCCCAGTGATGACTAAATCGTCAGTATTCGCCACCAACATGTGACGTTTGCTGCTGATCGTTTTATTCGTATTGACGGCTGCTTTTCTCACGATGAACTCAATTATAAGTAGTATGATGAAGCGATCGAATGATATGATGTCGCACTACCTAGGGCCTCGCCTCGTATTAATTGGTTTGGTGAGATCTTTCCAAATCTTTACTGAAGATTTCGTGTCGTTCTGTGTCATTCTACAAAGGCGTGTCAGCTTGGCTGAAATACCTTGCTCCGTCATATCTTAGTACAGGGCTATCGAAAATAGGCTTATCGGGCTATTGAAGTCAGCCTTATAATCTACAAAGAGGTGGTAGGTTTCGATTTGCTTTTCGTGGGTTTGATCCAAGATTTGTTGGTAGGTAAATATCTGGTCGAAAGTTGACTTTCCAGGCCTAAAGCCACACACATTTGGTAGGACAAAAGCAGTCCACGCCATCGCCCTGTATGTGCTCAACACCCACATCGATATTGAAGTCTCCTGGGACAAGTAACGCAGAGAAACGATCTCTCTATTTTCTCAACATAATCTTCATATCTGTTATAAGATTACCATCCATATATCTACAAAAGGGGGACCTTAATCCATTTCCATTGTGTTGGCTTTGTACTTTTGGTAGAATTTCCGAGCCTCATTCTTCCTTCTGTAAGATTCAAAGAAAAATGGTTAGAGCTCGTCTGGTGCAAAATAAATAGTGTTGACCTAAATATATTTCGGTTGCTATTTAATCTCAAAAGTTGATACTTTCACGCAAATTAAAAATTTTTGGGCGCAAAGCTATCGTAATAAATATTTGATGTATATAAATAAATTCGTTTATTATAACTGGAAAATATTTACATGCACGTATGTACAGAAAAGTTATACTATATCTCATGAAAAATATGATTTTTTCATTGAGAGAAAATAAATACGCGTATACACAATGTTGTGTCATTTCAAGAAAAAAGGAAAAGTGTATGTGCTAAAACAAAATTGTGTTTGACATTCAATAAAGTAAAGTTTGACATTCAATAAAATTTGTGTCTGGCATTCAATAAAGACTTCTAAGCTTGTAGTATGAATTTCTACATTAACCAAAAACTAACAAAATCGGTCATGAAAATTCAAATTCAAATAAACGTAACTGTCATCAAAAAAAGCTATACCACGGGAAAATACAACTCTGTCAAATAGATTAAAACTCACCTCTAAGCACTGCAACAATTCGAGAACGAATGAGGAAAAGAACAACATGGTGGAACAAATCTGTTATTGTTGTTGGAATTATATTCATTTCAGTGTATACTGATACTTAGGGATCTTCGATCGATACCAATTCGCACATGTAAATTGCAGAATTAAGTTTGTATATATAACGGGTTTTCAACAAGAGCGCTACAAAAGTTTTTTTAAATAAAACAAAACCGGTTTTAGATACCAATGAAATTCTTTATTCCTGTGAAAGTACGTTCGATGCCATTATGTATGGAACTCGATTTCTTTTGCATGGCCACTACGGGCACGCTTGTAGAAGTCCAGACGCTGAACCCAATTTTCGACGGTTTTCAAGCATAAATCTGCTGATACTGCTGCAATTTCACGTTTGATATTCGTACGAAGTTCATCAATCGTCGCTGGCTTATTGGCATAGACCATAGACTTGACGTAGCCCCACAGGAAATAATCTAACGGCGTTAAATCGCACGACCGAGGCGGCCAATCGACTGGGCCATTTCGTGAGATAACACGTTTACCAAACTTGGTTTCGAATAAATTGATTGTGGCATTCGCTGTGTGGCTTGTGGCGACGTCCTGTTGGAACCACATGTCCTCCAATTGGGGCCAAAAATATTCGGTTAGCAATGAACGGTAGCGATTCGCATTCACAGTAATGTGCCGGTCTTGATCATCACGGAAAAAGTACGGCCCAATGACGCCGCCGGCCCATAAACCGCACCAATCCGTAATTTTTTCGGGATGCAATGATGACTCGTGGATTACGTGTGGATTGCTGTCTGACCTATAACGGATATTTTGCCAGCCAGAAATGAGCCTCATCGCTGATGATGATTTTCCGATGAAAATCCGAATCATTTTCAAGTTGTTGCTCAGCCCAATTCACGAACATACGACGCTTATGGTGGTCCAGCGGCTTCAGTTCTTGCGTCAATTTGATCTTGTAAGGTTGGAGGCCAAGATCTTATCGCAAAATTCGCGACAACGACGTCACAGGGATGCCCAACGCTTGAGAACGACGTGTGAGACACATTTGGTCTTTCTCGACATTATTCAATATTCTCGACACTACGGGCACTTCTTTGTCTCACTGACACGGGAACATTTCGTACTGTGCCTGTGGATTCAAATTTTTCCACTAGACGCTCAATTGTTAATCTGGTAGGATGATTATGACGACCATAAATTGGACGTAGCGCTCTTAAAATTGAGGCTACTGACTCCAAATTTCGGTAGTAAATTTTAATAACTTCGACTCGTTGTTGGCTCGTATATCTTTCCATGATGAAATGGCAAACCTTACTGAAGAGAAATGTCAATAAAGCGGGGAAAAATATGGCGTCGTTTGCTGTCCCTATCGACTTATTTTCGTAGCGTCTCTGTTGAAAACCTCGTTACGATTGATGATGAACCGATGGTATCAATTCAGGGACAGTAGTTAGGCATCTGATGATGAACTTGTCACGGAGTTCGAAACTAGTCATGCCAGTGAATGTGTGTTGAACTGAATTGTCTATTATTTCCAACAAAAACCAAACATTTTTCAATCAGAAAAATGTTCCTGACTTGTAACCTTGTAGTATAAATTTCGCCATTAACCAAAAACTAACAAAATCGGTCACAAAATTTCAAATTCAAATAAATGTAGATGATTTTATTTATTTGTCACACTGGAGATGACAAGCTTTGTTCAGAAAATATTCGTTAGTCACACTTCCATTCACCAAGCGAATTTCATTTAACTGAAATTCTGTTTGTCATAATTTTGTTTAAAAAAACCCTAATAGACATTTTATCAAAATGATGATTTAGTTGGTAAAGTTCCTCATTATCATCTATGAATGAAACACAACGTCGGGTAAATACTTTGCAGTACCTCTTCCGATCTACCCTATTCTTCAGTACATTTTGGATTGTTTGGACGTCTATCTCGTGACTGATAGCGCCGATTTTATGATTTAGGGTCGCAACGGTCGCCGTGTGGATTTTCCGAGCCACAAATGCGTTTTTGTTTGTTTCCAGTCAAATTTCATCAGCCGCAAAGTATCCCATTTCGTAAACTTCTGACCTGTAGCTTATAATCTGTCACTTCGTACATCTAAAATTGGTCATGTGCTGTGAAATATCGGAGGTTAAAAATCCAAATATGACACTGGCCCGCATTAAACAAATACTGCATTCACATTGCAGCAGGATTGTATCATTTTGAGATATCGAGTAAACTATCAGCTAAATATTTTACTGAAAACGAAACCTACGAACACGATATCTGGATTGCAGAACGTGAGATTCAAATCATAATACTCATATCGTTTTGCAACTTTAATAAAACTATACATGGACAAATTACTTATATGACAGTCGATATTCTTTTGGCGTCAGAAACCCATTTTACTAGCAGATCTTATATTTTATCTTATATTTTATCATAAAAGGTTACAACGATATTTCTGTCATTCATCCAGATAATAAAACCCCTGCTGAGTGTTGTATTGCGATAAAAAAAAAAAACAACATTAAGTATGAAGTACTACTCGAAGTCCAGAAACCCTAGTTACAAGCTACAAATGCATGTATAATAGTCAAAGGCAGTAATGGTAACTTGTCTCGTCCATACACTTTGCTCCTCGACATGCGGTAAAGTTTCAGGACAACCAACTATTTGCTGATTGTCTGGGGCACAAATTCTTTATTGGCGGAGATTATAACGCGAAACATGCTTCGAGTTCCAGGTTAATCAATCCCAAAATAAGAGAGTTATATAAAGTAAATGTTTATCAGCTGGCACACCAACTTATAGGCCAACTGACTGGCGCAAGATTCCAGGTGTGTTGGATTTAGTTGTGTACGCTGGTATTTCACATCAGTTGTTAGAAATGGAGACCTGCAACAATGTAAGTTCCGATCACACACCAGTGCAAGTGAACTATAATATTTCTGTTACAATGCTTGTCATCAGAATTATTTTTGTCGATGTTATTGATAGATTGAAAATCGGTCTTACTAAATACAAGGTGCTACTACCGAACTTTAGTTGTATTAACTAATTTGAGTATTTCTAAAACCTCATTCATCTAAAATGGAAGATACAACTAATAAAAAGTACACAATTAGAATTGGTGTTGAAATATTAGTTACTGTAATCATAATTTAGTTTCTGTTACAAAAGCACTTGTTGCAAAGTTATGTATTCGATTTTTCACAAGAGGCTTTGTTGTTAAAGAGAAACTACGTATATTGGAATGTTACACGAGGACTTTACAGAAAAACTAATATTTTAAACAGAAAGTGATAAACAAAGTTGTGAAAAAACAATAAAGTGTATAGATATAATATACGAGTATTATCATAAATTGAGGTGAAGTGGGACTTTTAAACATAATCGTTGAATATTATGACTATTGACGCCTTTACAAACACATGCAGACAATCGTGGACACTTGGCTGGAGGAAATATTATTGTGGATGACACAAATTAACTTAAACATATGTACATATGATACCCAGACTAACCCATCGCCATTTTTGATCGAAAATATAAAAAATTTAGAAAGATTGTCTGTATTTGTTTTTCGATTGGACGGTCCGTTTTCGAGATATAACTGGTCCGCCAAATAACTTTTATTTTTTATTAAAAATACCGAATATTTTCTCAAATTTCTTTTTTTATTTGAAAGTACAATCCTTCCGGTTAATAATGGAAAATAATTTCATTCAAATGGCTGCCTCGGCTGGCCTACACGATCGGTCCAATTTTTAAGCACATTATCGATTGTGTGCAGCTGTATTTCACCAATGGCTTCACGAATATTGTCCTTTGAAGCGTCAATTGTCTCTGGCTTGTCGGCGTAACACTTATCTTTGAGGGCACCCCACAAATAATAGTCCAACCCCACAAACAATAGTCCAAATCGCAGCTCCGAGGTGGCCAAACGGCATCAGCTCTGCGGCTGATAATGCGATCTTCAAAAACAGGGCGGAAAACATCGAGTGTAGCTTCGGCTGTGTGGCACGTAGCGCCGTCCTGTTGAAATCAAATGTTGCCAATATCCTCCTCTTCAATTTTTGTGAACAAAAATTCGTTCAACATGGCCCGATAACGATCGCCATTGACTGTAACGGCCCCTCCATGCTCATTTTCGAAGAAAAATGGCCCAATTATGCCTCTGGACCAAAATCCGCACCAAACAGTGAATCGTTTTAGGTGCATCGGCTTTTCAATGTATGCGTGCGGGTTTTCTGTGCCCCAAATGCGACAATTTTGCTTGTTTACCTACCCGCCAAGATCAAAATGAGCTTCATCTGAAAAGATAATTTTTATTTGGCAAAATCGGCATCTTCTGTAAGTCGACATTCTGCAACATTACCATGATTTTCAAATTTTTCCCAGCGTTGTTCAAGCGTATACACAACCATATTCGTTCAGCGGAAGGATACAACTAATTATCTGTCAAATCAGAAATGAGATAAGTGTTACCATTCACGAAATAAGCACTAGTTGAAAAAAAACGTTAGATGGCGAACCCTTTAGAAATTGTTTCATATTTTCGATAAAAAAAATGGGCACGAAATACGAACCCTGATTACAAATAATTATAATTTTGTTTATATTTAGATATAAAATACAAAATTTTAATAAAAACTTATTTTTTTCACATTTTTTCTATAAAATTCATAAGGGGTTAAAGCATCACCAAATAGTTGTGACAGCCATAAAATTCAAGTAGTTACTTCAGTTTAGCATACCAATATATTATCTGGTATAACCGAAATAGTTTTTTCATTTTTTGTTCATCCAACTAATGGAACATTCACCACTACAGGATAATTTGATTGCTAGAACTAAAACTCGATTGACAGATCACATTTATTTCTTGTTGCTGTGGCTTGAACTAAATATTTCAGTTCTTGCAACCAAAACTGAATTACAAATCATTTGATATGCACAACATTTGGTGATACTGAACACAATTACTGGTAATCACAACAGAATAATGTGATAGTCCAATGAACCGCCAAATTTTAGTTGGCTGTAAATATAGTTGTGACAACGGATCTCCTCTCTGTGTGTATATGCAATACATGAAGCTGAGGCCTTTGCCACACCAGGTATGTCGAATGAGGTAAGGAGTATGATCAAAGATAAAAGAAGAATATGAAGAGTATAGCAACGGTATAGACATCCAGCTGACAAGACGATACTAAACAAAGCCTGCAAAGATCTGAAGAATATGTTAAGTGATTATGCTAATCAATGTACGGGAGGAAATATTGATCAAATCGATAGCTGCAAATATGAAGACCGTCTCCTATAGAAAGCAACAACATTTTTAAAAAGTCTGACAAGGCGAAGTGTCGTCACTAAAAATTCGGAAGGTATTTGGTGTCGGTCTGATAACAAACGACAGAAACTTACGCAAATCACCCCGCAGAGACAGATTCAGATTTAATTCGTAGGCATAACAAGAAGAAGTTATGAGACTTTTTGATGCTTCATGGCAAATGGACTTTCCAATCAGATGCTTCTTACCCACTTAAGTGCAGCACGAAATAAAAAAACTAAGTAAGAAAAAATCATCTTGGTTCGATATGATAAATTAATGTAAAATTATATTTTGTTGTGTATTCCTTTGGCAATATGAAGCTTCTGTCAATTTCAATGTAATCACATTTGCTTATTGTTGAATGAGAGATCGAAATAAATAGATGACAAAAAATCATCCAGAAATAGCTTAACCTTTGTCCGGCGGAACAGGTACAATTGTACGTTTTTCGATTTTAAAATGCATTACTTTTTTTTTTTGTCAATACTAGAAATCTGAAATTTTCTGACATCTCCAAACTTTTATTGCGGATTACATATTTGAAATTTAAAAAAAAAGATTTTGATTATATCATACTGAAGTAAGTCTTTTTTCACTTGATATCCCTAAAAGACTGAAGGGGTACAATTGTACCTTCATATAATTCGTTAGAAAAAAAAACAAGAAAATAAAGTAGAGCTATTTTGATTAGTTTTATTTGAAAAGAACAAACGAGTACGAACTCTATGACCAAATGTTCAGGAAATAACAGTACTTTTTTATAGTGTTTCCGTGCATGAAAAACATGTGGTACTTTGAATAGAGTGTTCATCGTATACATGTTTCAAGCAGATTGCACACGCCTTTCTAGTCTTACGTTGTTTGCGTGTCTCTCATTGACAAACATAACATCTTCCAACCGCTGGGGATGCTCCCCGTCTACCAAAGCGTACTTTGGAACCACTTTCTGGACTTATATATATGTATATTAATATTATTATTAATATTAATAGGAAAAGCCATACACATCGTGTTAAGTATATAAGGGTTCAATTGTACCCATACCGCCTTTTATCGTTGTAAAATTCTTCCGCTGGACAAAGGTTAATGTTCACATTACCTAAACGATGCGTCTAATCGCAAAGAGGATGAATTTTTGTGACCACTGATACAGAGCTATGAATATGACCGACCAAGAGTGTAAATAATCGCAAAACCGTAAACATTTTGTGATCGTCATCAAAATTGAATAGTGATAAACTTTACAAAAATATATAAATTGTCGTAACTCCTAAACGAATCCTGTGACCGTAAAAAGAATCAAACGTCATTGTCAATATTACGGAGATATAAAAAATTAAATTTTTCCGACACGGGTGCGTCTAATCGATAAATGAACGAATTTCGTGCAATGTCTATTCGCAAAAAGAATGTAGTTTTGTGATCATCGTTACAAAAATATACGCATGGCCGATCATATCTGCATTATAAATTATTGAAATTGTCATATCTCAAAAATGATGTTTGTAATATCTATTTTGTATAATTAAATATTGGGTTGGCAAGAAAGATATTTGGTCAGTAATTTGCTCAAAATCATTTTCTATTATTTTATTCAAATAATTAATTTTAATCTATACTTATAATGTAGGTGTAATTTTTTTTAATAACCATCTTCCATCGTTCTGGCATCTTTTTGATCCCCGATTCATAGAATACCTGGTCCTTCCCACAAATATATTCGAAAAACTCGTTTTGCGGGTCCTCTTCTGTATTGAAGGATTTCCCACTCAAAAAGGTTTTCAGACTAAATGAGAACCCGAAGTTGCCAGATCAGGACAACACAGTGGATATGGCATCACTTTCCATCCAAGCTTCAATATTTTCTACCGAATCCGCAAAGATGTGTGAGGCCTAGCGTTGTCGTGACCAATTCAGGCCGTGTTTCTTTTAGTGCCCTACCAAGGCTCGTCAAGCACAGCTGCGAATAGCGTTGTAAGCGACAATTTTTGT
Organism: Phaonia tiefii; assembly: GCA_963931995.1. Lineage (NCBI taxonomy): Eukaryota > Metazoa > Arthropoda > Insecta > Diptera > Muscidae > Phaonia > Phaonia tiefii. Next base: position 140,889,178 of record OZ008370.1, read on the forward strand.
TGAAGTGATTTTTTCGTGAATTCCAGTTCGAGTTGCTCTGCCATATTATTTGAATACAAAACGAAGTACAAAATATCAGTTTCTGTCATTTTGCAAAAGTGAAAACACGATGTGTATTAACACGTGTTATCATCCAATTTGTTTTGGATATAAATTTTTAATTCATTGAGAAACGCATTCAAAGTAATTTTGTAAATAACTTAATGTTAATGTTAACATAATTTTGTGGGTAATGTTAATCAAAGTGGAAATTGTCTAACGAACTTATCAGGCACACCTCGATAAATGTAAAATATAACAAAATAGAAATATAGTAATTTCATTAAAATCATCCCATCGTAAGCTATCAAAAACGAACATTATAATAACATAATATCCCATCCTTCGTAATTATTGTTCTTCCTCCTGTCAAGTATCAACGTCAGTGGCGTTCGTACTATACGTATCATATTGTGTGTTAAGCCCAGGATTGTGTGTTCAAAAGTCATAAGCTCACGACAAATTTGTTGCCAGGATGCACAAGCAGCTGCACCGGCATGGCTGTGTATCACACGACGAAACTGAAATAAAGATACAACGGGCAACATTGTGGTAGCTCTATCCCATCTTTTCGATTTACGGAACTTGTATTTTATGATATAAAAGCAAATGTTGCAAAAACAGGGGAAGCTCCTTTGTAGTCATCGCATCTTTTCATACTCCGTTCAGTTGCTCTTGGCTTTTGTAAGGTAGTGATATGTGGAATATTTTATATTTTACTGGACTATTCAGAATGAATATCACATGTACAGTTGGGTGTACGGAATAGATTTATTGTAGGGAGTCCTCAACGGATGCGAATTGAAGATCCGAAATTTTGTATTCTTTTTTTTATAATGGAAATACTTTTCTTCATCTAAACGTATACAAATTACAACGAATTTAGTCTTTAAATTTTCTCTTTAAATTTGGTATTAAATGTCACGAATCAGTAATTTACTCTTGCATTTATTCTTCCACATATATGTTTTTTGATTGATTTATATTTTTATAATAGATGTTGTGAGATTATATGTTGAAGTAAGAGATGTGAACACTACAACCTATCGAAGTTCAGAAACATTTTCTCAGTGGAAAATGGTTGCTTTTTTTTTTAGAATAATTGAATGTTTTTAACAATTTGCATTGAAAGTAGATATACATAAATATCAACAGAAACTATGCCTGATTAACATTTGTGAAAAATAATCCCAAACTTAAAGGGACGTCAGGAAGACAAGACTCATAAAGTGTGGCACATCCATTATCGGATTTTCAATACGATTATTATTTGAAATTTGAATTTAAGTTTTCACTATACAATACTGTATAGGTAACTCAATTTAATGTGAACTGAAAACCAATGAGAACCAAACGAAAAAAAGTAATATCTTACGATATCCCTTGTACACTTTGTACGCATACAACTTCCATTAGCAAATAATATCTATCCTCAAAATGGCATTTCAGTTGAGTAATGTTAGTCTAAAATTTATTTAAACTAATAAATAATCAATATTCTTCGAGCTTGAGGTCAGATTTGCCGATCTTGTTTTGGCGTAGAATACGTCTTACCTTACGGTATAGGGGGTCATGTCAGATTGTTATTGTTGTAATCTTTATTTCATTGATTATGAGGAAACGGCGAGATAACTTTTTTTAAAAATTTTTTGTAGGTAAATGAAGTTGTTATCTTTCGTTTGATATACATTTCATATTGGTTGATATCTTCCTAGTATTTAAATTTCTCAATTAAAATTGTTTAAACACATACACTCAAACATATGTGTGGTGTTTGGTTGAGTGTTTGAGTTTGTAGCGTGAACACAAACTATGCTGCTGTTTCAGTGTGGACACAAACCTTCGGCTGTTGTTTTGATTGATGAAATATTGAAATTTCGTATATTTACTTATGTATTTAAGTGAAACAAAATGTTAAATGTGAATTTGAGTTTAACATGGATATATAATTATAAAAAATATAAATCAAATTGATTTGCGTCTGTTATTTATCATTTATCCCTACTCTTTTAATTTAAAAACATATTTATCCTATTTTTCCTACCATAAGCTTATGTATATTATCAAAAGTAACTATCAAATAAATAAATTCATTTGCTTATATTATTTATCATTTATTGTTGTATATGTTTTCTCTCTTATCGGATGGCGTATTCTACGTTAAACTTAATGGCCGTGTCTCTGACACAGCCTGCAGGGACAGTCCGTGGCCGAAGGCCTCGGACAACTGTCTGCTGTATTTTCATTTTCCTCGATATTTCGCTACTTCATTGTGTAGCATCATCAGGAGATATAAACAATATTTAACAATTAAAACCAAATAACAATTGTGAAAAAATTATGTCAATATAAATATGTTTGAAAAATTTTTCCCGCCTTTTTCAAACTTTTCTGAAGTTACACAAACAAAAATAATGTAGGTAAAAAGTTCATATAAATTAACCCAAAGAAAGATATTAAATCGATAAACAATTTGTGTCTAAAAAGTTCTACTTCTTACTAATCAAATGTCTGTACATTTGGGCTACATTATCTGGATCTGTTTTATAGTTCATTCTTTTCAATGTTGGTGTATTAATTATCTGTAGCATTTCTAACATATAACGACGTTTATAATTGTTTTCTTTATTTAAAACCGCAGTATCCTGAAAGTTTTGGGTAATGATTTAAACTAGCACAATGGGATGTTAATGCTGTTTTCTGTGTAGAAATGAGCCTGTATTTCCGATCTGATTTGTGTCCTGCAATTCATGTCGTTAGTTTATTTTGGTAATCCCTACATAGACTTTGTTACAAACCCCGTTATCATTTCCTTTACAAGGTATTCTATATACAATATTACACATATCAAATTTGTCCAAACTAGCCTTTGATTTACTAAATATTCAACCTATTGTGTTGTATGTTTTGTGGGCTATCCTATAATTCTTGTCGTCAAATATTTTTGACTTCGCGAACCTATCAGTTATTCCAGGTATGTAGGTTATTGATTTGAAAATTTTTGGCTGATCCGTAGTAACCTTGTTGGGTTGTCCTTTACCCTCAAATGCCTTATCAGTATGTTGGTAAGATGGTTCGGGATGCTGTTGTCCTTGAGAATACTTCTTATTCTTTCCTTATTGACCTTGTGGAATTCTACATCACTTATAGTCAAAACGCGTTCTATTACATTTTTCGCCGTATTTATAATCACACGTTTTTTATGTTTCGAGTGGAAGTTGATTATTCTTCCTGAAGACGTTGGTTTCTGATACCAATTAATTGAGAAAATTTCCCCTCTCCTGACCACCAATGTGTCCAAATAGGAAAGTTTTGAATTTGACTCTTTCTCCATTGTAAATTTAATACTGGAGTGGAAATGGTTAAAAACATCCAAAATTGTATTTATTTCGTCCTCTGAAACGGCACAAAATAAATCGTCTGCATATTTTGTTAAAATTTTCGGTTTTATATCCAATTTTTCGATACAGGAGTCCGGTAAATTTTCCATAACGATGTCAGCAACTATTGGAGAAGCTGGCGAGCCCATTGGGAGTCCCTTTTGTTGCAAATATATCCTCCCATCATGTTGGAAATATCGGTTATCCACTATACAAAATCTTAATATATCTAAAAATAAAGATTTATTAATGTCTGTATGTTGCTTTAATGTGTTCCATTTTTCCTCTATGATACTGATAGCTAAGTCTACGGGAACACTCGGGAAAAGAGATACTACATCAAACGAAACTAGAATTTCATTACTATTAATCTTTTGGTTCTTTATTCTGTCCTTAAATTGTATTGAATCTTTTACATTATATTTCGAATTTCGCGTTATCTTTTTAAGGATGTTTGTAATGTATTTACACAGTTTATATGATGAAGAGTTAACAACGGAGCAAATTGGTCTTAATGAAAAGTCTTCTTTGTGTATTTTTGGAACTCCATATAATCTCGGTGCTGTGGATACTGTTGTCTTAAGTTTATTCTTCTGTGTTTGATTAATAATTCTTACTTTTTGAAGTTCCTCAACGAATTTATTACTCTTCCTTTCTAGTGTACTCGTAGGATCTTTGCTCACTTTGCTATTCTGCTGTATTTCCAATGATGTTGCCTATTCTCTAGACATAGTCACATATCTTTATAGCTACTGTTGCATTTCCCTTATCAGCATTAACAATTAAAATATCCTTATTACTTTTTAGGAATTTATCTGCCTTATCCACCTTATCTAAAATGAATTTATCTGTACTCAATAGTTTAATTTTATTCATTTGACTATCTAACATTGTCGTTTATTTAGTCCGTGTTATTTCATGTTCTTTCTTTTCCCCTAAGGTTTGTACCAGATCCTCCCCCTCCGCGATCATTTCTAAAATTGGGAAATCTTTCCTCTGTACTGGTAGTGCATGATTCTGACCAAGTAAAAGAATCCACTGCACCTCTTTAGGAATGTCTACGTCAGTTTTGTGAACAAACCACTTTTCATTCAATTTAAATCCTAAATTCTTTTCTTGTAAATTTACAAGTGAAGTAGATTTGACACATTTCATTTTTCAATTTCATAATATTTCACATACGTGGTTGTTGTACAAAAATAGTTTCTACCTGAAAATAAGTATGATGGTATTGATGTAGCAGCAGCGGAAAAACAAGCAGGTCGTCGTCGCCAAAGAGTTTTGAATAGTATGGAGAACCCATGGAACGAATTGTATAACACAAATGCACTGGCGACATTTGGCGAATAATTCAAAACGTATTACTCTCTCTTTGTCATAATTTTGGTCCATTCATAATTTTGATGTGAAACACTGATGCCTTTTGAAACAATATGCTATTAATCCGCAAGTCTACCTTCCTTACCAGGAAACGAAGAATCATATTAATCACTTGGTAATAGATGGAAGGCACTCTGAGATTCCATGTTATATTATCAATTCATACACAGAATAAGTTGGACACCGGATACAGAATAAGTTGGACACCGGAAACCTGCAGTTATTAAATTTCCCCAGCGAAACTCAATCCCGACCGATTATTGTGAAGCGCAGTGGTAACATATGTATTTCCGAGGCTATAAAAACGTCTAGAAAAATAATGCATTGTAATGTAAAACCATCTCAAGATTAACCATGGTACGATTAAGTTTATTTGATGTTAAGCATTATAAGGATAAATAGGTAAACTGCATATTCAACAGGAAAAAAACAGTAGTGGAGAATGCGTGAGAATCGTTAACGTGCATGAACTATAATGCAAAACGTAAAAAGCAGAACATGTTGGTGATATAGTGGTACCAGTATACTGGCATCAGCTTAACAAAACCGGAGATACTGATGAACTACCGGCTGAGCCGTCCCAGGTTTGCGAACTTAAGCCGATAAAGTTTATGCACCAGCTAATGAGAAACGTATGGTTTAACGAAAGAACGCCCAAGGATTGCCCAATATTTCAACCAATACATAAGTCTCAGTCACCCATTGCGTGGGAGTTCTGTTCAAAAAAACGCCAATACTCAAAAGTGACCATTTTCGATAGCAGATTGACGCCATTGCGCTAAATATTATTGAATACCCAAATTAGATAGTTTCCCTCCAAATATGTATATGCGAGGTACAAAAATAGGCATGGCAAGTTGTTGCCAAAATTTTGATCAGTACCAAATTTTCTTAAGATCGGTTATGACTTATGGGAGGTATCGAGTTGGCAAACCCCAAATACGCCCAACTTTTGTACGGCAAGTACGAAACTGGGCATGGCACAATAGTTAGTTATTAATTAAACAGTAGCTTTTAGCAAAATATTGCCTGGTAACGAATTTTATTAAGATCGGTTGTAGTTTACGAGAGTTATCGTGTCGATCAACCGGTCATCCGCCCAACTTTTATATGGGAAGTAGCAGAATGGGCGTGATAAAACATCTCATTTTCTATAAGAGAGTTTTATTTGACTAAATATTGACTAGTACAAACTTTCATAAAGATTGGTTCGGTTTTGCGGGACTTCTCGTGCCGAACAAAGAGACGGCCAAACAACTTTTGTATGGGAGGTTCCACAATGCGCGTGGCAAAATCAACATTATTTTAATCGGTGATTGGCATTTGATAACGTGAAGCCTTAGATCTAATTTCATAAAGGTCGCAAGTGTTTCACACGAATTATCGGATTGACAACCCATACAACTCTTTTGTATGGGAGGTACCAGAATGGGCGTGACAATCTCGGCCATTTCCTCCAGTTAAGTAGACATTTACAGATTATTAACCGGTGTGAGTTGAAGCTAATCACATCTTCCAGAAGAAAGGTTTGAAACAAATATGATTTTGTGCTAAATGCGTCGATTTTTATGGGAGCTTGTGGTACCTCCCATAAAGATCGACGCATTTAGCACAAAATCATATTTGTTTCAAACCTTTCTTCTGGCAGATGTTATTAGCTTAGTGGTCAAAACGCCCATTTTCAATCCCAAATTCAGTATTGAAAAATAATAGTCCCTGACAAAATTTTCTCGGTGATCGAGGAAGATTTACGGCAGACCAGCCAGCCAGCCAGACAGACGGACATGGCTCAAAAGTGTTAAAACGAATTTCGTTCAAAGATACTAAGGGTCTGATATGGCTCCTTCTATGTGTTACATTTTTTTACGTATTAAATGACATATACCCCCATCCCTATGGGTGAGAGTATAAAAAGGTGTCTCGATATGTGATGAATATAGTGGAAACCTTTTATCCAGTGCATACAAGTCGTAATGTCAGGAATACTAAATCAATTTTTGTAAAACCTGATCGGGAACCTTATCAATGTGGCTATAGACTTGAAAAATTTAACCACATTTTTACGAGCTCTAAGAAAAGCAAAACGAAACATTCCTTACCTTTGTTCGTTATAAAGATGACTTCGCCCGATGCGGAGAAGACTTTACGGGTTTATGTGTGAGGTTGAACCACACTGACAGACTCTAAATCTAAAGTATAGATTTATTTCATCGAACAGTTTGATAGCACTCGAGGCCTTAGACAGGGTGTCAAGCTATTTTAGGATCTATTCAAGGTCTTACTGGCGATTACAATGAGAAAAAAAGCAGCTAACACGAATACAACCCTCAGCAGATATGCTGCACGCGTCTGCAGATGATATTGGAAGCATTGGGCGGATTGTGCAAAAAGCTACTGCGGTCTTTACGAAAATAGAGAAAGAATCAGCAAAAGTATGTTTGGACGTTAAGACAGACAAAACAATTTAATGACCAGAGCCTCCACTCATTTGGAAGAGACCGAATTTAGAAGAGTTAAGGATTTACTTCGATCTAAAGAAGCAATCCCAAAAACGATACTTGTGCAAATTTACGAGACTTAGCCAGACGAGATACATTTCAAGTGCTAAAAACAATAAAAGACATTCCATGACCTGCTTAACATGTGGAATCATAAAAAGTAGCTACAATTGCTAGTGAAATTACAAGTCGTTTCCTCTTCTGCCATTGTCACAACTATACTCATTACTTATTTATACTTTTTAACTAAAGATTTCCCTTCTGACAGCTTTTACACTTGTAGGGATCAAAAGTTCCCTGCCCTGTCTATAAGTGTTTTCGTCTTTGACTTTATTCCTATTTGACTATTTACAAGTCTCTTCGTTGAAAACATCATTTAAGTCGTTGTCGTATTCAAGTTTATTGTTGTCACGTAGCACCGCAACAGTAGAGTGAGGTTGTATTAACTTGATTGTCATTTTTGTGGCGGGTTAATTGTTTTATATCAAGAGAAGTGTGAAATATGTAGGGATCAAAAATTATTTTTGTCTGCAAGAGTTCTCCTTATAATTCTGCTCAGTATAACGAATCTTACATTGGGATACACGAAGAAATGTGTTTGAGAAATTTACTGTTTTAGTTAGTATTTTACACAAGTTATACAGTTTATTTTTTTTGCATCAATTTGAAGAAAATATTACTTCATATTCTAAACCGAAAAACAACTCAGACAATACCACTGAAACATTAGTGTTATACTCTTTAAACATATTGCATATAGCCAATTTTGACGTTTGTATTAATTTTCTAAATTCTCGCAAAGAGTCTGTTTTCATCCCAAAAGTAAAACTAGAAACAGTAAACATTGTAATGATTTGAGTACTATTTTCCGTAGAAACTTGTCGTCTGCTGTGCAGTGGAATGTATTTAAGTGCCGCTATTCAAGTGGCGCTCTAGTAATATCCGTTGTTGGGTGCCTAAGTATATGGCCGATCCAAGTCCATTTTCTTCTATGTATATCCAAATTAATAGACCTCTTGTCCGTGCAAGAGTACTTCATTATAAATCGTCTTGGACCAGTAAATAATAATAGACCAACGTTTGGAACTTCTTTATTGTCAGCTTTGTCAAGCTCCAAGTAGTACAAAAATAGACCACTAAAGACTTCACATTGCAATTGAATAGTCGCAAATTCGTCTTTGCCGATAACCTTTTATTGCGCCACATTTTCTGCAGGTTTACATATGCAGTATGGGCCTTATTTATACGATCACCTATATACGCCTCGTAGCCACAGTCCTTTGTAGTCTTGCATCCTAAACAGTTCACTAAATACCCTTCTTAAATTAACTAACCATCTATTGTTAATGGAGCTTTCCGTTCGGTTACAATACGCAATAGCTTTGTCTTCCCCAGCAAAAATAAAATGAAGTAGTTCTAGTAGATGTTATTATTTTTGTACATCTTCTGCAACACTATGTGCATATTTTGTGCAATTTTGACGCTGATCAATAACAACTCCGAAAAATCTACATTTGCATCACATCCATTATGAGTATTATGATGCAAATTTATTAAAGAGCTAAAGGGATAGTGGACAAGTACAAAGATGCCTAAATATATTACTTGTATTTAATTTGTATTTACTTTCTTTCAAATTGATTTTCATTTCCTTTCTTTTTCACCTGTTGACAGAAGCTTTTGGAGTACTAATAAAAGGACAATTAATAAAATAATTAGTTAAACCCTAGTTGTTGCTTAAAGTCAGAACTTTTTAATAGCATATCACTTCTTGCCAAGTTTCAAATGACAAGAGATTTACAAATTGTTGAAATAATGGTTTTAGTTGCTCGGTTGCGGACGAAATATAGCATAGAAATTTTAGCATAAACTGCACTTCCAAACAGTCAAACAAGAAGTAGTGCTGCATTGGACAACGCAATATTAAAAGATGTACTTCTGCACCTAAATTAGCACTACATCTTACCAAGGAGTTGTGGTGCAAATTCTACTTCTTGGTTTACTCTTTTTTTGCTGGGTCTTTATATTTATTCTCAACCATACTTTTCCGGATTTTCGGAGAGTCTGTTTAACTTGGCCTCGAAGTTATTAAATTTGTGGACCATTAGACTGGCATCTGCGTAGTTTATTTCATACACATATTCATAAATTTCGATGTTCTTTTTATTTTATCGACCTTTAAAAGTTTAAGTTCTTCAATTATAATCCGGTTCAAGATCCTTTTCTCCATTAAAAATAATTTTTAATAGTGAACATAGCTATTTCGATGCCCACGAAGGCATCTCATCAGCTCCCTTCTCCACAACTATTTAGGTATATCATCACATATTATAGGGAAAAGCAATTCTCAAATTAACGAGAATTGTTTCACCAACACCTACTAGTGCGAAAACATCCAAAACAATACTCTACCGAAATCATCAATATTCTCAATTTCTTGTTTATGTAGAGTTTCATTGAAAGCCAATGCATAGGATATTGTTGTTTTAAAATAGAAACAACGATTGCCATGAGATTGGCGTTCGTTGGTGAAGATGTATCACATTGAGTTGCGGTATACACAATCAGACGTTTCTACGAAGTCTACGAAAAGTAGACACAGAGGCGAGTGTATTTCAACTGATTGTTCCATGCTTATACGGAGTGCGTTCACGTGGGCGGCACACGAACAACCACGCCGGAAACCCTCCTGATACTTCCATACAATTTGCTCCAGTATCGGCGAGATGCTTTGAAGTATAAGGGTCGCCATTATTTTGACTATTGCATTGAGCAAAGTAATAACTCTCCAGTTCCAGCACAGAGTTAGATCGCCTTTTCTCGGGATAGTTATGACCACTCACTCTTTCGATTTATTATCCACCCATGTACTTTTGATGATCGGCGTAATAATACCTGCTTACGCTGGTGCACCATATTTCAGCAGTGCCTTGGAAAACTATGAGGACCAGAAGGTTCGTGATCCTTAGTTTTTCTCAGTGTCGCATCGATCTGTGTTTGCGACGTGAGTAGTGACGTGGGTATATGGCCGAAAGGGACCGATCTTCATCATCTGGAAGTCTAGATTGAGTCGAAACGATTTCATGCTATATCTCTACTTGTTATCTGGTCATGATATCTCCGTGTTATCATTAGCATCATTATGACTCAGCTTTTCTTATTAGAATGTACACAATACAGAAGTTACCTGTATTTATAATATTTTGGGATTCCTCTGCTATATTGTTCCGATAATTGTGTTAATCTGAACAGAACATGTAACCCACTCTACGTGTCGATTTTAACTGCGTCTTCAACGTTGGTGTCTTCAATTGTATACGAATATTGAGTAGGCGTTCACGATTTCGAAGTTCATTGCAGAATTCTGGACTAATCACATATCTTTTTGCACCAAGAAACTTCATGGCTGTTTTCTTCACCGTTCGAACAATGCCTGACGATATTTTGACTGCCCTGTCCCAAACTTGAGTGTAGAGTTTCATCGTACATCATCGACATGGATGGGTCCTGCAGACGGTCTGTTTTGTACTCTACAATTCTGCCCGTAACACCGGTGTCAGCTGCTGGGCGAAGACGGAAGGTACCCCTAATAGCCGGTAGTCGCCATTAATATCAGCACCACGTCAATTTTGACGTCCAGCAAGGAATCCAGAAACTTCCTGCTGAAAATATTATGGTTAATGGGGGAATTTCGTTCCGCCGATAAAAAGTTGATGGCGAGTACAGAAATCTATGAGGCTGTCGCCATTGGCCATGTCACACAAGGACCATAGAACTCGTCTCCAACACTGCTCCCATCTGGCTCAGTAGGTGCATACGCCCGTACCATAGAAATCCTGCTGAATTTCGAATTAAAACTCGCAATGACGATGGGATCAGATATAGCCTTGTACGATATTAGAGCTTAGCCCTAGTAGAAGGAAGAAAGCCTTGCGCACCAATGCTGAGTATAATAAAGCACTGAGCAGATGGTAATCGAGATTCGTCATTATTAAGCCAACGCACTTGGCGCATTCCTAGGATAACCACATTGTAGCAGTCCATAACTCGTCTAAACTGTCCGAATCTCGACGTTCCGGAGAGAGTTCCCACATTCCAGGTACAAATCATAAATGGTTGTCCAAATCCAAATGTCGTTATTGAGGAGGGATTTTCCCTGCCCGAATTTAGTGACATTTCCATAATTATTGTAATTCAAACCGAGTGGCTCATTTGACCGTCGCATTCATCCCTATTGCTGAGGCCTTCAACTACCTATATACAGGTTTACACCCTGTATTAGGGAGGTATTATTATCGACTAACTAGTACAGATCCGTAGTGTTTAGTAAACAGCAGGGGCACCTAGGGCAGGATGTGGCTCTTCACCACGCACTACGGTCTTAGCAAGATTTTTTCCTATTCCTGTGCGCTACCAACTTCGCACACGCCGTATTACTATTAATAATATATTTTCAAATTACCAATTAGATATCAGAATGACTGTTCGTGTTTTGCCGAAAAAGTAAAACTAATTTTGCAGCAACAGTTAAACTTAGTTTAGTAAATCTAATAAAGAAAAGAGCCATCATGTCTAGTGATTAATCTGCAAACAGTTGTCGGGAAGAACAGTAACGCTAATTATAATCAATAGTATAATTTGTCTGTGTACAACAATTAAAGCAGTACATCCGCATCCGTAACATCCGGCGACAGTATTGGAAATAACATTTGCCAACAACATCCTAACACGGTGAAATATTTCAGCTGAATTTTGTTTGTTTTACGCGTTGAATATAAAACATAACGATAAAGTTTTGTGTAACATCCTGTGCAGTTTCGCTCACAACATACGACATAGTCGAAAAAGAGAACAACATTCGTAAAAGGGAACAAGTGCACAAAGTTATTAACATCAAATGCTATAAACAGATGTATGAAAAAACTGTGTTTGGACGGAAACAGGCATACAATAATACACACGCTGTGGGCATTTAAACAAATGCCGACGATCACATATAACAGGAGTGGGCACTCATTTGTCACAAAGTTGCAAATTGATAATTTTCATATGTTCCCGAACGAATGGCAGGCGAACGAAAACTTTTAAATTGGATTGGAGTGCTACGATTCATAGCAATATGTTGTACCGAAATTCGAAATCTTATCAAAAAATTCTTCCTTTAAATGCGGATTTTTTTGATTGGGACGCTAGATTCTAAACTTCAATTGCAGAACTAGTTTGGTGATGCATTTGTAATGCCTAATCTTCTTCCTTTTCCAATAACTCTAATTCTCCAGCTGGTTTTTTGTAGTCAATCGTCGTGATTGTACTGATTTTAATACTGAAATAATAATTTCAGAAATTGAACAGAACAAAATATCCCTCCACTTTAATAAAATCAAATTAAGGTTGTCCGGTTTAAAAGATTGTGGTCTTTGTTCATGTTTTAAAATTTTTTCTACTTTCCCCAGTTTTTTCAGGTCGGACACACATGTGATTCAGACAAGCAGACAAGTATAAATTTTGTGGTTGATTTTAAGCCAGCTTTGTAGTGAGTTTACCCGGAACTCGATGGGAATGCTCTATTTTAGTAGTATCTTATTTTATGGGCAAGGGGATGACACATTTGCAGATTACAGATTTGCAGATTGTTATTGCATGTAAAAAATTGGGTTGTGTCTTTTAGGCAACAACAAAAAATATGTCTAATGAGAACTGATGGTTCTCTGGAGATGAAAATTAGTTTCTGCAAAGGGTTTCTTGTGTGTTTTAGTTGCGATATTTTTCGAACACGTGCATAATGGTGAATTCTCAATTGAAAGGAGAATTTCGTTTGCATTTAGTTTGATGCATTTTTCAATAGCATCATTCCAAGAAACCGCTGATGAAGATCTGTGGCTAAATCTGAAATAGCTATACGGTTTGCCAGAAATCATAGGAATACATTTGCAAACCTCCTTTTTTAAAATTATATCTCTATTAATAGAGATATAGAATGGCCTCGAGCGTGAATAACACTGCGATAGTCGAAAAAATGAACTTCGATGAATCCTTTTCGAACTATTAGGGGGGAGTCCCCTGAGTGCGAAAGTACATTTGGAAGTGTCAGATTGGCTCCAGTTTTTGAGAAATCGGTATATATGGATATAGGTAAGTCTGCGCTATTTAAACAAATTTTACCGGCCATAGGCCAATTTTGTTTTGGCCTAAAAGGGCTTAAAAAGCTTATTAAAATAGAAAAAAACAAATGTTTGCGCTCGGTCCAACTTCTTGAGATATGGGCCTTTAAAACTTGAGTATATAATTGGCCATATCTCACATATTTATGGTCCGATCTGATTCCGGTGATTTCTACCGGTATTTTCTACCTAGACTTAAGTTGTAGGCAACACTTCAGGCTTTGTTTTAAGATATAATACTTCGCATTAACCCTTCTAACACCGGAGATATTTATGTTCAAAGTTTGAAATAACGGTAACGGTTATTTTTAAAAATTTTTCATTTCTTTGAATTAATTAACTTAAAAAAAACGAAAAAAATATATAAAAGTCCAATATTTTGATTTTGAAGCTTAACTTGAGGCCTATGCTAGGAAAATAAATAAAATTTTGGGAAAAAGTATAAAAAACTTTCATTTTTTCTTGTATTTCAAACTTTGAACATAAATGTCTCCGGTATTAGAAGGGTTAATGCGAAGTATTATACCTGGAAACAAAGCCTGAAGTGTTGCCTACAACCTGAGTCTAGGTAGAAACTAGGTTTACTAGGGCTGTTTTTTGAGAAAATCAGATTTTTAGCAAAAAGTGAGGTTAAAAAATCGTATTTTTTAAATTTTTCCCCAATGGGTTAATAAAATGTAATATATTTATATGCAGATTTAAAGAGTTTTTAATGGTCTTTGTAATGATATTCACCGGAACCAGATCGGACCATAAATATGTGAGATATGGCCAATTAGCAAGCTTTAAAGGCCCATATCTCAAGAAGTTGGACCGAGCGCAAACATTTATTTTTCTATTTTAATAAGCTTTTTAAGCCCTTTTAGGCCAAAAAAAAATTCGCCTATGGCCGGTAAAATTTGTTTAAATATATCCATATATACCGATTTCTCAAAAACTGGAGCCAATCTGACACTTCCAAATGTACTTTCGCACTCAGGGGACTCCCCCCCTAATAGTTCGAAAAGGATTCATCAAAGTTCATTTTTTTCGGGTCAAAAACTATCACAGTGTAATACAATTAAAAAGTAATCTCTTTATTTTATTTCAATTTAAAGCTATACACGTGGAAAAAGCACCCTTTACATACATCATGCAAACGACTGGCAACTAGAAACCGCATTAAATCAGGAACATTTTTTCAATGTCTTCAAAAATGTCGCCACCCATTCGGTTCCTGAGTATGAAGTAAATTTCGACAGCGATAATTATTCGACATTACTACTTGAAATGTTCAGGGCCAAACGAATGGAAGTTTGAGTCGCAGTAGAATCTATGTCACCGAAAGTGCTGGATGTTCAAATCAATGCATCAAAAGAAGAGGTTAGGTCATGTTACGGTAACAAATTTAAAGTTGGCGCACTGGCCAGCGTAGTGACCCTACTTGTTTTTGGAACAACGATGAACACAGCATTTAAAATTCCGGTTCAGACACAAAATTTTGTCACCACTCACTGATAACTACTTGAAGGTCTTGCGAAAACAGTGAAAGTACATCAAACTCCGGATCATTGGTGGGATTTGCATTGTTCCATACGAAATATGGTGTATGATCGGTTCTAGACTTCGTTTCTATAAGTAGCACAAAATTAACCATTGGACGATATCAACATTATGGACTTTTTTCCGAAAAGTTAATCCGAAAGTGTAATCAGGACATGAAAACAGTGAGTCAGACGATATCGGAAAGACTGTGTGATTAGAAACGAAGATAGAAATTTTCAAACGGAATTCATTTGATTAATCCGAAATCAATACATTCTCCAGCACTACGAAACTGTGGAATAATCGAGCGATCAACTGAGTTGGGCCTGCGCAGTTCAGTAAATGCAAGCATGTACAGTCAAACATGCCGTTATATACACTCCGGTTCACTTATTTACAGGCACTACAAATTCCATATTCAACAGCCTATATCTTTTGCAATTTGTAACCTATTGCAGAATTTTAAAATGGAAATGGAAGCTAAACATCTTAAGATATAAACAAATCACGACAATAGCGGTTTCTTAACTAAAAAACTTTTTTATAGTAGCTTATAAAACAAAGTCCAAAACTGTGATATTTTTTTTTGTTCACTTGAATAAAGGCACTTTAACTAATTTTAATAAAAAACAGTTTAGTTCACTGAACTTCGGAAAAGCCGATTCCAATAACGTTTGCACCACTCATTTTTTCACTTTGAAATTCAAGATCGATGGTGCCATAGTACGTAATAGCAGCACCCTTCAGCTCGTGATGACGATGTAGGTTCAGAAAACGCTGTTCTTTGCGCAGATTATGGAAATAATAGTTGTTGCCATCAGGCCCATCCAAACTAAACTCCCTCTCGTCCGTAAAAACGACAGTTCTTCAGTCATTTATATGACCTCTTGGTTGCACATCCCATACCATGTAGTCTCTTGCGAATTGAAGCCGCTTTTCCTTACGAGGAGCATAAGGTTGCGGCTTTTTTTTTTTGAATTTCAGGAATTTAAGATACCCACAGCTCTTAATTAGTCTGCGTATTGAGGACTTGCTCCCTTCCACTCCAGCTTGAGCTCTTATTTTTGACAAGAATAAGGCAGAATTAGAAGCAATTCTGATGATTTTTCTTTTCTAATACGTAGATAAAGACAATGAAACCCTTCCTTTAACATTTTTTCCATTCCCCTCGGGGTCCTTGATGTAATTGTCGATAACTGTTGGGCTCCGTCCAATTTTTTAGCTATTGCGCGGTTAGAATATCCTTCAGAACGGTAAACAGCGATTTTAGTGTTTTCCGATAGATTTAAATTTTTTTTTCCATTTTGACTCGTAAAATGATTTAGATGTAATAAATTGTAATAAACAAATGCTCCCTACAAAAAATCGTTGCTTACTTTAGAATAATAAAACAATAATATAGTGCCTTTATTCAAGTGAACCCAAAATAATAGCATATTTTTTGACTTTTTTTATAAATTCCTCAAAAAAAGTTTTTTAGTTAAGGAACTGCTATTGTCATGATTTGTTTTATATCTCAAGATGTCTAGCTTCCATGTTCATTTTAAAATTCTGCAATCGGTTAGAAATTGCAAAAGATACAGGCTGCTGAATATGGAATATTTTGTGCCTTTAAATAAGTAAACCGGAGCGTAACTCGGAACTGCACTATTTGCTAAAGGGCAGACATACTCGTATTCTGAATTTAGTCTAGTCAGACCTCTGTATGTAATATCTTACATATATTTTCATAGCTAGTACAAATGCTGAACCACACATTTTCAGGCCTACATCTATGGGTTTATTAATCTATATGTGGCTAGGAGAAAATTGTTTATACCCTTTGGTCCATCTTAAAGATGTTGTATGGCAACAAATGTTTCTTATATAAATTATTCTTTTTCTTGTCATACTAAGTACTTATAAATTATTAAGTAAAGTAGTTGTCTAAAACAGTCTTCTAACTCTCTCTCTTTCTTTAAACTGGTTTTATTGTAATCATTCTAAATACATTCTACTTGTACACAATAAATACTACAGTCTTCTAAAAGAAAATAATATAAAGCTAATAAATAAGCTTTATATTAAAAATGCCTTGAGCTTGAATAAATTTCAAAAATTGTACATTAAAAACTACTTTCATCTAAGTTTGTTAAGAATGCACTTTTGCCACTGCACTCGTATAAAAAAATTTATGAAAAAAGTAGTAAATTCTAATCGGCTTCCAATTATTAGCGTGGACTACACATTAAACAAAGGGCCGCATGCAGCCTTGTGGGCCGCCTATACCCACCCCTGATATATACCAACAAATGTAATTATATTCCATGCCCAACGAAATCTTTAACATCATATTCCCGCAAATTACCTGGCACAGTACGGTGTAGATTAAGAAACCTTCATCTTTCCGGTAGGGGGAAAACGCCATTTGTAGTAAAGTCCTAAAGTAGCTGAGGGATAGAGTAAAAGAAACGTTTGATGCAATTCCAGCGAAAATTATGGCGAAATTGTGCAACAGCATGCCTCGCTATATACGAGCTCTTTAAAAAGCCACCGGCTACTAGATAAAATATTGAATCAGAAAACAAATAAATTTACAAGAAATCAGAGTGCAAAATTCCAATATTTGTACAACTTTACAATATTTACTGTTCACTTTGTATATATCAATATAGAATTAAAATTGTTTTGGTTTTTATTCACGAAAGAACAATAAATTGATTAAGTTTGTTATGGTTTTCTTGTTCATAGTCAAATATATAAAAATAAATCTGATACAATTTTGGTCGTCACTGTATATACTTTGCAGGGACATAAATACGGTTACAAGATTGAACACACCCACTCCAATATTATAATTGAACATACCCTGTTACTACCTTATGGTTTACGAAAGCTAAACACTATAGCGTTAATCTGAACCGGAATTCCAAATTATATCAGCTTCTACCATGCAGTGGTCAATATAATGAAACAGTGGTCAGATAATGAAACTGTAAAAAACAGGTTCTAGACAAAGAGTCAGGGATATAAAAATTTATAAAAATTTGTATGTTTTTTCGACTTTATTGAACTGTATCCCATACAGTTTATCAGATACTGCTCTCAAATTTCCTTCAATGAAATGAGTAGTCTCATGGATTTAACATGATAATATACATTTGATTATAACGAATATTGTATGGTCGTACTAAGTATTTACTTGACTCGTTGCCTACAATCGGTTTTTTACGTCCTCAAAAATGTTAACTCGATCAAAAGAAATTAAATTTTGACCGACAGAAATTGATTCTAAACAAATGTGTCTTGCAGTTCTGCGACCAAGATGTTAACATATTGGCCAAAGTATACCAAGAAACCATTTAGAAAGCTGTTGTGAAGCCGATTAACCATTCCTAGCCATAAACTTTCCAGCAGTATTCTGAGTCGGTCTATAAGGCCACAACGGGCCAGACCTGGCTACAAAAAAATTTTCCAGCATTCATTTCCTCTGAATATTGGTCCTCTGGCAGCCGTGATTTGAACTATTGTGCACACTTTTAGAAGACATGGTTTTCCACAAAAGATTCCATAACACTGATTCTCGTAAGACTGATTTGATTTGATTGCTGTGGTCACTTTTCCAATGGAGGTGATGTGTACGGTTGCTGGTGCTTGGCCAGTTCTACATAAGGCGTGCGACTCCGGTATTTTAAATGAGTATTCGATTTTTGTATACTTATACAATATACATTATACAAAAACTTAAGTTATATTTCTGAAGATTAAATGATCCATTTCGGATTTTCATTGCCAATATAAAAGTGGCGGAAGGTAAGGCCATCCCCACTCCTAGCCAAAGCGAAGTTAGAAAAACTACTTCCCGATTAAACAAACAAAGCAGCTGTTGCTGATGAACTACCGGCTGAGCTATTTAGAGGAATGCAAGCACGATTATTGGCGTGTTAGCATACTGTGTCCTGTTCTCCAAAAAGGCGACTCTAGAATATGTATGAACTATCGGAGAATAAGCATTTTATCCATCGCATCCAAGGTCCTCTCGAGCGTAATTTGCGAAAGACTAATGCCGTTTGTTGTAGACCTGATCGGACCTTAGATGTGTGGTTTTAGGCATGGAAAGTCAACTATCGACCACATATTCATATCAAGACAAATCCTAGTGACCACGACACTTATCACCTCTTTGGGGCTTCCAAGGCTACCTTCGATAGCCCGATACGTGGAAAACTCTCCTAAGCTATGTCGGAGCTAGATATTCCTGCTAAGCTGACACCCCTTTGCAGAATGACACTGACCGACACGAACTCTTCAGAAAATATTGCTAAATATCCTACCGAACTCCTTAGTACGAGGCGAGGTCGGGCGACAACCTATCGTGCGATCTCTTCAAAATATTAATTGTGATCATTGTGAGAAAATCTCAAGTCAACACAAAGAAAACTATCAGCAGCAACAGTCACATGCTGCTCTCGTATGGTGATGATTCAGACATCAATGGGCGAAATCTGCGATAAGTTTCAGCAGAATTTTCGAGAATTTAGATGGAATCAGCAAATGTGGGTTTTGCTGTAAACGAGGAGAAGACATCATTAATGGTTTCGATAAGCAGAACATCCAACCGATTGGACGAAGTGGTGAATGTTGCAACCGTTATAATTTCGAGGATGTGCACCAATTTTAATTGCCTCGGATCTGCCGCTAAAAAGTCGACCTAGACATCAAACGGAGAATTGCTCTTACAAACAGAAGTTATTTCGGGGGAAGCAAGTACTTCAGAGATAATACCCTCTCTCGAGAAGCGAAGATCAAACTATAGCATACCCTCACGCTGAAAAGCAAGGGTCCCAGCAACATATTGCAGAAACCATGTATATGTTTGCAAGTATTGGTTTCGTGAATTGAAAATCTGCTGTTTTTTGTTTATATATTGTCTGTCATGTTTTTCTTTTCAGCAGTTTTTAACAATCAAAACCACATTTGGATCACAAATACATATATTATAACCTATTAGTGAGTGTGTTTCAAACATGTTATATTGAATAGCAAACACAATGTTTTTGGACACAAGTATACTATATTTCCGACAAGCTACAAACACGTTATATTTGCATCCAAACAACAAGAAACAACTAAATTGTTCAACGTGCTGTCTTGCTCATAGAAATTGATCTTAAACCTGAAAAATTATCAAAGAACATAACATTTTAACAAACGGTACACTGTAACGCCAATCTTTTTTTAATTTTTTTTTTTTTGGAAAAAATAGCAGCTATACAAGGGCTTTTCACGAAAGCCTGCATAGGAAAGAAATGTTGTGAATATTGATGGTTCTGAGAAAGTATTTTTGGGGATGTTCTCGCACAAGAACGAATTTAGACAATTCTCGCTTAGTTGAGATTTGTTTATCCCTATAATGTGAGTTACATACTTACATTGAAGCGGCTATATTCCCAACCATCCACCGGAATAATCAATTTATATGAATAATTATTCAATGAATATTTAATTTTTGCTATAAAAGTACCTTTTCATACAAATTGATCTTGAAGCGGAAAAATTATTAAAGAACATAACATTTTAAAGATCGAGAAATTAAAACTTACAGGGAATATGTTTTACGATACCACTATAAAATTGTATTTGCTCTGCACAATGTCCATCAAATTATGTTAAACAAAGTACAAAATGCATATATAAAAACTATCAGTGTTATTAATGAAATCTTATTAAAGATTTATGAATAAATCCTCAATCCTTTTCCATCACAACTCCCCATTTCCTAAATTTTTCAGTATAATATTTAAAAAAAACTCTTAACACGAGCCGTGACATAGCGCCCTGTCGTATCCTCCCACTTGTTTTTTTCTTTTTCTCAAAATGTTATTTTTTGCTTTGGTCAAGAGCATCCAAAGAGCTCTTCGCAGATTTCTAGCCGTAAAAATCAACAGCAAAGGTTATTCGCCTTGACCAGGAATTCATTTAAAAAGGAACCGCATAATGTCTTGACTGATGAAGGATTAGAAAACTCCAGAGAAATTATTAAAGAAGAACTACGAAACTAACCGCAGAAATGCGAAAATATTTCAAGAAGGAAAGTGGTGGAGGTTTCAAAGGAACTATAATTATGCCCAGTATTTTAGTCAGTTGCCACTGGTTGATTCTTAGATAAATTCTGGTTAAATAACGAGTTCCGTTTTCCAGTCTATGTTCCATAATTATTTAACCGTCCAAAAACCATTAGTCAGAATGATGAGCAAAATTTGTACAAGTTTCCCATAATGGATTTTTTTTTAATTTTTCGCAGCGTTTAACCTTAGAACTAAAACATTTTTTCAAAGTTTATCTTGATATGGTCTCTTTCACATTGAACTCATAAACATACTATAATTATACATATATATTTAAAAGAGCGTAATAAAGGGTTTTGCAACAGAGACGCTACAAAAGTAAATCGATAGGGACAGCGAACGACGCCATATTTTTTCCCGCTCTTTTGACATTTCTCTTCAGTAAGGTTTGCCATTTCATCATGGAAAGATATACGAGCCAACAACGAGTCGAAATTATTAAAATTAACTACCGAAATTTGGAGTCAGTGGCCTCAACTTTAAGAGCGCTACGTCCAATTTATGGTCTTTAGCGATGAGACTCATTTCTGGCTGAATGGCTTCGTCTATAAGCAAAATAAGCGTTATTGGTCAGACAGCAATCCACACGTAACCCATGAGTCATCATTGCATCCCGAAAAAATTACGGTTTGGTGCGGTTTATGGGCCGGCGGCGTCATTGGGCCGTACTTCTTCCGTGATGATCAAGACCGGCACATTTCTATGAATGCGAATCGCTACCGTTCAATGATAACCGAATATTTTTGGCCCCAATTGGATAATATGGACTTGGAGGACATGTGGTTCCAACAGGACGGCGCCACAAGCCACACAGCGAATGCCACAATAAATTTATTGGAAACCAAGTTTGGTGAATGTGTTATCTCACGAAATGGCCCAGTCGATTGGCCGCCTCGGTCGTGCGATTTGACGCCGTTAGATTATTTCCTGTGGGGCTACGTCATGTCTATGGTCTATGCCAACAAGCCAGCGACGATTGATGAACTTCGTACGAATATCGAACGTGAAATTGCAGCAGTATCGGCCGATTTATGCTTGAAACCCGTCGAAAATTGGGTTCAGCGTCTGGACTTCTGCAAGCGTGCCCGTGGTGGCCATGCAAAAGAAATCGAGTTACATAGATAATGGCATCGAACGTACTTTCACAGGAATAAAAAATTTCATTGGTATCTAAAACCGGTTTTGTTTTATTTAAAAAAAGTTTTGTAGCGCTCTTATTGAAAAACCCATTCTGTAAATAAACTCCAATGTTACAATTACGCACTCTTTTTAGTGTTACAATATTGTACTCTCTTCAACTGTTTAAAGATACAGAAACTCAAATAAATATAACCATCACGTAGCTCATAAATTTACTGTTATTTTTTCAATTGCTCATTACGTCCGTTCGTTCGTCCGTCCGTCCGTTTGCTACTACCCCGAATGCAGTAACACAAACCATGAAATAAAGAATGGAGTAGGTCCTGTGGTTAAAATTTAATGTATTATGATAAAAGAACAATATCTTTCAATTCTGCAAAATCATTTACCAGCTGCGACATTAAATCTCATCTCGCCAATAACCCAGATGCACCAAAAGGATTAACCGAGCTGTGTGATGGCGTAAAAAAACCAGGAATGCGATTCCAGCGGAAATGATGACATAGTGCAAAATTTTAACATTTGTATAACTTTGCAATATTTACTGCACACTTTGTATAAGTAAAGGGTTACCCATTTTGCGGTTTCAAAAGTAAATGTAAATAAAAGGCATATAAAATATTTTTTTTCATGATATTTCTTTTTTATTATAAAGTTTGAACATTCACATTATGTGTGAAACACTACATCATTTAAATGACCACCACGCCAAGTGTTGCAAGCATTGATTCTTCTGAGGTAATTTTTGACACTTATTGACACTTATTGGGCGGTATCTCAGCCATAACTTGACGAATGTTGGTTCTTAAGTGCTCAAGAGTTAAAGGTTTATCTGCATAAACACGGTCTTTCGCGTAGCCCCACAAAAAAAAGTCTAATGGTATGTGGCTGTGCCAGAATAACTACACCACCTACCTATCGGATTACTTAATGTCAATCAAGTAGGTTCGGAAATTTGCTTTTATGTCTTGTAGAAGACGTTAGTGGTCTTCTCTTTGGAACCACCAAATAATGTGGGATTATTAAAGTAACCCTTTTAATAAGACGCCGCCATATTCAAGGTCAATCTAGTAAATGCTATGATTTTTACAGTATATCTTCAGGTTTTTTTTGATGTGTTAACATCTATACGCGCGCCTCTAGGGCAGTAAACTATAAATTTAATACATACGCAAGTGTTAGGTTTGTAAGAGTAAATCACCGTTTGTTTGTTCGTTGCTTGGCAGTCGGTATTGAAAGTGATTATTGGGCGATTTTCATATAATTTTCCCACGCGATTTTCTCCGGAAATTCATAGCCGATTTTATTAATTTTTGGATTAAAAAGCTAGTGCGGGTTTCGACGAAGAGTTCGATCCGATATCGGCGAGCCGAGATTGAAGTGTTTTAATTTGGAGTATTAATTTGGAGTAATATTAAAAAAGTATTTTATGTTGATCTTCGGTACGAATATAACAATGTATGTATGAATGTACAAGTGTCTGTTGCTTTGCATTCTTTGACTTTTGTGGGAATAAAAAAAAGTATTGAGCAAGAATATAATGACACATGTGCTTGCACTGGGTCTTTGAATAATTTTAAGTATTAATATTATTTAACTGTAACGTCATCATATGATTGAACGCTGTTTTTTATTTTCCAGTGTAACATTTACGAATGTGTTCATAGAAATCGAACAGGTACCGTGTAGCAAAAAGGTGTTAACACATCGCCCGTGAGTTCGAACACTCATTGGATTTTTTGAAATTCAGGAAAATAATATTTCTTTTAATATTTAGGGATATTGTCACAATGTCTTGTTAGAGCCAACTAACAGTTATAATGTTTAAATACCGTGCAAACTGACAGCTAAAACTTTCAGTTAGCTTTAATTGTAGTATAACTTGAGCTGGTGATAAGGTGGGTTAGTCAAATCGTTTTCTATATTTTGTTGTTATGGACATTTTCCGGCGCAAAATTCTTAATTAATTACGTAAAATTATATGTTAGTTATTTTTAATTTTTAATTATTGTTGTAATGAAAGAACTTATTTATTTGATTTTGTTTGTGATCAAAGTTAAAGTTATTGTCAAGTAAATAAAAATATAAATATAAATACAAATTTTTCTAAATAATTACAATATAGAAGTTGACTTCTCAGTCTAATCTCATAGCCATGGATGTTTTTCGGGTTAAGTTATGTGATTTTATAAAATTACCGAATAGACTGACTTTGAATTATCTCTTTCTTCTTACGTAACGGGGTTTTCAATAAGAGCGCTACAAAAGTTTTTTTTTAAATAAAACAAAACCGGTTTTAGATACCAATGAAATTCTTTATTCCTGTGAAAGTACGTTCGATGCCATTATGTATGGAACTCGATTCCTTTTGCAGGGCCACCGCGGGCACGCTTGCAGAAGTCCAAACGCTGAACCCAATTTTCGACGGTTTTCAAGCATAAAACGGCCGATAGTGCTGCAATTTCACGTTCGATATTCGTACGAAGTTCTCTGGCTCGTTGGCATAGACTACAGACTTGACGTAGTCCCACAGGAAATAATCTAACGGCGTCAAATCGCACGACCGAGGCGGCCAATCGACTGGGCCATTTCGTGAGATAGCACGTTCACCAAACTTGGTTTCCAATAAATTGATTGTGGCATTCGTTGTGTGGCTTGTGGCGCCGTCCTGTTGGAACCACATGTCCTCCAAGTCCATATTATCGAATTGGGGCCAAAAATATTCGGTTATCATTGAACGGTAGCGATTCGCATTCACAGTAATGTGCCGGTCTTGATCATCACGGAAGAAGTACGGCCCAATCACGCCGCCGGCCCATAAACCGCACCAAACCTTAATTTTTTCGGGATGCAATGATGATTCATGGATTACGTGTGGATTGCTGTCTGACCAAATGCGCATATTTTGCTTATTGACGAAGCCATTCAGCCAGAAATGAGCATCATCGCTGACTGTTGAGGCCTCTTAAAGTTGGCCTCTTAAAGTTGAGGCCACTGACTCCAAATTTCGGTAGTAAATTTTAATAATTTCGACTCGTTGTTGGCTCGTATATCTTTCCATGATGAAATGGCAAACCTTACTGAAGAGAAATGTCAAAGGAGCGGGAAAAAACATGGCGTCCTTTGCTGTCCCTATCGATTTAGTTTTGTAGCGTCTCTGTTGAAAAACCTTTTATATATTAATCTATACGCCTCCTTTTGAATTCTCAAACTTTCCTCAGTAAGTCTTATGTTTGTAGGTCTCATGTTCCCTCTAATTTCTCTGTCTAAGATTTTGACATTTTCAAAATCTGGCAGATGTTTACTTTCCAGAATGTGTTGCACGAGAGCTGTGTTATCCTCCCCCTTATCCATGTCCGAGTTATGCTCATTTGTTCTCATTTTAAGCATTCTATTTGTCGAGCCTCCATTTTTCATATCACAGTTGAAGTAGATCTCATACGCTACATTCGATCGCTGGAGCAAATTTTACATTATTGTCTTTATTTATGTCCCTTATCTGCCCGTTAAGCGGGGAATGTATTGTAGTCGGAAGTATTGGTCAGTTTTTGTTGTTTTCCTATTGACAGTTTCGCAGATGTACCTTAAGCATCATGAATTTAGTCCCGTATGAGTTGACCCGGAAAATTATCTTCATACAGTAAATCTCCAACCATCTGAATATTTCCTGGTAAAAATTCTGTGTCGCATATTTCCCATACTCTGTAGATCAGATTTTCGGCCTCCGTTGATCCTCCGTTTTCTTGCTCGTCTAGAATATAAATAAATAATTCTACCGGTTGCGATTTCCACCCGATATCAATCAAATTTCACAGTGTCGTCAATTCTATGTCCTCCTGTGTAACTTGAAGTAATTTTCCAGTTCAAAAGTACATTTTATCCTATTGTGATATTCGATAAGGTTCTGTAGAATAATTTCACCGTCTATCCTTTTAATAATGGAAAAATATCATGAACATATTCAAATACGGCATTGATCTTGACAACTTCTATTTCGGCAATGATGCGAGATAATGGGTTTTCCATTGGCATTGCAAACATTTGATGGTAGTATGTACCATCTAACAAGGAGTAATTGTTGCCTTCGAGGCAAAAATTTAAAGCCTTCAAAAATTTTAACTTCGATATCTTTGTGTGTTCTCTTTTTTTTTTTTTTTTTTTTTAAATCGAGCGAACCCATCGCCGCCACTCTTACCCGCCCCTACCGACCGAGAGGGCCACGTCCCCATAACGTGAGGACAGCGTACACATTATAGACCGGTCTATAACGAGAGAGCAAGGATCATAAGTTCTTGCGTTCAATGAAACTAATATTCCGTGTTCCTCTAATTCTTCCCGTTTAGCTTTAAGTTACCAACAGTCCACAATATTATACTAACGAGAAATTGTCGAATCAAGAATATTGCCTATGTATTTGAAGATACCATAGTAAGAAACGTTGATTGACCATGTGATCAGACTCTTTGGCGTACCGTTTCAGAGAACTTTAGCTTGGTACAATGTAAATAATTCATAATTCAATATGTATAATTTCTGAAAATAATTTGGTGAAAACATAAATGTATGTTCTATAAAATAGATCAATCATTGTATTCATTATGCAGATTAGATTTTAAAAGCCTTACAAATCCACATGCGAAACGTCTATTTCGCAGTTTGTTAGAACTCAATTACATTTAAGTTGTTAAGCAATTTTAACGACAGCCTCACAAGTTTTACTTTGTGGCCAAGATCAATTCCTATGATAAAGAACTTTTACGTTAAAAAGGACCTTTCAATAGAACATATATTACAAGAAATATTTGAAATTGATTATTATGGTGGATGGTTATGAATATAGCTATTCCAGTAACCATATATCAGTTATATCATCGGCTGCCTCCTGCACATATATTTAGGCATATCATCACGCAAAACGCAACTTAACGAGAATTGTCCAAACTTCTCCTAGTGTGAAAAACTCCTCAACTATACTTTGTCATAACCATCAAAACGTTTTCATAGAAATTTATCTTAAGCCGAGAAATTATTAAAGAACACAACATTTTAAATATCGAACAATATTAATTGAACGGACAATGAACAAATATAAAAACGTAAGACACATATTCTACCAGAATTTTCCTTGAATGGAAATAAGATACACAGTTAATTAAGTTTTAAACCCCGTTTTCTTGTTAACCAGTATTCCGTTATGGTAGTCTCCTATTTCATGCTTGGTTGTATAAGTATAATAGTATTGTTCCGAAATACACAACTACCGCACCAGGAACAGATATCCCCTTATATCCTTTTTCTTTTTCGGTTTACTTTCCCAAATTTCTCTTGTTCATTGAATCTCGAGGAGTATGGGTTTCGTGCTATAATGTAATAATCTCTTTCCAAATATTATGTAGGAACAATATGTATTAAGT
This sequence comes from Phaonia tiefii, assembly GCA_963931995.1. Lineage (NCBI taxonomy): Eukaryota > Metazoa > Arthropoda > Insecta > Diptera > Muscidae > Phaonia > Phaonia tiefii. The sequence continues at coordinate 140,916,821 of OZ008370.1, forward strand.
TAATACAAATGTAGTTAAGTGGTATAATTACACTGCTCAAGTTGTAAAATGGTACAAACGTGAAAACCATATGGTTGTGTTTGGATGAGCCCCCTGAGTACTAATCCATCGATGAAAGTGCCAACTTGGCTCATTGGGAAAATTTTATGGCGTTTTGTTTGAATTTCGGTCAATTAGTGAATTTTTTACTATTTAAGCCCATTTAAGTCGCTATTCCTGTATTCAAAATTTCTTTCGTTATTTTTATACGGCTCGCAATTACTAGTTCTACCATTAGAACGCACATTTCAACTGAGAAAATCAAATTTTTTAGCCTATTTTCATGATTTTTGCCCATTTTTCATCGATTTTCCCCATTTAGTGCTGTTTTTATGCCCTTTTATGAAATTCTTGGGCAAACTTTTCGACATAGTTCTTACAGTTTTTCCTTTTTACAATATACTATGCAATATTATTGCCATTTCAAGCAACTCAACACACTTTTTAAATACAGAAACCATCCTTTTTACGCTTTTTCGGATGATTTTCGCGTTTTTTATTGATTTAAATAAATTTTTTGAATACATTTTTTCGGTATAAAAATGAATGGAAATGCGTGTTTCTCCGTATTAATGTAATTAATTTTAAATTGGCAATTGAAATATAGAATTATTCAATGGAATATCATTCGTTATCCTCCAATTCCATTAACAAATTCCAGCAAAGATCTGCCAAAAGTGAATCTAATTTTTTTCCACTGTACCAGTGTTCCAACTGTGCTGATACCTGGTGGAAACGTTCACCATGCTCGTCTGATTCAGACGGCAAATGACGCTCAAAGTGATCTTGGTGGTGATGCATGAAATGCACTTTCAACGACATTCGAACACAGATGTTTTCGAAAGATTGCAGCATATCTTCAACAATGGCACGCCAATTGTCCACCCGATGAATGCCGAGAACTTTTTCGATCACTGCTTTCAGGCTATCCCAAGCGATGAGTTCCGTCTCTTGAAGGACATTGTGGAAGTATTCATCCTTCATCAGTTTGCGTATGTCTGGGCCATTCAACACACCTGAATTCAATATATGATTTTATATAAAAACTTTTAAGAATGCTTCATCTTCGTTTGGCGGAAAAAGAATGCCAAATATTTATTTACCTGCTTTAATTTTCGCTTCACTCAAGCGTGGAAAGATGTACTGCAATCGTTCAAACGCCAATCTATTTCCACGCACCAGTAACGCTTTGATGAAATTCTTCACTACACCAAGTTTAATGTGCAATGGTGGCAGCAATACCTTATCCATCGGCACCAACTCCTCGTGGATAACGTTCTGATGTCCAATTAGACGATTTGTTCTCGGTAACCAATCTCGTTTTTGATACTGTGGTGTATATCGCGAATCCCACGTACACAAGTAGCACATATTTTTAGTGTAACCAGTTTGAAGGCCACAGATAAGTGCAACCACTTTCAAATCAGCGCATATTTTCCAACAATGTTCATGGTATTTCACAGAATCCAAGATTAGTTTTATCGAATCATACGTTTCCTTTGTATTCACAGAAAGCGCAATTGGTACAGGTTTTTTTGTATTATCGAAATACAGCAGCACAGCCTTGAGACTGCTCTTCGATCCATCGATGAACAAGCGCCATTGGTCCGCATTGTACGTGTAATTCATGGCCGACATCAAACCATTGATTTCATTACAGTACGCAAATGAATTGTTTTCGTTACGAGTGAAAAACGGTATAAATTCATGCTGTCGGTCACGCGAACCGTACACTTTAACTTCTGGTGCCAGGATGTTTACAGCTTTAAGATGTTGAGCAAGAATTATGGTTTTATTTTGTGGCAACTTTAGTTGTCGTGACATTATGTTCAAGCGCTGTTGTGTAACTTCAATGTGTTGGCATGGTTGTGTAATGTTTGATACAAAGAAAAATTCGATTCAGGCTGGGAAAAAAAAGATGATGTGTTGTATCCTTCGGTTGGACTCGGTTTTCTTGGGATTGGCACTGACGGAGAATGGGGAAGAGTCGTTTGAGCTGACGGAACACTTTGGTAAATATATTGCATCGCCTTTCTTCTGTTCATACCCACAACATAATTTTTACATACGTAGCACATGTTTTTTTCGTGGTCGATTGGCTCTGACCAAATCATCGGTATTCCATATGGCATTCTTTCAAGACTACCTACTCGCCAATCAGAAAAACGTGCTACACACGATGCACAAGCCATTTTAGGCACCCACTCAACATTACGAATCACTGGAATATTGAAGTACTGCTCGTACAATGTTGCAATTTCATCAGTAATTGTTTTCTTCATAGTGGTCCACTTTCCGCACATATAACAATAACGATCGAAGTTTTTAATGCATTCATCCATTCTTTACTTACTTTTTAGCTTTTTGGGTTTCCTGAATGTTTTACGTCCTTTTTTATCTGGTCATCTTCATGTGTGTAGTACTTATCTAATTTTATTTTCAGCTTATCTAATTTTAATTTACAGCGTTGTATATTTTAATAACAATTATGACTACTTATTACATATGTACATGGTTGCATTCCATTTGTATAATGCTAGGGATGCCACAACATTGTAATAATGAAAATCGGTAAGAATTATATCGATAAGTTTGCGCAAGAACTACAAATAAACGCATAAAAACAGCAAAAAATTGGGGAAAATCGATGAAAAATGGGCAAAAATCATGAAAATAGGCTAAAAATTTGATTTTCTCAGTTGAAGTGTGCGTTCTAATGGTAGAACTAGTAATTGCGAGCGGTATAAAAATAACGAAAGAAATTTTGAATACAGGAATAGCGACTTAAATGGGCTTAAATGGTAAAAAATTCACTAATTGACCGAAATTCAAACAAAACGCCATAAAATTTTCCCAATGAGCCAAGTTGGCACTTTCATCGATGGAGTAGTACTCAGGGGGCTCATCCAAACACAACCATATGGTTTTCACGTTTGTACCAGAAATTTCGTGTCAGAAACTTGAACAGTGTTATTATAAAACGTAGACAGTATAACCTACATGAAGACCAGACATAAGTGCACCACTTTTGCCAATCATCTATTGTGCCGTTTTTTTTAAAGCAGTATATAAAAACCATATATACTTTATATATATTAGGGTGGCAATGGAAAACCCGCTTCAGATTTTTGGTAAATATCAAGCAGATTCTTATGCCATTTGGTCTAATACTAATGTGGTGAAAATTTGAGCCCAATCGAATAACTCTAAGCCGGTTCGACTTGTGGTCAAAATTTTCTGGTTGGTGTAAATTTGTATACACTGAGAAATTAATATTTAATTTCAAATTTAGTTGTCTTAGATCCTCGTCATGTTTAAAGTTGTAATTTCCTTTAAGGCTATAAGAGATCATGTTTTCTCCGGTTTGTGAATAAAATGTAAATGCCGCGGGTGGGAGTCGAACTCACATTCGCTGGACGATCGTTTCGATGTTTGTGAAGCATCATCTTCAGCAGCGTCTAGCCCGTTAAGCCAGAGCGGTGTGTATTTACACAAGTCACTAACCGAAGACATTTATTGATTGTGCAGAGTGATTGGTTGTCGCTACTTAAACATTGCTTTCCTACTTACACGCACTAATGGAGAAGTTTTAAAAGTTCTATTTATAGAACGAACTATTCTAATTGTAGTTGTCTCGTTCTGGTTTTGGATTCATTTCATTTGAATACAAAATTGCTTACTGATTTAGTCTGACATGAATATAAAGTGGTAAAATTTTAAGTTAAGTCTAACCACAAAATAAAATCAATGAGTGTTTGAACTCACGGATGATGTGTTAACACCTTTTTGCTACACGGTACCTGTTCGATTTTTATGAACACATTAGTAAATGTTACATTGGAAAATAAAAAATAATAGTTTTTTTGTATACACCGGGCAATGCTGAACATCAAATGACTCGCTTTGTTTGGCCATACCAACAGCAACGAAACAGCCAAACACACAATATTACACATACTTTGTACGAACTAGCTGATGTATTAGTGTGTCACCATTACGTCGACTGTGCAAGCTTGCAAATGAAATTTTGCGTGGCTATGCTTTATATCTCCGTTCAACAACAGCAACAGACACATGTACATACATACATTATTATGTTAATACATACGCGACAGACACAATTTCGTTTGCCTCACCCCTGCCACACCACTCTTTCATTGCTCTCTTGCTCGCTCATTTTTGTTTAACACGTCATTATTCTCTTTCGCAGTCGCAGAAAATCTGGTTTTATCAGCAGTATAAAATCTGGTTTTAGCAGCAGCATAAAATCTGACTTTGATAGATTTATTCCCTATACGCCGCTATAGATGTTAACACATCAAAACTTAAACTGTGAGAAAAAATTTAAATTTGGCTTTTTTAGTTTTTCCCAAAAGTCGTATCCAAATGGAAAAAAATATTCAACTTGGATACCAAGCTTCTCATAAACCAGTGAGCTGTACGCGTTCCAGTTTTACACTCACTGAGTGGGACCTACTATTTTACACCAGTTCCGAACGGTATTTTGAAAAGCTTTTTCATGGCTAAATACTGGATAGTATCGCACTCACTAAGCGAGGTGACCACCGTCGAAAGAAATTTAAGGTGATCAGAGCAGGGATCGAACCCACGTTCTTATACACAAAAGCCGCTCACACTACAACTGCACGATCCCCGGTTTGATTGTAATTTAAGACGAATCACTCGTTAGACTACCCCATCCGATCTTAATGCTGGGACTGCCAACAAGGTCTATCCGGGTATACACCCTGTATTAGGGAGGTATTTTGTTTATCGAATTAGCAGTGTAGATTCGTAGAGTTACATAAGTAAACAGAAGGGGCACTTCGAGCAGCACGTGGCTCTTCATCTGGCACTACGGTCTTGACAGGAACATTTCCTGTTCCTGTGCACTATCAACTTAGCTCTTGCCCCCTTTTCCCAACAAAAATGATGGATTATTATAAGGGTTCATTCACTGTTTTACTATCAATCATTGCTGACATCCGTATTGACTTGGAAGTTTTGTGAACTTTATTAACATTGAACGTTGTTCTCATATTTTGAACATCCTATCGGTTACTTGCACAAGTTTATAAAATATTTGCTGTCCTGAGAATCAATCATACTTTGGCATAACAAGTTCATATGTACATATTATAGTTCGACAATAATATAATGTGAATGCGAAAGTGTTCCTCATCCGTACTCAGGTATCCCGCATTAGGGGTAAACATACTGTCGAATTTTGCTTTAAGTAACTACAGTATTTGTTCAATATCTTTTAAATTCAATCCCTTTTATCCATTTTTACTGAGTTTAATAATACCTTCAATCAACTCTTATAGCTACTCTTTAAAGCAGGTTGGCGATATATCCATTCGAAAGTATAATATCGGCATGATATTTCGACTAGCAGGAATGCAATTCAATTCATGCTTAAAGATTAAAGACACCCATAGGAAGTGCCTTACATATCATTTGCATGTTGTGCACTATTTGTATATGCATTGTCTGGCGTTGACGGCTTTGAACGACATTTGAGATGAATTTAATATGCAGTTTGTGAATGCCGATTCAGTATAAAAGAGGATATAAGACTCAGTTGAAAGTCACTTTGAGGATGAGAACAATAGTATTAAAATATTTTTTTTTTGATATTCAGTAAGAAATTCCTAAAAGTCGTTTGTGCAGTGAGAAAGATATTACCCGTGGATGCAGGATATTAGCATGGTTGGCTTGCTGCCTTAATAACTACATATGCCAAAGCTAATATTTAAATACTTGAGTATAATATGTGAAACGAAAATATGAACCTTCAGATAACTTATATACATATTATGAAACTCGTTCACTTAGTTAAAATAAATTAAAAACCAGTATCTAATTAAATAAATGTATATACAAGGTGGCGCAAAAGTAAACTTCCGATGTTTTTTGGCTGTAATTTAAAAAAAAAATTAAAACCTTTGATTCTTCTTGTGGATTAGTTTTATTTGGTCTTTTAATTTTTTTTACATTAAGTCGAGAATATGATGTTATATAAATGGCCGCCGCCACAGTTGATTGTCATTTGAGCCCTTTTTATGGCATTTTCCATCACTTTGGCCAAAACTTCCGGCGATACGTCCTCACATTCTTGACGGATATTGTCTTTAAGAGCTGCAAGAGTCTGAGGCTTGTTGACATAAACCCGTGACTTCAAAAAGCCCCACAAAAAGAAGTCTGGAGCGGTCAAAACAGGCGCTCTTGCTGGCCAGTGCAAATCGCCAAAACGGGAGATTAGGCGCCCGGGAAATGCATCCTTCAGCATATCGGTTGTGGCACGTGCAGCGTGTGCCGTTGCACCGTCCTGTTGGAATCACATGTTTTCCAATCCCAATTCATCAAGTTGCGGCAAAAAGAACTCGTTGATCATTGCTCTGTAGCGCTCACCATTCACAGTAACCGTTTGGCCCGCGACGTCTTCGAAGAAAAAAGGTCCGATGACTCCTCCAGCGAAAACAGCACACCATACAGTGACTTTGAGCGGGTGTAATGGCTCTTCGTGGGTTACACGCGGATTTTCAGTGCCCCAGAAGCGTAAATTTTGCTTATTTACGTACCCGCTAAGATGGAAATGGGCCTCATCACTCATGATTATTTTTGATGAAAAATCATCTTCCTCTTGGTGGTGATTAAGGATGGCTTGAGCGTATGTTAGACGCGATTGGCGGTCAGCAGCTAACAGCTGATGCACCGTCTGGACTTTGTACGGTAACATCTTCAAATCTTGTACCAAAATTTGCTGTAAAGACCGTCGACTGATACCCATTTGCGTGGCACGTCATCTGGTCGATGTCGACGGCGCATCCATGATATCCTGGGCTACAGCAGCAATATTCTCTGCAGAACGGCTACTCCGGGGTCTGCCACGCCGGCAGCATCTCGTGTTGTGCCAGTCTCTTCGAGGCGAGCGGCTAAACGTCGCAGTGTTTCACCAGTAGGCGTTGGACGGCCAGGAAATCTGCGACGAAATTCACGTTGTGCTAAAGTCGCCGACCGATTATTGGTCAAATAAATAGTGAGCAATATTCCGCGTTCTGGAGCAGTGTAGCGTAACATTGTTTATTAAGGTGTATTTCGCATGGGTTTATTACACAAACGTCAAAACAGAACTGACATTAGGGGCCAATCGCAAAATTTATAGCATTTTCTGAAAAGAGGATTACTTTTGCGCCACCTTGTATATACATATATATAAAATGTTGAAGTTACAGGATTTGGTTAGCAAAAAATCATTGTATGGGTCAAGTCAAACAAAAATTGCAGAAAAAACAATTATGCACTTAAAGTCCCGCAATGGACTTGAAGGTAAAACGAGAAGTGATTCCACATTTTGAAAACCTGTAATCTAATTTGTTGACATTTTCAAAATTGCCAGGGTGGTGAAGTGTAGCATATGACAGCTCGGTATGACTTTACACAAAAAGATTAAGAAAAGACTAAAGCATGCAATAAAAGCAGTTTACCTAAAATTTCTTAATAGAATGTGCAGCTTTTTTTTGTTGCTATTTTCGCTCTGTAAAACTGTAACTGCATAATTTTGACAACTCACCAGATATAGCTTATAGAGAAGAGGTATTTGCCGATATACCGCATTGGTAATATCCTCAAATAGAGTCAAAGGTTCCTACATTTGGCACGGGAATCCGACGGTATATTTAGCGGATAAAATTTGTCATGATGCAACATGGAGGACTGACGGTGGAAGTGGAAAGTTTCTGATTGCCATTCATCTGTCAGTAGCCAGAAATGATTCCTTCATAGGGCATCCCATGCAGCTCACTACTTCCAAGAAGTATGTCCCGGCCAAAGGCTATCGGAACCCTCCCTGGGCTAGCTAGAGTGAGAAGACGAAATGAGTAAGTTGCCTGATGGGTTATGCGGTCACTGATGCGCCCCAAGTTCAATAGGCCAGCCTGTCACTTAAGCTTTACAAACTAACGGATAACCCACTATCATTGACCAACGGCGTTTCAAATGCTTACTTACCTATTCGGTCTCGAAGAACCCCCAAGGGTTCAGGAACCTTACAAAATGAAGATAACATATTTCACCAAGGCATTCGTCAACCTGATACCTCCAGCGGAGTCCTGGTGTTCATATTCGGTCTTCCTTCGAGGTGAGTTTGGAAAACTCTGCGGGCTTGTTCGTCTTCATTCATTCTACTGACGTGGTCTAGCCAGCGCAATCGCGTTATATTGATGCGCTTAACTATGTCAATGTCGGGATATAGCTCACACAGATCATGGTTCATGCGTCGGTGATGCTCGCCGTTGTGCACTATAGGGCCATATATTTTTCGGAGTATTTTCTCTCGAAGACTTCTAAAGATGTTTCGTCAGCTTGCGATAAATCCCAGAATTCTGCGACATTTTAGAAGTCAGGTTTTATGAGAGTCGGGTATAGCTGGACTTTTGTTACTCGGGAGATGGCTTTATCTCTAATGTGCTTGCTTAGCCCAAAATAACATCTATTTGCAAGCATAATCCTCCGCTTGAACTCAAGGCGAACATTGTTGTCTAAAATTCGTCCACCACCTCGAAATTATAAAGAATTATTATCAACTATTAATTTTGTCTTGTCCTCATTTACCTTTTGCTGACTCCTTCTCAATTCTCGAAAACACCACAGTTACTTCTCTCATTATGCGCCCAATGATATCTTTATCATCAGCATACGCGAGCAGCATGTGACTTTTGCTGCTGATGGTTTTATTCATGTTGACTTAAGCTTTTCTCATAATGATTTCCATCAAGATGTTAAAGATATCGCATGATAAGGTGTCGCATTGCCTGAGGCTTCACTTAGTTTCAAAAGGTTCGGCGAGATGCTTACCAACTGTCACTGTGGATTTGGTGTTCGTCAAAGTCATACTGCAAAGACGTATGAGATTTGCAGGAAGAGCAAGCTCAAACATTGCTTCGTAGAGTTTCTCCCGTATCGATCTATCGAAGCCCGCCTTATAGTCGTCATATCTATGTTAGGTGTCGATTTGTTTTTCGTAGGTCTTCTCCAGTATTTGGCAAAGCATGAAAATCTGGTAACTTCTCGATTTTGTAGCGCTACAACCACACTAGTATGGTCCAATCAGGTCAACGATAATTGGCTTTAGCCTTTCGCACATTATACTTGATGGGCCTTATATGCTATGGTCAAAAGGCTTATTAGCACAGAGACTTTGGTCATTAAATATAGGGCATATCAGATTGAGACTCCAGTCGACGGGCATGCTTCCATCTAACCAACTGTTGTTACTGCACGTTATTAGCTCGTCGCAACGAGCATTAAATAGATCCACCGGTAATCCATCGGCTCTGGCGACTTTGTTGTTTCTAAGCCGGGCAATAGATGTTCTGACAACGTCTTGGTTAGGAGGGGGGCAATCGACGTCGTCGTTCAAATTTTGACCGATTGCCTCGTCATTGGATATCTCAAGTACCAGTAGCGTGGAGGAATGATCCCTCCATATTCCCAACATGCTCTGCACATCTGCGATGAGATTTCCGTCCTGCGCTTTATAGAAGGAGAAGTTCTATACTTGTTTTTAGGTAGAATTTTCGGGTTTCGCGTTTTCTTCTGTATATCTCAATTTTATCACTGTCGCACTTTGTCCACTGCTGTTACTTACATTTAAAGAGACAGACAGTTTACCTTCTTTCTTGTTGCCTATACCGCTCTGTTGCAGCTCGCGTTGCAATTGACTGAAGAGTTGCCATACGTGCAGCGTTCGTTTCATCACTCTTTATCGTATGATGGTCTGTTGCGAAGCGGTTTTTCAAAACCAAGTACGGTTGTTGCGGCAGATTTTATAGAGGTGGAAATGGATTTCGACTGGGCTGTAGGACCGGCAGCAGGAGTGGTTGGGTTCTATGCAAAAAGTTGGGAGAGCTTGCTTGAGTAGGCTGTGGCTACCTCTGGTAATTGTAGCTTTTCGATGCCTAGTTTTCTCTGCGTCTAGATTCGTACGATTTTCGCTCTACATAATCTTGTGCGAACCTTTGCTGCTACCAGGTAGTGATCAGAATCGATGTTAGCTCCTCTGATCACTCGTACGTCCATTACACTGGATGAGTGCCTTCCATCAATTAGCACGTGATCAATTTGGTTCTTCGTTCTTTTATCAGGGGATGCCCAAGTAGCCTTGTGGATGTCTTGTTGCTGGAATCTTTTAACACTAATGACCATGTTTTTTGCCGCGATAAAGTCAATCAGTGTCATACAGTTGTTGGAATTATCAGCATGTAGACTGAACTAGTCAATAGTTGGATGAAACATATTCTCTCCCCGCCTACGTTAGCATTCAATTCTCCTAGTACAATCTTAACGTCTTGGTCGGGATAGCGGTCATACGTTTCCTCTAGGTGCTCATATAATATGTCTTTGTCATCATCATCTGTCTCTTCTGTTGGGGGATGCATACAAATTGGGGGAATATAAAAATATTTCGCTTTTATACGGATTGTGGCTATACGTTCACTCAAAGGATTGAACATAGAGACAAGATGTCTCAGTCTCTTGCCAACCACAAATCCGCAACCAAATTCATGTTGTTTCTCATGGCAATTGTAGTGTATGTCGCAGTTTATTTTTCTTGTGCAGCTATGTTCTGTCCATTGCATTTCCTGGATAGCAGTATGCCAGCCTTCTAACTTTCTAGGACATCTGCCGATTGGATACTTCCACCGGATAGAGGATATAGAGTTCTTACATTCCAAGTGCATATCCGTTAATCGAGGTTCATATAACGTTTGCGAGGGTTGTCAACAAATAGTTGTGGTTTATGTTTTCTTTTTCGTTCATGTATATTCAGTTTCCCGGGTTTTTGCATTTTACCTACTGCCAGGATATTAGAGTCCAGCCGCCCATTATGGATCAGACGCTCACCAGGATGTAACATGTCGAACCTGTATATTCTTCTTTTGGATTCTATCCGCCGTTGGCCCATATGTTTGGTTTCTATCCGCCGTTGGCCCATATGTTTGGCTCATCCGCCTTCTAAGGACAAACGACAGCAGTCACCAACTAAGCCTGAGACACATCAGTGATGGCATAGCCAATCAGTCTGCTCATTTATTTCGCTAGCTGCCGGAGCTTTCCGATAAAGCCATTGCCCAGGACATACTGCGAGGAAGTAGTGAGCTGCTTGGACTGCTGAATGAGGGAATCATTTCTGGTCACTCCCAAGTGAACGGCTATCAGAAATTTTCCACCTCCACGGACAGTCCCATGTCCGCATATATACATACATACGTCAATTTTTAAAGTAAATACATATATATAGATTTAATTTATAAACATGAAATATGGTTACTATGAAATTTTTCACACATGCACAAAATGCATCTTTCCAAATTGTTAAATTTGTAGCTCTTACAAAGCTTAAGAGTAATTTTCCAATATTTTCAATTCAAAAAATTTCGATGAATATTTGGAAAGAAGAAATTTTTTGTCGACAACAAACATTCTCAAGAAAAGGCACAATGTTGAATTTATGCTTCCAATAACTTTAACACAAACAAATTCTATGGTAGAAAAATGCATAATAGCCACATTTGTATGAAACTACGCAGGAAACTTAAACCTTTCAAGTTTCGTTAAACCTCGCTTTATAAAAAATAATCGGATTTTATGTTAACTATATTTTATTTTTGGACTTTATTTTTATTATTCTATTTACATCCTTTAGGCTTAAGGACCAAATAAATAAAAAATAAATCCTTCTAAATTTATATTTTTTACATCGTATTGCAGTATTCAGACAATAAATCAAATGCCTGTTAAGCCACTATCTACCTACCTTCCATAAAATAATTAAAGTGCTTAAGTTGACCAAGCCGTGATGTCGGTAAACTGTTGTAAGACATTGGATTTCATGATTAGTATTACAAAGTTTATTTCCTTACATAATTTATTAGGTTTCTCGAAAAATACTTTACAAAATTGATGCCAGACCATCCTCCACACAAAAACCGGACGAAGAATATAATACAGCAAATTTTGTTTTACGTTTTATGTCTCATTGGCGTATAATAATAAGCCGACAAATTCTCCTTCTCTCAAATATCTTGTAATACTCGACTGGATGCCCATTGTTGCTCCACAAGTCTAATTGCTGTAATAATTTTATATGGCTGTTATTTTTGTGGCAGCATTTAAGCATCTTCCTCTTGAGGTTCCCGGCAACAATATTGTTTCAATATTACAAATCCCTTTGCAGTAATGTTTATTGGCCAATGTTATTAATACTTTAAGTTGGTCATAAGTAAATTCATAGGTAAGAAGAAATCCGCCCATAATTCTCTTGTAATACACTGCCGCTCACTTGAATAGCTCCCTGTAGAGTCTGTGTTTTCAGCATACTTTCTCCTAAAACAATGCATTGCCTGTATTTTTACAATATAGTTCGTACAATTACAGAAACTATAACATAAGATTGCTTTCAGTTTTATTAGCGTGACTCGTAAAAAAAATTAAAACAAAATAACATTCAAACCAAATATATTTTTTTTAGTTCATTCGAATAGCACCACCGTATTTATTTAGGTTTATACACCACATTTTTTTTAAAAAAATCCTCCAATTTTTTCTCCATATATTTATATCTGAGACACAAAATAATTATTAATAATTAAGTGCTTCCGTCCTTATTTAAAATGCTTTTATATATCGTGTTTGGTAGGGTATCCTGTAAATTCTTAATTAGGTCCAGGGAAATGCATGACAAGGCGTGTTTAATCGCATTAATGATTTTGGTTTTATTAGAATACTGCTTTCCTTGCTCATGCACCTTATCAGAAATCAATACCCACACATTTTCCATAATGTTGAGGTCAGGCGAGTATGACGACCGGTTCAACACGTCAACGTCTTGCTGTTCAAATCACAATTAACCGAATAAGGGGGTTTCGATAGGGGCGTTATCTTGTTAAAATTTCCACTCCGAGTCTCCAAAAATTGCAGTCGCCTCTGGAAAAGATTTTTCCAGTAGGGCTTTTTATAACATCGCATTCATTCTTGACGAAACAAACTGCAGCTCGATAGTGTCATATTACGAAATTGTTCCCCATACCATAACACCACCAATGCTGCTATGTAATCGGATCAGTAGGCGTTCTTCCTTTCGTAAGTCATGAAAGTAATAATTATAAACCTCCAAATTTAGAGGGTTCAAGCCCATCCCCCAAAAACCCTCGATACCACTGTCAACTTCACGTCATGTTGGAACGGCAAAAATAAGGCAACGTTCCGCTCGGAGATCAACTAGTATGTTTTTTTTTACTTTCATGCGTTTGAGATGTGTATCTTTGGAAATAATCCTTTTTACTGTAGATACGCTTGAATATACACCTGACTTTTCCTTTATTTTGGCAGCAGATTCGAGTGAATTTGATGCATGTTTCTGAATCCATCTGTAATTGGCAGTCATAATATCACTTACTGTACGAACTTTTATATTAGAATAACGTAGGTTATATCATCACGTAAAAAATCGTATATAACTTTGTGTCTTCTATTCGGTTTTTTCTACATATTTTTTGAGTGGACATTCCACACTCCTTTGAAGTTTTAATTTTCGCCCTCTCTTCCAATCTCAAGGACTTAATTTAAAATTGAGATATTCGAGATATTCCACATTTACAAATGATCTGCAACAGACTTCCACACTAAAACTGAAATTGGCTTGCGGGCGCCATTCCTATGAGCCAAAAAAAATGGCATTATTATTTTAGGAGACTGCAGGCTGAAAAAAGTACTCAAGAGGGGCGCTATTCAAATGAGTGGCAGTGTATAATTGGCCGGAAGTTAGTGGCCACATTTAATACAATCCTTGTTGGTTTCAATATATGTCTTTCAATAAACGGTCACAAGGCTTGTATAGATTTCAAATGATGAAGGCACTTGTAAATATACTACGAATGGCGGGGATTATGAGCTCATTCATACAACCAATTGAAGTGCCCATTAGGCCGTATCGATTTTTTTGTTTTGCTTTGGAATAGCAACAAATTCCTCAACCAATTGACATCAAAGATACTAATAATTTGAATTAAAATACTAAATAAATATTATAATTATTCAATACAGTAATATCAATTTTCACCGTAATGATACAATGTCATTTCGGGAGATAATCTAGTATTTCAACATTTATATGACAACGATACACTTTCATACAATTATTACCCGGGTTAATTCTTGCTGTTAGGAAAAACTATGCTTTATTTAAAATTAAATAACTTTTTAACGCGTCATCGCATCATTTTCAATTTGGTACTGTATAATCAGGCTCAATCATTTTTTATTAGTTTTACCAAAACTTATGTGTTAGACTTGATTGCATTTCGTCACCACTACATGGGTATATAGGCGGATGGTGTATCTAACTTTTGGTATTAATTGCGAGAGTTTCCCCAATGTTATGTTATGTACCATTTGTTTAAGATACATTGAAAAAAATTACTTTTAAAGGATTTTTTTACTTATTGTCCCTGCGTAACCTGAAGTTATATTTTTAAGATTGTTTTTCCTTTTAGGACAGTAACACTGACACCTACCTCAAACTTTTTTTGCACACCGCAGTGGCTTAACCGGCTAGACGCTGCTGAGATGATGCTTCACAAAACATCGAAACGATCGTCCAGCGAATGTGAGTTCGAATCCCACCCACGGCATTTACATTTTTTTCACTAACCGTAGAAAACATGATCTCTTATAGCCTCAAAGGAAATTACAACTTTAAACATAACGAGGATCTAAGACAACTAAATTTGAAATCAAAGACTATTTTTGGCGAATGGTTACGGCCTAGTGCCCATAAATTAAACTTCTTCCATTTGTATTCCATTGATTTCATCGGTACTTGATGGTCATGGACTCATTTGATAATAAAATATAGTTTTATCGCTCAATAATATAAGCAAGATTAAGGTGGCCGTCGGTGGTGAAATGGTTAGTGTGCGCAGCTCTTGTACATGAGAACGTGGGGTCGATCCCTGCGCAGACCACCTTACATTTCTTTCGACGACGGTCACCGCGCTTAGTGATGGTGACACTATCGAGTACTTAGCCATGAAAAAGCTTCTCATAATACCGTTCGGAACCGGTGTAAAACTGTAGGTCCCAATCAGTGAGTGTAAAAACCGCCCAAAGAGAAGGATTACCTCCTTTCGTTTCTCCCTATACCGCTCGGTCGCAGCTGGCGTTGCAATTGACTGAAGCATTGCCATACGCGCAGCGTTCTTTTCATCATTTTTGATGCGACACTCTTCATCGTACCATGTTTTGTTGCGATGTGGTTTGTCAAAAGCAATTACGATTGTGGCGACAGCTTTTATTGAGTCGAAAATGGGTTTCCCCGGCACATCAGGATCGTCATCGAGATGGGGTGCGTCCTGTGCCAAAAGTTGAGAATAAGCAGTGGCTATCTCTGGTAATTGCAGCTTTCCGATGTCTAGCTTTCCCTGCGTCGGATTTCGTACGATTTGCGCTCTACTTAATCTTACGCGAACCGTTGCTGTTACCAGGTAGTGATCATAATCGATGTAAGCTCCTCTGATCACTCGTGTGTGATCAATTATCAATTTAGTTCTTCGGTCTTTGATCTTGGGATACCCTAGAAGCCTTGTGGCTGGAATTTTGTATCAGTAAGGACTATTTTTTTTTGCAGCGGCAAAGTCAGTCAGTCTCATACCGTTGTCATATGTTGACCGAAATTACCAATAGTTGGATGAAACACATTTTCCCTCCCTACTTTAGCATTAAAATCTCCAAATACAATCTTAATGTCATGGCCAAGATAGCGGTCATTCGTTTCCTCTAGGTGCTCATAGAATATGTCTTTGGCATCATAATTGTTCTCTTCTGTTGGAGGATGCACACAAATTAGGGAAATACAAAAATATTTCGCATTTATGCGGACTGTGGCTATACGTTCACTCACAGGATTGAATCTAGAGGCCAGATGTCGTAGTCTTTTGCCAACTACAAATCCGCCTCAAAATTCATATTTTTTCTGAGGACAACTGTAGTATATATCACCGCATTTCCTGGACAGTGGTAATGCCAGCCTTATAACTTTCGAGGACGTCTGCCAATTGGATACTTGCACAGGATCTATACAGAGTTTTTACATTCCTAGTGCATATCCTTAAATCGTGGTCCTTATAATGTTTGAGGGGCTCGTTAACAAATAGGGGTTGTTTGGGCACTATCTTTCATTTTCGTATATTCACTGCCATTATGAACGGTGGCGGGAGGTAAACCCAGTCCACCAGGTTTTTGCATTTTACCTACTGCCAGGATATTTGATTGCAGCTGCCGAGTATGGATCAGACGCAGACCAGGATGCAAAGAACAATAGAATATGCCACATAGCTTGATGAGCTTCAGTGACAGGGTCACCTAATAAGCCTGAGGTGTATCTGTGATCGTGTAACCAATCACGCTGCTCATTCGTTTCGCCTTCTCACTGTTGCTAGCTAACAGAGGTTTCCGATGAAGCCATTGCCCAGGACATACTCCGTGGTAGTAGTCAGGTGGTTGGACTGCCCACTGAAGGAATCATTTCTAGTCACTCCCAAGTGAATGGTTATCATAAATTTTCCACCGCCACGGACTCCAAGTTCAATTGCATAAATAGCCAAACAAAATTTTATATTTTTTTTAATGGTACCAATTATGAAAGGGCACGTGAATATAAACTTTTTTCATAGTTAATGTGTGAGTATTTCGTTCTGTGAGCTTACAGGATCATTTTCCTGAGTGAGAAACGATTGGGTTTATTAGAATAACATGCCACTTAGAACGCAAACTTACTGGCATGACTACACGCTACTGTGCCGGTATTGACACCACCGGTATATATACAAACTCGAGTAAGCAACTTTACAAATGCGAATTAGAATCGATTTTCATCGAAGTGAATTAAATGTATAGGCGCAGTTTGATTGTGTGAGAAACTATTCGGCTATCGGGTCAAGTGATAAAAAAAGTTTGCAAACTACGTACCCAGCTGCGGAAGTCATGACCTGGAGGGCATGAAATCATGACCAAAGAGGTCTTCTTTTAAATGCGGAAGGCCTTCCCTACATATTACCTCCTCCTTTGTTTTTAACATTGCGTGAGATTGGGAGGCAAAGCCTTACTTGCCCATTGCCTAAAGAAGGCCTTCGTAGGCATGCAAAGAGGAAGGCCTTAGAAGGAATTTACTTTAATTTATTTTTGGTAAACAAAGCTAAAATTAAAATAATTTATTGTATCACAAAATCATTATCCACTTGTACATATTTATTTACAAGTATGTATGTATCTATCTTACAAAGTTTTACCCAGCCCAAATACAAATTGAAAATTTTAAAACTACCCTGAAAAATATTAAATAAACAATATAATTTTCAAATTTGTATGAAATTTTCCAATTAAATTACGGTAAAAAAGAATCGGGAAAGAAATTTTTCAAAATTGTAAAAATCTTCTTCTTGGTTTTAACTGATGAAGAAATTCATTCATTCATGTTATTACTACTACTCCAGGAACTTGTTAGTGATATCAAATCTACATTTGAGTTGTTTATGATAGAGGAACGACGACAAATATTGAAGGTAATTTTCACGTATTTTCGAACATAGGTATCAAAGTATATTGACAAGGTTGAAAAGGAATTAACCATGCATCCTTGAAGGCATTTTTAGGATTGCTGTTATTAGCTGGCGTTTATCGTTCTAGTGGTGAACCAATGGAATGTTTATGGGACGGAGTGAAAGGAAGGCCCATATTCACAGAAACAATGTCCCTGCGTAGATTCCAAAATATTAGCAGAGTTTTTCGATTCGACTATAAATCAGAGAGAACGGATAGTGGAGCTCGCGAACTGGGCTAATAATTTGAAGATTATATAATCCAAACGAATGCGTGACAGCCGATGAACAGCTGGTGGCATATTGTGGCAAATGCCTATTTAGGCAATATATTCCTTCGAAGCTAGCGAAATAGGGAATTAAAATTTGGGCACTGTGCGGCTCTAATACCAACTATGCCTGGTCTATGCAAGGGAATATCGGACGAAGTCGTAATCACGTTCCTGAAAAGAATCTGAGTGTGGTACTCGAAATTGCACAAGGACTCAAAGGCCGAAATACAACTTGAGATTACTTTTTTACCTCAAACGATCTTGCTGCTGAATTTCTGAAAAAGAAAATGACTATAGTTGGGACTACCCGAAACAGTAAAGCGTTTCTACTCCCATTTATTTTGGGCATAAAAATAACGTTACATTAGTCGTTTATGTTCCAAAGAAAAATAGTTGCATATATCTTATAAGCACAGTGCACCAGACTCACAAATACAGGATAACCAGTCGAATAAACTAGAAATAATAGAGTTTTATAGCCGTACAAAGGAAGGGGTGGATACACTCCACCAACTAGTTGTCACATATACTTGTAAGCGGAAGATGTTTGATGTAACCGCAGCCAATGTTTTACTGATTTGGACAGCAACAAATTTGGAGTGGAATAAATCAAAGCATTTCCGTCGCAGTCATTTTTTGGAAGAACTTTTGGAAGATGAAAAGCAGCAGTGTAAGACACAGCCATATGGTACTGTCGCCAGGAAGCTACATCGCCCGCAAGAAATAAATATACAAAGAGAGGCCGTTGTCACTTCTGTGAAAATAAGTCGAAGAGTACTAAATATAATACAAAATATATGAATTGTAACTTATTTGTGTTCAAAAATCATTCCCATGCAGAAATTATATGTAATACTTGTAACAAAAACTAACAAAACGAGTAAAATTTTATTGGGCAAAATTTGCCCAAAATACAATATTTGTTACTTTTTTTCTTTACAGGAAGAGGGTTAAATATCTTTTGTTTTTTTTAAAAGGTTTTCAGGCTGCAGGAAAAATATAGGCCGAAGATTTTTGTAAAATTTCTTTGTCAGAAACCATTTCAACACTGAAAACAAATAAGCTCACACAACCATCTAACTGGTCGGAGAAATTCGTTTAATTCTTTGAATTCTTTTAGGCCACACATTTTGTGTAGGACCGAATTTTCATTATTTAGCTCCGATTTGTATTCGGTTTAGATCCGATTTAGAAGGCGACTCTTAGTTGAACCTCACATTGCCACTGAGTAAAATGCTCTCATGAATGCAAAGAATTATGACAAATCTATAAAGCAACATTCCTCATCCTACTACAACATGTCTTGGGAAGGTTTTTTAAATCCTAGTACGTTTTTGGTAAATTTAAGAATGGAATGGGATAATGTTTTGTTATACATTCCTACTAATAAATCTTAATATGTCGGTTAAATATTCATAAATTTTGTTTGTTTGTGCCATTTTAATTTTTGTTTTAACCAAAATTGAATTTTTTGTTAATGACAGGATCATAAATCAAGACGAACAAAATAAAAACACTTTTCTGTCATAAACAAAATTAATCTGGTCCAAAGTTGGCATAACACAAATATAACCCAAATCATGGGAGGACTATTAACCCGTTTTAAGCGGCGTTTGCTTTCAGGTATTTTGTTATTTTTTTAAACTTAAAGCCATAAAAGGAGTCTTCATGTTTACGGAGCAACATTTTGTAAATGGGCTGCTGCCTACTTAAGTCTATGTTGGTATATGTATTTATGTTGTTACATAACCCATCTTGTACAACAGAATTTTCAAGTTGTTCTTCCATCCAAATACAAAGGTAGTATTAAATATTTTTGTTAGACTTGCATATAAATTATCACATTTCCTTGTGGTTTTCTTAATTTGATCGATGCAATGTATCATTCCCCACATATAGAGTGACAACGTTAGCGGTTTCCTCGGCAGACTCTTTCATTTTACTTAATTAAACAATTCTCCTACAAACAGAACCATATGGCTACGTGTTTATCTCAAATATGATTTATTCTTTTAATTACATGGCACACATTTGATTGTATGTAGTTACATGGTGGTGTTACATCTGTACAATTTTCGTAATAAAGTGGATAGACTCGACGTCAGGCAGTTGTTGTCATAAAGTCTACCCAAACAAACCAAAAGGAAAGCTAGAACACTGGAGCAGATGTTATGTACAATGACACATTAACCCTTTGCTGACGAGAAGGAAATAATAATATTTAAAAAAAAAACCTAGAAGTAGCTGCAATTGACTTAATAAAAAAGTAATGACTCGTCGTTTCCCCGGCCTGTCCGCTGCAATATAGTAACAATCGTCACAACCTTAGGCAAACCATCTCTGATTTAGATGATATTTTGTACGTTGCTAAAATCGTATGTTGCAGCTAGATCCTATAAATTTGACTCTTTCAAAAATCCCTGCTCTTAAAAAATGGCCCTAGTAACATATTGTAAGAAACGTGTAAATGTTTGTAAGCATGGTTCTCATGAATTGTTTGTTGTTGTTTGTCTCGGTTTTGTTTTAAGTGGATTCCAACAAACAAGCCACATTTGGGTCTAAAAACATATATTATAACCCATTAATTACTGTGTCTCAAACATGTAATATTGTATAGAAAACACATTGTGTTTGGGCACAATTTTGGTATATTTTCGACCAGCTACAAATACATTATATTCGCAGTCAAACAATAAAATAAGACAGATTTTTCAGCGTGTATAAATTTGAATACCTTCTGAAGTAAATAACCGAATTTGATCATACTTGTGATGACGAATGGATATTAGAGCTACTCATTTATGATACGTGTATAACGCGAGTATGTCCAATGAATGGTCAAAGATAATTTTCGCTCATTTCTGTCTAAAAATCGAATACTCCGAAAGCAGCTCTTTAATTTTTTTAAACGTATTTTAATCTGGCGTTGTCGTTGGAGGTGCACAGTAGGGTGGAGTGAATCAACTACTTTTTTATTTTTTATTTGTAATAGCGCGGAGAAGTTGCCTATTGGGACGTATAATAACCATGTAAAATTTGGGTTCTGGCTAAAAATTTCTTCTGCCCTCCCAACGACATTGAAATTTGACAAAAACGTCTAAAATTACAATTTTCCTGATTTGCCCCTCCCATCCATATGAAGCCATCCCTTGCCTCAGCTCCACAGACTGAAACAGAAGATACAGTGACAAGCTTTACAGTGCGTTCAACCACCTGTGTGTGGCAACAGTACTTTTGGAAATCGTACTTTGGAGTTTCCTTACTGCCAATTAATTCTTGCAATTTATTATTGGAAAGTTTGACAGTGACTGGTGGCTCAGTAACTTGACAGTCTTGCCACTTAATCAGGTGTATATAGTCCGTAGCTTTAAAATTCAGAAGGGACACTTGAAACACTCTGATTGTGTCTGCTGTAGAAGCTGTTGCAGATTCACTCCTTGCTTTCGTGATACGTTGAAGACCAAGTTGCCTGACGTCTGCCCTTTTGTCTGTTAGCATGCCAAGAAGAATATTTTCAGCATGCCCGTAGAATGCATTTCGTTGAATAACTAGATCAACTACATTTTTCAATGATTCCTCCAGGTAACGTGACAGACTGATGGTGCGCCATAAATGGTGGGCTCCGTTTTCACATGAAGGTTTGATTTTTATGTGGAACCACATAGGTGCATATACTCTCATGACATAAGTGACTAGAGTTACCAATTCGTCTTTTGGATTTTCAGTGCTTATGTACAACCGAAGAAGGCGGTTTGCCGTAGTAACCCACCTTGAATGCGAAATCCTTCCGGGATCCCGCCTAGCCAAATCTGTTGAACAGCCATTGCTACTTTGACCATTTGGTACATGTATTTCTGATCGGTACTAAGGTCTTTGATAATGGGTTCATGAATTTCAGGCAAATTGGTATCAATTGATTTGAACACAATGACAGCTAGCTTTTCACACAATTCCAACTTCTTGCTGATTGGTCCAGAAAACCCACGAGGCCCAGTAGTTTGCCCATCCAAGTGATGCAGGAGATGACGAAGTGGAAGCTCATTTCCATGAAGCATGCAAACTGCCCATTGAATGGGCCTTCGAAAATATTCTTCAAGAAGTCGGATCACTCCCCCTTTGTAACCGGTATTAACATTTGTCCCATCACACCCAATCAATTCCAGATTTGCAATGTCAATAGAATGTTCTGTTAGAAAATCTGTTATACTTTTCGTGATCACCTCTGCTGTACCACTTGCTGGTGAAACGTGTCCAATATATTTCCCGCCTGGCTCTTGAACCAATGATACATGCTCTTCTACAATTGTTTGACGATAGTACTTCTTGCCCTTCTTAAATTGGAGCAGCGTTTTATCTTTACGCCCATCGTAGTAGAGCCCAGTCCCAGTCAGCTTGTTAGTAGAAAGTACATCAAGTCCTTCATACTGAAGATTGGACCGGGTTTCCTGGCGTTCTATTCTAACTTTGTGACTTGTCCTAACTTTGTGACTTGTCCTCAGTTGTAACTACACCAATATCCTGCAAAACCGCAGAAGCAATTGCTGCAGCTGATCTATCAGATAGACCATATCTGTCACATGTATTTGCCAAAGTTTTAAGTGACACTCGCATTTGGTTACTTTTTCCCTTTACCTTCGGAGTTTTAGAGTGTTCATTGGTGTACTGCTTCTCACTGTCAGATGCAACCTCTGTCTCTGATGTGTCAGATGAGTACATATCCAAACTAGAATCACTGCATTCTTTTCTAGTGGGATTAATATCTCTACCACTTTGAAGATCTACTTTCTGTTTCCTTCGTTCATTCTGTTGAATCTTTTTCGTTTGAATGATATCGATGTTGCTTATAGCCATATTCTTTGCTGACCGTTGATCTAACAGAAATGGCAGTTCGATTGCAGGCACTTTCCTAGACTTTTCACAACCACACAAAACAGATTCAGAAGTCAAATGGCATTTGCAGGCAGCTATATCGAACAGGCGTAAACTGGCTTCATCCTTAAAACTCTTAATCTTCCTTATGTAGGTGCTGTCAGTTTGCCTGCTTTTGAACGGCTTAAGAAGGGGGGGGGGCAGAAGTTATTTTTAGCCAGAACCCAAATTTTGCATGGTCATTATAGGTAACAATGTTCAACTTTTCCGCGCTATTTTAAATTAAAATAATAATATGCAAATAATTCTAAAAATATCCGGAAATTGTAATTTTAGACGTTTTTGGCAAATTTCAAGGACATTGGGGGGGGGGGGGGGGGCAGCAGAATTTTTTTGCCAGAGCCCAAATTTTACATGGTCATTATATGTCCCAATAGGCAACTTTTCCGCACTATTACAAATTAAAATAAAAAAATACATTTTTTCACTCCACCCTAGTGCACATGCTAGTATCCGCGGCACTTGTACATTATTACGTGAGTTCGATCCCTTCTCTGACCCATGCTGTAGAGTCGGAGTCTGGGATAGTTGCCTGGAATCGCAGTCGGAGTCACAAAATATTGGACGACTCCGACTTCAAATTTAAGAGTCGAAATTAAAAGTCGAAATTTTCGCCAACAAATATTTTTTATACAGAAAGAGAAAACAATATTTTAAATGGCCTTTACCTGTAAAAAATACTAACCCATAAATTCCGCAAACTACTTCATCAAATAATTACATGTTTGAGTATTGCTGATCGCACATTCCGCTCGAATTCACTTATCCTTAACATAAGTATTAGTGAAGTGCTGCAAAGTTGATAATAATTTTTAATAAACTGTTGTAGTCGAAAAATGTGTCAACGTTCTAGTGAATTGTAGCGGTTAGACGCAAGTCTTCTGAGTTGATCGGTACCCATGAAATGTCTGTAGAACGGCAAATTGTTGACAAACATCGATCTTTACCAATTCTCAGATTATCCTGCACATTTTTTTTCGAAAAAAGCTGATTTTGTTTTCACTTTTTTTAGGCATAACTTCAAGGGACTTAAAATTTTGCACATACATTGTAGTTTTGAACCGATTAAAAAGTAAATTTAGAAAAGCTAAAGTGGAAGAAGTTTAAAAAAATAACATTTTCTTAAGTAAAAAAAGTAAATTTTCTCAAAAAAAAAACACCTTTTGACATTCTTAAACAATCTACCTTTTCTTAAAAAAAATACCTTATCTTAAAGAAGTACCCTTGCTTAAAAAAGTAAATTTTCTTACAAAAAGTACCTTTTCTTAAAAAAAGTATTTTTTTTTAAATAAGTACTTTTTCTTAAAAAAGTACACTATCTTACAACAAATTGCCTCGTCTTAAAAAACTACATTTTCTTTACAGAGTA
Organism: Phaonia tiefii; assembly: GCA_963931995.1. Lineage (NCBI taxonomy): Eukaryota > Metazoa > Arthropoda > Insecta > Diptera > Muscidae > Phaonia > Phaonia tiefii. The sequence continues at coordinate 140,941,090 of OZ008370.1, forward strand.
CCTTTCTTGTAAAACAAAATAACTTTTCTTGAGTTAAGTACCTACTGTTAAAATTGTACATGTTCTTTCGTAAAAAAAATCCAATGAGTGTTCGAACTCACGGGCGATGTGTTAACACCTTTTTGCTACACGTTACCTGTTCGATTTCTATGAACACATTCGGAAATGTTACATTGGAAAATAAAAAACAGCGTTCAATCATATGATGACGTTACAGTTAAATAATATTAATACTTAAAATTATTAAAAGACCCAGTGCAAGCACATGTGTCATTATTTTCTTGCTCAATACTTTTTGTTTTATTCCCACAAAAGTCAAAGAATGCAAAGCAACAGACACTTGTACATACATACATACATTGTTATATTCGTACGATATAACCGAAGATCAACATAAAATACTTTTTTAATATTACTCCAAATTAATACTCCAAATTAAAACACTTCAATCTCGGCTCGCCGATATCGGATCGCCTTAATTTTTGGCCTAAACTCTTCGTCGAAACCCGCACTAGCTTTTTAATCCAAAAATTAAAATCGCCCAAGAATCACTTTCAATACCGGCTGCCAAGCAACGAACAAACAAACGATGATTTACTCTTACAAACCTAACACTTGCGTATGTATTAAACTGATAGTTTACTGAACTAGAGGCGAGCGTATAGATGTTAACACATCAAAAAGATTTTCTTCAAAAAAAATATACCTTCTCTTAAAAAAATACATTTCCTTACAAAAATTCTTTTTCTCAAAAGTACCTCATCTTAAAAAAAAGTAATACCTTTTCTTTTCTTTTCTTGAGATAAGTAGCCTTTCTGAAAATAAGTAAATTTTCTTAAAAAAATAACCTTGTCCTAAAAAGAGTACCACTTCTTTAAAAAGTATCTGTCCTTAAAAAAAAGTACTTGTTTGTAAAAAAAATTCGCACTCTAAGGCTTTTTCTTACAGAAAGTACTCCACGTCATAAACGATTTGACCTTTTCTTTAAAAAAAAACATTAGCTTTTAATAAAAAGGGACCTAAAACTATACTTTTTTTTTTAAAAAATACATTCAATAAATAAAAAATTTCTTAAAAGAAGTTTATCATTTTACAAAACGTATCCTTTCTTAAAGATCCATTTAAATTACAGTATTTTTCAACAGGCGTCTTAGGCGTGTTGGAACTAACTAGTACATAATATGTAGCGAAAGGTAGTTTATTCCAATCGGGTGTCCCCTGACACCTCATGTAATTTTTTAAGAATTTATGTAAAATTTGTGTAAAACACAGCAAAGTGAGGAGGAAAAAATATGCATGATAGAGATTTCACAATGACGTCGTGAAAAAAAAATGCTCTGTCAAAATTTTGAAAATAATTTTTTCTATATAGATGAATTTCATTTAAAAATCGAGACAAAACTGAAATTTTGAACCCGACCACCTCAGATATCGATGAAATTTTGTTCATAGCTAAACTTGATCAATACAAACAAACTCTCATTTTTAGAAATGACTGTTTTGGGATTTTTGGGCGTGGCACAGTGGGAAAGTTTTCGAAAAAACGCGAAAATGGTCGAAAAGAGCTCCATTTAAACTACAATAACTCAGAATCGGCTGAACCGATTTCCATGATCTTGGTATCATTAAAAAGATATTTTAACAGGCTTTATGACACGTTTTTCTTTTTATTTTTTATATTACCTGTAAATATAAAATATAAGGGCATTTACTAGAAGTGACACTACTTAAAAAATTATATAAAAAAAACTAAAAAAGAACCCATTTTTATTTTTTGATATGGTATAGGTGAAGGATAAACCTTTCTAAAAAAATACTACACTGTAAAAAAAACCCTTGATCTTTTTGGTTTTTTCGTTAGTTAAATTTTTTTTTGTTATAAAATTTTTTACAGTGAATTTTTTTTTAAACGTGTCATAAAGCCTTTTAAAATATCTTTTTAATAATACCAAGATCATGGAAATCGGTTCAGCCGATTCTGAGTTATTGTAGTTTAAATGGAGCAAAATGAATTTTCCTTTGACAATGTTTATTTATTTTACCTGTAAATATGAAATATAAGGGCAATTACTAGAAGTGACACTACTTAAAAAATTATATAAAAAAACTAAAAAAGAACCAATTTTTATTTTTTGATATGGTATAGGTGAAGGATAAACCTTTCTAAAAAAATACTACACTGTAAAAAAAACCCTTGATCTTTTTGGTTTTTTCGTTAGTTAAAATTTTTTTTGTTATAAATTTTTTTACAGTGCATTTTTTTATTTTTTTTAAACGTGTCATAAAGCCTGTTAAAATATCTTTTTAATGATACCAAGATCATGGAAATCGGTTCAGCCGATTCTGAGTTATTGTAGTTTAAATGGAGCAAAATGAATTTTCCTGGGACAATGTTTATTTATTTTACCTGTAAATATGAAATATAAGGGCAATTACTAGAAGTGACACTACTTAAAAAATTATATAAAAAAAACTAAAAAAGAACATTTTTATTTTTTGATATGGTATAGGTGAACGATAAACTTTTCTAAAAAAATAATACACTGTAAAAAAACCCTTGATCTTTTTGGTTTTTTCGTTAGTTAAATTTTTTTTTTTGTTATAAAATTTTTTACAGTGTATTTTTTTTTAACGTGTCATAAAGCCTTTTAAAATATCTTTTTAATGATACCAAGATCATGGAAATCGGTTCAGCCGATTCTGAGTTATTGTAGTTCAAATGGAGCTCTTTTCGACCATTTTCGCGTTTTTTCGAAAACTTTCCCACTGTGCCACGCCCAAAAAATCGCAAAACAGTCATTTCTAAAAATGAGGGCTTGTTTGTATTGATAAAATTTAGCTATAAACAAAATTTCATCGGTATCTGAGGGGGTCGGGTTCAATGCATCTCGATTTTTATATGAAATTCATCTATATGTTCATCATGACACGTCGCACAGTTGGGCCATTTGAGTTTTTTCGTTGCAAAAATCGTATCTTTTGAACCAAATAAGATAATTGATTAATTTGAATGGCATATGATAGATAAGTGTTCAGTCTATGCAATTAGTGTTTGGAAAGGGAGCTGCGCCATCTAGGTGCTTATTTATGGGTTATCAAAGTTAAAATTTGTAGAAAAATCAATTTTACGGTAATTTAAAAAAAAATATTTTTACCAATTTTAGATTGTTTTTTCGTTTTAAAATTATTGCCCAACAAATTAAAAAAAAAATAAGTTTTTTGTAAATTTATTTTTTAAATTTTCTGTAAAATATTCATCACAATTCGTAAGAGAGGGTATATCTAAAAGACTAATCATTTCTAAACTACAATTACGGTCTAACTCTATTCGTGACTTCACATTCCGCAGGAAAGAAAGAAGTGATTCGGAAGATGATGCCAACACGTTGAAGGGGCCTCATTTTGCCGCACCCTTGATGCCGCATCCCGCACTTCTGCGATTCTTCAGAAAGGTCTCCAATTGACAAAGACAGGTATTCAATTATATCTTTGCAATGCGCCAATATTTTATGGACTGTCGGAGTCAACTAATTCTGTGGATAAATTTCCGCTAAATGTTATCCAGGCTTCGGTGCATATTCTCCATATTTTGTAGAATTTACGTTTTCTTGGCAGTTTAAAATATGCAAGATCGTTCCCAATCTTTTCCCGATTTGATTGTCAATTTCAGTTTTCACAAAATTTCCTAGAAGTGTTTTCATCGTTTGAGTTTCCGTATCTGTACTTGGGACAGTCTACTTTTAGTCCAACTTGTTTAAAAAAAGAATCCTGTATTTGCTTCTTTCAGATCTTTTCCTTATCTTTAATCGATGTATTTTCATCGAAGATAATAATAAATAATGCAAAATTCAAATGCAAAAACAATTGTGTTTGTTTTCACAGATACATTGGAAAAATAACGACATAAAAAACTTATAAAAGCACAAAAAAAAAATTTGCAATTTTTGGCTGTATTTTGTTTCCGTTTCCGACTGTTTATTATTGCAAGGTTGCCGCACGTTTATTGTAATAACATGTAAATGGGCAATGACATGCAGCCAACCTTAATTGAATATCGTAGAGTAATCAGTAGTTAAACACCCTAAACTAATGACTTCCGAAACTAATCGAAACCTTTTTACTTCTATTCTACCAAAGTTAGAAAACGATCCATAAATACAGTTTTCTTATAATCGTGATATTTTGATAATTAAACCCTGGAAAATAAAAATAAATAATTCTTTGTTTTAAATCTAATGTGCCTTTCCATCAACGCATAAAACATAATGATTGGTTCTATAGGTTGGCTGCAACTCAATTGTAAAACTTGTAATTTGCTTCCCTTTGTGTTTTTTCTTGTACACTGAAAAAAATAAACAACTTTGAACGGCCATATAAGTCGTAATATTTATCCGATTTTGAAACCGTTTTCGGATTCTTGATAAATAGTATGTTCTCTATCTTCATTGTTCTTCATTTTACCAAAAACCTTTATCAAATTTTTGATTTTCGGCACAGATTCTGGACAAAGGCCCCACAGTGCGTCGTTCGAGCCACATATTGTCCAAAACAGATAATTTCCTTTTTTTTTGAAAATGTACTAGGAATCAAAACTTCAACGGCCGGTAGGGGACTGTAAGTACGGCCGTTTCCGTAATCACATCTTCATTAGGCTTCATTAGGTTCATTAGACCCACCCCACATTTGAAATTCCAGAAAAAGCCTTTTTCAGTACACCCTAATGTACATATACCCGGGTCGCCTTTTTGAAAGCAGGGAACAGTATGGTCCAATCGTCGGATATGCATTCGTCGAGCCATATTTTTAAAATGAGCTGATGCACGCACCTTTCAAACTAATAGCCCTCATCATTAAACAGCTCAGCCAGCCTTAAAAACTTTAAATGTTGACGTCAATGAGTGGACTGCTGGTCGAAGTCTCAAAAGATTGGGTGTTAAGTTCGCACAGAAGAAAAATAAATAATTTTAATCATACAAGAATATAAAGCTTCGTAACGAATTTAGATGAAAGTAAAGTCTTTAATTCGAATCGTTTTAAATAACGGAAATACAATCCCGCCTTGAGAGACTAAAACCAATCGATTTGAGTCCCTTGGACGTGCTTGGTACTGAGCCAAAGATCCAAATACTACTACCCCGAATGCAGTAACCCAAACCATGAAATATGGTTGTGGGGGATATATATATGGGGATATATAAGAACGGTGTAGGTCCTCTGGTTAAAATTTAAGGTAAACAACAATATTTTCCAATTCTGCAAAATCATTTATGTCAAAATCGTTAAAAAGTGTTTAAATAGTCAGCAATTTACAACTATGAAATGGCCAGCGCAGTGACCGGACTTAGACACGACCGAAAACTTTTGGAGTTATCTAAAATCTCAGCTCGCCAAGTACCCAGATGATTCAAAGACATAAATGAGCAAAAGCGGAAATGACGGCAAAATTTTGCAACAGCATGCCTCGCAGTATTCTACCTCTTAAAAAGCCAAAGGCTACTCGACAAAATATTGCATCACAAACCAAATAAATTAACATAAAACCAGAGTGCAAAATTGTAACATTTATTTAAATTCCCCATATTTACTGCTCACTTTGAATATAGTTATCTACATAGAATTTATTTCTATTAATGACAGAACAAAAAATTGATTTAGTTAATTTTTTTTCTGTTCTTAATGAAATATTTAAAATATACAAATTTATTTCCAAACTGTGTCAACCCTGTTACAATTTGGCTCGTCACTGTACGTCTAAAGATCAATAAACGTCAATCGATTTTCATATGGTGGAAAATTATCAGGGTTCGAAGCAAGACCACGTAACAGAAAAAGAAAAAATTGACTCAATGCGATCAGTGGATCATAGATAATATGGACGCTAGACAATACAAGGAAGACAAGCAAACGGACGTTTAGTGAGGCATGGTTTTGCCCATTTCTTATTAAATGAATTTCGGTCCAGCATTCTGTACTAATTCGAGATTAATTGGTCGTGTAGACGGTCTGTGCTGTATTTTACAATTTGGCCTATAATACAGGTTGACAGGCGCTTGACGGAGACTGAAAGTATGCAGTATCTCTATTAGCACCAGGTCTAGATTTGTCGTCCATCAAGAAACAAAGAAACATCTTGCAGTCAAGTATATGTTCCATTAGGTTGCAGGTTTGACCATCAGGCGATGTCCATGTGCACTTACGAATGTTTCTGTGGGGGAAATTCGTTCCGCCGATAAACAGTTTTAAGGTCGCGTACAGAAATTTATCAGCCTGTCACCATTATCATTTCTCAAAGTTCCAAGACCAGGTCTTTCCACCACATCCGGTAGATTTTTGTTGTCGTTGCCCACTTTGACCTTGAAATCTCCCAGAAATATTTCAATATCACCAATTGGCAAGGAGCTTTCAGCAAAATCTAGTTGGCTTTAGAACTCGTCATTAACACTGTCCTCAACACGATAGTGACGATGCGATCAGTTATAGTCATGTATAATATTAAAAAATTTATAGCTGAAGGAGAAAGAAGAAGAACGAACGAACGAAGAAGATCCGATTCTAGTGCTTGGACTGCGGGGTTGCGGCTCTTCACCCCCCACTACGGTCTTTCAGGAACTTTTCCTGTCGCTGTGTAGTTCCAACTTTGCACTTGTCCCCATTTGAAGTGTAGGATGACAAAAATGTGTACCGTTACTTATTATGATATACGTGCCAATGTCGCTTTAGTGAAATCCACGATATGGCGGAAAGATAATCTATTTTTAATTAAGCATTATTGACAACCAAGTGTATATAAACTGTTTATCTGTGTGTGAATTTTAATTCGTGCCATTCAAAATTATTTTAAATTTTTTTTTATTTTATGTTGTTGAAACAGTATTAAATGAACAATTTATATTATTCATTAATTAATTTATTGTCATCATTGCTGAGTGAGAGTAAAAACCAATTACAACGTTAGCAGTACAAAATATTTGCAAAATATACAAATACAGGCGGCGCCTGATTTAATGAACACCCATTTTAAAGATTTCGCGATTTATAGAAGAAGAAATTTATTTACTCTAGGTATGGCATATAAACAACAAGAAAAATAGTTATTAACCGAAAAAATATAATCTGTTAGATCCGTTTGAGTTTATATTCTTCGATCGTTCAATTGTTATGTATTTAATAATTGTTGAAAAATTACATTTTAATAGAAATATTAAAAAAGAATAATGTGAAATTGATTATTATGGTGGATGAATGGGAATATAGCTATTTCAATGCCGACCAAGGCATATCATGAGCTCCCTTTTCCACAAGTATTTAGGTATATCATCACACAATAGGGATAAACAAATCGCAACTAAGCGATAATGGCCTAAATGTTCACAACATTTATTTCCTATGTATGCTTTCATCGAAAGCCATTGCCTAGATGTTGTTCTTTCGAAAAAGAAACAACGATTGCCATGAGACAGGCGCTAGAGTGTACCGTCTTCAAATTATATCCGTTTGCAGTTTTTCATAGAAAAAGTACTTTTTAATAGATATTGATCTTGAACCGAACAATTATTAAAACCATAACAATTGAAAGATCGAATAATATAAACTCAAACGGACAGCGATGGAAAAACTGTACGAAGCTACGTCGAAACTTGGTGTTCCGGCTAAGATGGCATGCCTTTGCAGAATGACACTGATCGAAACGAAATCCTCAGTAAAGATTGCTAAAGATCTCACCCAACCAATTAGTACGAGGCGAAGCCTGAGGCAGGCTGACACCGTATCATGCTATCTCTTCTATATACATATTAATTGAGATCATATTGAGAAAAGCTGTAGTCAACACGAATAAAGTGATCAGCAGGAAAAGTCACATGCTGCTGGCGTACGCTGATGATATAAACATCATTGGGCGAAATTTGCAAGAAATTACAGCAGCATTTTCTAGAATTGAGAAGGAATCAGCCAAAGTGGGTTTGGCAGTAAACTAGGACAAGACAAAGCTAATGGTTTCAACAAGCACAACATCCAGTGGATTGAACGAAAGGGTGAGCATTATTAATCGCAATAATTTCGAGGTAGTGGAGCAATTTATTTACCTCGTGGAGAGAAATAAGTTTCGAAAAAAATATATGGTCCTACTATAATAGAAAACGGCGAGTACCGACGTCGGATAAACCACGAGCTGTTCCGACATCGACGTTGTTATGCGTATCAAAATGGAGCGTTTACGCTGGCTAGGCCATGTCAGTAGAATGGATCAGTTTGCGTTTCGCGCTGCTAAGGATCGATGACCAGCCCAGCGGCTCTAACTCGGTTTTTAAGAATACCGTAAGGCTACCCCCGATATTCTTACAAGAACGAAGTTCGAAAAGTTTAGTGGATAATATTGAGAAACTTAGTAGCACTGACACATTCCACATTGTTCCTCTACTGAAAGGTAGAATATATGAAACGAAGGTCCAAACGTATAATGAGAAAAGTTTTAGAGCAATATCTACTTATTTCACATAATCGAAGAAACATTTGTACACATACCAGCTAAAAAGGAGTAAGGGTTTAGCTGTAGTAGTTAAGGGCATAGAGTCCGACGTGGAATCGAAAGAAATTAAGAATGCTCTAGAAGAACAGGGGTTCAGTGTTCGCTCTGTTGTGAATATTTTTAACAGAGATAAGGTCCCCCAACCTATGTTTAAGGTCAAACTAGTCCCAGACGCGCGAAAACTAAAACGAAATGAGGTCCACACTATTTATAAATTGCAACACTTGCAGCACCGACGAATTTTTGTGGACGAGCCACATAAAACATTTGGCCCCATTCAGTGTCAAAATTGCCAGGAATACAGGCATACTAAGAAATATTGTGTTTCACAGACAGTTTGTGTAGTCTGTGGTGACCTTCATCAACCGCCTGACTGCACGGTAAAGACACAAGAAGAGAAAAAGTGGAGTAATTGTGGTGGAAACAACACTGAGAACTACAGAGGTTGCCCAATATATAAGGGTCTTAAGAAGAAACTTAATGAAAAGTTGAAAACAGTTCATCCTCGTGACTTCGCAGCACTGACCCAAGAAATTCGTTCTGCCCCTGTACCGCAACAGAACAACAATATTTCAGTTCCTTATGGAACAATGGCATACGCCAACTACCCTCAGACCCTCTCAACGACCCTTAGGACAACCAGTCAGTGGCCTGGAATCAATGAATCAGCTAATTACTCAGATTATGAACATGTTCATGTCGACAATACACTCGATGATGGAGGACTTTATGAAGAGTCAGAATCAGTTGAGACTCACCTGACAGATAGGTATTTTCTCAGTATTCCCAATTACAAGTTTTACGGCACGCATCATCCTGATGGTAGAGCCCTTGGAGGTACCGGTATTCTAATATGCAATAGAATGAGGTATGATGTCCTAGAGGGTAGCAAAGAACAATATACGCAGGCAACTACAATTCGCGTTGCAATTTCGTATACTTCAATGACAATATCAGCAATATATTACCCCCACGATTTTCGATATCGACTGATACATTTATGAACTTTTTTAAAAGTCTTGGACATAAATTTTTAGCTGCCGGAGATTACAATGCGAAACATACTCATTGGGGCTCCCACCTCGTGAACCCAAAAGGCAAACAGTTGTACAATTGCATCATATCCCGACAAAAGGGGATCGATTATATATCACCCTGACAGCCTATGTACTAGCCGCATGATCGCAACAAACAGCCTGATCTAATTGATTTCGGTATAATTAGGGGAATTTCAAGGTAAAACGTTCACGCGTTTACGTGCTTAGGACTATCTTCGCACCATTCCCCAGTCAACATACAAAAATACAAATTGGTCGAAATATAAAAAATTTATAAGCAGTCAGGTCCCAGTTTTCAACAAAAGTATTGTTAATGAACTTGATATGGAGAACCCTGTCACTAATTTTCAATTCAATTTCAAATGAGCGGCTAAGACATGTGTACACTCACACGAATAGGGAAATTGAACATCTGGTAAATGAGAAGAGACAAGCTCGGTGGGATTGGCAAAGATATTGATCAATAGTTGCAAGTCTTCGACTTACGGTTGCAACGAACGGTCTACGAGCTGCCCTCAGAATAATGACCATCACACATGCAAATTACGTGGGGGGCTAACACCTACAAATTCGGGAAATTTTTCCTTATGAGTGCCCAGAAATAAATATAAGTGCGCCAGTTGAGGATATCGTTGCTTTTCGGAATGAAAGTGGGGAGTGGATGACAACAGGTGAGGAAAAAGCCATACTTTATGCGAATCACTTAAGTCAGGTTTTCCGCCCCAACCCATGCGCTAACAGTTGTAATCTCTCGAAAATAAATAGTTTGTATTAAAGAGGTCTTCTACAATGGCACTGGAGATAACGATTGCTGAAGTTGTTGCCATTATAAAGGAAACTGCTAACCCGGAAAAAGCACCGGCTTTCGATCTCATATCACGGAAACGTGGAGGTAGAGTTTCTCGTAAATGCATTCAATCACATAATACATCTTAGTTACATCCCTAAAGCGTGGGAAATTTTCTTAGTGAAAATGATATTGAAATCAGGAAAGATGGAACGCTCCCATCGACTTATATACCTATAAGCTAATTACGGTGCTTGTCGAACTCTTTGAGAGAGTCTTTCTATTGAAACTTAAAGGTTTTATATCGTCCCATAATTTCATCCCTGATTATCAATTTGGCTTTAGGGAGGGTCACAATAGGTAAACCGTCTCACCAACGAGATTAGGAAAACTTTTGAGAAAGGCAGTATTGCTGTGCGATATTATCAAGCCTGTGAAAAAATCTGGCACGAGGGCTTAATATATAAAATTAGGAGATACCTTCCTACAAACACTCAGTACCTCCTTAAAAGTTACTTGAAAAATGGAAGTTTAAGGGAGAGAGTTTATTTCAGATGAACGCAAAATAAATGCAGGGGTTCCGCAAGGAAGTATTCTCGGCCATTTTCTTTATCTTCTCTTTACAGTTGACATCCCAAGTAGTACGGGCTTTCTCACGTCCATTTTTCCAGTTGATACTGCAGTATTGAGCTGCCATAGAGATGCAGTTAAAGCCGGAAAAATTCTTAGCGACCATCTTCAAACAATATAAACTTGGATATCTAACTGGAGAATAAGAGTAAATGGAACAAGGAGCAGACAAGTTACGTTTACTCTGAACACAAAAACTTGTCCACAAATAAAACTATACGATATACCGGCTCCGTTAGGTGACGAAATTTTATACTTAGGTTCACACCTTGATAGCAGTATGACGTGGAGAAGATATATTGAAGCTAAGAAAACACAAATTAAAATGAAGACTCATCAAGTGCATTGTCTGGTCAATTCGAACTCAAAACTTAAACTGGACTACAAAGTTCAAATATACAATAGGGTAGTTAAGCCAATTTGGGCAGGCGGCTCTCACCTATGGAGCAATGATAGTAAAAGTAAGATCGAAGTTATCCAAAGAGTTCAGTCGAAAATACTACGAGTAATTACCGGCGCACCATGGTATATGCGAAATGAGAATATACGATACATAGAGATTTAAAAATAACCGTGATAGAGGGCGAAATCCACCGCATCAAACAAATTCAGCAACAAAAAATTTCACAACACGCAAACGCTCTAGCAAGAAATTGGAGAATAACAACAAGTTCATCCCGTCTACGTAGGGGAGATTTCCCAACACTGTAATTAACCAAGAACTCCCAAACGCAACGATACAGAGGACCGCTTCAACATAAGTCTAATTATTAATAATGGGATTAACCCCGTTTAGAATAGAAGGTTAAAATACCTAATGTTAGGCTTATTTGGAGCAGATTCAATAAATCATAATATAGTCGTAAAAAAATATGGAATTATTGAATTTCCTTTCAACTTATAATTCAATAACTTAATTTGCAATAGACATTACTCATGCAGTATTTGTCATTCAGTCGGAAGTAGCTGATAAATCCATTTGGCTCATTAGGCTCATTCTAGGTGACTACCACTGAGCTTCTTCATTGGGAGCGCATTATGGCCATTAGAAACTGATATAATGTAGTTAAGGTTTACGGGTTTTCTACATCACAATTGAAGCGATTGAGAAAATATTAAAAAATAAAATACCAGACATAATGGGAATCATAAAGTTGCTGTTTTAAAGATAAGTACATAGAATTAAAAACTTTATTCTATACTAAAGTGTTCTCTAACGTTCTTGTAAAATGTCATAATATACATACGCTCGTACCCTGGAGTAAAAACAGAATAATATTTTATTGTATTTAATTTCACTCTACAAGACTCAGATCAGTTTACTACTATTTGTGGCATAAACTGTAGCAAAGTTATTTTCATAGGAGCTCTTAAACAAGCATAAAACCGCTGAGTACATCCATTCCAGTCACCAACAAGAATATATAAATTTGACTGAAAATCCACTTTGCGTTACTTTGGAGAATTGTCACCAGCAACGAAAGCCAACACTAAAGTGGAATAAAAGTCACAGAACACAAAATACAACAGGTGCTGCTATGTGATGCAATGATAAATGTTCAGGTTTCATAAACCACAAATACCGAGAAGGTGTCTAGTTTGGACGTACGTGCATGTGTGCAAAATGTAGTGTGCGACATTTTTGTTTTCAAACGTTTACCAAATTCAAAACAAAGTTGCATTAGTAATGTCAGTTCGGTTTTTTAAAGGATTTGTTAGACACTGAGCTGAGATAAGGTAATGAATGTTACTGTGTTTATTAGTTGATACGCCCTAAGACAATCCGGCTGTCGGGCGAAAATAATACCGCATCATTCAGAGAGAATCTTTGCAATTGAATGCGAATGAATCTTCGTAATTTGACTTTTTGATGGAATTATAAAATGTTGTGCTTCATTTGAACCATAGTATTGTTTGAAGTATTAAAGGAACTAAAGTAGTTGTTTAACAAACAGTAAAGAGATTTAAACGTTTTACGGGCAATTAACCATAACAAGCTTTGTGATTCAAAGCCGTTTGTTAAAGAATTATACATGATGTGACCCCGCTTAACAAAGCCAAGGTAGTGTGTCAAATTTCATGAATTCACAATTTTTTTGTATGTAAAAAATCTTAAATTTTCATATGAAACCGCTCGCTAAACTATGAAAGTGCAACAGAGGGGGGAACTTTAATTGTGTTTTACTCAAAAACTCGTTACATATGTATTATTAATTCCAGATCTTCTGCTTTTTTGTTTCTTATAATATTTAACAGCAAACACAATGTGTTTGAACACAAGTTTGCTATATTTGCGACAAGATACAAACACGTTATTTTTGCATCCAAACACAAAAAAGTCAGATTTTTTAACGTGTATGTGTAAACAAATCAGTGAGTATAAAACTAGAAATCGCACAGTTCACTGGTTTTGAGAAACTTTTCAGAATTCCTTCATGGAATATAATTAATGCCGACATATACAATTACATGGGGCTGTCCGTGGAGGTGGAAAGTTTCTGATAGCCATTCAATTGGGAGTGGCCAGAAATGATTCCTTCATTGGGCAGTCCAAGCAGCTCACTACTTCCACGCAGTATGTGCTGGGTAATGGCATTTCGGAAACCTCCGTTAGCTAGCCAGAGTGAGAAGGCGAAACAAATGAGCAGCAAATCAGGTTTAGTAGGTGACTGATGTCACTGAAGCTCATCAAACAATCGTGCATATTATGTTGTCCTTCGAAGGCGGATGAGCCACCGGCGGATAGAAACCAACAGAAGAAAATCAAGATTCGACATATTACATCCTGGTCAGTGTCTGATTCATAATGGGCGGCTGCAATCAAATATCGTGGCAGTAGGTAAAATGCAAAAACCCGGTGCACTGTGTTTGCCTCCAGCTACCGTTCATAATGGCTGTGAATATACAGAAACGAACAAGAAAACATAAACAACCCCTATTTGTTGACGACCCCCGCAAACGTTATAAGGACCACGATTTACGGATATGCACTTGGAATGTAAGAACTCTATATAGATCCGCTGCAAGTATCCAACTGGCAGATGTCCTCGAAAGTTATAAGGCTGACATTACCGCCATCCAGGAAATGCGATGGACAGGATATGGCTGCACACGAAAAAAAAACTGCGACATACTTTACAGTTGGCATAAAAAAACATGAATTTGGATGCGGATTTGTAGTTGGCAAAAGACTACGACATCTAGTCGCTAGGTTCAATCCTGTGAGTGAACGTATAGCCACAATCCGCATAAAAGCGAAATATTTGGGCTATGTGAATAATCGCCCAAGTAAAAATCGCCCAAAACCCAAAAATGAACAATCGCCCAAAAAATATGGGGAAAAAAATTGAGCGATTGTTCACCATGTTTGGGCGTTTTGGTATTTTTGATTTTTTGGGTGTTTGTTCATGATGAATGATCGCCCAAATTTTTAAAAATGTAAATTCTCCCGTTTACTTAATTTGGCGGTTGTTCGCTACAGTCTTGGGCGATTTATCATTATGAACAATCTCCACAAAATAGTGGGCGTTTGTTCATAAATTGGATTTATATTTTTGGGCGAATGTTCTTAAATTTTTGGGCGATTTTACCTCTTTTTTAGGGTCTTTTTTCTTAATGAAAAAACACCCAAAAATTTTGGGTCATTGTTCATTTTTCGTTTTGGGCGATTTTCACTTGGGCGATTATTCGCATAGCCAAATATTTGTATATTTCCCTAATTTGTATGCACGCCCCGACACAAGATAAAGATGATGATGTCGAAGACATATTCTATGAGCTCCTAGAGGAAACGTATGACCGCTGCCCTGGCCATGACATTAATATTGTACTAGGAGATTTTAATACCAAAGTAGGAAGGGAGAATGTGTTTAATCCAACTATTGTCAATTTCAGTCTACATGCTGACAGTTCCGACAACGGTATGAGACTGATTGACTTTGCCGCTGCAAAAAACATGGTCATTAGTGGTACAATATTCCAGCATAACGACATCCACAAGGCTACTTGGGTATCCCCTAATCAAAGAACTAAGAACCAAATTGATCACGTGGTAATTGATGGAAGGCACTCATCCAGTGTAATGCACGTACGAGTGATCAGAGGAGCTAACATCGATTCTGATCACTACCTGGTAGCAGCAAAGGTTCGCACAAGATTAAGTAGAGCGAAAATCGTACAAAACCAGACGCAGAGGAAGCTGGACATCGGAAAGCTGCAATTGCCAGAGGTAGCCACAGCCTACTCAAGGAAGCTCTCGCAACTTTTGGCACAGAACCCACCCCCTCCCGATGACGATCCTGATGCGCAGTGGAAACCCATTTCCGACTCTACAAAAACTGCTGCAACAACCGTACTTGGTTTCGAAAAACCGCTTCGCAATAAACCGTGGTACGATGAAGAGTGTTGCATAGCAAATGGCGAAAAGAACGCTGCACGTATGGTAATGCTTCAGTCAATTGCAACGCGAGCTGCAACAGAGCGGTATAGGGAGAAGAGAAAGGAGGTAACCCGTCTCTTTAGGCGTAAGAAACGGCAGTGGAGAAAGCGCGAGAGTGAGAAAATTTAGACATACAGAAGGAAGAACGAAGCCCGAAAATTCTACCAAAAAGTTAGAAACGGAACTAATGGACATGGTTCAGGGCCCCCCTTCTGTAAAGACAAGGACGGAAATCTGGTCGAAGATGTGCAGAGCATGTTGGGAATATGGAGAGAGCATTTCTCCGCGCTACTAGTACCTGAGATATCCGATGACGATGGGACAATCGATCACAATATGGACGACGACGTCGATTGCCCCCCTCCTAACCAAGACGAGGTCAGAACAGCTATTGCCCGGCTTAAGAACAACAAACCGCAGGAGCCGATGGATTACCGGCGGAGCTGTTTAAGGCTGGCGGCGATGAGCTGATAAGGTGCATGCATCAGCTCATTAGCAAAATTTGGTTAGATGAATGCATGCCCGGCGATTGGAGTCTCAGTGTACTATGCGCCATATTTAAAAAAGGTGACCCGAGTTTTTGTGCCAACTACCGTGGCATACGCCTTTTATCCATAGCATATAAGGTTCTATCAATCATAATGCGCCAAAGACTAAAATCGATTATTGCTGGCCTGATTGGACCATACCAGTGTGGCTTTAGGCCTGGCAAATCGACAACCGACCAGATTTTCACGGTACGCCTAATCCTGGAGAAGACTCACGAAAAACAAATCGACACCTATCATATATTTACCGATTATAAGGCGGCCTTCGATAGCCCGATACGGGGGAAACTCTATGAAGCAATGTCTGAGTTTGGTATTCCTACAAAACTCATACACCTTTGCTGGATGAGCCTGACGAACACCAAATCCGCAGTGGAAGTTAGTAAGGATTTTACCGAACCTTCCAAAACTATGCGAGGCCTTAGACAAGGTGACACCCTATCGTGGGATCTCTTTAACATTTTAATAGAGATTATTCTGAGAAAAGCTGCTGTCAACATAAATAAAACCATCAGCAGCAAAAGTAACATGCTGCTCGCCTATGCTGATGATATAGATATAATTGAACGCACAGTTAGAGAAATTACTGCGGTGTTTCCGAGAATTGAGAAGGAGTCAGGAAAAGTGGGTCTGACGATAAATGAGGACAAGACAAAATTAATGGTTTAAACGAGCAGAGCCTCCACGCGATTAGACCAAAGCATGAACGTTGATAAGAATTATAATTTCGAGGTGGTGGACGAATTTATATACCTCGGGTCTGCCGTAAAAAAAACAACGACGTCAGGTTTGAGATCAAGCGGAGAATTGTGCTTGCGAATAGATGTTATTTTGGGCTAAGCAAGCACTTTGGAGACAAAGCCCTCTCTTGAGTAACAAGAGTCCAACTATACCAGATCCTGGGTCTTATCGCAAGCAGATGAAACATCTGTTTGAGTTTTGGAGGGAAAAATACTCCGAAAAATTAATTTATTTATGGGCCTATAGTGCACAACGGTGAGTATCGGCGACGCATGAATCATGAGCTGTATGAGCTTTATCCTGACATTGACATAGTTAAGCGGATCAAGATAACGCGATTGCGCTGGCTAGGCCATGTCAGTAGAATGGATGAAGAGGAACCAGCACGAAGGGTTTTCGAAACCGAACTCGAAGGAAGACGAAAAATAGGAAGACCAAGACTCCGTTGCAGGGATCAGCTTGACGAATCCCTGCGTACACTGGGTATTGCCAACTGGAGAGATAAGGAAAAAGATCGAACTGGTTGGCGAAATGTGTTATCTTCATTTTGTAAGGTTCCTGACCCCTCGGGGTTGTTCGTGACCGGATAAGTAAGTAAGTATAGCAATAGGCTTAGTAATTGAGATTATTACAGGGGCAGCAAAATTAAAAAAAAAAATATGAAACGAACAAGCACTATATAGACTTGACGCACTATCGTTTCTAAGTACGAAACTGGTCGAAAATTTTTAATTCTAAGGATACGTTTCTTTAAATAGTTTTTAGGCAAAATGTACAGTTTTTTCGGACTTTATGGCATATCTAGTATTATAACTCGAAAATGAATTGTCCCATTTTGCTAAATAAATGTAGAAAAATTCAAACCTTGTTTTTATTACCTACACCAAAAAAAAAATCGCGAAAAATCGAAAATGGCGAAAAGTCTTAATACTTTACAGTTAAACCACATACCTTATGAATGAAATGCGACAGCGGTCGTGTAAATATATGAATGCATTTTGCTTTTATTTTCCTTTTTAGTTAGTTACAAAAGTTCAGAACCTTATGATACTTAAAATAATAATGAATAATACAATTATAATTCTTATAATTACCAGCATTTCCTAGCACTTATTTGCTTATTTACATAAGAACATATATACTCATATTTTTAAACAATTTGATATTTTTTTTTGCACTAAGCCTGGAATGTATTCAGAATTTTAATATTATTTTATTGACCTAAAATACTATATTATATTAAAATAAATAAAATGCATAATTGTTAAAAAAACTGTGCAATTTTCTTTTACATGATTTCCTACTGTTGCCGAATGACGAAGCGTTACACTGAATACTCTGTGTCCATCGCAGCGACCCTGGAATCGTTCCACCATTGTCCGAATATTTTTGTAATATCGTTCGCCCCGTAGAGAAAGTATACTTTGTTGCTGATGGTGCATCTAAAGCGCTGGATGTGAGACACCATCTCTTCAATGTACGCAACGTAATCATAACTCTTGTTATTTTCGAAGAAATTTTGAATAACCCCTACAAACGAGTCCCATGCATTCTTCTCAATTTCTGACATTGAACTGCCGCAATCAGGATCGTTCACCAATTTGCGAAATTGTCGGCAGTCGAATAAGCATGCTTTCATCTTTTCTGTATTCAGATTGGGAAACTTCCTCGAAATATACAGGAGAAATGCATTCATTGCCTGTAAGTAGGAAAGCAATGTGTAAGTAGCGATAACAATCACTCTGCACACAATTACTAAATGTCTTCAGTTAGTGACTTGTGTAAATATACACCGCAGTGGCTTAACGGGCTAGACGCTGCTGAAGATGATGCTTCACAAACATCGAAACGATCGTCCATCGAATGTGAGTTCGAATCCCACCCGCGGCATTTACATTTTTTTTTACTAACCGGAGAAAACATGATCTCTTACAGCCTTAAAGGAAATTACAACTTTAAACATAACGAGGATCTAAAACAACTAAATTTGAAGCATTGTCTTTGTTTAATGCTTTAATATACTGTTTCATCAGACCATGTTTAATGTGAAGAAGTGGTAATATGATACGATTTCTGAGCACAAGGGCTTCATTTATAATATTGGCCATACCTGAAACCAGTGTTTCCCTAGAAGGCCATGAATTTCTCGTCCAATGTTCGGATTTAGTTCTGCCGTCCCGTAAACATATAAAGCAATGGTATTTGGTAATGCAAATTTGTTGTCCTAAGCGTAAATTTATCATCCTAAGATCAACATAAATTACCCATTTGTGTTCATCACGCTATATCTTCTTTATGGTCAATGCTATTACGAAGCATTTTTCTTTTACTTTGGAGGAATGTGCGATCGGCAAGAAGCCAAATTTGCTTCCAATATGCAATAGCACACATCAAGCTGCGTTTTGAGGCTTCTTAAGGGGGTGAAATGTTCCCCCTTGTACACATACTTATGATAAATCGGTATAGGTATGGATAACATACATTTTAGGTATAGGATGTGTTGAACAATTTTATGTAAAAACTTAGAGAAGCTTTTTCATGGCTATATACTCGATAGTGTCGCCGTCACTATGCGAGGTGACCGCCGCCGAAAGGAATTTTAAGGTGGTCAGAGCAGGGTTCGAACCCAGGATCTCATGCACAATAGCCGCGCACACTAACCATTGCACCACCGACGGCCACTCTACTGCCTCAATATATGGTGTTTGTTTGTTCTTTTTGTGGAAAGGATAAAAAACACCCCTAAAACAAGGGCATAACTGGGTAAAATGTACTACAAACATTTTCCTCATAAAATTCTACTATGTATCAGTGTCTTAACACGCCAGAGCTCAAAACTCTACTTGAATGTCAAAAATGCAATCCATTTAAAGGCTAAGCAAAAATATTAATAATATCCAAGTACAAATATAAAAAATCACAAGAGGTGTCATGGGACACCCGGTTGGAACCAAGTTTCTTTCGCAAAATTCAAAACAAAATTTTTTTCTGAAATGTATTTTTTTAAACAAAATTTATATTTTTAGGTCCTTTTATATTGTCCGGAATATGTATTATGTATATAGGTCCTTTTTAAAAGACAGCTACTTTTGTGGCCGTCGGTGGTGCAGTGGTTAGTGTGCGCGGCTCTTGTACATGAGATCCTGGGTTCGAACCCGGCTCTGACCACCTTCAAAAAAAAATTCTTTCGGCGGCGGTCACCTCGCATAGTGACGGCGACACTATCGAGTATCTAGCCATGAAAAATCTTCTCAAATTACCGTTCGGAATCGGTGTAAAACTGTAGGTCCCCATCAGTGAGTGAAAACTGGAAAGCGCACAGCTCAGTGATTGTGAGAAGTTCTCCCCAGTCCCTTCATGGGATGTAATGGGAAACCATTTATTTATTTACTTCTTTTATTAAAAGATAATGTTTTTTTTTTAAGAAAAGGTACTATTTTTAAGAAGAAGCACTTTCTGCAAGAAAAAGCTATAAGAGTATGACTTTTTTTACAAAGAAGTTCTTTTGTAAGAACAGATACTTTTTAAAGAAGTGGTACACTTTTTAGAAAAAGGTTATTTTTTAAACAAAATTTTCTTATTTTCAGACAGCCTACTTATTTCAAGAAAAAAAGGTAATATTTTATTTTGAAGAAAAGGTACTTAAAAAAAAAGAATTTTTGTAAGAAAAGGTATTTTTTATAACAATATATTTTTGTTTCGGCGGAACTGCTATATTAATCAAGAATATCATACAATACTACTGTCACGAAAACAAGGGTAGATATTCGCTAGATGCTTTAGAGATATGCGCCATAAATATACCCGTTGACTGCGACAACTTTTTAGTTATTACATGTGCGTAGTTCTTTAAAATTCTTTAACATTTTTTCATTTAGCCCCCATCCCGCAACGTGCGGTAAGGAACTTCGTTCCAAAACTTCGTTCCAAAACTTCGTTCCAATAAAAAATCCTAGGTCTATGGGGAGCATAATGGGAATATGTATTCTTTATTGTTTTGTCACAAATTTGTTTCTCAGTTTCTGTTTAAAATTATAGTTGTCCTATAAAGTCTTCGTGTAACATTCAAATATATATAGTTTCTTTTTGACAGCTAAGCCTCTTATGAAAAATCGAATACATACATTTTTAACAACTGCTTTCGTAACAAAAACTAAATTATGAGTTGTATCTTCCATATCAGATGAATGGGGTTTTAGAAATACTCAAATTAGTTAATACAACTTAATTTCTGTAGTAACAACATCTACGTAGTAATATTTCTTTTTAGTTTATTAATAACATCGACAAATAACTTTGATGTACGATAATTATAAATTCTAATCAGAATGTGAGCTTTTTCATGGAATTTCCAAATCCTGAATTGATTATCATCTAATCTTTTCCCTGTGTGTAGGGGTAATATGCACCTGTGTTTTCTGCATTTTTATTACAAACTTTTCTATAGAACATCGACGAAAAGTTGTTTAAATTCATTCAATAAAAAAGCATTAACTAGTCATCATTATGTAACCCAAACAAAAACTCACAATATTTGCAAAAATTCGATTCTTTCATTTAATTGTGAATAAAACCGTAAGGCATCCATCGATTTGCTTAACTTATATCTCGTTTAATTCAAAAGGTATGTAGCTTCACACCAAAAAAGTAGAATTTAATAGTTTATGCAGTTTTCGATTCTTCCCTGATTATTTTCTCAAAGTAAAATCAATTTAATGATTTTTTTCGAATCAATTTCTTTCAGAACTCTGAAACTTTTTGTCGGATTGAAACAACATTCTAACAAAATCGGTCTAATCGTTTTCGCGTTATCATAATATAAGTGGAGAAATGCCACATAATATTGACTACTAGTGGATTGGAACGCGCCTATGGCGCCTGTCGAAACATGCTTTAATTTTAATCGATTTTTAATAAAAGGAAATTGTGTAAGATGAGAGAGACATAGTTGTTGTTTGTTATTACAACAAACGTGTAAATGATTTACACGTTTGTCAGCTTGTACCTTATATGTATGTATTCATGCACAGAGAATAAGCAGCTCAATTGGATCTTCCAACTAAGAGTGGCACAACAATCTATGATATTTTTAGTTTTTTTTTGTTTTTTGGTTTTTTTCCCCTTTTTCGTTTTTTCCGATATTTTTCGTTTTTTCGATTTTGTTTTGGTTTTTTTTTCGTTTTTTTCCGTTTTTTTTTGTGTTTATATATACAGGGTGATTCCGGACAAATTTCTCCAGCGTCTTCCTTGGCTCATTTCATGAAGGTACGTCCACTAGGACCATGTCCGAAAATGCAAGGGTGCGGAAATGGCAGCGTGTTCAAAATTTTCGGATTGCCGGTCGGAGGGTAGTAGGGTAAAGATAACAAAAAAATCCGATCACTGGCTCAGAAGTTAGCAACTTTACCCTACTACCCTCCGACCACCAATCCGAAAATTTTGAACCCGCTGCCATATCGCACCCTTGCATTTTCGGACATGGTCCTAGTGGACTTTTCTTCATGAATCACCCTGTATAAGTGTTCAAAAATTGTGACAAAAAAGTGTGACAGAGTCAGTGAATCAGCGATAAGCGTAACTCTTTAAGAAGATACTACTTAAAAATATTTTAAAAAAACCTTGTCTATAGAATTTAAAAATTGTACCTTTTTCGCACTAGGTGACCATGATGCATCAAATCTATACAGTGAATATTGGTTTAATTTTTGTCTGTTGATCTGTGTTATTTGTCCTTGTTCTTGCTGAGTTGTAGCACAGTTGTACACAAGGCGTTCTTTATAGCCTCTGAGGCTACTCAGTTTTCTAATTTTAGCTACCGTGGAAACCTTGTCTTGCCAATGCGATGAAAAGCCAAAAAAGCGAAGGAATTTCGAAGCTTTCCAATCCGACAGATAACTACTTCTGAAGTTTCACAGTTTTGTCATCAACTCCCATTGTTCTTAGATACACCAAAAATGTTCTCAATAACTTACAACTGTACGTAACACCTCTCAATTATTTTTTTCTATCAGATGACAAACAAATGCCGCTTAACAAAGAGTGTCAGCTATGCAGAAACTCATTCAACTACTTTCAACTATTCACATGAATTCCTTTAACACCCATCAAAATCTACATGTTTTAAAGTACTCGCATAGTTTGTAATATTTTCTACGTTAAAAAAAATCTTCAAGAAGAATTTTAAAGTTATCCCGTACGTAGCACACATAAGTAAATACATAGATGGAAATACATAGATGAATGTGAATAAAGGACATACTTTGCTTACACTCGCAATCCTGCATTTATATGAGGACATGTATTTGTTGGAAGATATTCCGTGCCTTATGTACTTTATAAGAAAAAAAATGGGTGTTTGAATTAGCAAGAGTTTCCCACATGTATTTGAAATCCAAATTAAAACATCAAAATCAATGGCTTAAATATAAATTGACATGCTGACCGATCCACATATGTCCAAATAAAGAATTGGACGCGTTCATGTATCCAAGGAATATCTTTAGCTATATATCAATGACTTTCAGTGCTTGTTTCTAATTTGTTTTCCCATTGAGTCGTTACCCAAAGCAGGTATTTGTTGGTGTCGCTTTTATAGCAGCTTGGAAAATCACGAGTAAATTCCTAATTTTGATTCGTGATTCGTGAATAAGCCCCAACATCCATATTATATATTACATACATATATATATATACGTCCTGAGCCTGAGATCCATGCTCATTTTCTTCTATGTATATGCAATTCAATAGGAATTGTACAAGTACGTTCTCGACAGAAAACTGACTTGGAAACCGAATGTAGAGGAGAGGGTAAAAAAGGCCTTTGTTGCTCTTTACTGCTCTAAAGGGGCGACAGGAGAGAGCTCGGGACTGAGATCACCATGTGGCTTTATACGGAAATAGTCAGACCAATACTTCTCTATGGAATCGTAGTTTGGTGGAGGTCCCTCCAACAGAAATATGTTCTGAATTGCTTGATGAAAATTCAAAGATCAGTACTGATTAGCGTTAGTGGGGCAATGGGCGCGACGTCAGGACTGCACTTAGTGCTATCCTGAACATCTGTACTCCTGATATCATGGCTGAAGCGGCAGCCGCTACATCCCTGGTGAGAATCAGAGATTGTGGCGTTTTGATATCGGGGTATTCGGGACACGCTGAATTACTACACCGGATCAATTCTACTCCCGTAAAAACGGACTACTGTATCCCCTACCTTCTACCAGCGCAAATCTAAGGACTTCTATTCCGAACAGGAATACCTGTGAAAAGTCACTGGAAGGGGACACCAGTAGCATCAGATGTTTCACGGATGGATCTAAGTTGGACGGGCAAGTAGGCTATGGGGTCCATTCACCTGACTTAAATGTAAATATCTCCTGCAAGCTGCCTGATCACTGTAGTGAATTTCACGCGGAAATTACCGTCATACTGGTGGTTGCTAAACTACTCAAAAGTAGTGTCACAACCATATATATATATGTATCTACACAGACAGCCAGGCTGCTATAAAATCCGTGGAATCTCTTGAAATCCCTATTTGCTACGTCCCTGATGGTGAAAGAATACCAGTCATCACTTAGGGTGATGGCGGAGTATTTTGACATCAGGCTTATCTGGGTACCGGGACACCGCGACATTCCGGGTAATTGCGGATCCGATGCGTCAGCTAGACAGGGTACTACGGCACAGGTTCTTCCGACAAAAGAAAGTGTTAGTATGCCAATCTCTACCTGCCGTTTGCAGATCAGGCAGTGGGCCGATAATATGTTCAAGGACAAGTGGAGACTTACTTCAGCTTGCAAACAAGCCAGGGTCCTCTGGCCATAGGTGGACTGGAAGAGGACTAGGCAACTACTTTACTTGCCGAGAAGCAGGTTATCCACAATGTTTGAAACACTTACGGGACATTGTGTTGTAGGAAAACACGCCAAAGATTGGGACATAGACACTCCACTCTCTGTATATGCAGCATGGAAGAGGACGAGGAAACGACGAAACACCTTCTCTTGGATTGCCCTGTTCTTCACTAACCGGAGAAAACATGATCTCTTATAGCCTTAAAGGAAATTACAACTTTATTCCTGTAGGTCTTACAGACAAATTCATTGAAAGTGCAAATTCGTATCACACTGGGCTTCTTTGACCTAAGTATGCTAGATAGAGTGCTGTCTTGCAGCCTTTTAAACTACAACTTTCAACGTTGCCGGAGTACTGCATTAGAAATTGACTTTAACCAGCAGAGAGGGAGTAGATGTCGCAGAAAACAATTGACAAATGTCTGGACCTTCTTCATTGTCAGAAATACAAACGAACAACAGTACAGACTTCACACTGCAATTGAATATACCCAATTTCGCTTTTCCGATATTCTCTTATTGCGCTGGCAGATTTTGTGCGGGTTTAGGGATACAATGCGGGTCTAATTTCTACGATCACCTATATCCGCCGCGGAGCCCACCATCTTTGATAATCGTGCATCCTAAATAGTAGATTGAATCGACGTCTTCAATTAACGAACCATTACCTGTTAGTGGTATATTCCGTTCTTTTCGAACAAGCATTAGTTTTGACTTCTGTATATTTATTCTCAATCCTGCTTTTTGGCATTTTCAGAAAGTCTGTTTAACTTGGCCCTGATGTCATCAAATTTGTGAGCCATACACATTTATCATCTGCGTAGTTGATATCACGTATTCATCCATACGGTGCTTCTCCATTAGTTGCCTCGTCCCTAAATAGAAGAAATAACGTGGGGCCAAGACACATCCTTGTGTATCTCCAGCAGATCCGATCAAAGGCTGGTTTTCGTTTTCATTAAAAATACCTTTATACGACGCTTCTTTTTACAGGTGACGCATCATGGTATCCCTTTTTTGGTCAGGCGAGTTTCGTTGAAGCTTGAAAGTCGCCATTTTTTCCTATTTCATTGGGTTCCTGCACAGCGTTAGATAGTTTTTCGGGATAATTCTTGATTTCTCCCAGTACCGTCAAATCTCTGCTTGCAACGGGGGTTCTGTTTAAATACCATTTCTCGGCTTGCGACGTGAGGATACTGCCGAGGGGTAGACTGATTTTCATCATCCGGGAGTCAAGAATGTGTGGTAAATAAAACAAGCCATATCTCCAATTGCTCATCAAGTGATGATACCTCCGTACCGTCATTAGCTTTTAACAATGCAGTAATCCTGATATTGTTGCGACTCAGCTTTTTTATTGAAGGGCACAAAATACTGAGGTTACCTGCATTTGCAGCTCTTTCGGTTTACTCTGCTATACTGAACAGATAATGGTCGTCATCTGAACGGACAATGTAACCCACTCTATGTGCTGATTGACGGTAGCCTGATTTTAACTGCCTCTTCAACGTTCGTGTCTCAAATAGTATATGCATATTGTGCGGTCTTCCACGATTCCGAATTTCGGTCAAGGATTTTGCACTAATCCAATGTTTATTGGACAGATATTTTCTCACCAAAGACCTACATGACAGTTTCCTTCAGCGTTCGAGTAAATTCGAGAGTAGAGTTTGATCGTACGTCATTTATATTGAAGCGTTCTGCAGACTGTCCGTATTGTATTTTTCGATTTATTTTACTGAAAATGTAATTTGATTCAATTATGATTCAATAAGTGATTCAATTTGAGCTTCCACATAATGTTGTTCAGAAAAAAGAGAGAAGAAAACAGTTGTTTTAAGCTATATATGATAGCGCTTTTTTTGCTTATGTTTGTATAATTGCTTACAAAAAGCATATTTTATAAATATTTGCGTAGTTTTGCATATTTCGTCAAACTTGCTTTCAATTATATTATATTATAAATATAATTATATTATATTCCGGCATTGTGCGGAAACGCAGTCAAATTTGAATAGGCTATTAGCTATTATGCAAACGTTATTTAAGCAGGTGCGAGGGTGTGAACATCTCTTTGCTTATTTAATCTCTTTGTGACCCTTAATGATAACAACTCTGTTTATAAAGTTACATTTTGATTTCATTTACTTCTAAAGGGTCTTCTGATGTACTTGTACTTGCGATTTAAAAAATGCCAAAAACTAAAGAAAAACGATCTACCTTCTTGCGCCGACTGGTTAAGGAATATCCAGATCTCAAAACGGATGGATCTGTTTTAATTTGTATTGTATGCTGTAAACATGTATGTGCCGATAAGAGCTCAAACATAAAACAACACTTGGATACAAAGAAGCGCATGGATCTGAAGGAAAGGGAATCCCAAAAAAAAATTGCAGCAAACATTTATAGACACTGGTGCTGTCCTATCAGCAGCCGATAGACATTGTATGGATCTTTGCGAAACCTTTGTGGTATTCAGGTAGGTATTCCATTGTATAAAATACGCCACCCTAAAATAGGTGAATATCTGGAACAATATACTTCTTTTCATATTCCTTCTGAGTCGTCGCTTCGAAATAAATACGTGAAATCAGTTTATGAATGTGCAGTGGGCAACATTAAGAAAGCCATTCAAAATCGTTTTCTATGGATATCCGTCGCCGAAACCACAGATGCAATGAAAAGATATGTGGCAAATGGGAGTATTACATGCGGAAGAAGAAATATCCAAGCAGCGATTTTTAATAAACGTAGAAGTTTTAGAAAAAGTCAATCGTTCGACAATTGCACGTTTGGTTGACAACTCTATTAATAAATTTGAAATAAATAAAGATAACGTTCATATTTTTGTGGCGGATGCTGCGCCGTATATGGTCAAAGCTTCTGCGAGTATACGTGTATTTTATCAGAATATTACGCATATTACATGCATCGCTCACGGAATGCACCGAGTATGCGAATATATAAGGGATTTCTACTCTACTGTGGACCTTTTTATATCAAAAGCTAAAACCGTGTTTCTTAAGTCACCAGCAAGAATTCAAATTCTCCGAGAAACTGCTCCAAATTTGCCACTTCCTCCGGAACCTGTAACGACACGCTGGGGTACCTGGTTAAAGGCAGTAAATTATTATGCCAAATATTTTGATGGTTTCTTGGAAATTTTTGAATAGCTTAAAGGCACTGACTCCTCAGCTGTACGAATATGTCAACCCCTAATTAAAGATTGTGAGCTTCGGAACCAAATGATTTATACATCCACAAATTTTGGGGTTTTGTCCGAAGTGATATGTAAGTTAGAAATAAAAAATCTTTCTTTGGAAGCTCAAGTCAATATAATAAAGGACACATCCAAAAAACTTTCCGATGTTGCAGGGGACCTAGGGGTTAATGTGCATTTAAAGGTGCAATCAGTCATTTTCAAAAACAAGGGGTTTGCTGCAATGAGGGAAGTATCTGAAATTTTAAGTGGCAAGAATACTACCGCACAGACTAAGTACACAGCAGAACAAATTATAAACTCAAAATATTCACCCCTTACGTCAGTTGATGTAGAGCGTACATTTTCTGTCTACAAAAATATGCTATGCTCAAACAGACAAAGTTTTCTATTTGAAAATTTATCTGAACAATTTTTAATTCATAGCAACAACATGTTAAATGACTCAAATTAAACAATAAACAAATCAAAATTAATTAAAAAATACGGCTTTTTTTAAAATGTAAAAAAGCTTATTTTACGGTTTTTTGAGCTGTTTTTAAGAGCTTAAAATCTTGTTTTTGGAGATTTTTTTTGGTTACCCTAGTGATGAGCATAAAAAAACCCACCCCATAAAAATCCCAAGTTGTTTTCATTTTGCCCCCATCCCGCATCATGCGATAAGGAACTTCGTCTCAAAATCATTGATATTTTATTAGAAATGTTCTTTTCGGCTTACAAACATTTTGTATGGATCCATAGAAAAATTGCGTAATGTGATTGTCATAATTTCCATTTTCTTTGCTTGTTTTTAACTCCGAGTAGGTGAAGTGGGTGCCATATGACTGAACAAAATTTTCGTTGCAAACCCCTAATTCTCGTTTTATTCGACAAAAAACCGACCCTGTGCATGGTCTCTGGGCTACAAATCTTAATTTATTGAAGCTTGCGTGCGTTTAAATGCAAATTCTGTTGCAATATTTCATTTTGAAGAACTACGACGAATCTATGTATGTATGTGCCAGCTTGGCCACAAGTCTGTTAATATTCTAGTCCAAACAGTCTGGCTGAACATGCTAAGGTGTTTTCATTCTACATACTGACTCAGTTTCTGTGATTTTCTGGACCAAATTAAAAATTGTCGATTATGTACACCAAAATATTCACGTAAAACACGATTTGAATTGTTTTCGAGGGCCCACATATTCATAATACGTTGGGTACATAGAACATAAATGTCATTTTGTTGTTGGGTATTGATAAATAATTGCCGCTATGATGTGGAGATTCAACTCGAGTTATCCTTTATATATACCAATAATTAAATATACTAATGTTAAATACTCTATACTCATTACTTCTCGTATTGCAAATAACAACCCAACTATTTTTGTAGAAAATATTTCGACTCATTAAACTGCCTTGATATTTCTCAGCATTCAATAGGCTCATAGACAAATAAATAAAGTCTTAATATCGTAAGAGTTTGGTATAAAACCAAACTAAAATTGAAATGGAACCCCAACAACTTTAGCCTTTGCTTTCTAACAGCTTCTAGAAGAGATGTGAGTGTGACACAATTTTAAGCAGCCATAGATTTATGATGTTGTCACCATGGATGTTGGGGTATTTATAGACTTTAGCCGTTACCTTGAGCAGGTTATAAAGATATTTTCTTAAAGTATCTCACTTATGGTCATGGAAGTCCTTCCATTCTTCGCTCCTTTTGGCTATGCTACTGCTGCTTTAGATGTTATTGTTTGTTTTTCATTTAGTCTTTTTTGTGTTACCTATTCTTGATGTTATTTGGCGACTGCAAAATTTGGGTTATATGGTCACACACACTAAAAATGTTGGTGTAATTTTATTTCGTTACGATTGCCAATTCTGGAAATAAATAGAATGTATCATCAAAAACTGTCAAGTGGATTGCAAAACAGTAATCCAAAATAAGTCAAACTGATAAATGTCTATATTTTCAAAATTAAAGCTTGTTTGGCAAAAATTGCGAAAACTTTATTATCGTTTGTGCAAAACTGATGTCAGATTGCTGTGGGGATGGAATCAAGATAACAGATAACAAGTTCGGACTTTCAGTCCGACTATTTTTATTTAGGAATAAGTCAGCTTGGAGTATGAACTTTCCATCCTTAGGACAAACACTGACAGTAGCCTGGCCAACAAACTGATTAAAATAACATCAGAATACCGGAAATCTGTGAGAGAGCACAAGTAAACGATGAACAATGAAGAAAAAACATTCTGTTTTTTTTGTTGGAATACTTGACTTATTAGTGTGCGGTTCTATTGTGTGAGTGTATGAGGTTCTATGAGGTTCAATCATTAGTAATTAGGACACTCTAATTCCCGCATTGTATATATTGCATGAACGCTGAAAAATAAACATATTAGGCAGGAAACATGTATATATTTGGGACACACTTCAAACATTCATATGTTTGCACGTCCCAAACTCACTTATATTTAAATGTAAACAGTATCATGTTTACTGGTTAACATGCATGCTTTTACGTGCAAACATATGCGTTCTTCAACCCAAAACATCCACATACTTACGTAGAATCATTCGCGTGTTTCCCCCCAAACCTTTATGTACTTATGTGGAAACGTTTGCGTATTTCCCCCCAAATATAATAATATTTAAAAACGAATTATTCGTTGATTTCATATATTTATATGTATGTATTATTTATTATAATTAATTTTATCAATATAATACAAAAAAATAAAAGATTTGAATCGACCTTTTTTACATTTAGGTGCACCTTTTTCATGAACTGAGAATCTGCTGCTTTGTTGCTTCTCCTGTCTTTGCTGTCGCTCACGTTTTTCTTTTTAGAAGGTTTCAACTATGCCTTGGTTATCACTATGTGTTGATACACAAACAATGTACTTATATACAAATCTAGTTCATGCAAGACAAGCGTGTATTAATTACTTGTGTTTTTTTTATTATATTTCACAAATGGTCCGCCATTCCGATTTTTTTCAGTACAGGTTCGGGCAGAAAAAGGGCTTCACGTTGTTGTCCTTTCCGGTTTCTCTCTTCAAAGTCGTTCTCATTTTGGGAGCACACATGTATATATATACGAAACACATACACAAAAACCAAAGTAACATCACAAACCATTTAAGCGTCTGAGCCTTCGTTTATTCTTTTTTCACTAATCAAGCTCTTTTGATATCCTCTGTCCGATGAACCACTGACGACTGAATACACGAAATTAAAACGCAACACATCAGCCAAAATAAGAAACACTGACTTTATGACCCACTGACTGAGAGAATAATGCAAAAATACAGAAACACACGTACAAAATACACTCGCTCGTTGTCCCTCTTTTATTCTCTTGCTCTCGAGAGAGCATAGACATTGCAACAAACATAGCTATATTTGTTTCATAAACATAAATACATGTTGGTCGCAAACACATATCTTCTAACGTATTAATCATTGTGTCTCAAACATGTAATATTGAATAGCAAACACAATATGTTTGGACACAAGTATATTATATTTGCGACAAGCTCGAAACACACTTTATGTTTGCATCCAAATAATTAAAAACTATAGATTTTTCAGCGTGTGGATAATCTGGCAATGGTGTTAATTTGGGCAAGGTTAGGTCGGGTGTTAGCATCAGTCGATGAACGGCTTACATAGCCGTATTGGTCCATTATGATACGAGAGGCTAAGGATATGAAGCGTTATTTGTATCGGAAACCCATTCAGTTTGCTACAAAAAGCTCAAGATCCTGCCTAAGTCCAGCTGAGATAGTTCACTCGGGCCTCTTAATAGATAGGATCTCAGTGTAGACATCCTCCTGCCGACCAGTGCCAAGAAGATTTTCAGAGGATTCTTCCTATTCCTCCTCGTAAAAATTTCTACAAAAATCACTAGACCTGACTTTTAGTCTCGCCGCCTGTCTACCAATCAGACTTTGTCCCATCTCGTCGATGATCTATTGGGCTTGACTAAGGATAGAAGCCTCGTGGATCTCCTGCTATCCATTCTGGGCCAGATTTGTCTTAAACGTACACAGCATCTAGAAGCATTCTTCCAGGCTATGGTTACAAGTCTCTATGACATTCCAACACGCTTCAATTCTAAAGTACTCTTTGCATGAGAGGGTGTAAGTTAGACACTGGTGTGGCTAGCTCATCCGCTCTGCTATTCTCCTCAAAATCTATATACACGCACATGATGAAATTGTCGTAGTGCTGGACCATCTCGTTAAGAGATGCTCGGCAGTCCTGGTCAGATTTTGAATTGGGGAGTACTGATTCCAGGGACTTGTTGATCGCTTGACTGTCAGAGAAGACATTGAACCTGAAGACAT
Organism: Phaonia tiefii; assembly: GCA_963931995.1. Lineage (NCBI taxonomy): Eukaryota > Metazoa > Arthropoda > Insecta > Diptera > Muscidae > Phaonia > Phaonia tiefii. The sequence continues at coordinate 140,973,236 of OZ008370.1, forward strand.
CTGGACAATTATTCCTCGGCCAGTCGGTCGCATCTCAGCTAGCCAAAATTTCAGCCTGATATACGCAATCTGAGGGAAAAAGACAACCCTAGTTCACTAGGGTTGACTCCGTAGGCTATCTGATCATTAATTTCGAACCGTTCGTTTAGAAGTTCATATACCTCTCTTTACGAGGAACTACTTTGTTCCACAAATCCATTTCCGGTATGAGAGTGTGGTATTTCCGACGAAATAGTGCTTCCGCTATCGAGTAGTCGAGAAATGCAGGATTGTTGGGCGTACTCTTGAGCACTGTTTCATGACTGATTCTGCCAATGCCCCATTGTAAGAGTTGCCACAGCCTGTTGGCAGACATGTAAGCAATCTGCCTGCGTATAATGTCTACCGGCAACAACTGTAACATTACATTCAATGCATCAGTGGCAGTAGTGTACAGTGCACATGTGGCGCACATCTTCGCCATTCTTTGAATCTAGTGAACAATAGGTGGGTTTCGCCATCACATGCCACCACACAAAGTCCCTATGGAGCATTATCAGCCTCACCACCGCTATAGAGATCCAGCGGTCAATACTCGAAGAACATCCCCATTTACAACCTATATCGTTCTTGCAGGTGTATAGGGATATAGGTGCCTTTTCAGCCCTTTCCACTATGTTGGGTCTGAAACTGAGCCTACTGACCAAAATATAACCCAGGAATTTGCTCACCCTTCTAGCTTAATTTCAAACCCATTCAAGATGATAGTATGCTCAGTAAGTATTTTATACCTTCGGGTAAAAAGAACCAGCTCGATCTTCGCAGGGTTAGCCTATTTTTACCCGCTACTGCCACATCGTCCACAGATTCAAAAATTTTTGTACTCCCATTTCCGAGAGTGACCCCTCCTTGTGGTGTGCCTCTGTTAACATAAGTCGTAGAGGTCGGTGTGTTCAATTCGGCTATGAACACTCTCCTGGTGAGCATTTGGCATACAAGTCCCATAAGGCCCATATTCACTTTAAGCACATTAATTAATATGATTAACAACCTTAACAACCAAATAAATAAATAAATTAGATAAATCTTAACATATTTCTCTAACTGGTTCTAGCCTTCGCCTTTTTTCGTCATCATCTTTCCAGCAAAGTTTTGGTCATCCTCTTTTCCTGCTTCCATCGGGTACTTTAACGAAAACCTTTCGCGCTGGCTCATCATCATCCATTCTGATAATATTTATGACATGGCCTAGCGACGCAAGTGGTCTAATCTGATTCGCCTAACTATAAACACGTCAAAACATAAATTATATACTACATAGCTCTTGGTTCCAACGACGCCGGTACTCGCCGTTGTACTTGACAGGACCATCTATTTTACAGATAATTTTTCTTTCGAATACTCCCAGGTGTGTTTCATCCGCTTGCGATATGTCCCAAGTTTTGGAGCCACATGCCAGGTAATATGAGTGTCTGGTATAGCTGGACTTTTGTTTGTCGGGAGAGGTCGGTATTAGTATTCTGCCTGCTGAGTCCAAAATAGCATATAATTGCAAGCACCATTCTCCTATTTATCTCCAAGCTGACGTTTATGTTCCGGCGGATCCAAGGTAGATAAATTAAAAATTATGTCTTTGTTCTCGGCGGATCCAAGGTAGATAAATTAAACCGGTTGTAAAAAAAAAATAAACCGGCTGTTGACGTTCAAGTGCGAACCAAGTGGAGAGGATTGTCAAGTCGTTGACACCATCCAATGTTCATATAAGTAATGCAGGACCACCACAAGGCTCTGGCCTAAATCTTTCTACTTTTCTAATCTTTATCAACGACCTATTAGACGAATAACCAACCCTTTCTAGTGCATTGCAGATAACAGAAATATATATATCATATTAGTCTGGTCATCGGATTAGTCTTACTGATATCCAAATCATAATGGGAAGTTGGTTGCTCAATAGGTCCATGTGAATCGCGTCGATTTTAAAGCACTTACGATCTAGTGTTGCGTACTTCTACACAAGAGGGCAATTGTGTCGGCTTGGCTTTCAGTATTTCTAAATGGTGTAGCAATTGAGAATATGATTCCCTTGATGTTCTGGGCATGAAAATATGGTGTAATGGCCGCTGGAATAAACATGTCTTTAACGTGCCCAAAGAAGCCTTCAATGCTTTGGGATTTGAGAAGCGGTGTAAGAGATTCTTCAGTCTTTCAGATGGTATACATACTGCCAAAGATGGAATATAAATCCCATGTTTGGCCTAAAAATGGTTTCCCATTACATCCCATGAAGGGACAGGGCAGAGCTTCTCACAATCACTGAGGTGTGGGCTTTCCAGTTTTCACTTGTTTTCACTTTGGCCCGGTGTCCCTAAATCTAGCTTGGAGCTTCTGTACCATAATAAAAAGAGGATAAGGGTGTTAATAGGAAATAGGGGGTAGCGAAATCAGTTGTCTCTCCGGAAGTGTGGCCTGCGTAACTTTATCATATCGATATTTCCATGGGAAGTAATCGTCTGAGAAACACAACCTTAGAGTGTAGAACAGTGCAACCGGGACACTACAGCGAGAATTCGAACTTCAGCCGAACAGTGTGTATGTGGAATAAGTTCCGGTGGCTGTGTTCCCTAATAGTTATGATATGTGTAAATGTAAGGCAACCTTCAACACGCACCACTCCCTCTATTATCTTTTCTCATACCTATATCCCTTTTTCATAGTCCGATACCATTCACTGCATTTATACTGGCATCTCCTGAGTGTTGACCAAAACAATAATAATCCATAAAAAGTTCAGCAAGTCCTCTTCCTTTTTATCGTAACCGAGAAGTCCGAGGCTTCTAGGTTCAAAGCCATTTGTTTGTTTTCAATTTACAACTCTTAAGCGGCTATAACTTTGAAATACTGTCGACCGGAACCTACTTGTATTCTGACGTGGACATAGCTAGGCTAATCAAATTAGGCCAATTGCGTTGGCTAGGCCATGTTATCAGAATAGATGAAGATGAGCCAGCGCGAAAGGTTTTCGATAACGTACCCGATGGAAGTAGGAAAAGAGGACGTTCAAGACTCCGCTGGAAAGACCAGGCAGAAGAATCCCTCCGTATTCTTGGTGTTACCAACTGGCGAGAAAAGGTGAAGGATAGAGCCAGTTGGAGGAATATGTTGAAATTTGTTTAATTTGTTTGTTTAATTAATATGTGTAAGGCGTCTGACCTCATGAGGTTGTAAAATAGTTAATAAAAGTAAAGGAACCTACCTCCGGTTTTTATTAAGTTATCAAATTATAACATAATTGGCAGTTGACATAAGTTTCGAATGCTTTTAACAAATTTGGTTTCTGCTCATATATGCTTCACAAATATCTATAGTTGTAATTTATTTTCGTACAAATATGAATTTTCCAGTCTATCTTCTAAATTCATCCATCGATTGGGGATTAATAAACTATGAGTGCCGTGTGCCGTATGATTAACATTCCTTAAAATGTCAGTCGTACTCACCGTAGTTCGAACGAATGGCATGTAAACGTAGATACTAGGATACCCATTTAATCAGGTTTTTTGATTAATCGGTTAATCGTTAATCGTAAATTTCAATCTGACAATTAACCGAATAAAACGCAATCAAGTTATTCGATTAATCGATTATTCGAATAAAATAAAACAAAAAAAAGAAGTGTTCAAACATTGTACTAGGCACATTTATTAAAAGTAAACAAAACGTAACAAGACCAACCTCATTATAAAGTATATCGTTAGCTAAAATGCAAAAAGGCGTAACTAACAAAAATATAATTTTACAGGAAAAGCAAAAAACTTTGTGTTGAAAGTAGTGCTATAAATTTCAGCAACTATGTGTCGCTAACAACGGTCCGCTGTCATTAGCGCGTAGCCCTTTGCTACAACCATACATACATATATACATACGCATATGCCTTCGTTGCATCTTATTTGTTTCTTCTTTCTCTTGTTTTCGTTGCACTCTGTCGCGGCGGCCATCGGCTACCGGCAGTGAGCAACGAAAACAAGAAATCAATCTCAGTCTAGAAGTCGATCAGTGTAGTAATATTTTCATCCCCCGCGACTGGTACAACAATCATGAAACAATAACACAAAACGAGACTCAAAGTTTTTTTCACAACACATATGTACATACAAGAAACATAAAATAAAGTCAAATCATATATTTGAAAATAGAAAACAATAACCTTTTGATTTACAATACAAAGGAATAGTGACAAACATAATTGGTGGAACAAAAACCCACAACAACAGTGAATAACAAACATTTGGTCCTTTGCGAACCGAATAAGTGTTTAGAATAATAAAAACCGTGTCTTGTTAAACAAAAAGTGACCCCAAATTTAAGTGACTCGAAAACAAAATTATTGAAAAAAAAATATATAAATCAAAGCATATAAAATCAAATAAAAAGTGGAGAAAATATTAAAACAAAAAGAATATAAAACACGTTAAAAAATTACAGTACAAAGTGAAAAAATAAGGGGAAAGACAATTTAAACATTTGATCCCACAAAACACGTACAAATTACACAAACAATATTTTCTCAAAAAAGTGACAAAATTTGTGGAATTCATAAACAGAAAACAGTTACAACGGGAACTTGTTTCCGACAAATAAAAATTGGCAGCGGCAGCAAAGACAGCAGAACAACAACAACAAAGGCGAGACAAAAATCTTGGACAACAACAGCACAAAGAAATACAGCAAGTACATAGAAAGCGGCAAGCAGTAAGTACACAACAAATAAAGCACAACGAGCAAGACAAATACTACAGGGTGCAGCAGTACTTTTGGCATCAACTTAAAATTTGATTAAATATTCAACGTATGGAATAAAGAAGCCATATAGACACTCAGCAAGACCCGTCAATAGTATTTTTCTCGTTAAATTGTGCAAAATAAGTAGAGTTGCCATCTTATTATATTTGAACAATACTTGTGGATAAACATTTCCGGACTCGACTAGTTTTTCTTAATACTTATAAGACTCGTTCGTGTTTTCGATAAGGCTGCTCACTATAGCGAATTAATTTTATCTCGACTCGTTTTTTTTGCAAATTCTTTCGACTCGTCTCTGTGCTTCACCACGGCTGTCCGCTATAATTATTGATCAAAATTTTTAAATTTTTTTTTGATTCTTACATAACAAATTTGACCCGTCATACTTCATGACAATGGCTTTAGAGACCTTTGCTAATTGCACGAATGACTTGTTGGATTTCGAAAGTATTCATGCGGAACGGGATACTGACGACAACATACATTCTTTAGAAATCCTGCGTGTCGAACTTAATTCTTTGTGGGGGCAAGTCAAAAAATCCTATGTAGATTGTCGCGACTCACCAACAGCTGAAGGAGCTAAGTCAATAGACAAAGATAAGTTAAGAGAACGATACAAAAAGGCTCTTACGGCATATAAAAACTGTTTCGGATCTCTCAACGCTGACATCCAAGCATTGGCAGATCAAATAGCATCAGAGAAAACGGAACGCCGGTCGTCAGTGCAACGGCCCGACGTTGAAGCCGATTTCGCACCAATTACAAGGTTGCCACCTTGTGACACAGACATTTTCCAAGGTGATTGCAGTACTTGGCCCACATTTCGAGATTTATTCTCTGCCATCTACATTAAAAATTCAAAACTGAGCAAGGTTGAACAATTATTTCACCTGACCCAAAAGACCGCGGGAGAAGCTCGAGAAATCATCAGCCACGTTCCCTTGACTAATGATGGCTTTGATAAAGCCTGGAGAAATTTAGTAGATCGGTATGAAAATAAAAGAATGCTGGTAAACGAACAACTCAAAACTATTTTTAGTTTGCCTCAAGTCTCTATGGATGCCGGATCTTCCATTAAGAAACTGCAACGCACAGTCAACAGTTGTATTCAAACTTTAAACACCATGCACATAAATACAGAAGGGTGGGACCCGATTCTAGTTTACTTAAGTTCTACAAAACTCCCTAGAAAATTTTTAGAGGATTTTGAAGACTCTTTAGCAGATTGCTCAAAAATTCCAACGTGGAATGATTTTGATTAATTTTTGACCCATAAATTCAAGACCCTAGAATCAGTTGACAATATCCAATCAAATAATAAATCTAATCAGCCTAGATCAGAAAAAAATTATTCAAATGAAAAGCGCGTCAACACTTTTCAAACAAATTTAATACCACAAGATGCGGGGATGAAAACCGTCACAAATAATAATCAACAAGGGACCTCAAAGGGGGAACAGAGTTGCAACTTTTGCAAAAGCAACCACTCCCTGAGGACTTGTGCAAAATTTTTGGGAAAAAATGTCAATGATCGTATCCATTTTGTAAAAATCTAATTTTTGTGTTACAATTGCCTCTCTTCGGATCACGGGGTCAAGGAATGCAAAAGCCGATTTACTTGTAGACAGTGCAAACAGAGACACCACACTGTACTGCACAAGGATAAAGAGACTCAGCCTACAAGATCGGAGCCAATCATGGATGTCGCGCGCCCTAGTACCAGTGCGGCAGCTCTAACCACCATTATACAGTCCACACCTATTGAAGAACAACCTAGAATTACTGCATTGATTCTACAGGAGAAAAATGCACCACGTCAACAAAATAATCGAGAAACCTTGCTGTTCACTGCCATAGTCCAAATTGAATCAAAAGGACAACGATACAATGCCCGAGCGATCATTGACCCAGGATCCCAATCAACTTTCATTTCTGAAAAATTAACAAATCATTTAAAGTTGCCCACAAAGCGAAATTTAGTTCATGTTACTGGTCTAAGCCAGACAGTTTCGGAAATTTCGACCCGCGCCTGTCTCTTTACTGTTTGCTCTCGGGTGGACCCTAGTTTTGAATTAGAAGTTTGGGCACCAGTTTTGAAGACCCTGCCTTCTAATCTACCACCAAGAACCTTAGACAAATCTCTCTGTGAATCTAACAATCTAGAACTAGCAGATCCTCACTTTAATAAAAGTCGTCCCATTGACCTTTTAATTGGTTTGGACCTAGGACCCTTAATCTACGACACTGGAGTCCCTATGCGTTCCATCGGATCCCTCTTAGCACAAAAAACAGTATTCGGCTGGATTGTGGGAGGACCCATTACAAAAATCAATGAAAAGGATCGGCATATTTCACTTTGTAATACCATTGCGATAGAAAAAATTCTCACACGTTTTTGGGAGGTGGAGGAGACCCCAAGAAAAGTTTTGAGGTCAGAAGAAGACACCTTTTGCGAGGATAACTTTACCCTTCAAACCTTGCGAAGAGTTCGGTACATCTAGGGACATCGCCTTAGCTCAATTCAACAGAATGGAAAAAAGACTTACAAAAACGCCAGAAATCAAGTCTTTATACGACAAGACGATCACTGAATATCTTGAGCTCGGACACATGAAAAAACTTAATGCTTCAGAAATAGAGAGGACTCCAAATTATTACTTGCCTCACCATGCGGTGATAAAACCAGAGCGACTCACAACTAAACTTAGAGTCGTATTCAATGCGTCTAGTCCATCATCAAATAAATTAAGTCTCAACGACATTTTATACCCAGGACCCGTACTGCAGCAGGACTTGGTGTTGCAAATATTAAAATGGAGATTCTTCAAATACGTTTTTAACGCAGACGTCACAAAAATGTATCGGCAGATACTTGTGGACCCAGCACAAACAAAATATCAACGAATATTATACCGATTATCTCCAAATGACCCAGTTGAAGATTTTGAGATTCAAACAGTCACCTTTGGTGTCAATTGTGCACCGCCGAAGATGTAAAAGAAAAATACCCCCTTGCTAGCAAAATTATTTTACAAAATCTCTATGTAGATGACGTTTTAGCTGGGTGTCATACTTTAGAAAACGCTATAAAATCTCGTAATGAATTAATAGCTGCACTGGCATCAGCAGGCTTTCAACTAATGAAATGGACGTCGAATGATCCAAGAGTTTTAAAAGACTTGCCATCAGACTCGCTACTACCCGTCAATTGGTTAAATATATCTGAAGGTATATCTACAAAAACCCTGGGCATTCGCTGGAATATTTCTCTAGACTCATTTACCTTTTCATCACCAGATATTGAAAGTAAACCAACCTACACAAAAAGAGAAGTTTTATCAACAATAGCAAAACTTTTTGACCCATGTGGATGGCTGGCCCCAGTTATCGTCGTAGCCAAATTGACCATGCAACAAATCTGGTTAGACAAAATCGATTGGGATGACACTTTGAAACTTATAACAGCTCAAAACTGGCTAAATGTTGTAAAAAATTGTCCAAAAATAGACTCGTTAATAATACCACGATGGTTACAATACACGCGCTCAAACCAAGTGGAAATACACTGTTTTTGTGACGCCTCAGAGAAGGCATATGCTGCAGCAATTTATATACGAATACAAAATTGTGATAAAAGCGTCCACACTTTTCTACTAGCCGCTAAGACTCGTGTAGCTCCCATCAAAAAAATCTCTTTACCAAGACTCGAACTCTGCGGTGCTGTTTTGTTAGTTGCGTCTGTTGTGCCAAATCTGCAAATTGACAATTTTTCGACACACTTTTGGACCGACTCCACAATACTTTTAGCCTGGCTACGAAAACCGGCTTGCTCCTGGAATACCTTTGTGGGAAACAGGGTTTCGGAAATCGGAGCTAAAAGAAAACAATTTATGGTGGTACGGGCCGGCATGGTTAAAGATTGCCTCAAAGCAGGTGGCCATCATCGGAAGAAATAAACGAAGATACAAGTCTAGAAGCAAAGCCAGTAAAGGTATTCACTACAACCACTTTTGAAGATCCATTGACCCGTTTTTCATCATTATCTCGTGCGTGTAGAGTATTGGCATATGTTTTTCGATTTTGGCGAAACACAAGTGCAGCTAGGATGCATCTGCGCGTAGCAACTGTAGAGATAACTGCGGCGGAAATCCAATATGTTAAATCTCGTCTGATAACTTGGACCCAAAAGCAATATTTTACTGACGAATATCATTCTTTGACTCAAAAGCAACGCATATCGCCTAGTAGCAGTCTTTTAACTCTAAACCCATTTTTAGACTCAAAAGGCGTACTTAGAGCAAATGGGCGTCTCGTACAATCACCGGTACTATCATACAATGAACGACACCCTATTATTTTACCGTATGACTCAAGATTTACTCAGTTAACTGTTGAATTTATACATAAGATCACATTACATGGAGGCAATCAGCTCATGACAAGAGTCTTGCGCACTGAGTTCTGGATTTTCCGGTTGAAATCTTTAGTCAAAAAGATCACACGCAACTGTAAAACGTGCATAATTTTCAAGCACAAGACACAAAATCAAATCTGTGTCAAAAAGGAAAAACGTCTTAAGTGCACTTAGGAAAATATTGACTAAGTGCACTACCATAACCACTGGAGTCTCAATTACCTCAAGATCCAGTTTTTTCTTAATTTGACTTATGTATCAGGAAGTCATACACCAGATATTGTTTACATATCTAATTAAATGTAAGACCTTCTCATGGAAAATACCTCCTAAAGATGCATACATAAAAAAGTTGGAAATGCACATAAGTCGTTTTTCCTTTTCGGCACAGAAATAATGTCGGCACTGCCACCAGAACGAACTCTGCTCGATAGACCCTTTACTAACATAGGCATCGATTATGCAGGACCATTCAATATTCGAAGTTTCACAGGCCGAGCGTGTCTTGTCACCAAAGGTTACGTTTCCATTTTTGTGTGCTTTGCAACAAAACCATACATTTGGAATTAGCCAGTGATCTTTCGACTCAAGCATTTTTAGCAGCCTTCCATAGATTTATAGGGAGACGCGGCTGCCCTTCAAAAATATACTCAGATAATGGAACAAATTTCGTTGGAGCCGCGCAAATGATTAAAAAGGATAGATTAGATTTTATGAAAACTCTGCAAACAAACGTCATCCAACAACAGAGCCATCAAAGCCTTGATTGGAAATTTATACCACCTGGAGCCCCTCATATGGGAGGACTCTGGGAAGCCGGTGTCAAATCCTTTAAGACTCATCTTCGGAAGCTCATACCGGATATGACGTTCACATTTGAAGACTTCTCTACAATTTTGGCTCGTATCGAAGCTTGCCTCAATTCTAGACCCTTAAGCCCGGATTTATCACCATTAACACCTGGACATTTTCTGGTTAGAACACCAATATTGGCTCCAGCTGAACCTGATATCTCTGACGACAACCCAACTTTTGCCAACCGATGGAAAAGGCTAAAAATCGTGTCACAAAATTTTTGTCTGCGTTGGAAATCCGAATATCTGAACGAATTACATCGCAGATATAAGTGGAAGTATCAACGTGAAAATGTCAAAATTAACGATTTAGTAATCATAAAAGATGATAGATAGACTTTCACCAAATGAATGGAAGCTTGGTCGCATAGCAAAAACTTATCCTGGAACAGATCAGAATATAAGAGTCATTGATATCCGCACCTCTAGCGGTATCGTGAGCAGACCCATCACAAAAGTAGTTAAACTATTCTCAGACTGACTAACAATTTACATTATAAATTTTTTGTTTACAACCAATTATAATCGATTTAATTTTTGTATATTTTTTTTAAATGTTAAAATTGCTAAATCATAAATGAATTACACTTAGCTAACATACATTTTGTGAATATTGTTAAAATTAATTATTTTTTAAATTTTGTTTTGCTTATAATTTTTTGACCCTAAAATAATTCACTGATTTTTTCTTGTTTATTGTAATTTAAATTTGCCAAAGTTGTCACACAGTCATGGGCGGCGGGATGTTGAAAGTAGTGCTATAAATTTCAGCAAGTATGTGTCGCTAACAACGGTTCGCTGTCATTAGCGCGTAGCCCTTTGCTACAAACATACGTACATATATACATACGCATATGCCTTCGTTGCATCTTATTTGTTTCTTCTTTCTCTTGTTTTCGTTGCACTCTGTCGCGGCGGCCATCGGCTACCGGCAGTGAACAACGAAAACAAGAAATCAATCTCAGTCTAGAAGTCGATCAGTGTAGTAATATTTTCATCCCCCGCGACTGGTACAACAATCATGAAACAATAACACAAAACGAGACTCAAAGTTTTTTTCACAACACATATGTACATACAAGAAACATAAAATAAAGTCAAATCATATATTTGAAAATAGAAAACAATAACCTTTTGATTTACAATACAAAGGAACAGTGACAAACATAATTGGTGGAACAAAAACCCACAACAACAGTGAACAAGAAATACTTTGTAAAATGAAAACTATAAATATTTTTAATGAAACTCAAAAACTCGATTTTGAATTTTTGGTTTGTTACGCCTTTTTGCATTTTAGCTAACTATATGTAGGTACACTTCACAAATCGTAGTTGCAGCAACATGAAAATTAGTGACTTTTGGTACCAAGACAAAATTAAAAAAATCTCAAAGTTTGGACCCAAAAGTGCCACGCTTTCGGGTACCTGCACTACAAAGGGTAGGGCCGCTCTCAAACTATATCACACTATAACACCCCATTGGATTAATTAATTTTTACAAAAATTTTGGAAAACGTAATTTTCCGACTATTATCCTTATTGTATGTAGTTTGAGCAGAATCGGACCAGGCATTTTGATACCCCCATACAAAGCCACAAGTGGGTCTTGAAATTTCATTTTTTATTTGTGGCTATGAGCCAAAGCACTGTGCGACGCTTCCTCCCAACAAACTATCAAATCTGTTCGAAATGTGTGTAAAGTTATAATCGTTGTCATATGAGTTGTCACAATGTAGGAGTGTTTCAAAACGGACTGCTTGCCATAAACACGTTAATCGTTAATCGAAAAATTTAATTATTAAAATGTTCACTTAATTTTATAGCACGATTAATTGATTAACCGAATAATGATTAATTGAATGGTTACCCTAGTAGATACGAAGGCATTTGCTTGTAACTACATAAGAATAATATGATTTATGTCTGATTTAATTAAATGTTCTGATAAGAACATTTTACCCAAATTAATTTTACCCAAATGTCAACTACTGCTTGGCAAAGTATACAGCGCTGCACAGTGGTTCCAAATCGATTTCTTTGCAATTAATTCTGGAAATTTTGTATAAGATATCATGAGGAAATTTCACATGCTAAGAGCGGAGGCATTTTTCAGATGATGTGGACAATTTTGAATACCTAGTGGGAATGAGGGCTACTGGGCAACCCTATGAAGATGGTCACCTCGGTCAAACCAAATTTTTAATTGTGTGCCAAAAGTGTAATTATGAGCTGATTGCAAAGATATTTTGAATGGTGATAGTGCTTGTAAATACGGTCGAACTTTTCTATAATAAACTTCTATATAACGAATAAATTTCTCTGCAATTTCGGAACACTTTACCCACTTTCCGACCTCCGTATAACGCACTTTCCTATAACGAGGTTCTCTCTGTAACGAACTTTTTTTGGAGACACAAGTAGAATTTCTCACACTAAATGATCTCCTTATAGCGGATTTTTTAGAAAATATATTTTTCGTCAGAACTCCTTCACAACACAAAAATTACTGTAAAATACGTTATATTTTAAACTCCTATACATACGGAAAATTTTAGTTCAAAACAATTCCTGTGCCTATCGGTCGATTAATTCAAGATGGCAAAATGTAAAAGTTTAACAATAGAAAATAAGAGTATTATTATCTCTGAAATTCACAAGCGGAATAAGAAAAAGATTGATATTGCAGCTCATCCAATGTGCGTGGTATATTTCAAAATGTTAGATTATGTGAGTATTCCGATGTTGATGAAGCTATGATTAAGTGGACAACAGGTGCAAGATGTAAAAACGTTCCTCTTTCCGGAACAATAATAAGAGAAAAAGCCAATGAATTTGCTGAATCACTGGGATATGCCGATTTTGCAGCGAGTGTTGACAAATTGACAAATTTAAAAGAAAACACAACATTGTCGGTAAAGTCGTTTGTGGTGAGGGAGCCGAGCTTCCGAGCGTAATCGAACAGTATAATCCAAATTACATTTTCAACGCGGATGAAACTGTACTGTATTTAAATGCTTACCGTCCAGAACTCTTGCATATAAAAATGAGAAATGCGTTGGCGGAAAAGAAACTAATGACAGAATAACCGTAATGGTTTATTCCAATATGACTGGGATTGAGAAGCTAAGACTGCTTGTCGTTGGAAAAGCGAAAAATCTTCGCTGTTTTAAAGGCTTAAAATACCTTGAGATGGACTATGAAAATAACAAAAAGTCATGAATGACTAGTGATATTTACGAGAACTGGCTCTTAAAGCTAGACAAAACATGTGCAGCTCAAAAAAGACAATATCTATTTTTTGTTGACAATTGCCCTGCACACCCAAAATCTGTCCAATCAAAGTTAAATAACATTAAACTTGTCTACTTCCCTCCTAACATAACATTATCCTTACAGCCCATGGACCAAGGGATTATTCAAAATTTAAAACACCATTACAGAAAACTTTTACGATATGTATAGCTTAGATAATGTAGTAAAATAATCGATTAAATTCTGATCAATCTCCTTTATATTTTTTTCAATGTTAAGTTACTTATGCACCACATGTAAGAAACATCAAAAATGTGGTCTTTAGATATGCTCGGATTTGGTTCAAACCTACAGGGAATACGATTTAGACGTCAAAAGAATCTGCCGGGTAATTGAGGCAAATTAAAACCCTGTGCGATAAATGGTAGAGCTCAGTGATCGGCGGGGGTTTTGACTACCGGGAAAAGTTATTTTGGTCAAACAAAAGTTATACGTGTCCCGGCGTTTCGCTGGGTCAAGTCTAAGATTCGCGATATAGCGATTTGAAGTTAGTAAGTATCAAGGGGAATTTGTCCCGTTTGGGGCGATTTTGTTTGCTATAACTCGAGAACGACTTGTCCGATGTTGCTGCAACAAACTTACAAAAATTAGGAATTGTCACTCCTTTAATCTATTGATATACTGTTTCTCTACACAATTAACAGTTTTGCAGTTATAAATAAATTTATGAAGGAAGAAAATAATTTTATGCCTAAAAAATTTAAATATTTTATTTTTAAAAATCATGAAAAATCCAAAATAGGAAAAAGTGTCAACTCTTATTACTTTCACGTCAAGTCACATAGCCTATGAACAAAATGATGATAGATCATAAAAATCGATGAACGCATAAATTTATTTCCGTTTGTTTGCTCCCTTTACTTTCTTGCATGGTGGTTCGCCTTCTTGTTCGGAGTCTGTATCGGATGAGGATCTGTCTTCATCTGGAAAAAAAATCAATTGTTTTTAACCACTCAGTTAACTTCCATTTTTGACCAACCCTTGGTGGAAACTCCCATGGTATATTGTCGTCTTCGATATGTGGTGACTTTGGTATTAGGCTCCAAAATGTTGCTTTCTTTCAAAAGCTGGGCAAGTTTTTCTGCATCACGTTGCGACAAGCTTAATTCTCCAACAAATCTTTCCATTCTCGGTGGCCGGCTTCAGGTATTGCTTCGATGGGCCGGCTTCAGGTATTGCTTCGTACGTCAAATTCGATTAATCCACTGTTGTAATAGAAAAATGAGTTTCTCCGTCAGGGCTTGGAAGCCGTGTAATTTATATTTGAGACGAATGTGGGAGAGGTGTTTGTGTACTTTAAGAAATGGCAAAACAAAAAATTTTAAATCTCTCGGAAAAAACTAAAATTGATGTTTAAAGTTCTGAAGGATATTCTAACCGCGCAATAGCTAAAAAAATTGGACGGAGCGAAACAGGTGTTGGCAACTACATCAAGGACCCCGATGGGTATGGACAAAATTTTAAAGGAAGGGCTTCATTGTCTTTATCTACGTATGAGAAAAGAAAAATCAGCAGAATTGCTTCTAATTCTGCCTTATCCTTGTCAAAAATAAGAGCTCAAGCTGGAGTGGAAGTGAGCAAGTCTTCAATACGCAGAGTAGTTAAGAGCTGTGGGTATCTTAAATTCCTGAAATTACAAAAAAAACCGTCACTTAATGCTCCTCTTAAGGAAAAGCGGCTTCAATTCGCAAGAGACTACATGGTATGGGATGTACAGCCAAGAGGTCATGTAAATGACTGGAGAACCGTTGTATTTACGGATGAGAAGAAGTTTAGTTTGCATGGGCCTAATGTCTGCAACTACTATTTCCATGATCCGCGCTAAGAAAAGCGTTTTTTGAACCGATATCACAGCCGAGAGGGCGACGTTATGGTGTGGTGTGCTATTACGTACTATGGCACCATCGATCTTGAATTTCAAAGTTCAAAAATGACTGGAGCATCTATAAAGCGTTATTGGAATCGACTTTTCCGAAGTTCAGTGAACTATTTGTCCCCATATCTTGGATATTGCAACACGATCATTCCCCTATACACAACGCCAGAGTAGTAAAGGAGTTCACTGCAAGCAAACATGTTGATATTCTTGCATGGCCACCCTATTCGCCAGCTCTAAACAATATGGAAAATGTCTGGGGTTAGTTATCTCGTAAGGTCCATGAAAGACGTAGACAATTTGAGGACAAGAAGTCACTAATTCAGGCCATTAAGGAGGCGTGGAATCAAATTTCGTTGGATTACATAAATTTTATTTATCTCTCAATGAAAACCAGTATATTTGAAGTTATTAAAAACAAAGGGGGTTGTACCCATTACTAATAGTGCTTAAATATAGTATAATAAATTAAACAACAAGAAAAACAAATTTTCATTAAAATTAGTTAAAGTGCCGCATTCAAGTGAACAAAAAAAAAAAAGCACATTTTTGGACTTTTTTTATAAATTGCTCAAAAAAAAGCTCTTTAGTTAAGAAACCGCTTTTTTAAATCTCAAGATGTCTAGCTTCCTTTTCCATTTTAAAATTCTGCATTCTACAATTCTGCATTCGGTTACAAATTGCAAAAGGTACAGGCTGCTGAATATGGAATTTTTAGTGCTTTTAAATCTGTGAATCGGAGTGTATAAACACTACGCACCTTTCAATATTTAACTGGCAGGTATGTACTTATAAATCGACGAGTCTGGTAAGGGAGCACATGTACCTGATTCAGGCTTCTAAAAGCAGGCTGCAGACATTTTATTATTGTGCGTTAATTTTACCGCTTTCAAATTCTTCAAAATTTTCCAAATAATGAGCACTCATAATGTGCATGGCACTTCCCTTGTTTCCATTTAAGTCAATGTGAACGGAGTAGCTACCGCAATCACAAAAATTAAATATCTTTATGTCTATTACCTTTTTTTAATTCCGAGAATAACAAAAGAGCTATCAATGTTTTTTCCAAAGTATTTTGTACATATCCTCGAGCAAATTTTTTAAACTCATTCAGTACGATTATCCTATTTATTGAAACAAAAAATCAATATTCTTTTCACTTAGTTGGGAATAAAATCGAAACGCATTCATAGGTTTTCATTTTCATGACCTTCGTCTCATTGTGTTCATAGATTAAACGACTTTACATGAATGTAATTAGAC
The DNA here is from genome assembly GCA_963931995.1 of Phaonia tiefii. Classification (NCBI taxonomy): domain Eukaryota; kingdom Metazoa; phylum Arthropoda; class Insecta; order Diptera; family Muscidae; genus Phaonia; species Phaonia tiefii. The sequence goes on from OZ008370.1 coordinate 140,989,739, forward strand.
TTGACACTTTTTCGCGTCTTGGATTTTTCATGATTTTTAAAAAGGCAAAAATTTATTTTTTCTTCATAGGTTTACTTATAACTGCAAAATGGTTGATTGTATAGAGAAACAGCATATCAGTAGATTAAAGGAATTGTAATTCTTTATTTGTCTAAGCTTGTTGCAGAAAAATCGGACTAGTTGTTCTCGATTTATGTCAAACAAAACAGCCCTAAACGTGACAAATTCCCCTATATGATACTGACTCAAATCTATATATTGACGTGACCCATCGAAACGCCGGGACACGTGTAACGTTTTATGACCAATATAACGTTTTCCGGTAGTTAGAACCCCCGGCGGTTTGGGCTGTCGCACAGTGTAATCATTGAATTATAAATATTTTTCTCTTATGATTTTTATTATTCATTCTTTTGGCAAAATAATTATTGCAAGAATGGTGTATGGATGGCAAGAGATTTGTTGTTTTTTGTTGATTCGTTTATGCGAGAAATTGTGTGTGTAAGAGGAGACGATGAAAATATTCATACAATGCAGGTATATAAAGCGAAGTGTGCAGGATAAACGGATTTGTATTTGTTGCCTTAGCAGATGGAGCAATGAATGTTATGACCCAGTTTTAAATTAGAGGTCAGTATCACGTGGTATAGTCCATAGACGACTATAGAAACACTTAAAAAAGTTAGGCGTTCCCGTAATTAAGTCTTTAATATGAATTTTTGGCATTAATTTTTCCAATAATAGTATACGTACGGTTCACATAGTTTGACAATTCATTTCAGTGAACATCAAAAAAACCCTTACATCTTCTATGTCTAAGTAGGATCTACAATAGTAAATTCAGTTAAGTCCCCACTTAATATCATAAATTTTCAACCTTCCACAATACTTTCATCCCAAAATATTTTTCTGTGCAATTAAAATTACATAACACAGTCTACCAACTTGCTTTAGTTGACCCCATATACCACCAAAACGCATACCTAATCCTTTTTACTGCTCAAACGTTTTAGTTACCAACTTCACAAACTAACCTTAAATGTGGAGGGAAAATCTCAAGCAAATTGTTTTTAATATTAGTAAAAGGAACTTAAGTAGACCGCCGCTTCAGTAGAAAACAATAGGGTTGTATCTGACAGCAGCAGGAACTACGAAAACAATGCAATTGTTCTCCTATGTACCACAATATCACCGAGAATACACAACCAACAAAACTTCCAAACATAGAATTCAGACGTAAACTAAGAGTCTGAATATTTTGAGTCTAGATTTAGAGTAATCTAGTATTAGTGTGTGTGGTTATTTATTTAATATTTTATTTAATATTTTCATTATCCCACTGTCGTTAAATGCATTATTGTCTTTATTTATACAGGATCAACAAGAATAATGTCGGATGAACGTAGAAATGTACAAAACAAAAGGACCCTTAAATTGCCAAACCACCCCGGATTCGAAGTCTAAAAGAAAACACATTAGGATATGAACAACGAACAGTTTCTTTACGGATGATATGAATGACGTTCATGGTAATGTTGTTGGTTGGTGAAACAGCAGACAGAGGAAATAATGACATTAGAGTACCAAAACATAAACAGACACATACAACTGATTCTAGTACATATTGAAGTTATAGAGAGAGAGAGAGACTCACACATTTATTTATAGTGGAAATATACATTTTAACAACATAACAGAGTAAATCTTAAATTATATTGAAGCCTACGTTAAACATTTTGAATTTAGTTTGCAGTCGATTAATTTTGTTCATATTTATTATCATCTGGCAACACCCTAAAAGCGACATAAAAAGCTTTTAAATTAGAATGGAATTTTTCGAGTGCAAAGTATTTAAATCTAGCGCAGTTTGAATTCTGTAAAAATTGTGTTGTAATATCAGGATGAATGGTGAATCCCGCAAGTTTTACCAGAGGCTAAGAAGATCGTTCAACGGGCCTAATAACGGGCTGCCCTCCTGCAAGGACGAGAATGGGAATCTGGTGACTGAGAAGCAGTGTGTGCTCAAAATGTGGAGAGACCACTTTTCATCACTACTCCACTCAGATTCTTCCACTGAAGATCAGGAGGTAATGATAGTGGAAGATAGTACAGATTGTACCCCCCCCCTAACCACGACGAGATTGGAATGACGATCTACCGCCTGAAGGATAATAAAGCCGCTGGTGCGGATGGCCTACCCGCTGAACTTTTTGGGGCAGGTGGCGAAGGACTGACAGCCTACATGCATCATCTGATATGCGGTATATGGCTGGGGGAATCTATGCCCGACGACTGGAGTCTCAGTGTATTATACCCTGTATTCAAAAAGGGTGATCCGTGTGTCTGTTCCGACTATCGCGGTATCAGCCTTTTATCCATCGCGTAGAAGGTCTTGTCGAGCGTATTATGTGAAAGACTAAAGCCAATTACTGAAAACCTGATTGGACCTTATCAGTGTGGTTTAGACCAGGCAAGTCCACAACTGACCAAATATTCACGCTACGCCAAATCCTGGAAAAGACCAAATCGACACATATCACCTTTTTGTCGAATACAAAGCTGCTTTTGATAGCCCCATACGGGGAAAACTGTACGAAGCTATGTCTGAACTTGGGATTCCGGAAAACCTGATACGCCCTGTAGAATGTCGCTGACCAACACCAAATCAGCAGTGAAAGTGTGGAAAGACCTCACTGAACCATTCTGTACCAAGCGAGGACTTTGAAAAGGCGACACACTTTCGTGTAATCTCTTTAACATCTTAATGGAGATAATAATGACAAAGGCTGCAGTAAATACGAACAAGACCATTAACACGAAAAGCTATATGTTGGTGGCGTATGCTGACGACATAGACATCATTGGGCGAAATTTGCGAGAGGTTACTGCAGTATTTTCAAGAATCGAAAAGGAATCAGCGAAGGTGGGTCTTGCTGTTAATGAGGGCAAGACAAAATTGATGGTGTCAACGACTAGAGAAACCTCTCGACTTGGTCCGCACTTGAACGTTGACAACCGATTTAATTTTGAAGTGGTAGATGAGGTGGAAGGAAGGTGGAAAGTTTCAGATAGTCATTCACTTGGAAGTGGCCAGAAATGATTCCTTCATTGGATAGTCCAAACAGCTTACTACTTCCACGCAGTATGTCCTGGGCAATGGCTTTATCGGAAACTTCCGTTAGCTAGCTAGGGTGTAAGGGCGAAACAAGTGAGCAGCCTGACTGGTTATGCGATCACGGATATGTCTAAGGCTAACTAGGTGAATGTTGGCACTGATGCTAATCAAGCCATAGGGCATATTCCTTTGTCCTTAGAAGGTGAAGGGGCCAAAAATATGGGCCAACGACGGATAGAAACCAAAAGAAGAAAATATAGGTTCGACATCCTGGTCAGAGTCTGATCCATAATGGGCGACTGCAATCAAATATCCTGGCAGTAGGTAAAATGCAAAAGTGAAGATGGCACTGAATATACAAGAACGGAAAACAAAACATTAACAACCCCTATTTGTAGACGACCCCCGCAAACGTTATAATGACCACGATCTACGGATATGCAATTGGAAGGAAACAATTCTATATAGACCCCGTGCAAGTATCCAATTGGCAGATGTCCTCGAAAGATATATGGCTGACATTACCACTATACAGGAAATGCAATGAACAGGACATGGCTGAAGAAGAAAAATAAACTGCGACATATACTACAGTTGCCATGAGAAAAAACATGAATTTGGTTGCTGATTTGTAGTTGGCAAAAGACTACTATATCTAGTCCCTCGGTTCAATCCTGTGAGTGAACGTATAGCCACAATCTGCATAAAAGCGAACTATTTTTATATTTCCCAAATTTGTGTGCATGCCCCGACAGAAGAGAAAGATGATGATGCCAAAGACATATTCTATGAGCTCCTAGAGGAAACGTATGACCGCTGCCCTGGCCATGACATTAAGATTGTACTAAGGGCTTTTAATGCTAAAGCAGGCAGGGAGAATGTGTTTCATCCAACTGTTGGAAATTTCAGTCTGCATGCATCAGCTAGCTCACTAGCAAAATTTGGTTAGATGAATGCATGCCCGGCGATTGGAGTCTCAGTGACCCGCGTCTCTGTGCTAACTACCGTGGTAGAAGCCTTTTATCCATAGCATATTAGGTCCTATCAAGTGCGAAAGAATAAAACCCAATTATCGCTGACCTGATTGGACCATACCAGTGTGGCTTCAAGCATGGAAAATCGGCAACTGACCAGATTTTCACGCAACGCCATATCCTGGTGAAGACCCATGAAAAACAAATCGACACCTATCATCTATATGTCGATTATAAGGCAGCCTTCGATAGCCTAGTACGGGAGAAACTCTACGAAGCAATGTCTGAGGTTGGTATTCCTGCAAACTTAACATCTTAATAGAGATCATCATGAGAAGAGCTAGAGTTAACAAGAATAATATCATTAGCAGCAAAAGTCACATACTGCTCGCGTATGCTGATGGTATGGATATCATTGAACGCGCAGTTAGAGAAGTTTCGAGAATTGAGAAGGAGTCAGGAAAAGTATGTCTGACGGTAAATGAAGACAAGAAAAAATTAATGGTTTCAACGAACAGGACCTCCACGCGATTATACCAAAGCGTGAGCGTTGATAACCGTTCGAATTTCGAGGTGGTGGACAAATTTATGTACCTCGTTTCTGCCGTAAACAAAAACAACACCGTCTGCCTTTAGGTCAAGCGGAGAATTGTGGTTGCTCGTAGATGTAGTTTTGGGCTAAGCAGGCACTTTAGAGAGAAAGCCCGCTCTCGATTAACAAAAGTCCAAATACACCAGACTATCATACAACCTGTCTTGTGCGCACAATCCTGGGTCTTATCGCAAGCAGGCGAAACTTCTGTAGGAGGCTTCGAGAGAAAAATATTCCGAAATATTTATGGCCCTATAGTGCACAATGGCGACTATCAGCGACCCATGAACCATGAGCTGTATGACCTATATCCCAACATTGACATAGTTAAGCGAATGGATGAAGTAGAATGGATGAAGACGAACCATGCACGAAGGATTTTCGAGACTGAACTCGAAGGAAAACGAAACATAGGAAGAACAAGACTCCGCTTGAGGGATCAGGTTGACGAATCCCTGCGTACACTTGGTGTTGCAACTGGAGAGATAAGGAAAAAATATCGGACTGGTTGGCGAAATATGGACGAGCAAAACTCTCCGTTTGATCTGAAGAAATTAAATTCAACCACTACTTGGAATTTTAAACAATTATCAATGTTCTTATATTCATCCAATCGGGTAGATGTTCTACTGGTCGAAACCATTAATTTTGTGTTTTCCTCGTTTGCTGCCAAACTTTGCTGATTCTTTCTCAATTCTTGAAAATAGCTTTTCGCGGATTTCACCCAATGAAGTCTAAATCTTCAGCCTTCAAAACCAGAAGTAGTAATAGGTGATCAATATGCTTGATCAGGGGATACGTGTTGACTGCAGAATTTCTGTCCAAGATCTTAATTAATATGTTCAAGACATCGAATGATAGAGTGTCGCCCTGCCTGAGGCCTCAATTCACACTAATTGGTTCAATGGGATGTTTACCAATCTGTACTAAGGATTTCGTGTCAGTCAGGGTCATTGTACAAAGACGTGTCTACTTAGCAGGAATACCAAGCTGCGACAAAGAGGTGGTAGGTGTCGATTTGATTTTCGTGAGTTTTCTCCAGAATTTGACGTAATGTAAATATCTTGTGGATAATTGACTCTCCAGGCCCAAAATTACACTCATACGGCTTTAGTCTTTCACAAATTAAGCTCGAGAAGACGTTGTATGCGATAGATAGAAGGCTTATTCCAGGATTGTTTTTACACATGCTCGGGTCGGCTTTTTTAAAAACAGGATACACTATGCTAAGACTTCAATCGTTGGGCACACATGTGGGCTGACGCATGTACCTTTCCAACTAATAGCCACCAGCCTTAAGCGGCACAGTCTGCAGTCCATCAGCACCAGCAGCTTTGTTGTTCTTAAGCCGTGAAATTCAAGTTCTAATTTAACTTTGGCTAGGAGGGGGCAGACGAAGCTATCGTCCTGTATTTGCTCAACACCCTCATCTATATTGAAGTCTTCAGTGACAAGTAAATCAGAGAAGTAATGTCTCCATTTTCCCAACATACCCTGCAGATGTTTGACAAGATTCCCGTCCTTATCTATACAAAAGGGGGCCCTAATCCATTTCCATTGGCTTTGCTTTGTACTTTTCCTTAGAATTTACGGGCCTCATTCTTCCTTGTGTTAGATTCAATTATCTCATTCTCGGTGTTGCTCGACAACCATTTTCTCTTCTTAACTAAATGGCTTTCTTCTCTTGTTTTCGCCCTATACCTCTCTGTCAACTGACTGAAGCACTGCCATACGTGCAGTATTCTTTTCATCACTTGCCATGCGACTCTCTTCAGTACACTATTATCTTTAGGGGTTTTCATAACCGTACTGTTTAGTTTTTATAGAGTGAGAAATGTACTTCCACTGCGCTGCAGGATTATGAGGCGTTGATATCTCTTATAATTGACCTTTCCGATGTCCAGTTTTCTATATTCCTGGTTTCGTACGACTGTCGCTGCTCTTATACTTGTGAAAAACTTTGCGGCAACCAGGTCGTGATCCGAATCCACAGTAACTCTTTGAATCACACGTACGTCTATTACACTATTATAGTGGCTACCACCAATTATCAGGTGATCAATCTGATTCTTCGTCTGTTGATCAGGTGATGCCTACGTAGCCTTATGAATGTCTTTTTGGTACAATCTTTTACTACTGACAAATATATTTTGTGCAGGCGTGTTGACTGAATTTACCGATGATTGGTTCCAAGCCATTTTCCCTGCCGACTTTAGCAGTAAAATCACCTAGAACAATATTTATTTCATGGCCGGGGAAGAGAGAGAACATGTCTTTGGGGGTAAACCACGAGACCACTCACGGGGTAAACCATGAGACCAGCTGTTGCAGTCTTTTTTGGCAATTACAGTTCCTCGACCAAATTTCATGGCAGCTGTAGTACATGTCACAGTTCGTCTTCCCTGTACAGACATGACCTTTCAACGCATCTGCTGGATAGCAGTATAATATTGAAGAATTCCAAGTGTAATTCCGTATCCGGTTTCGAAACTAGATTTTTGATTCTTTAGTTTTGTTCTGCCGTTGGCCAGTAGAGTTGGCTCATCCGCCCTCGAAGGTCAGAAGGATATGACCGCTAGTTCGAAGATCTTCAGTGACAGTGTCACCTATTTAACCCGAGATGCATCAGTGATCGCATAATCAATCAGGCTGTTCATTCCATTCGCCTTCTCACTATAGCTAAGAAATGGAGGATTCCAATGAAGCCATTGCGCGGAGCATACTCGTACGAAGTAGTGGAGCTGCTTGGACTGTCCTATGAAGCAATCATTTTTGGCTACAGCCAAATGAGTGGCTATCAGAAAATGTCCACCTCCACGGTCAGTCCCATGTCCCATGTTCACTACAATAATTAAACATATTTTGGGTCATCCTTCATGTGACAAGCAAACTAAGTCAATATACTAACATGCAACGACCAATGTTGTTATATTTTCCAACCAATTTGAAGGCAATTTCTTGAACGCAACCCATTGACACTCTTTGGTAAGTACTGTAGCAGAGCCATCATCTGAAGCTTCTTGCACTAGAAATCATTGTGTTGTTGTCGAAACACTTCCGAACTTATGTGCTGCCATTACACAAATTGCAGTCGAGAGGATTAACAATTTTCTTTGGAATTTGGACGATTCCTTAAAGTACCAATTAATTTCGCGTTCCTTAATTTATGCATGGAAAAGTTTAAGATTTAAAATTATGCCGACTCATATTTCGTGTTTAACCAAACAAAAGTTTTATCCTCAATTTGCACTAATTAGCTGAAAAGGGCGTTGTTTTTCAACTGCAAATAAAAGCTTATCCGTTCCGAATTTGTCGGTAAAATAAATTCCATTCCAACTCCAGCTTTTGGCGTTGATGCTGATGACGTAAGCTAATGATTTCCGTTGAAAAACTGTGAAATGAAAACAAATATTGTTATTGTTGTAAATTCAACTTTGCTGGCAAAGGATTTTTGGAACGGATGGCGTGAGATTGATACTTACAGTTTATGGTTAAACAGCTTTGCAAGAATAATTTGAGGTGCCTCAATCTCTTGCCTAAAATTAATGTGGGAACATGTGAATATTTAGTATGTATTAAGCCGTTTCACGAATTCCAGTACGAATAACTGTAAATGCATTTTTACCTCAAAAGTTTAAAGTTTTGGCTGTGATTATAATTTAAAAGTTCATCTTCTTGTTGTGGATCTGAGCTTATGAGTTTCAACTACCACAAACTCCAACATAAGTTTTGGCTTTTGTTGTCTTAATTCAAAGTTTGAGCAATAATTCATTCCCACTAATATAAGTATACGAATCGACGTCAACACTTGTACGCTTGATATCCTTTGAATGTATAATTGTTTGCGTAGGTATGTGATATTGTGGTGATGGATATTGACAATAGACTCTATAGTGTTGGTTTATTTTCATGCATTAATTTGCTGATTTGGCTTTCGGTAGTTTGTGGTTATAATTGCCGATTCAGATATACGAAGATACGGATGTTCAAATAACAATGTTCTATAATTAGTGTAGTTGTGCATACGAAATTCTTAATTGATGTCAATTAAGTGTGGATTGCGTTTTACTTGAAACATTTTTGAACGTTGGTTAACAGGTTTCATAAAACGGTAATAAAATATCATGAACTACGTCGTACGTTGTAACTTGCATTCTATTGCCAATTGTAATTATTTTATTTCTTCAACAATGAGTCGGCCGAACGCAATGATAACAGACTTTTTGCTGCCTGAACTTGAAGCAAGTCATCTTGACGACATTTGTTTTTAACAACAAAATGGATCTATGTTTCTTGTGTTTGCAATGACTAATTTTTATTTTTAAATATTAATTTTCCTTAGGGCAAAATATTAAAATAACGCACTATCAAATCGCCCAATGTTATAATGCCTGAAACAAAAAGAATCATATGACACAAATACTACGTGGATATAAAGGGTTTTTCAATAAGAGCGCTACAAAAGTTTTTTGATGTGTTAACATCTATAGCGACGTATAGGGACTAAATCTATCAAAGTCAACACATGCAAACAACACACAGACAGGTTTTCTGCTGCTGCTAAAACCAGATTTTATGCTGTTGCTAAAACCAGATTTTCTGCGACTGCGAAAGAGAACAATGACGTGTTAAACAAAAATGAGCGAGCAAGAGAGCAATGAAAGAGTGGTGTGGCAGGGGTGAGGCAAACGAAATTGTGTGTATAGCGTATGTATTAACATAATAATGTATGTATGTACTGTGTCTGTTGCTCCAGTTGAACGGAGATATAAAGCATTGAACGGAGATATAAAGCATAGTCATTTGCAAGCCAGTCGACGTTATGGTGACACACTAATACGTCAGCTACTTCGAACAAAGGTTGTGTGATGTTGTGTGTTTGGCTGTTTCGTTGCTGTTGAAATGGCAAACATGTGGTTATGTGACACACGTATACGTCAGCTACTTCGGACAAAGTGTGTGTGATGTTGTGTGTTTGGTTGTTTCGTTGTTGTTGCTATGGCCAAACAAAGCGAGTCATTTGATGTTCAGCTTTGCCCGGTGTATACAAAAACAAGTAGAAACGGTGTTAAGTTCAATTTTATCTGTGTTGAAAACTTAACATTTATAAATTATAAAAATAAAGAAATAAAATTTAATTCAATAAACTATTATTTTTTATTTTCCAATGTAACATTTACGAATGTGTTCGTAGAAATCGAACAGGTACCGTGTGACAAAACGGAGTAAACAAATCATCCGTGAGTTCGAACACTCATAGATTTTTTTTAAATAAAACAAAACCGGTTTTAGATACCAATGAAATTCTTTATTCCTGTGAAAGTACGTTCGATGCCATTATGTATGGAACTCGATTTCTTTTGCATGGCCACCACGGCCACGCTTGCAGAAGTCCAGACGCTGAACCCAATTTTCGACGGTTTCAAGCATAAATCGGCCAATACTGCTGCAATTTCACGTTCGATATTCGTACGAAGTTCATCAATCGTCGCTGGCTTGTTGGCATAGACAATAGACTTGACGTAGCCCTACAGGAAATAATCTAACGGCGTCAAATCGCACGACCGAGGCAGCCAATCGACTGGGCCATTTCGTGAGATAACACGTTCACCAAACTTGGTTTCCAATAAATTGATTGTGGCATTCGCTGTGTGGCTTGTGGCGCCGTCCTGTTGGAACCACATGTCCGCCAAGTCCATATTATCCAATTGGGGCCAAAAATATTCGGTTATCATTGAACGGTAGCGATTCGCATTCACAGTAATGTGCCGGTCTTGATCATCACGGAAGAAGTACGGCCAAATGACGCCGCCGGCCCATAAACCGCACCAAACCGTAATTTTTTCGGGATGCAATGATGACTCATGGATTACGTGTGGATTGCTGTCTGACCAATAACGCATATTTTGCTTATTAACGAAGCCATTCAGCCAGAAATGAGCCTCATCGCTGAAGATGATTTTGCAATGAAAATCCGAATTATTTTCAAGTCGTTGCTGGTCAAGCGGCTTCAGTTCTTGCGTCAATTTGATCTTGTAAGGATGTAGGACAAGATCTGTTCGCAAAATTCGCCACAACGACGTCACAGAGATGCCCAACGCTTGAGAACGACGTGTGAGAGACACATTTGGGCTTTCTTGAACTGAAGCCTCAGCGACAGCAATATTCTCGACACTACGGGCTCTTCTTTGTCTCACTGGCACGGGAACATTTTGTGGATTCAAATTTTTCCAGTAGACGCTGAATTGTTGATCTGGTAGCGCTCTTAAAGTTGAGGCCACTGACTCCAAATTTCGGTAGTAAATTTTAATAATTTAGACTCTATGTTGGCTCGTATATATTTCCATGATGAAATGGCAAACCTTACTGAGGAGAAATGCCAAAAGAGCGGGAAAAAATATGGCGTCGTTTGCTGCCCCTATCGATTTACTTTTGTAGCGTCTCTGTTGAAAAACCCGTTAATTGGGTGATATGAAATCTGTTCGGTGTGTAATTACACTATGCAACATGACTTTTCAACCAGAAATGCCAACCCAATTGTTTGACGCAGTTTAGCAGCCTTATTAAAAAAAAAAACAACAACAAAAATTCTTGAACTCAAAATCATTTTTTTAATTCTTCGCTCAAAATAATGGCGAATCTAACAGTTGTCAGTGTGTATGTATATATCCAGCCTGTATTTTGAGTGAAGAATTAAAAAAATGATTTTGGGTTAATCTGCTAAAATGGCTATAACTCTTGTATTTCTGTATGGATTTCTTTGGTATGTATCTTAATTTTTGACGAAAAGTCCAGTGTATTATATAGGAAAATAAAAATAAAAATATCTTTTTTTTTTATTTTTTATGATAAAATAAAAATATTTTGCAGAAAAAAAATGCAAAGTTTGAAATGTTAAATTCAATAAGTTCTCAACCAAGCATTCTGATTTGAAATATTTTCACTCATTGCATAGGTATTTGCATGGAAATTTGTTTAAGATAAATGTCCAGAAACTCGATGATGGGAAGCCTTAGAAAATGCCATTAAAATGAACGTACCCTTTTGAAAATAAGAAATTTTTCAAAAAAAATTTGAAGAAAACGGTACCGTTCAAAAATTTTTGTTATTGTTTTTTTTTAATAAGGCTGCTAAACTACGTCAAAAAATTGGGTTGGCATTTCTTGTTGATCAACTTTGTCTCATTTTGTTGCATAGTGTTACCAATCAGATGTTTCTAAAAAAAACACGGAATTTAGCGCAAGCTTCTTTGGGCCATTAAGATGCCATTTGTTATACTATAGTCTGGCCTGCCCCTCAGACTCTGGGCGCTTTTATGGAGAAGTTTTGTATGGAAACTGTACTAGAAAATATTGATAGCAATTAAAAATGTGAAGCTATAAGCCTCGAGAATATTGAACTGATTTTTGGTAATATTAAATATTATGCAGAAATAGGAGTGGATGGATTGGGATGATGGGGTGGACAAAATTTCCTCTCGCTCACTTTTGCCACTTTCCACAGCTAAATACGACGTACCAGAAATTAGCCATTGGATGTGTCTACACATAGTACTAAGTGTAGTTCATCGTACGCAATTATTATGTGTAATAACGAGTTAATTAGTGAATGGCAAGAGAAATAGCGAGAATTTTCTTGTACATCTGCGTATTAATTTATTAGATTGGCAGGAAAGTCATAAAGATGTCGCTTTTGTTATTTTTGAAATGTCTTTGGTCAGCTGACTTATTTCTTTGTTTTACAGATGCCACATTATTTGGGTCAGTGGCCAGTTTTCATTTTAATCGTGTTGCGAATATGGATGATAAAAATGAGCTTTTTCGACATATTTTGCTCTTTTATTTCGGTGGTGCAATGGTTAGTGTGCGCGCCTCTTGTACGGAAGATCCTGGGTTCGATTCCTGCTCCGACCACCTTAAAATTTTCTTTCGGCGGCGGTCACCTTGCATAGTGACGGCGACACTATCGAGTACTTAGCCATGAAAATGCTTCTCAAAATACCGTTCGGAATCGGTGTAAAACTGTAGGTCCCAATCAGTGAGTGTAAAACTAGAAAGCGCACATCTCACTGATTGTGAGAAGCTCTCCCCAATCCCTCCATGGGATGTTAAGGGACACCATTTTTTTTTTTTTTTTTATTTCTCAAGAAGCACACTGGGATATTTGGGACGTGTACACAGAAAATAATAATTTTTCAATTCAATTAAAAAAAACGAAAATTCAAGCAAAATATTTATTGAAAATCCTGTGATGAAAAAAATCATATTTCAGCTACCATATTTGTAGGTTGTTTATTGGAAAAATATTATTTTTCAAACGATGCAAAATTTCACCCATCTACCAAAATATTTGTACGTTATTTATCAAAAATATTTTCGTTTTTAGTCGATGAAGAATTTGACATAGTAACAAACTAAATTTTATCTCAGTTTTCGTTTTGTCTTCGATCCGAAGTATTTTTAGAAATTTTGTTTATTAAAAAAAAAAATTAAACAGCGGCGGTAGGATTTGAACTCACATCCACTGGAAGATCGTTTCGATGTTTGTGACACAGCATCTTTTCGGGCAGCGTCTAGCCCGTTATGCAACCGACTGCCTGTACAAACTTATTTCCAACTGAAGTTATGTGGTTGTTCGTATCGTATTTACTTCGTTCAATATTGGGACATTTCTTATGAATTTTTCTGTTGGTACCATTTAACGATTTTCATCTCAATATTTGAGTAATTTGTCAGTATATAATGAAAAATGTAATTGAGTGCTGAGATTTTTCACGTTTTGTTAAAATTTTACAGTCGTTTTATTTTTCTGTGTATGGTTTGGATACTTTAACAGAACGTACATGCCAAAGTTGGTTTAAAAAATTCGATCAAAAATGGCTACAGGAGCGGTAGAACAAATGAGGTTGAAGACGACGAAATCAAGGCCGTTACTGAATCCTGCCGAGTAGTTTCAGACAAGCTGAAGGTATCGCACACGAACATTGAAAACCATTTGAAACGGCTTAGACTGGTCAAAAGGCTTGATATTTGGGTTCCGCAGGATATTAAAGAAATCCACCTATCAAAGCGGATAACCACTTCCGATTTTTTGCTCAAAAGCAACAAAAATGATCCATTTTTGGAACGAATTGTCACTGAAGATGCTAAATGGATTCTTTACAACAATGTCAACAATGTCAATGCGCTCAAACTTCATCAAATGCTGAAATGCACAAAAAAAGTTTATGTTGTCCATTTGGTGGGATTTTAAGGGAGCAATTTATTTTCAACTGTTTCCTAAAAACAACAAAATGAGTTCTGATGTTGACGATTGACGAATTGACGAACCTTGCTGGAGGCACCTAAAAATCGCAAATGCGTGGTTTTACATCACAACAATGCTAGGACTCACACATCTTTGCAGACTCGGCAAAAAATATTGGAGGTCAGATGGGAAGTGACGTCACATCGACCTTATAGCCCTGATCTGGCGCCTTCAGATTTACATTTATTCTGGAGTCTGCAAAACTTTTTGAATGGGAAAGCATTGCATATACAAGAGGACCTACAAACCGAGTTGTTCGAGTATACTTGTAGGACGAACCAGTCATTCTATGAATCTGGCGTCAATAAGTAACCTGAATGATACCAGACGGTCAGCGAACAAAATGACACCAACATTATAGATAATAATTAATTATTTGAATAAAATAACTGAAAACTACTTAGAACACAAAAAAAAAAACGAATTTACTTACTTGCCAACCCAATATTATTGCAATTGATAACAATATTGCGGGTAATGAGGAATAAAGGCCGTTATCAATCGACAAAATAACCAGGAGTTGGAACTAAACAGCAGCTGTCGACGTCATTTCCCACACAAAATGATATGTTTAGTCTTGTTTGACAGTAATGGCGTTGAGATGGAAATATATTTTGACTGCGGCACTCACCTCTCCCTTAGTAAACGTCGTTATTTCCATGCAATATATTTATTAATTCTAATACTGATGTGAAACGAAGTATTGCGTGATTCATCGTGAGATTTGATTTTCAATTGGCTTTTTTTGACAGATGACGCGTGACTCATATCAATCTGCTTTGTTATTTTTGTTCAGTATCGTTTGGCAAGTCCTCATGGAAAGACTCACACCACAACAGCGTCTCGAAATGCTTCAGCTGTATTACGAAAAACAGCGTTCTGTGAGAAATGTGTTCATGCGATTCGTGGAACTTACGGTGCGCGTAATCGACCTACTGAAACCACAGTTGCCAATACCATTCGCAATCTTGAGTCCCAGTTTACATTAGTGGATGATACTCGACCGGTTAGATCACATTAAATACAAAACGACGGTATGATGTGGTTTATGGTCTTAAAAAATGAGGCAAATCAGAATGTTACAGTCAACCATTATCGCACCATATTATCGGACTATATGCTTCCTGAAATACAAGCGAAAATTCCCTCCCTCCTCTACCTAAATTTCCGTCGCCAGCACAATGCATTGCATTTATAGGGGGCATCCCCTGAGTGCTGGTCTTAAAAAAAAAATAAAAAAAGCGAAAATTCAGCGGTTTTATGACACTGCCGTTTTCGAGCGATGCTCCATCGCTGATTTTGGGCGTTATTGCGTTGTATGAGCTTTCCAACCCTGGTTTTTGGTGCTTACAAGACTATTTGGGCTTTATGGCATTTGTCGGTTTTGGGCGAAAAAGTCTTGGGAAAAAATACTTTGAGCAAAATAATGATACGCCTCCACAATCTACATAAAAGGCGATTTGGATATTTGGAAACCAATATTACTTATTTCAAGTGATCGAACGCGCTGTCAAAATTGGATCATCAGAATAGACCATAGACCGCAGTCACGTTCGAAGGTAATAATCTCTGAAAAATTAGTGCAAAAAATTGCTCTTTTATAAAAAAAAAAAAATTTAATTTTGATAATTTTTTTTATTGGAAAATGTCCCTATAAATATTACCTTCAACTGAAATTACTTTCAATTCTGGGCAAGTTCGTAAACTTAAACATACACACCAAATTATTCGATGACAAATAATGTCTACATTATACCTTCGGATAAATTTGTTCGAGTTTGTCTCAAAACCAGCCATATCTTTTACGCCGAACAAGAACATTTTTCAGTTGGTACGATGATAGCATGCCCGACTACAAACCACTTGATAACGGGAATACAAGGTTCGATGCCCAGCAGGAGCTGAAACAATTTTTTTAAAATTGTGTATATTGTTTTTAACGGTTTAATGATGAAAATTGTTCGCATTAGTTTAAAATATTAAAAAAAATCAAAACGAAAAATTTCTATACATTGTCATTGAGCGATATTAATACATTTAAATGTGAAGAAGATTTACGAAATGAAGTGTATCGCCTGAAATAATTTTGTTTCGATTACCAAGTTATCCTCGATCAGGACTCAAACTGAAATACATTGATTTTCCAGCCGCGCGTATATGCATTTAGCCACAGAAGTCATTGCTTCGAAACAAACAGTAACAGATGTCCTTCGAGTACATCTTCGAATACATTTCGCATCGGTTTATTCTGAACCATTCTTCTGGAATGGCCTAGCCAGTGTAAACGCGCTAATTTGATACGCCTAGTCGAAATACAGATTATACAGATCGTCGTTCATACATCGTCGATACTCGTCGTTATCCATTATAGGACCGTATATTTTTCGGAGAATTTTACTCTCGAAGACTTCTACTGATGTTTCATCAGCGTGCGATATACTCCAGGATTCTGCGCCATCAGACAAGACAGGTTGTATGAGAGTCTGATGTACGTGCTGCCTTAGCACGAAATAACACCTGTTTGCTAGCACAATTCTCTGCTTAATTTCCAGGCTGACGTTACTGCTTCTGATCACGACAGATCCGAGGTAAAAAAATTCATCCGCTACCTCTAAATTATAAGGGTTATCAACGATCACCCTTTTATCGAATCGGATGAATGTTCTGCTTATCGAAACCATTAGTTTTGTCTTTCCCTCGTTTACTGCCAAACCCACACTACTAATTCTTCTCAATTCTAGAAAATTCTTGCAGATTTCGCTCATTTATGTGCAAATCATCAGCATATGCGAGCTGCATGTAAGTTTTGCAGCTTATAGTTTTATTCATGCAGCTGTTCTAACGATGACTTCAAATAATATGTTGAAGAGATCGCAGGAAAGGGTGTCGGCCTGTCTGAGGCCTCACCTCGTATTAATTGGTACGTTGAGATCTTTCTCAATCTTTACCGAGTATTCCGTGCTGAACAGTGTCAATCTACCAAAGCGTGTCAGCTTAGCAGGAATACAAAGCTCCGATATAGCTTGGTACAGTATTCCTTGTATCGGGCAGCCTTATAATCGATGGCAGCCATATAATCTACAAAGATATGGTAGGTGTTGATTTGTTTTTGGTGGGGTTTCTTCAGTATTTGTCGCAATGTGAATATCTGGTCGATACTTGACTCTCAGGCCAAAAGCCATTTTGATCTCTATCCGTCTCTCGCTAGCACTATCCATTTCGATTTATACTACCTATTATTCCGACTATGGATATGCTACGGTCTTTTACAAAAATTTCATTTTTAAGGTAGCTGGCAATTTATTACAATATCGACAGTTTATAACAAATCCTATAAAGGTTAATCTGTCTTGGGATGTGTGAGAATATAACAAGGTGGTTTGTACCCTCTCAGCAGTCGTTAGCCCTCCCAACCATGCCGACTAATAATTCCTTTATATGTGCCATACTTTCACTTTCGTGGAATATATAGTCAAAATCAATTTAATTTAATATGACAAACAATTATTACCACCACGAAGATTCGTTGCGATATCGGTGTATGCAATAAAATTATAGCGACATTTTAGGTAACAACAAATTTTTAAGATTACAATTTGAGTTAAGTTAGTTCATGAATCTACGGCTTATGTGTATGTCTACTGACATGGGAGGGATTAGAGCGCTCACTCTTGAACACCCGCGTTTCCAAACTTACTAAGTAACTAGTTCTTGTAATTAAACAACGGAATATTCGGAAGCTAGTAAACTAATAAAATTCTATATCCGATTTTCTTATATTCAAGACCATTTATATAACGGGTTTTTCAACAGAGACGCTACAAAAGTAAATCGATAGGGACATCAAACGACGCCATATTTTTTCCCGCTCTTTTGGCATTTCTCTTCAGTAAGGTTTGCCATTTCATCATGGAAAGATATACGAGCCAACAACGAATCGAAATTATTAAAATTTACTACCGAAATTTGGAGTCAGTGGCCTCAACTTTAAGAGGCCAACTTTAAGACGCCTCAACAATCAGCGATGTGGCTCATTTCTGGCTGAATGGCTTCGTCAATGAGCAAAATATGCGTTATTGGTCAGACAGCAATCCACATGTAATCCATGAGTCATCATTGCATCCCGAAAAAATTACGGTTTGGTGCGGTTTATGGGTCGGCGGCGTCATTGGGCCGTACTTCTTCCGTGATGATCAAGACCGGGACATTACTGTGAATGCGAATCGCTACCGTTCAATGATAACCGAATATTTTTGGCCCCAATTGGATAATATGGACTTGAAGGACATGTGGTTCCAACAGGACGGCGCCACAAGCCACATAGCGAATGCCACAATCAATTTATTGGAAACCAAGTTTGGTGAACGTGTTATCTCACGAAATGGCCCAGTCGATTGACCGTCTCGGTCGTGCGATTTGACGCCCTTAGATTATTTCCTGCGGGGCTACGTCAAGTCTATGGTCTATGCCAACAAGCCAGCGACGATTGATGAACTTCGTACGAATATCGAACGTGAAATTGCAGCAGTATCGGCCGATTTATGCTTGAAAACCGTCGAAAATTGGGATCAGCGTCTGGACTTCTGCAAGCGTGCCCGTGGTGGCCATGCAAAAGAAATCGAGTTCCATACATAATGGCATCGAACGTGCTTTCACAAGAATAAAGAAATTCATTGGTATCTAAAACCGGTTTTGTTTTAATTAAAAAAAACTTTTGTAGCGTTCTCATTGAAAAACCCGTTGCATACTACATTATGTTTTATAAGTATACTCACTTCGTGCATTTCTGCCGACAAGCGCTTGTTGACTGCATCTAGTAGTAGACGTTAAAAAAAATTATATTAGATACTTATGAATATATAAAATCGAAATCTTAACATCTAAGGGTGAAAGAAAAAATTTTGGCACCACTGGTTTTTAATTAAAATTCTTCAAATCATCCTGCAGTATGTTCCTATAAAATGCCATTAACTGCATTTGGTACATGGCTTCCAATTCAAGTTGCTTTGTTAGACTGTAAAGTTAGGTTAGACTAAATTGGTCAAATAATTGGTTTTATTCCTAAAATCGCGTTGAATGGCATAAAAAACTAATAAATGGTTTTCCGTTACATCCCATGTAGGGATTAGGGAGAGCTTCTCACAATCAGTGAGCTGTGCACGTTCTAGTCTTACATCCACTGATTGGGACCTACAGTTTTACACCGATTCCGAACAGTATTTTGAGAAGCTTTTTTATGGCTAAATATTCGATAGTGTCGCCGTCACTAAGCGAGGTGACCGCCTTCGAAAAAAATTTAAGGTCCTTAGAGCAGGGATCGAACCCACGTTGTATCGCATCACTGCGGGAAAAATCATGTTAACATTTAATTCTTTATTCCAGATAGATTCGTAGGTATTTGAATGCAGAGGATCTCTAAAGGAAATTGCTGTGGATTTCTTATCCGACAGCCAAATGTTCTTTTTGCCTTTTCGTCTTAGCCTATGAATAGCATTTTCTGTATTATAACAAAATATGACACTATTTAATGCTGTGACTCACCGCGTTTCCTGTTTCTGCACTATATTTTCGAATCTGATAATTGGAAAAGTATCCTGTTTTATTTCCGATTTAAACATAAAACGTAGAATTTGTAAATAATGATGGATCTGAACTCTTCAAATATTCCAATGAAATGAAGAAAAATGGTGAAGTATTAGTAAATAAATAATAATAATATAATAGTAAATAAATTTTGAAATCGAATTCGATTGTTTTAAAATATATGTATATAGCAGTTCCCTTCCAAATATTTGTAACTATATTTGTAAACCCTTACAAAACGACTTTAATCTTTCTCATACCTTTTATGCGATGGAGAAAAGGACTTATTCCACGATAGTTGGTCCTGTACTCGGGTCGCCTTGTTTGAAACCAGGGTACAGTATGCTAAGACTGCTATCATGGGGCATGCATTCAACTAGCCAGATTATGCAAATGAGCTGATGCATGCACCTTTGTTACTCATACCCATCGGCCTTAAACTGCTCTGCTGGTAGTCCATCAGCACCAGCGTCTTTGTTGGTCTTAAGCCGGGAAATTCCAGTTTTAACTTCGTTTTGATCGACGCCTTCACCTCGATCTATGTTAAAGTGTTCTGGCACAAATAAAACAGAGAACTGATCTCTCCATATTCCCCAACATACTCTGCACAACGTTGATAATATTCCCATCGTTATGTCTACAAAAGGGACACCCTGATCCAATTCCGTTGGTTTGGCTTTGTACTTTCTCATTCTTCCTTCTGTAGGATTAAATTTTGTAACTCTCGCGATATTACCACAACCGTTTTTTCTTCCCTTTGTCCTTTTCTGCCTATACCGCACAGTTGCGGCTCCCGTTGCAACTGACTGAAGCGCGTTCTTTTCATCACTTACCATGCGACACTCTCCATCGTACTATGGTTTCTCTTAAGCGGGTTTTCATCACCAAGTACGATCTCTGCAGCAGTTTTCAAAGACTTTCAAAAGTACTTCCACTGCGCTGCAAGATAATGAGACAGGGGTGCATTCTGCGCCAGTATATGAGTCAGTTTTTTGCATATTCCGTGGCTATCTCTAGCAACTTTCCGATGGGCAGCTTTCTATATGTCAGAGCGGAATTATCAACGCTTCTATGGGAAACAGCGTGTCATCAAATCGAGTGAATAGGGGAAGTCCCCAGGGTGGAGTCATCTCTCCCGTACTTTGGTTACTCGTGATCAACAAAACACTACTGAAACTAGAAAATATGAGGATCAAAACCGTGGCGTATGCGGATGAAGTGGTAATAATGGTGTCTGTTATGTTCCCATTTGTGTTGAGCGAAATCGTGAATGGAATGGTGAATTGGGCCACTGGGAGCGGTCTTGGAGTGAATCCAGGGAAAACTGAGGTCATGCTTTTTACCACGAAGACCAAGATACGAAAGTTAAATCCTCCTCGGCTAAGTGGAATAGGGATTCCACTGTCAACTCACGCCAAGTACTTGGCGTAATTCTAGATCCTAAACTTTCCCGCAAGCGTAACATAGGGCACCGCGCACAGAAGACAACCGTTACGTACTATGTTTGTCGGAAAATGTTCGGAAGCCGGTGGGGTCTCCGACCGAAAATGGTTCTATGGACGTGCACTAGCATAATCAGACCAATACTCTCCTATGGAGCAATGGTATGGTGGCCTGTCGCAGGCAAGACGTCCACCATGAAACCGTTGTATAGAGTACAGAGATCAGCTTGCGTTGGCATAACAGGGGCAATGAGGACGTGTCCAGCTGAAGTCCTTAATGCAATGCTTCATATGATACCAATCGACCTTCACATCACAGCTAGTGCGTCAAAAGTGCCACCCGACTAAACGCTCTTGGACTCTGGACATGCGAGTATACTACAGACAATCCCATGAAAACTGAATATAACAACCGAGTACTGCACCCCCTCATTATCTATACGATGTGAGGTTTCCCAAGAGAATAGAGTTTGATAAAGGGGAACCACTTACAGGTTTTGACACCAAAGTAGTTAAGTGCGGATGCAAAATGGAATGTGGAACCGGCTCGGGTGCTTTCTCCGAAGAGACAGGCTTTAATTTAACATTCAAACTCCCAGACAAGTGAAGCGTTTTCCAAGCGCAGATACTGACCATCAAAGAAGCCTGCGACGCACTTATACTATAGCGAAAAACAGAGCGCATTGGAATATTTGTAGATACAATCGGCTCTCCTATCACTCAAATCTTACAACACTGCATCTAAACTCGTTAGTGAATGTAGCGAAAAACTTGTCGAGCTAGGCCGGCTGGCCAATGTGGTTTTTACTTGCATGCCAGGCCACAAGGGTCTCCTAGGAAACGAAAAGACAGACGAACTAGCTAGAGCAGGATCGTCTTCCAACGAACTCCATATGGTGTCAGTCGCAACGCCTATGGGGTTGGTCAAAAGTGGTAATTTCCAGCATTACCTTGAACGAGCGAAGACCAGATGGGGTAGGACGGAAACGTGCCGCATATCCAGAAACACATGGCAAGAATATAACATTCACCGGGCTAACTCCCTGATAAGCCATAATTGGGGAGACATATCTAGGCTAACTGACGTGCTGACCGGGCACTGGTCAATCGGTGATCACGCAAGATGGTTGTAGCTGCCATTTATTGACCACTGCCGTGCCTGCGATGACGCAGAAGAGGAGGAGACGGTGGAGCATCTCCTCTGCAGTTGTCCGGCTCTGATGAATAGACGCATGAAGACTACCGGCCGGCTCTTCCTGCATAACCTCACTGAGATACACGAGCTAGATCTAGGGGCCTAATGAGGTATCCCGGATTAAGGGGCTGGATATAGACACGGTACTTTGGACTTTCTAATTGATGCTAAATAGTATCTTTAGCAACCACGAAAACCACACCATATGTCTGGTTTCGTACGACTTCCGCTCTGCTTAACCTTGTGCGAACGTTTGCTGCAACCAGCTAGTGATGCCAATCAGAAATAGTTTGGCTAATAAATAAATCAACCTGATTACAATCGTCGAGTGTCTAGTTATAAAAAAAACTTTTATTTATTTGTCATTCCTGAACATTCGGAAATTGAAATTTTTCCGAGTTATATTGTGTGTCCATATTATGCTAAGATAAATTGCAAAAAATGTGATTGGCATTTTAGAAGATCTATTACTTTTGTGACTTCCACAAAAACATCGGCTGGCTGGATGAAATAATTGTTTTTATATTCCTCCGCAATACCAATAGTTTTCAAAAACTGATGTGTCCTGGTTTGAACGATTTGATTCGACAGGAAGCTTTACGGGATCGCGTAAGAAATTTCACTTCACTCGCAACAGTTTGTTTATGTTTGTTTGCATACATAGAGTAAAATTAATATAGATATGTATTTTCTCGCTCATACTATTCGTCGTGGGGTAGGTGATAATGAGATATGTTTGGTGCAAATTGACTTATACCAGGTGGATTAATAAGAACTACTGATTAAACTTTTTCATGCTGTTTTGTTGAAAACCCGTGAAATTTAAATTAATTTAGCTCCTTTTTCTAGACTCTTATTGTTGGTGTACATTAGTGTCGTACGTAACAGAACTATTCTACCACGCAAACACAGAATTTTGATATTGTTTTATTGTTAGGAGGTTTGAAGTAATGCATCTACCGGGTAATATTAAAGTAGTACATTTCAACGTCCAGAGTTTACTTCTATCCATACCAATGATGTTAACTTTAGTGAGCGAAATGGATTCTCTATTCCATTCCTACTTAATGATTACATATAACTATAATATCTTCTTTTTAAATATTTTCCAGTGCTTTCAAATATATGTAGCTGATAGATTTTTATCACTGTATTTGTGGCAGCATCTTTGACGCCGTAATTCTCTGCCATTGACATAGATATCATTGTATATCCTTCTCTCCTGTCTCTTAGAAAGACTTTTTGCTTAGTTAGGAAAAGTCCTGCTGTGACACTAACAATTATGGTGCATTTATGGCAGGACCTTGGTGCAAGTACGACTGTTCACAAGGAGTTTATTTTGTTATGTCTCCATCTTCACAAGGTAACAGTTTCGATAATAATATTAAGCTTTCATAAGACGTTGAGCCGGATAACGAAAGAAAACTTCTTAGCTAAATGAAAAACGCAAATTGGATTTTGCAATGCCAATTTTTACGGTTCTCTTAGAAATTTTTAATGGAACAAGAGCTAAATTCAATCATTCACACACTTCTAATGAAAAAAAGATGTATAATGGAATGAAAATGGATATTTTCAAGTGGAAAATGGAATAAAGAAATTCAATACAGTAGATAGAAGAATATCCTTTTTCTTGTAATTTCGCCTTTAATAAGAGAAGTTGATTGCTTGACGGGAAACATAAATATACTCAAATTATAATTAAAAGGTAACAAACGTCGAAGCTTGTCTAATCGTAATGAAAGGTTAATTTTCGAGCGGCTGCGGCTATCCTGTACCACATCAGGTAGACCATCCGGTTGTCGTCTCCTAAAAATGTTAATATTTCGATCTACACCATTGTACAATTGTAATTTGAACAAAATCAATTGAAATTTAAAAATTCTATTTCAAATTTGAAATACACTCAGGTTAACTTATTTAAAGGCATTGAAAAGTCCATATTCAGCCGCCTGTATCTTTTGCAATTTGTAACCGATTGCAGAATTTTAAAATGCAAATGGAAGCTAGATATCTTGAGAGATAAAAAATCCTGACAGTAGTGGTTTCTTGACTAAAGAACTTTTGTGAGCAATTTATAAAAAAAGTCCAAAAATGTGCTATTTTTTTGGTTCACTTGAATAAAGGCACTTTAACTAATTTTAATGAAAAATTGTTTTTCTTGCTTTTTTAAATAAATTTTACTTTATTTGAGAACTATTAGTAATGGGTTCAACCCCTTTGTTTTTAATAACTTCAAATATTCGGGTTTTCATTGAGAGATAAAGAGAATTTATGTAATCCAGCGAAATTTGATTCCAAGCATCCTTAATGGTCTGAATTAGTGACTGCTTGTCATCAAATTGTCTACCTTCTTCATAGATCTCATGAGATAACCAACCCCAGACATTTTCGATAATGTTTAGATCGGGCTAATAGGGTGGCCAGTCAAGAATATTAATATTTTGGCTTGCAATGAACTCCTTTACTACTCTGGCGTTGTGTATAGGGGCAATATCCTGTTGCCATATCCAAGATATAGGACCAAATAGTTCAGTGAACTTCGGAAAAGCCAGTAATTTTTGCTCTTTGAAATTCAAGATCGATGGTGCCATAGTACGTAATAGCACCCCACAACATAACGCCCCCCTCTCGGCTGTGATGTCGGTTCAAAAAACGCATTTCTTTGCGCAGATCATGAAAATAATAGTTGTAGCCATTAGGCCCATCAGAATTAAACTTCTTCTCATCCGTAAATACAATGGTTCTCCAGTTATTTACATGACCTCTTGCCTACACATCCCATACCAAGTAGTGTCTTGGGAATTGAAGCCGATTTTCCTTACGAGGAGCACTAATTGCCGGCTTTTTTTTGTAATTTCAGGTATTTAGATACTCACAGCTCTAAATTACTCTGCGTACTGATGACTTGCTCGCTTCCACTTCAGCTTGAGCTCTTATTTTTGACAAGGATTAGAAGCAATTCTGATGATTTTTCTTTTCTCATACGTAGATAAAGACAATGAAACCCTACCTTTAAAATTTTTTCCATACCCCTCGGAGTTCAATTTGTTTAGCTATTGTGCGGTTAGAATATCCTTCAGAACGGTAAACATCGATTTCCGATAGATTTAAAATTTTTGTTTTGCCATTTTTACTTGTAAAATGATTAAGATGCAATAAATTCTAATAAACAAACGCTTCCTACAAACAATCATCGATTACTTTAAAAATAATAAAAAATAATTATAGTGCCTTTATTCAAGTGAACCAAAAAAAAATCTCACCTTTTTGGACTTTTTTTTTTATCAATTGCTTAAAAAACGTTCTTTAGTTCAGAAACCACTATTATAATGAATTTTTTTATATCTCAAGATGTCTAGTTACCATTCCCATTGTAAAATTCTGCAATCGGTTAAAAATTGCAAAAGATACAGGCTGCTGAATATGGAATTTTTACTGCCTTTAAATAAGTGAACCGGAGTGTATGTACGCGTGCTTTAACGTAACGTATAAACCGCTTTTGATGAAATTGAGCATGTGACATTGCCTGTGTAAAGGAACAGATCCCCTTCGAATTTGTAAAACTGTATCAACCTGGTGTCACTGATTAAGTAATTCCTTTCAAATACATGTCATGTTGTAGTCACAAAAATTCCGTGACCACAAAAGATAAAGATACTGATGGTGTACAAATTGAATAAAGCGCCCTTGTAGGCACTTCATCGTCACATGCATACTTGCCATTCATAGCATATTAACGAGAGACTTCATCAAATAAACACCAGAAAATATTTGTGTTCTTATCTTAGATATAAATCTAGGAAACAGCAACGAGTATAGACTATGTGGCTACGAACAACCACCAAATATTAATACAGAAGTCCTACAAGCGAACTTCTCATTATGACCTTACTATGACCAATTCAGAGAATTAACAACATTGGTCAATGTGCACTTGTACAAAGAATTCTGTGACATTGTAATAATATTGTAGTAAAACTTCCCCACTCTGTGCCAGAGAGCATTAAATAGGCTTTTCGTTGTCTTAAGCCCAAGGTTCCAAGCATTACAAGGCACTAGGAAATCCCAGCAAGTTAATAGTTGAAGTCAAGGCAGGAAGCGAAAGTAAAAGAGTCGCACAATGTCACAACGTATTCACAGCAATGCTAACAAGTTACGTTCAATATTAAAGCATAATATAGCAACTTCGCGGACAGACTTTTGTAAGGAAACGGAAATGTTTAGACTTCTCTGCGAGTGAATTACGGATAGTGTAAGCAAAATATGAATGAATTCCTAAAACAGTTTCCACAGAGAATTTAAAGATGTTAGGAAAAATTGCAGGTTCTTAAACTTGTATGGTGTTAGTATCTAGGTATGCGTCTATTTAGGAAGACTTGTGATATTTTGGTTTGAAATAAAAAGTTTAATAACGTTGAAAAAACAGAAACGAATATAAATCAGTTTTGCAATTTTTTAGTTTCCATCTGATATTATTTTGTATTACTTTGGTTAACGCCATTATTCCCATTCTTAGGTTGTAAATTACAATTAAATTTAAGAATAGTTTGGATATATTTTTTGGGTTGTTTTCATTCCATCAACAACAGGATGGAACTAAATTCATTATATCATTCCATTTGTAACAACTTGAAAAATCACTAGGGACTCTACAAAGTACATACTTTCCCAATTGTCATAAAGTTATAATCCGATCTAGCAATGGCCATAAGTCTGTCAGTTCTAAGAGTCTAACAGAAATTGATCAATCGATATTTATGATCGCTACATGCAGGACAATGCATAGTGATGAAACTGCATACCACACTGTGGCGCGAAGTGGATGCAATTCCGTCTCATGGAGTATGTGTGGGTTGGAAACACTCCATATTCGACAATTTTGTTTGTTTATGTTGCCGTTTAAATCGAAATGGGCCTCGTCAGACATGAAAAGACAATTCAATATGTTTCTGTCCTCTTCCACCATTTGAAGCATCTTCTGGCAAAATTCCAAGCGAATCGGGAAGTCTGCTGCATTCAGTTTGTTGGTCATTTTAATTTTATATGCGAATAAGTCGAAACTTTTGTGCATAATGGACTGCAATGACTGTGTGCTTATACCCATTTGAAAAGATAAGCTTCTTGTCGAAACTCTTGGATTGTTTTGTATGGCAGCAGCGATTGTTTTCTCCGTCCGAACTGAAGGGTTTCGATGGTAAGGTCTTCTGTTGACTTTCCCATGCTCGGCAACATTTGTAGCAAATCTCATTATGGTCTATCTGCTCGGTGGATTGCCGCCAAACGTGCGCCTATACTCTCCTTGGACCGAAACTATGGACTCTAGAGCGTGATAGCGGCGGACAATCCAAATTCTTGTTTCAGTGTCAAAGTCATCCATTTTTGTTAAATCTAAAAATCAATCTGCAAACTAAAAGAATCACATAAGGGTCACCCGGTTGGAACCAAGATCCTTTCGCTATATATTATGTACTAGTTAGTTCCAACTCGTCTAAGGCGCCGTTGTTGAAAAATACGATAATTTAAATGGATATTAAGAAAAGGTCCTTTTTGTAAAATAAAAAACTTTTTTTAAGAAAAATTGTTTTTTCTACAGTGTATTTAAAAACAAAATTTATATATTTTTTGGTCATTTTTGTAAGAATATGTATTATATTTTCCCGAAAAGGTCCATTTTAAAAAGAGGTACTTCTTTTATTAAACGATAGTGTTTTTTTAAGAAAAGGTACTACTTTTAAGAA
Source organism: Phaonia tiefii (assembly GCA_963931995.1). Taxonomy (NCBI): domain Eukaryota; kingdom Metazoa; phylum Arthropoda; class Insecta; order Diptera; family Muscidae; genus Phaonia; species Phaonia tiefii. Next base: position 141,017,687 of record OZ008370.1, read on the forward strand.
GAAGTACTTTCTGTAAGAATAATCCATAAGAGTATGATTTTTTTTTACAAAGAAGTACTTACATATATAAGAACAGCTACTTTTGAAAGAAGTGGTACTCTTTTCAGGAAAGTTTATTTTTTAAGAAAATTTACTTATTTTCAGAAAGCGTTCTTATCTCAAGACAGGGAAAGTAATATTTAATTTTTAAGAAATGGTACTTTTGAGAAAAGTAATTTTTGTAAGAAGAGGTATTTTTTATAAGAGAAGATATTTTTTTTGAAGAAAAGGTTTTTTTTTTAAGAAATGTAAATTTTTTTAGAATAGGCCATTTAAAAGTATCAAGCATATTCTCCAACGATTTGAGTTTCGAACTAATAGAGACAAAATCAGAATTTAAAATTTGAAATCCTTTCTTGGCCTCCATAAATAGCTTCATCGAATTCCCTACACTTGCAACATGTTCAGCGTAGCTCTCTTCCCTTAGTCGTAATTATGTCAAAATGCCTTTTGAAGCCAATGAAGCTAGCACACTTCAAATGGGCATGACTATCACAAAGCCAACATGATAGAAAACAACCCTCATATACGTCCCTGACTGTACAAATCTTTGTCACACACTCCAATCCCATATTATGTCTAAAGGTATGCAATAAAATAAAATAACAAAACGAATTGGTACAACTTTCAAATACTAAACACGAAATCGTAAAAGTATGCAGAATAATACTGGGTTAATACGATTAAAGAAAAGTTGTTTAAAATATTTTCATTTAGTCCCTATACCGCAACGTGCGATAAGGAACTTCGTTCCAAAAAAATTAACCAGATTCATTAAATAGAAAAAAGTTATTAACTTTTTCTTCTGGTAGCGGCTTTGATCAGCCTCCCTGTATGTCTCGTTTTGTTCATAGGTTATGTGACATTACGTGAAAGAAATTACACTTGACACATTTCCCGTTTTGGATTTTTCGTGATTGTTAAATTTTTAATTTTTTAAACAAAAAATATTTTTTTTTCTTCATAAATTTATTTATAACTGAAAACCTGTTGATTATGCAGAGGAACAGTATAACAATAGATTAAAGAAATTGTAATTCTTAATTTTTCTAAGTTTGTTCCAGCAAAATCGCCCTAGCCGTTCTCGAGTTATGTCAAACAAAAGAGCCCCAGACGTGGCAAATTCCCTTGTGTGATGCTAAATTCAAATTGATATATCTCGATTTCTAGACTTGGCCCAGTGAAACGCCGGGGCACATATAACTTCTCCTTGTCTCGGGAACCCCCGCCGATCACTCACCCCTACCATTTGTCGCACAGTGTAATCGATAGTAACTATCACAGTGCCATAACGAATAGCAGTTGCTGGAACATTAACGGTTAACGGATATGTGAAGTGATACACGAATGATTCGAAGAATAATCAAATAGGATGTTGGATCTATTCTGGGGAAATAGGATCAGTTCTACAACGTATACTACCACATCATTGTAGCGTTTATTAGTTGGAAATTTTGGCAATTAGAAAAGCGACCATTTGGCTTATGCAATAGTCCCACTGTGCTGGAGGCCAATGTCTTCTCTGTCAATGAGGCTGCTCAGTATTCCTGAACTCTACATCAGTCCCAATCTACATGTTATTAGACTTGTATCCCTCAACTTATCCTGTAATATGTGTGTATGTGTAAATATGTGTAAACTAAATATATTAACAATCTTTAAGAGAACAACAGACTTGTTATTCATGAGCCTGAATTTGGTCGATAACTTTTTATGTGACTAATGAATTTAAAAAAATATTACCAAAACGGTTTGTGGTAGTGATGCGAAGCAACTTTAATGACATTGATATTTGGAAGGGCGGTAAGCCGACTACACACATCAACGATAGCTGATGTTCGTGCTCATGAAGGACAAGTCGCTTTAAGTGGAATTATTTTTATTTCTTAAGAATCTTGTAAGAATTTCATAATTTTTACCCGAAACGATTTGGGTTTTTGATCACACAAATAATTATATGGACGATTGACATACAAAAACGCAAAACATATGTGACCACTGTATTGAGTGATTCGAGATATGGAAACATCGTGTAGACTATTTACTTATTGTTAATTGTTGATATAATATTTGCCCAAACTTAGTTTGAGATCGAAGGTGGGCATTGTGACCACACCCCTTCTGATACCTCCCATACAAATCGACACATTTATTACAAACTTATATTTCTTGTAAAGCTTTTGTAAAAAAAAACTTGTAAGCAACTCATCGGTTATTATTTGGTAAATGTCTATTTAACTGGAGAATATTGAGAAGATTGCCACGTCCATTCTGGTAACTCCCATACAAAATCTGAGGCCCGTCCGGATTGCTGTTATGACAAGTCGCGTAAAACATTTTCTATCTTAATGCAATTAGGTATCACGCTTCATTTTACCAAAGGTCACTCAGCTACTCAAACTGCACACGCTTATTAGTACCATACATGAAAAATTTGTGGTGCAGGCTAGTTGATCGACAAGATAACCCAACAGCGGAAGTGATGACCTGGAAGGCCTGAAATCATGACCAAACAGGCCTTCTTTAAAATACGAAAGGCCTTCCCTACACATTACCCCTCCTTTCTTTTTAACATTACGTGAGATTGCGAGGCAAGGCCTTCCTTGCACATTGCCTAAAGAAGGCCTTAAAAGGCATGCAAAGAGGAAGGCCTTAGAAGGCATTTACTTTAATTTATTTTTGTTTAACAAAAATTTAATTAAAATAATTTTTTTTAACACAAAATCCTTATCGGCTTCTACATATTTATTTCTAAGTATGTATTTATCTATCTTATAAAGCTTTCCCACGCCCAACTTCAAATTGAAAATTTTAAAAATACCCTGAAAAATATTAAATAAACAGTATAATTTTAAAATATATATGAAATTTTCCAATCAAATTACGGTTAAAAAGGATCGGAAAAGAAATTTCTCAAAATTTTGAAAATTTTCTTCTTGGTTATATCTGATGAAAAAATTCATGCATTCTACAGGCCTTATTTTAGGAATGCATTACAAAAGACCCATTCTGCATGCCTTATTTTGGAAGGCCTTGCGACTTCCGCCGCTGGGAACTTCCATAACAATCAACCAACTTTTGTGAAATACATACAAAAGTTGGGCGGCGGTCCGGTTGGTCGACAAGATATCTGCCGCAAACCACAACCGACTTTGGTGAAAGTGACTGTTGGAGAATATTTTGTGTAAAGCTACTTTGTTATTAAAAAGAGATATATTTTGCATACCAATTTGTGTATCAACCATCCCAAAAATATGCGTCTGTCCGGTTGATTAATGCGATATCTCCCGTAAGCTAAAACCGATCTGAATGAAATTTGGTATTAGACAATAGTTTGTCAAAAGCTACTTTATTTCATTTTTTACCTTCCATACAAATATTGGGCGATAAATACACAAAAGTACAACAGGTCTAAATTAACTTGCTAACTAGATAATATGGCTATTGTTATTGAATATAAATGAATTTACCACACCCATTCCGTTGGCTGAATGCTGGTCGGCTTCAAAAAATATAAACCTTTTTGAATTGTCCCCGTTGACAACTAAAGGCGAGGCTATGTGTAAGTCGGTTCACCCTACTGAAATTACTGTACTGGTTATTTTGTCATTTACTAAAGAAAAATTTTCAAGCGATTGATTAAAAATGGTATACGAATGAATAAATATTTATATATTTTTTTTACTTACAAATTGAAAAATGCGGTCTGTATAAATTGAATCAACTTGAGGGTACGTGCTAGTGAACACGCCAACAGGTAAAGATGCAAACACCACTATCACGTTGCACCGCTAAGAAAAAGTAGCTGAAACACACAACAAGACTTATATCCCCCAATATTTCTTGCCATAGTCCGCGTAAACGAACCAAAATATAATTTTATTTCGGGTAGAAAAACTAAAGTTCCTCCCTCATATTGTTCAAGTTGTGGAAAGTGTAGTGGATTAGAGGTACTGGAATAATTTCAACAACCACACACCATTTTTCTAGAATAAAACCATAACAAAACTGTGACGTAAGTAACATGCTGCAAACTGCACAGAATATCATGTGTACGGGGAGAATGCCAGAAGCACATATGTGTTGGTGGAGTTATGATGATACAGCAGAAAAAATAGTTCACCCTACTCAGGAATTGAGATGATATAGTGAAAAAAACACATCACATTCATGATGTTCAAAACTATGCAAGCCAACAAAAGACTAAAAGTCAGTCAGCAGCAGTTGATTAAAAGCACAGAAGGTAGCGTTTTCCAAAAAGATTATGTATAAACTGATTTTAATTATATTAACACAATTGCTATAATGTGCTGTAACTAACGAACAAATGCGATGTTAATATCATTATTATTATTTCTAAATATCATTATTTTATGTAGCTGTTTTATTTTTGTTGGAACGCGTTTATTATTTGTTAATGTTATTTTTTTGAACTCATAGTGTAATATATAGAACGGGCCACATTTTTAAAGAACATTTAACTATTACACAGTGCAACACGAAAAAAAAATAACCATATACGGACACCACTACGTGACAAAAGACTAAAAAAAAAGGCCCGTGTCTCCCAATTTTTCCCAAAGTCATGCACTTTTTTTTTTATGGGCCGCCAAAGATTTGGGGCCTCGGTATCATTTTCGTAAAAATGTGATCATTTTCTCAGGCTCATATCTTGCAAACCGTTCAGAATTTCGATTTACTCTCTGAGGCAAAGTTGTAGCTCTTACTGCATTGCCTGTGCTGCTGCTGTCGGTGCATGATCGCGTGATACCTAAGCGCTACGTAAACGGTGTTAACCCTTGGACAAACACATGGTTCTGGCCAGGCATATTTCATTTTTTGCTACCTATGGACCTGAACAGGAGAAAAAGGTAAAAAAATGAAATTAAAAATTTTTCACTTTTGCGTGCTACCTAAACAGTGTTAAGAATCATCTCTAGGAAGTTTATATGTTCTAGAAATTTGTTTATTGAGATCTTAGGTAAACTTTTGTAGTTGATTGTTTCCTTGAATTTTGAACGGTTTGCTACCTATGGACCTGAACACGGGAAAAAAGGTAAAAAAAATCGAATTTTTTTAAGTTTTTTGCGATTTTGATCTGGAAGGTGAAGTGTTTTTTTTGACAAGGGCTACAACTTTATGACAAGAGCTACAAGTTTGCCTCAGAGAGTAAATCGAAATTCTGAACGGTTTGCAAGATATGAGCCTGAGAAAATTATCACATTTTTACGAAAATGATACCGAGGCTCCAAATCTTTGGCGGCCCATAAAAAAAAAAGTGCATGACTTTGGGAAAAATTGGGAAACACGGGTCTTTTTTTTTTTAGTCTTTTATCACGTAATGGTGTCCGTATATGGTTATTTTGCCATGACTTAAAAAATTACACACAGTGTTATCAATTCAATTACCTGTAACAATTAGCAATGGTGTTCAATAGGCCGGGTTAAAAAAGGATTTGGTTAGCAACAAAATCGTTCTATGGGTCAAGTAGAATACAATCACAAAATTTCAGAATATTGCAATTAGCCGCTTAACCTCCCGCAATGCACTTGACTAAAAAACGAGATGCAATTTCATATTTTGTAAAATTTTAAAATAATTTGGTGTCATTTTCCAAACTGTAAGGATGGTGGAATGTTACACATGACAGGTGGGTATAAGTGTTCAAAAGATTTTAAGAAATCTTTTTGAAGTATCCAATAAATGCAGTTTACTTTAAATTTTAAAATAAAGCGCAGTTTTTGCCGTTTTTGCTTTTGAAAAACTGCAGCTACACAATTTTGACAACTTAGCATAAATGGATTATAGAGAAGAGGTAATTGTCGATATGGCGCATTACGAATATCCTCACAAAGATTTACAGGAGTTCTGCAATTAGGACCGGAATCCGATGGTATAACAATTTGTACAATAAAATACATGAAATAATTAAGGGAACACATTTTTAATGTTGTAGCTCATTAATCTTCTTGTGGGCAACTTATAGAAGACTACTAAGTTGGGCAAAAAACTTGACGTTAAGATGTGACTCACAATTAACATCGTGTCAATATTTAAAATGTTCGTGAATATATTATCGAATTTGTACTTGTAATAAATGCAGGTTCTGTTTAGCTATATCAAACTTAGATGTAGCCTGTTGGAATTTTTCCACTCTCATATTATATGCGGTATATGGCTGGGGAATCAAAGCCCGACGGTTGGAGTCTCAGTGTATTATGCCCTGTATTCAAAATGGATGATCCGAGGTATCAGTCTTTTATCCATCGTGTATAATGTCTTGTCGAGCGTATTGTGTGAAAAACTAAAGGCAATTATTGAAATCCTGATTGGACCTTATCAGTGTGGTTTTAGACCAGGCAAGTCCACAACTGACCAAATATTCACGCTACGCCAAATCCTGGAAAAGACCCACGAAAAGCAAATCGATGCATACCACGTTTTTGTCGATTACAAAGCTGCTTTCGATAGCCCCCGTGTGGGGAAAATTATACGAATCTATGTCTGAACTTTGTATTCCGGCAAAACTGATCCGCCTCTGTAGAATGACGCTGACCAACACCAAATCAGCAGTGAAAGTGGGGAAAGACCTCACTGAACCATTCTGTACCAAGCGAGGACTTAGACAAGGCTTCACACTTTCGTGCAATTTCTTCAACATCTTAATGGAGATAATAATGAGGCAGGCTGCAGTAAATACAAACAAGACCATTAAAACGAAAAGCCATATGTTGCTGGCGTATGCTGACGACATAGACATCATTGGTCGAAATTTGCGAGAGATTACTGCAGTAATTTCAAGAATCGAAAAGGAATCAGCGAAGGTGGGTCTTGCTGTTAATGAGGGCAAGACAAAACTGATGGTGTCACCGACTAGGGAAACATCTCGACTTGGTCCGCACTTGAACGTTGACTACCGATTTAATATTGAAGTGGTAGATGAATTTGTTTACCTTGGGTCCGCCGTGAACAAGGACAACAACGTCAGCCTAGAGATAGATAGCAGAATTGTGCTTGCAAATAGATGCTATTTTCGGCTCAGCAAGCAGTTTAGGAACATAGCCCTCTCTCGAATGACAAAGGTCTGGCTATAGCGGACTCTCATTTTACCTGTATTGACATATGGCTCCGAAGCTTGGGTCATATCGCAAGCTAGACGAAGAACACCTGGGAGTTTTCGAGAGATAAATTCTATGTAGAATATATGGTCCTGTTAGAGAAAACAGCGAGTACCGACGTCGCTGGAACGCAGAGCTATATAATTTATATTCTGACGTGGACATAGCTAGGCGAATCAAATTAGGCCAATTGCATTGGCTAGGCCATGTTATTAGAATGGATGAAGATGAGCCAGCGTGAAAGGTTTTCGATAACATACCCGATGGAAGCATGAAAAGGGGACGACCAAGACTCCTCTGGAAAGACCAGGCGGAAGAATCCGTCCGTATCCTTGGTGTTACCAACTGGCGAGAAAAGGTTAAGGAGAGCCAGTTGGAAGAATTTGTTGAAATTTGACCTTATGAGGTTGTAAAATAGTCAATAAAAGTAAAGGTATATGATATGATGCGACAAATGCAAATACAAGACATGAATAACACGGTGCGACAGTCCAATATATCTGGGAAGTGATACTATTTTTCTTGTAGGTGCTGTCAATTGAAACAAGAATCTTCTTCTGAAATTTCCCACACATCCCCAAATATCAAAATTTTTGTTTTAATAAAAACTTCAATAACTCAGTCAATTAATACCGGATTTTTAAAAGCAAAGTCCCATTGTACTCACTAGGAAACGTTCCTTTTGAATAAATTCCAGATTATTATGGTTTCTTTATAAAATAATCTGTGAAATCATCGCCGAAGTTGAAAAATTGCGAAAATAATTAAAAAAATATCTGTTTGCTGGACAAATACACACAGACTTCTCATATTTTCTTAAATATCGTATATATCGTTTAAAAGGTTTGAAAGGCATAAGGTTCTTCTTTTTGAATCCGGTGAGAAAATAAAAATCGGTTGTTAATCAACTATCTTTCAGGCTTATATGTGCAAAAACATACGAAAAACCGGGGTTTTAACCGGTTTCCGAGATTTAGGGGGGGTTTGGGAAATTTCACAAGCAGATTCTTGTTTCACTCGACAATACCTACAAGAAAAATACTAACACTTCGCAGGTATTTCTACTGTAGTCTTTTTTGTATCACTGTGTGATATACCGAGAATTTTTTTTTGATATTTTATCCACTTTAGTTCAAGTGCTAATATAAAAGGCAGCAGAAAAACGTCCCCGGGAAGCATCTCCTCCCATCGCAAGTAAAAGTTTCAATACTGCGTACAAAAACAGCTGGAAACAAACAACACTTGTATTGCTTAAAAATCTCATCTCATTGCCAGCGAAACAGAAGCATCATAAAACGTTACTATGAAGAAAATAAACCTAAAAGCTTAATTTTGTTTTTCCATCTAAGTTTAGTGAAGTGCACTAAAGGTTGCAGGACGATTTCAACAGCCACTCATTTTTTTTTGCCTCGAATAATGAACTGTAGGTAACACTTGAAGTGGTGCTAAGTAACGTGGTGCAAACTGAACAAAACAACATGTCTATGGTAAGATTTGAATTATAAATGTGCACCATGCACGCATCTGCTGCAGACATTAAGATGTTTTGGAACAACGCAGCTCAAGCCACTATGGCACAGGATGACACTTAGTCACTCTTTACTTACTTGCCCGACTCTACCACAATTAAGTTGTTGAAATTAACGCTAACAAGAGACTAAGTGGGAATTGATATATGTTGGGAGGGATTAAAGTGGTTGGATTAGAAAAGGCCCAAGAAGTACTATAACCTGTCATGATGCAAACATCTTTATTAGTTACACATATTCGGCATCCGTTTTCGAAAATATTTTCCAGAAAGCTCTTAAAAAATTGATCTTATATATGAAATTATCTTATATAAGTGAAAAGTGTTTTTTCCTTATATTACTGTGGAAAATCTATTATATTTATGTACATGGCCAGTACTAGTCGATTTTAGACCAATCGATTTGCTGACTACGAATCTTGTGTTACGTCTAGTGGATTGACTGGCTTGTCTTTGACCTTTTTACTAATGTTTGAATGGGATATTCTTGTATATATTACGCCGTAAGTCCACAATTTTAAAATTGACTTGTTTTATATCAAAATAATAAACGTTTACATCAACGTATAAATCGATATATGACCGTGAATAGATAATTGGATTTTGTGATAATTTTTAATGTACATTTCTTAGCTGGAGTTTGACTGATTTATCAGAGATTTTGTCCAAAATCGTAACGGAAAATTTTCAATACATATGATTTTGAACATAAACTCGGAAATCTCCGATACATGACAACCGGTAGTAATGAGCAAAATATACTGGTCATACCTAATTTCAACATGTTATCATATAAAATATCACAATATGAACGTAATTTTAAAAAAATATTTTAAAACTAACAAGTTTATATTTTTCGGCAATAAACGCAACATGTCTTTAGGCTTGTATATCATTTTGAGAATCTATTATTCTGCTACAGATTTAATTCTTTTTTTAAAAAACATATAGTCATTGGTGCTGGTATGTGCTACTCTGGTACACCAGGACGTGGGTTCGATCCCAGCACTGATTTCCCAATATTTCTTTCGACGAGGATCACCATCGAGTACTTAGCCATTAAAAAGCTTTTCGAAACTGGTAGGTACAAGGTGTTTCAAAAGAAGTCATACAATGTTGTTTGGCTCTCATTTTTTTTCTAAATGAAAAACTTCGATTGTGTTTTTTGATTATGTTTATTTGAACCTTTAGAATTTTATTGGTTAAGTTGAGAAGATGATATCGGTCAAATGGGCGCCGTCACAATTGATTACCATACGGGCTCGTTTTATGGCATTTTTCATCACTTCGGTGAGAACTTCGGGCGACAGATTCTCGCACTCGTGTCAAATGTTGACCTTGAGGGCCTCCAGGGTCTCGGGCTTGTTCACGTAAACACAGAACTGCAAAAAACCCCGCAAAAAAAATCTGGAACGGTTAAATCGTGCGATCATGCGGGCCAGTGGAAATCGCCAAAACGAGAGATGAAGCGACCCGGGAACCCCGATTCAGGATATTGGTTGTGGCTCGCGCAGCGTGTGCCGTTGCTCCGTCTTTTTGGAACCACATGTCCTCCAGTCGTAATTCGTCGAAATGCGGCAGAAAAGACTCGTTTAACATGGCCATATAGCGCGCACCGTCCACTGTTGTCGTTTGACCAGCTGTGTTCTCGAAAAAAAAAATGGCCCGATAACTCCTCCAGCATGAACATCGCACCATGCAGTCAGTTTGAGCGGGTGTAATGCCTCCTCGTTCATCACTCGTGGATTTTCAATGCCACAGAAGCGATAATGTTGCTTGTGACGGCGCCCATTTAACCGATATCATCTTCTCAACTTAACCAATAAAATTCTAAAGGTTAAAATAAACATAATCAAAAAACAGAATCGAAGTTTTTCATTTAGAAAAAAATGAGAGCCAAATACCATCGGATGACTTCTTTTGAAACACCTTGTATATCGTTTTGAGAATTAATTATTCTGCTACAGAATTAAGTCTTTAAAAAAAAGACAGTAGTCGGTGGTGCAATGGTTGGTATGTGGAACTCTGGTACACGAGTACGTGGGTTGGTTCCCTGCACTGATTATTATTAATAATAATATTAATATTTCTTTAGACGAGGGTCAACATCGAGCTTTTCGAAACCGCTGCAAACCTGTAGCTACCAATCACTGAGCGTAAATCTTAAAACCCCACACCTCACTGGTTGTGAGAACCTTCCCCCAATCCTTTCATGTGATGTAATGGGGAACCATTATTTGTGGTTTTTCTTTCAGTACTGTTACCTTCTTTGTAGAGAAGGGAGCTGATGATATGCCTTGGTCGGCATTGAAATAGCTATTTTCCCAACCATCCACCAATTTTTTTTAAGGGCCTCAAAAGATTCTTAAAGTCAGTTTGCTTCTCAAAAATAATCTGTCGTCAGTTTTTGGCCAACAGTTCATTCAGACTTGGTGATTTATTAATTATATTTGGCAGTTATGGAGCTAAGAATCCGCTGAAAAAAGCGTATTAAAATTTTACGCCAAAACACAATGTTAATTTTTTCAGCATAACTTACAGGGGCAACTAAGTTTTCACGAACAGCGGTTGGCAAAATTGTAGACACGGTAAAGCCGAAACATTTTTGGGAACATATCATTACAATCTGAACGGCTCTGGGCACACAAAATAGCTCACAACGACCACTTTGGAACTTAAACGTTCTCGTTTTTTTTACTATTTTAGGACGCAAATTCAAGAAGATTTTTTTTAAAATACTATTATCTCTGTTGTGTTGTGTTGTACAATTTCTTTGAATATTTAAAACATTTTTAAAAAATTTAAATTTTATCAAAATGATTGCTATATAGGGTGGCCCAAATAGAAGTATTGATTTCTTTTGGTATATTATGGCTTTATTATAAATAATAAATATTCCCATTATTTATGGAATATGATTTCATTATGTGGCTCATTTTGTCAGTCGAATGGCTCAGACGACATTAGCCTTATGGGTATGAATCGTTCTGGATTATTCGTAAAGCTTAACACCTCCAATTTGGTTTACGTCGTCAGACAAATGGACGAAGGTAGTGTTTTCCTAGGAGATACAATTACCTATCGATCAAACATAAACGGTTTTTCAACAGAGACGCTACAAAAGTAAATCGATAGGGACAGCAAACGACGCCATATTTTTTCACGCTCTTTTGACATTTCTCTTTAGTAAGGTTTACCATTTCATCATGGAAAGATATACGAGCCAACAACGAGTCGAAATTACTAAAGTTTACTACCGAAATTTGGAGTCAGTTGCCTCAACTTTAAGAGCGCTACGTTCGGCTTTTAATCGGAAAATCATCTTCAGCGATGAGGCTCATTTCTGGCCGAATGGCTTCGTCAATAAACAAAATATGCGTTATTGGTCAGACAGCAATCCACACGTAATCCATGAGTCATCATTGCATGCCGAAAAAATTACGGTTTCGTGCGGTTTATGGGCAGGCGGCGTCATTGAGCCGTACTTCGTCCGTGATGATCAAGACCGGCACATTACTGTGAATGCGAATCGCTACCGTTCAATGACAGCCGAATATTTTTGGCCCCATTTGGGTAATATGGACTTGGAGGACATGTGGTTCCAACAGGACGGCGCCACAAGCCACACAGCGAATGCCACAATCAATTTATAGGAAACCAAGTTTGGTGAACGTGTTATCTCTCGAAATGGCCCAGTCGATTGGCCGCCTCGGTCGTGCGAGTTGACGCCGTTAGATTATTTCCTGTGGGGCTACGTCAAGTCTACGGTCTATGCCAACAAGCCAGCGACGATTGATGAACTTCGTACGAATATCGAACGTGAAATTGCAGCGGTATCGGCTGATTTATGCTTGAAATCAGTCGAAAATTGGGTTCAGCGTCTGGACTTCTGCAAGCGTGCCCGTGGTGGGCATGCAAAAGAAATCGAGTTCCATACATAATGGCATTGAACGTACTTTCACAGGAATAAAGAATTTCATTGGTATCTAAAACCGGTTTTGTTTTATTTTAAAAAAACTTTTGTAGCGCTCTTATTGAAAACCCCTTTATATGTAGATACAACTACCATTTCCTCGATTTAAGAATAGAACATAGAACTCACCGCAGAGAAGGAGGAGTTATGGTATGGGTTGCCATGTCCTACTACGGCACCACCGAAACCATTGAGGATCTTAGAAGTCGCTTTTCGTCAATTTATTAATTTGTTTAGATTCAGAGCATAGACCTACCAACAAGATTATGCTCCAATTCATACTGCGAGAGCTGTAAAATATTGGATTCAAGAAGAAAATTGAGATCTTTTGCATTGTCCCCCATATTCATCCGATCTAAATATAATGGAAACTAGTAATACTTATAGAGGGGGGTGGGGACGGAAATTTGCTTATTTTGGAATGAAATAAAAAAATTATGAACCTTAGAAAAATTTATTTTATATTTTAATTATATTGAACATTAAGGAAATTTTTAAATTACATGACAAATGTCGACATTCGCTATCCACACACTGCTGCATACGTTTTCTGAAGTTTTCATGAACTCTAACAAGCATGTCGACTGGTATTCTGCCAATTTCAGCCTCCATATTGTTAATTAGGTCTTCCAAGGGTTGGGACGGTTGATATCGTCACCTGAAATGCAAAAGGCCGTAACTAACATTTTCAAAATTGTTCAGGAGAAGCAAAAAACAAAATAAATTTATTCACATTTGTTCGTAAATCTTTTAAGAATTTCGTTAATAATGTCGGTGTTTTTAGTGGGAGAAGGCTAAAAATTTGCGAGGACGTGTAGTTTGGTATTATGTACCAATTTCAGTCAAAAAGTCAATTTTGAAAATGTTGTTAGTTACGGCCTTTTGCATTTCAGGTGACGATATACACCTCCGACTTGAGGTACCCCAAAGGAAAAAATCGCATGGGGCTAAGTTTGGTGAGCGTGCGGGCCAGTTCACATCACCCCTCAAAGAGATAAGCAGTCCAGGAATCATTTGCCTCAAACAATTCATGATAACCCTCGCTGTGTGTGCAGTGGCACCATCCTGTTTGAACCATGTATCCTGTAATTGCATTGCCTCAAGAGCCGACTGAAAAAAATCTTGTATCATAGTCAAGTACCGTTGGGAGTTCACAGTTACGGCAAGACGGTTATCCTGGAAAAAGTAAGGACCAATGATGCCTACCCGTGATATGGCGCACCACACAGTGACGTGGTCCGAATGCAGAGGTCTCTTGTGAAGAGACCATTTAAATGATAATTACGTTCACGACATGAGCATTGACTATAACTAATCATCAGTTTACGTAAACAAACAGGTTTTTGATGGCTTCAAATAATGTAAAATCAATCTGCTTATAGAGGTGCTTTAAGTAAAGTTATACCCATTTACTTTACGTTTATACAGCTTGACATTTTTCTATATTGTATATAAATGCAAAAAAGGAGACTACTTTACTTTTTTGTAAACTATATTTGCAAACTTTATTAGGGCGGATGGCCCAAGAAATTTGTCCGAAGTCCTTAATTCCAGAAAGAAGGTAGCGATGAGTAGGACCGATGAGATGACCTCTACTACGGGTTTACATAAATTTATATATCACCGCAGCAACAGGTGCCTTGTTGGCGTAGAATGTAAAATATTTAATCAACTTTACTGCAAGTGCTAACAAACACGCCAACAGAAAAACATTCAAAACACTACCAAGATGTTAAAACTCTGCGGAAAAGTTGCTCTTAAAAATATCCTGCCATAGTCAGCGTAACAAAACTACGATGAAATTTTCCTCCAGATAAAAAAAAAACGTGTTATTTTTTTTATTTTCTTCAAGTTAAGGAAAATGAAGTGCACTAGAGGTAATAAGATAGTTTGAGCAACCACCAACCATTTTTCTCGAATATAATAGACAGTATAAAATTCTTATACTAGAGGCAAGCAAAATGTTGCGAGCTGTGCAAAACACCATGTGAATGTAAAGATTTTGAGTTATAAAGTTGCCACAAACTCATATGTGCTATTGGAATTAAGATGATATAGCGGAACAGAAACAGCTCAACTTACTAAGGCACATGAGCACTCTTATCCCCCTCACTTCTCACTCACTCACACTGTCGAAGCTGCTACAGTAAAGTTGTTGAAGTGAAAGACAACAAAAGGCACACAAGAGTTGATTGTTAGCAAGGTATCGTAAGTAAAGCTGTTGAAAAGAATTCTGTGTAAAGTGTTAGAAATGTACTAGCACGTGGACTGGGGTGTTCTGTAACTCATACCTTGCAATGAAGTAAATATGATTATTAGGTTGGCTGTGGGTTGGAATAATTAGCTAAATTATATTTGACAAAATAATTGAAGAAATATTTCGAAATATTGATATTAATTATGGCAACTAATTTTGTGAATGCTAAATCTGATTTGTGGACCTGCTTGAGAATCGAAGTTGAATCCGACATTTGCTAAAAAAGAGGACATAATTTAACAGGATCACTTGAAATGTAAGGCAATGAACAATTATATTTGATTTCTTAGTTCGTGTCAACGAAAATAAAATAAATGTTTTGCGTTATTTAATTTCAAATAGTTTCGAAAAGTGATGTAGCCATTTAATGGTTATTTACAGATATATTGCAGTCTTTGCTAACTTATTTAAAAGAGGGGTGCAGGTACTTTTAAACGTACCAAAAAGAATACAGTAAAAGGTGCGTAAATAAAGTAACGTCTAACATTGCTTCTTTTTATCAGCAGCGTTCAATTTTTGCTGAGAACTGAATAGTGAAATTTTTAGAGCATAGATTGCTCTGGCCATCCATCGGGCGCGGTGTATAGCCCCTGGAGGTCTAATTTTAAATTGCCTGTTTTCATCTCCACCTAAAAATATGATCGAGAGCTCGATCAGCTCGCTGTAGTCGTCTCTCGCACTTTTTTTGTTGGTAATTTCAAACCGGTAGAATTGAAGTAAGTTGTCAGTTTCAGAAGCAGTTAGGTATGATTCTGCCTTTTCTTTATTAAATTCTGTTTTAAGAATATCAAAATTTTTCCAATTCTCTCTAAAGTTTTTAAAGAGTGGTATGTATATCTTAGTTTGTTGCTTTTTGTTTCAAATTAGCTTCGAATACCCTTTTAACACTAGCTCGTATGTGTGATGTCGTCAGGCGAAAACTAGAACATAGTTTTTGCTCAAGTAACACACAAGCGCGAGTGATTCGACCTGTGTTAGAAGCCATTGTAGCGCTACAAAGAACTTGCACTTTGTCCTTAAGATTCCAATCTGAAATTGCCACCCAACCAGCGTGTAACTGTTCCGTTACTGTTGAATTATCCAATTTAGACACAACAATAAGTAAGTAAGTAAACGTTCTTCTTGAGATTTTCGGGCATCTAAGGCGGGTAACTATTTGCCGTCCCAGTAAACAAGTACTGCACGAGGTACATTGTGTGGGAAATCAATTTTTATAGCTTCATCACGTTCCCATCTTTTTTCTTTCGAATTCTTTGAATAGAGAACTGCAAATAAAGCAAACACTTTGGTTCCTTCTGTTGGTTGCGCCGCAAAAGCGAAACATAAATTATAAGTTGAAACGTTGTGTCGTTATAAATCGGCACAGGTTGCCATGGGCAATATTATTTAGTTTTACTGCCGGTTTCGGAAAAACAAACGGCAGCAATTCGTCTGATAATGTGGTGCTCTAAATCAGAATATTTCAAACAATGGCCTAAACTTTGTAACTGGAGTTTGGTATATTTATTATTTATGCATCAATGTATAGGTATTTGAATCAAAATTTGAATGTTGTGTATTACAGGCCTAATTGAATTAGTCTACATAGAGAAACATACAGTTAATCCCTTCCATGCATTATAGGATCATCACGCAGTAGTAGTTGTGTTTAAAATATCATATCTCTATCAATTATTAAAAAAAAAAAAAAATGGTTTCCCATTACATCCCATGAAGGGACTGGGGAGAACTTCTCACAATCACTGAGCTGTGCGCTTTCCAGTTTTCACTCACTGCTTGGGACCTACAGTTTTACACCGATTCCGAACGGTAATTTGAGAAGCTTTTTCATGGCTAGATACTCGATAGTGTCGCCGTCACTATGCGAGGTGACCGCCGCCGAAAGATTTTTTTTTTTTTGAAGGTGGTCAGACCCAGGTTTGAACCCAGGATCTCATGTAAAAGAGCCGCGCACACTAACCATTGCACCACCGACGGCCACACTTTTTAATAAGTATATGCATTTTGGAATTATAATTGTGTCCTCTTTCCAATTAAAATATCTTTCTGGATAACTTTTTTGTTAATTTCCTGCAAGGAACTCCAACGAAAAAAAATCCAATGAGTGTTCGAACTCACGGGCGATGTGTTAACACCTTTTTGCTACACGGTACCTGTTCGATTTCTATGAACACATTCGTAAATGTTACATTGGAAAATAAAAAACAGCGTTCAATCATATGATGACGTTACAGTTAAATAATATTAATACTTAAAATTATTTAAAGACCCAGTGCAAGCACATGTGTCATTATTTTCTTGCTCAATACTTTTTGTTTTATTCCCAAAAAAGACAAAGAATGCAAAGCAACAGACACTTGTATATACATACATACATTGTTATATTCGTAGATACGCTACACAAGTTCACAAAATTGTCGTTGCTCTCTTGCTATCTCATTTTTATATACGCATAATACGTCATTACTCTCTTTGCTCTGAGAGTGCTCCGCACCGACATTTTATTGGACTTACCTTTCACGATAATAAAAAAACAACAACAACTACTACTACTGATATGTTGGTGATTTATTTGTGCTTGCTGTGTCGTGGAGTGTTTGTGCGGGTGGTGGGTGTAGGGGGGGGTACCTAAAATAAAAACAACCAAACACACAACTTCACACATACTTTGTCCGAAGTAGCTGACGTATACGTGTGTCACATAACCACATGTTTGCCATATCAACAGCAACGGAACAGACAAACACACAACATCACACTTACTTTGTACGAAGTAGCTGACGTATTAGTATGTCACCATAACGTCGACTGCGATGGTTTTAGCAGCAGCATAAAATCTGGTTTTAGCAGATTTTGACTTTAATAGATTTAGTCCCTATACGCCGCTATAGATGTTAACACATCAAAAAAAAACTTTAAAAATTGTGATTTTTCAAAATTGTGGCGTCAAGTCGGCACGGTTTATCATTGTCCAATCATAATAAAACTTTTGTTTATCATTTTTAGATATCATGTGAAAAAACTAGAGGGTACGTATGCGTGTCTTATTTCACAAAAAAAAAAAAAAAACTGTCCCTTGTAACTTGGGACATCGTGGTTTAAACGACCTGTTAAGAGAAGTATTCTTAGAAAAAATTATTTTTAAAATTTTGACAGACGTTTTCATTTTCGAGGCAGCATTTCGAACGTTTGACCAAGAATATTTTTTGATTTTTATCGAATTTTTTTTACGAACTATTTCTCTGTGTATATTTGACAATGAAAATGGAATAAATTGAAAATTTTATTGAGAAATTGGGGAGAAACAGTTTGCATCATAAACTAATCCATACATAGATACTATACTTGTACCGTGGAAAGTAAACATTGGATGGTGGAAAACATGGGTTCAATAATACCAGATAGAGGCAATAGTAAACAACGTTCAACAAAGGAGCAACAACCGAATTTCGTGTTTTTGTGGCAAACTAGTTGTGTTAAATACAATACAAATGTATACCAACGATAAAAGTCAACAAAAAAGTGCAAAATACATTTAAATTTGTCAGTTCTACACCAAAACGACAAGAAAAAGTTAAGTGAACATATTTTGTAACTCCACCCGGTGCAAGTTAATTTTAAATTCAATTGCTCTCATTTCCATAAAACCTACGACGAAGAATGTGAAATGGAACGTCAGATGACAGAAGAAAAGTATCTAAAGGGGTTTTCAATAAGAGCGCTACAAAAGTTTTTTTAAATAAAACAAAACCGGTTTTAGATACCAATGAAATTCTATATTCCTGTGAAAGTACGTTCGATGCTATTATGTAGGGAACTCGATTTCTTTTTCATGGCCACAACGGGCACGCTTGCAGAAGTCCAGACGCTGAACCCAATTTTCGACGGTTTTCAAGCATAAATCGGCCGATACTGCTGCAATTTCACGTTCGATATTCGTACGAAGTTCAGCAATCGTCGCTGGCTTGTTGGCATAGAACATAGACTTGACGCAGCCCCACAGGAAATAATCTAACGGCGTCAAATCGCTCGACCGAGGCGGCCAATCGACTGGGCCATTTCGTGAGATAACACGTTCACCAAACTTGGTTTCCAATAAATTGATTGTGGCATTCGCTGTGTGGCTTGTGGCGCCGTCCTGTTGGAACCACATGTCCTTCAAGTCCATATTATCCAATTGGGGCCAAAAATATTCGGTTATCATTGAACGGTAGCGATTCGCATTCACAGTAATCTGCCGGTCTGGATCATCACGGAAGAAGTACGGACCTATGACCCCGCCGGCCCATAAACCGCACCAAACCGTAATTTTTTCGGGATTCAATGATGACCCATGGATTACGTGTGGATTGCTGTCTGACCAATAACGCATATTTTGCTTATTGACGAAGCCATTCAGCCAGAAATGAGCCTGATCGCTGAAGATGATTTTCCGATGAAAATCCGAATCATTTTCAAGCTGTTGCTCAGCCCAATTCATGAACATACGACGCTTATGGTGGTCAAGCGGCTTCAGTTCTTGCGTCAATTTGATCTTGTAAGGATGTAGGCCAAGATCTTTTCGCAAAATTCGCCACAACGACGTCACAGAGATGCCCAACGCTTGAGAACGACGTGTGAGAGACACATTTGGGCTTTCTTGAACTGAAGCCTCAGCGGCAGCAATATTCTCGAAACTACGGGCACTTCTTTGTCTCACTGGCACGGGAACAGTTTGTACTGTGCCTGTGGATTCAAATTTTTCCACTAGACGCTCAATTGTTGATCTGGTAGGACGATTATGACGACCATAAATTGGACGTAGCGCTCTTAAAGTTGAGGCCACTGACTCCAAATTTCGGTAGTAAATTTTAATAATTTCGACTCGTTGTTGGCTCGTATATCTTTCCATGATGAAATGGCAAACCTTACTGAAGAGAAATGTCAAAAGAGCGAGGAAAAATATGGCGTCGTTTGCTGTCCCTATCGATTTACTTTTATAGCGTCTCTGTTGAGAAGACAGATAAACAATATTTTGATTTGAATTCCGTTTAAAGGAGCTTGGTTGGTTGAAAGGGCTGCAAGACAGCACGCTGTCTAGCACACCTAGGCTAAAGAAGCCCATTGTGATACCTGCAGTTTCCTCCATAGCAACCAATTAAGATTAAAAAACATAAAAATTCAGTTTCCTCAAACATTTACATGTTCAAAATTTAATGTTTTGGGGGAGTGTGATTATTGTGATTATTGAATTTGATTATTACTTTCCTTTACAAGGCTGTCAAAATTACTAACTAGAAATATTCGCAGTCAATAACTCATATCTGTTTAAATGTAAGCAAAAAGCAAAAGGAGTAAAGATAAAACAATATGTACCAAAACAATAAACAACAAGAAAGTTAATATTTATTACTTTTATCGTAAAATTGCTTTTGTGGGTCAATCGATACCCAACAATGGCCTGATTGGCTTGGCCAATAATCTCATATTATATGGCTAGTAAACTCTGCCAAGGACAACAACTATAACTTATGCAGGCAGTCACACAATGAACCGGTAACCAACTTTTATTTACCCGCTGTGCTACCTAACATGCACAGTACCCACCCAGAGTTAAGTTCATCCTCGATTGAACTATGTTTTGAGGTCAAAGTGTAAAGAAAACAGGAAAACAATTTGTTGGCTTCAACGCTACGTAAATTTATTTTTCACACATAATAAAGCAAATATGGTAGCTGAAGATTCTTTGGTTATTTCTGTATTTGAATTTGAATGTATTTGAACCATACACTGAAAGAATAACGCTTCGTCGCATGAATGAAACACTTTAGTTAATGTTTTTATGTTGCTACAATCAAACGCCTCGTATATCAGCAACAACTTAATTTTCATTCCTGCAACAATTTCAATTCACTTCAATTTTGTAGCAAACTGGGTTAACCATTAAAAAAAGTAAGTGCATGCAATTAAAACTACTGATATTTGGTTTATCTGAAGCGAATTCATTGCTGTAATGAAACAAATTCATTGCAGTAATGAAATAAATTCATTGCAAGAACGATACTTATTCGTTGCAAAAATGAATCGAATTCATTGTAGCAAAAAACATACTTTCATCGCAGTGACGAACAATTTGCAGTTGACGAACACATTTTCGTAGCAGGAATGCAACTGTACGTTAGCTCACTTTCGACGACAAAAGTTGTTGGGGTGATGAACATTTCCATCCTTGTGACGATGCTTTTCGGTTCAGTGTATGAGAATCTTGTGATAGCTATATTTTCGACATACAGAGTATAAATCCTTACACCATTTGGATTTTCAATCACGTTTTTCATATTCCTTTTTGTGCGTTTCGCGCAGTTCTTCTTTTTCTTTGGCAGAGCTGTTGTCAATAAATAAACTCAAAAAGTTTACTATTGTTAGGAATGAGTTAGCAAATTACACAATTGTTACTGGAAACGACAAAAATCGTTAAGAAACATTGCGATTATCGTTTAGCAAACAGCTAGTGAATCGCACTGCTGAAGTTGCACCAGATTTCATTTATAATTAATTCTACTGAACAAAAATTTTTTTGTTAGTTTCCCATTTTTTATAGTTTTCCATTATATCCCATGAAGAGAGAGGGCCTACAGTTTTACACCGGTTTCGAACCGTATTTCTAAAAGCTTTTTCATGGCGAAGTACTCGATAGTGTCGCCGTGAGTATACGAGTTGATCGTCGTCGATAGATATATAAGGTGGTCAGGGCTCATGTAAAAAGTTCGTGAATGGTAACACTTAGCTCATGTCTGATTTGACAGATAATTAGTTTTATCCTTCCGCTGAACGAATATGAATATGACCATCCAATGCGTTTTCGCTTCGCTAAGTGGGCCTGCGATCGACTTACAGAAGATGCCGATTTTGCCAAAAAAAAATCATCTTTTCAGATGAAGCTCATTTTGATCTTGGCGGGTAGGTAAACAAGCAAAATTGTCGCATTTGGGGCACAGAAAACCCGCACGCATACATTGAAAAGCCGATGCACCCAAAACGAGTCACTGTTTGGTGCGGATTTTGGTCCAGAGGCATAATTGGGCCATTTTTCTTCGAAAATGAGCAAGGAGTCGCCGTTACAGTCAATGGCGATCGTTATCGGGCCATGTTGAACGAAGTTTTGTGCACAAAAATTGAAGAGGAGGATATTGGCAACATTTGGTTTCAACAGGACGGCGCTACGTGCCACACAGCCGAAGCTACACTCGATGTTTTGCGCCCTGTTTTTGAAGATCGTTATGTCAGCCGCAGAGCTGATGTCGTTTGGCCACCTCGAAGCTTTGATCTGACACCGTTGGACTATTATTTGTGGGGTGCCCTCAAAGATAATTATTACGCCGACAAGCCACAAACAATTGACGCTTTAAAGGACAATATTCGTGAAGCCATTGGTGAAATACAGCTGCATACAATCGATAATGTGCTAAAAAATTGGACCGATCGTGTAGGCTACTGCATGGCCAGCTGAGGCAGCCATTTGAATGAAATTTGTTTCCATTATTAACCGGAAGGATTGTACTTTCAAATAAAAAAAGAAATTTGAGAAAATATTCATTAGTTTTTTTTGATGTGTTAACATCTATACGCGCGCCTCTAGGGCAGTAAACTATAAATTTAATACATACGCAAGTGTTAGGTTTGTAAGAGTAAATCATCGTTTGTTTGTTCGTTGCTTGGCAGTCGGTATTGAAAGTGATTATTGGGCGATTTTCATATAATTTTCCCACGCAATTTTCTCCGGAAATTCATAGCCGATTTTATTAATTTTTGGATTAAAAAGCTAGTGCGGGTTTCGACGAAGAGTTTAGGCCAAAAATTAAGGCGATCCGATATCGGCGAGCCGAGATTGAAGTGTTTTAATTTGGAGTATTAATTTGGAGTAATATTAAAAAAGTATTTTATGTTGATCTTCGGTTATATCGTACGAATATAACAATGTATGTATGTATGTACAAGTGTCTGTTGCTTTGCATTCTTTGACTTTTGTGGGAATAAAACAAAAAGTATTGAGCAAGAAAATAATGACACATGTGCTTGCACTGGGTCTTTAAATAATTTTAAGTATTAATATTATTTAAATGAAACGTCATCATATGATTGAACGCTGTTTTTTATTTTCCAATGTAACATTTACGAATGTGTTCATAGAAATCGAACAGGTACCGTGTAGCAACAAGGTGTTAACACATCGCCCGTGAGTTCGAACACTCATTGGATTTTTTTTTATAGCTGCGCACAGTACCATTGCACCACCGAAGACCCATTTTCATCAAATGCTTGGATAATTCAAATACGTTCTCCCGTTGTACATAAGGTACCTAGAATATAAATGTTAGTGATGCATACTTTAAAGTTGGGAAAATAGTTGCCACTGTCATGAGGAAACTCAGCTTGAATCAGCCTAGCAACACATTGAGAATTCATTCTTGACAAGAGATGATCCGTCACAAACTGAATGTGAAGTATACAACGTCAGAAACCATATAGGTTAACAACATGTTTCTCTATTTCGAACGAAAGCTTTCTGAAATCTTGTTGTTTCAAGTCGAATGAAAACAGAAAATTTCACAAAACTTTTCAGTACAAATTTTCGTTTTCTCTTCAAATGTGCTGCCAGTTGGGAGGAAACTTGGAGTCAGGCGAACGAAAATTTCGACTTAGAGGAACCCAATTTAAGTCGAATGTTAGTGACTGAGTTTCGTTCGGGATAGAGAAACAGACTGTAAGTTTGCGATATAGCATAGCATTGTCACAAACAAGATATATGAAAAAGGAAAAAAATGCAAAGCCTTTTCCTCTATCTCGACAAAAGCGTTCGTTCGTGTTCCCGATAGCAGAGAATTCATTAGGGTTTCACAATCGTGTTGTTTCAAGTCGAATGAAAACATTGACATTTTCAAAACTTTTCAGTACAAATTTTGGTCTCTCTATTTCGAATATGCTATCAGTTGGGATCAAACATAGAGTCAGTCGAACGAAAACTCCGACATAGAGAAACAGGCTGTCAATTTATAATTTAGTTGTAATATTTTATTTTATTTTATGCGCATTGAAAAATCTGTCTTTTTTTTTTTGAGTTGTTTGTGAAATGTGATACAATAAAATGTGATTTTAGCTTGTTGCAAATATAGTACACTTGTGTCCAAACACATTATGTTTGCTATTTAATATTACATATTTTTTTATTGCGACCAAAACTACAAAAAACAAAACTGCTACAGACAAGATAGAAACAAAAAATCAGCAGATCTTCAATTCATGGAAACAATGCTTGCACGTAACTATATGGGGTTCCAAATGCTAAGGTTCCTGCTTAGTGTTACCGGGTCGGAGTTTTTCAGCGTGTGGGCGGTATAAATAATGTGGACCAGATGCATATCAGTTCTTACATTTAATGTTGCACGTTTTCTTTTCTACTCGAATTTCTATCATCGATATCTTCGTAAATATCTTTGTTTTCATTTACTTAAAGTGAAAAGCATACATCTAGCAGCTTTTTAGAACGCTCAACACCCAGTCGATTTTGCAAATCAGCATGCACATGAGATTAATTGGAGAAAATGCCCTCTAACTGTGATGTTGACGCAGTAATCATCAATAGTTTTTCTGAAAATGGTGTCACTTCATAACCAGATTCCAGAACAGTTTTGGATTCGTGGGTTTTGCAGAAAGTACCGAAAAGAATACAGCATTTTGCTTGTTGTAGTATAAAATCATCAACAATTATTATTTGTTCTAATGATAATTTCCCCCATCAATATAGCGGATATAAAAACATTGCAGTAACAGTATATTTATTAAATTTATTACAAAATTCGCGCGATTTCTTATAATTATATTGATGCATCAGCGAGAAGGTCAATCCATGCTTTAGTTGCATCAGCAATTGATCTGCGGAAAATTTTGGATGAGAAATGCTACAGGATTGAATAAGTAGAAAATCATTTCGACAGACTGAATAAAGTCCTGGTTAAAAAGCAATTCACTGATTTCTGAGTTGACGACATATTTTCCGTCGTGGTCTGGTGCTGCAGAAGTTTTATTCGCATTGGAAAAATTATTTAGCAGCCATAAAAGCCCATCGCGTTCACTACACCATCGAGTAGAACCTTACATGGGGAAAATTAATTATATGACATTTACAATTTGTAGATTAATTTGAATTAGTCAAAATGCAAATTCAAAAAAATTTCAGTACCGTTGGCAGTTGTACTAATTTTCAAAGCATTTTCTTCATATCTGGCCGCTCTGACTTTCAAATATTTTACACAGTACAGGTTTATGAATTTGAAAGTCTACGAGGCAACACCTATTGAAGCCACAAACCCCCCCATATGAAATACTTTAAAAATAGAATTGCCAGCAGTCAAACAAATTCAAAACAACTAAAAGCATTCCCATATTTCATTACAATTGGCATCCGATTCCACAACCTGCATTTTCATTCCCTGAGCAAATGCCAATTCAAAATTTTTTAATTACCATTGCGAACAATGGTAATTCTTTTGCATTTTCAGTAGATAAAGTAATGCAAATTAAAATTCAATGCAAATTAAAAAAACCCATGTATGAGTAGAACAGGCAAGTTTTGCTGTAGTTCCACCCAGCATAATTATTTTCTTTCGAGATACACTCTTTTAAATCTAAGGAGTACTTTATGTACATGCCAAACACTGAATCAGGTTCAGGAATTTCGTCAGATTAATCTCTAGTCCGTTGTCTTTAACTTATTTAAGATATAGCTCTACCAGTAATTTCTGTGACAAGGCCATATTTCCGAATTCTGTCCTTCGAAATTAAATTTTCAGTGTGTGCATTGCTTGTCGTATACATTAAATCAATATTTCGGCCCATGTCCAGTTTACGTTTTTAGTATTCGCAGCAGAATTTGTCCATCCATCAATTAACAATTGCATATTCTTCCAAAAATGTTGCATCTATATCTTCTTTTTCCCTGCAGCAATAGTCCTGCTAATCCTTTGTGACTTGGTAGTTTATATGACGGCTGCATTGTAGTACAAAATTCTTTAAAATAGTTATTGCTGGCAGCAACAAAAGGCACAGTATACTCAGTATTAGAAAATAAATCTTGCTACACGCAATTTAAATTTTTGGGACAAATTGGTTTATCTTTAATTGAGGGTTTGAGATTGGAGACGGTGAGATTGGCGAAAATGTCGATTATATTGCACTTAACTGTGTAGACGGTGTTACAACAGAGACAAATGAAAATTTTAAATAAAAGACAAAAAAGGTTATGTTTTATCAAATGCAAACTTAGAATATGACGAAGTTTTTACATTTAATTCCGATACTTTGAAATCATTATGAACTTGTTGTAATTGTAGAGCACTTACTTCCTCCATTGGACCATTATTTTCAATTGAAGATTTTAATTCACCGATGAGCTGTCATTCGTGTAACTGTTGTATTACGTATGAAGTCCTTGCATTTGCATTTAATATATTGTGCTACATTTCGTCCTCTTTCCGATTTTTTGGTGAAACCATGCCAATGTGAATACTTTGGTCGTCCACCAACAACAGCAGAACTTTCACCTAATCCAAGTAGACATTGTGTATCATTAGCTTGTTGATACCTCGCTGTGAGAAAAACAATTGTCACAATTTGGCTCTTCAAAGTTGATTCATCACAGATTCCAAAGTACAAGTATTTATAATTTTTTGTTGTTTGCCAACACTCAGAGAATTCCCTGTATAATAATCATACGTCATTAGGAAGAGCCGATTTTTTTGAAAGCCTACATTACCTAATCGATAGGAACTAAACCGCTGGAGTTTCGAAAAACGCCGGATTGTTATCACTGCTAGTCTTAAGTGTCTGTTAGGCAACCAGTCGTAGACATAACATAACATTTTTTGTGCTTTTTGGAAAAAAATTCATACAATTGAATAAAGAGGACGAAGACAGAAGTGAGGAAAATACTACGCTTCGATTAGAATCGATTAACTAATCGCGATTTTAATTCCACAAAGGTCTGCAAATTGTCTAGTTAAGGAAAAACTGAAAAAATTGGGACACTTACTACTTTTGCTGCAGTTGAACAAATTTTGTAACATTGCAGTTGAAAAAATTTTGTAACATTGATACGTTTACAACTTTGTGACCGTCGTAAAGATATAAAACGTGGGAGCGGCTCATCCCTGTTCTATATACAGGGTGGTTCACTCACGATTGAAAAAATTTCACCATCATATTCCTTGACTCATTTCATAAAAATATGTCCACCTACGACCATCCCGAAAATGCAAGGGGGCGAAATGGCAGCGATCCGAAAATTTTCGGATTGGTGGTCGGAGGTTACTAGGGTAAAATTGCTAATTGATTTCTCTGTTTTTAGGGTGGTTGGAAAGGTATTTAAGAGACCTTTAAGAATCATTAAAAAAAATTTAAAAAAGTGAAATTGTCGAGATACGGAGCTTTAAAAAAAATTTGGAGAAGAAAGATATATTAACGTGCACATAACCTCAATTTTCTCATCTAGATGGCAGTTAACTTATGTTAAAAAACTCATTTCAAAAATAGCCCTACCTCTTATCTTTACAAAATTACCTAAACGAAGCCCAGAGCTCTTACCGTTCCAAAGTTACGACTGAATTTTTCTTTGAAGCGAAATAACAGCACACATTTATTTGTTTTTGTAAATTAACACGTTCAAGATTTTATTTTATTGAAATTTTTGGCTGCAGAACCAAACAGAAAGGATAAAACACTCCTGGGTGTTCAGTCAAATAGTCACAACTTTGGAACGAATAGACCTCTGGGCTTCGTTTAGGTAATTTTGGAAAGGTAAGAGGTAGCGCTATTTTTTAAGTGAGTTTATGTTAAGACATAAGTTATCTGCCATCTGGATGAGAAAATTGAGGTTATGTGCACGTTCCTATGTCTTTTTTTTAAATCCGTATCGAGGCGATTTAACTTTTTTTTGCATTTTCGGGATGGTCGTAGATGGACATATTTTCATGAAATGAGCCAAGGAATATGCTGGTGAAATTTTTCCAGTCGTGACTGAACCACCCCGTATATAGGATGACTCAATTGTAATGTAGATTTTTGACGGCAATTATTTCTGATATATTAATGTTAATTTTTGATTTCTTTTGGAACGAAATTCCTTATCGCAAGTTGCGGCATCGAGTTTAAATGAAAAAAAAATTAAACAACTTTTGTTTTAACAGTATTATGCTACAACCCACTATTATCATCTATATTATTTACTTTTGCTTTGGTTAGTGTCTAGACTTACGGCTTAGCCGATAGAGAAAGAAATTAACTAGATGTCTCACATATGTTGGGAAATTTATTGTCTAATGGGGAGTTTTCTAGGGGGAGCCTATAACACGGTGTTACAAAAAATAGATTTTTTTCTGTCCTATGAACCAAATGCACATATTCGGAAAGAGGGGAAAAAATAAAAATACACGTGTATCGTCGATTTTCATGTAAACGTCAGAATTTTTTTTTTAAGTTTGAAGTATAAAGCTCGTAGTGGCCTGTGTGAAAGCCTTTGGACCGATTTTTAACCCTTTTTCAGTGATCCAATCGAGCTGATTTTTTGCAGGCAGACTCGTGGAAATGACTGTATCACGTCAAATTTTTTAATTCTATTTAATTCTATAAAAAAAATAATATTTCTTAAAAAATGTTTATCATTTTACAAAAGGCATATTTTCTTAAAAGCCGTTTAAATTGTCGTATTTTGCAAACGGGCGCCTTAGACGTGTTGGAACTAACAGGTATATAATATAAAGTATAGCGAAAGGAACTTCGTTCCAACCAGATGGCCCCTGATACATCTTGTATTTTTTTTTTTAGAAAATTGGTACCCCGGATTTTGGCAACCTTAGTCATGAAGAGATACCCAGTTAACCGCTACGTAAGATGATTTATGAATATGGTCGTTTTGTAGGAAGTGCATTTTACGCATTGCGTGGTTATGTCTGTCAACGTAACCGGACATCTAAGAGAATAGTCAGCAGTTTGCGCCAGAAGTTCAAAGAAACTGGGTGGCCTTAGTACAGGTCGTTCGGCCGAAGATATTGCTGCTGTGGCGGAAAGTGTGGACCAGCCCGCGACAAGCTCATTTCGACGTCGTGCACAGTAAGTGAATATTTCCTCTAACACCATTTAGCGAATTTTAACAAAAAAATTGCAAAAAGTTCAATTAAAAAAACAAGTAAAAGTGTTAAATTCGGCTGTGCTGAATCTTTGATACCCTCCACCTTAGTGTTAACCAGCAAAATATTAAATATTAAAAAGGACCTTTTTTAAGAAAATGTACTTTTTAAAAAAAAAAAATAAGTTACTTGTTCACAAACGCAATTACTTGTTCACAAATGCTCACAAATGCAGGATGCTCACAAATGCTCACAAATGCATTGCTCACAATGCTCAAATGCTCACATGCTTAAGTACTTAAGAAGAAATGTACTTAAGAAGAAATGTACTTAAGAAGAAATGTACTTAAGAAATGTACTTAAGAAGAAATGTACTTAAGAAATGTACTTAAGAAAGAAATGTACTTAAGAAATGTACTTAAGAAATGTACTTAATGAAATGTACTTAAGAAATGTACTTTGAAATGTACTTAATGTACTTTGAAATGTACTTTGAAACGTACTTAAGAAATGTACTTTTTTTTAAGAAAATTTACTTTTTTAAAAAAAGTGAAAATAAGTTGATTTTCACAAGTAAAATAAAAAAGCATTTTTTAAAAATAGAAAAGCATTTTTTGAAGAACTGTTAAAAAAAAAAAAAACAAGCTTGGGACGAGAGTTGAACCAACAACCCTCAGACTCTAACGCGCAAACCTTTACACATCAGGCCACAGCGACCGTAGATGAAGCGTGACAATTCATATAAATGTATGCACACATGAAAGTACATCTAAACATTCTAAAGTACTTACCTATTATAAAGAACAACAAAGATTTTCAACATGGAAATTCACCACACGGCAAAAGGAGTAGTTTAGTATAAAACTACAAAAATTAATGTGAAAATTTTATGAGTTTTTTTACGTTTCCAATCATAAAATTTTTTCCAATGGACCAATTTCGCTGGTTTTCAATACCAAACTGCTCAGGAATACGTGGATCATTCTGGCCAAAAACCAAACCGCGTTATCGCCGATTGAAGTCGCGAGAATGTTTTCAACAGACGGACAGACGAACAGACGGACAGACGGACATGGCTATATCGACTCCGGTTGTTATAAGGATCAAGAATATATTTACTTTATGGGGTCGCAAAGCCTTATTTCTATATGTTACAATCAGAATGACAAACTGATATATACCCTCTGTCACTTACAGTGGAGGGTATAAAAAAATCAATGGATGTTTGAACGAGGGTTGAGAAACACACAATATATCATACTATTGTTGAAGAACATGGCTCGGACTTTTCTGATCACGTATGCAGATCGAATTAATTTTTAGCCATACACGATCTTTAAGTATCGCTATTCAGCAAACTAAAAACCATAGAGTAATGACGTATAGAGACGCCAACTCTCTCAGTAATTTGATGCCATTTGTTACGTTGCAGATGAGCGGTTGGATGTTGGAAAGGTTTGCTTTAATAATACCAGATATGGGCAATGGCTCAAACCAACTAGCAATAAATCAGCAACGGCATTTCGATTTGTGACTTAAAATTTTTGTGTAAGTACACCACAAATAAATACTAACAAAAAAGTTCAAAATAAATTTTAATTACACAGTTTATCATAAAATCGACATGAAAAATTGAAGTCAACAATTTTTGTACTACCACCTGGTGTAAGCCAATTTACGTCAAATAGCTCTCTATCGCACAGACCGCATCACGAATAGTGTGAAAGGAAATGTCAGATGAAAAGACTGACCACTCTATATGACATTACTCTATGTTTAAAGATTAAAGAACTTTAATTTATCTGAAATCAAATTTATGCATTTAACTTTTGTCATTAGTTTCCCCTTTCCATCAAGCCGGAAACAATTCGGAAGCTCTTTTGGAATTTGCCAATAAAAATCGAACTTTAAATTAAAACCATAAAGCAGCTACCAGTAACGTTTACCGGTCTGCAACATAAAAACACAAACATCCAACAATAAAAGAACCAGCATTACAACAGCTAAATGTAAGCTTCACTAAATACCACCGTTACCTGGTGTCTAATTGAATGCATTAAAACCATCGCAAAAGGCAGGAATGAAATACATCGTGATGTGTTAGTTTTTCAAAATTTGTTGAAACGCTGCCAAATGTTTAAAATTGTACTGAACGATATTTTTATCGAACAATTGTGTAGAATCGTTACACCAACATGTTTCATGCATTTTCAATTGAATTCGGAAAGGGTTAAAGGGTGAGCAGAAACGGAACGATATGATGTAAAAATCACAAAATTAATGGTGGAAAAGCAATGAAAGTGGTGAATCGAAAAATAAGTTGGAAACTTCGGAAATGTGTATATTTAAAGCAGGTGAAATAACGCCCCAATGTCTTCTTGGAATATCATGTCAATCTAATTACTACATATTTAGCAATAGTAGGCGTAAATTAAGGAAAAATACACACAATCCTGACGAGTAGTGGAAATGCATCTCCCAGTCTTCAGAGCCTTTGCTTTTTTACGAAAAATCGGTTAAAGACAAACTGCCGTACGATGAAGAATGACGCATGGCGACTGCCGACAAGAGTGCTGTATCCATGGCAATTAGTATATTCAAAAAGCCGCATTTTCAAAGCTGTCTGTTTTCAATTTCTGCGAATATTCCGACTTTGGAGAAATCGGGTTTCGGTTAAACACAGGCGTAGAAACCGGTTAATAACCGGTTTCGGTTTTTATGAAAAAAATTAAAAACTATCCTTTTTATAAAAATCGTCTATTCTTACAGTCTTTTTGAATTTTGAGATTACCTACCGAGCACATAGCCATGAGACAGCTTGTCAAAATACCGGAACCAGTGCAGAACTGCATGGGGTGTAACGGGAAACTAAAGTGTAGGGCGTGTAAAATTTAGAACTTAATTTCGCTTTAACACAGTTCATCATTACCAGGGCTGGCAGAAGTATGATCGAAAAAATTGGGTTTAAGCGCTTTAAAAAGCATTAAAAAAATTCATAATATGCAGTTAAATATGCACGAAAGTTTCAATAAATTACACACAAAAAGGGTTTTATTTATATATTTTTAATTTTAAAATGTCAGTTATAATGCAAAATAATGTACTGTTTTAAATTTGCAAGAAAATTTACCTGCGCTGGTTAGTTAGCACAGCAGGATAAATAGAAAAGGATCTTTCCACATATGTTGTAGTAGCTGGACTATTTTTATAATATAATTTTGCTGGGGATAATGCCTCAACAAAATCATTTCATATACTCTTATTTTCGTACAATATTGAACTTATCTGTAATATATTATGGTAGCCAGGATTTTTTTGATATAAATTTGAAAATTTATAAAAAAAAGCAGTCAGAGTGAAGACTTTTTAATTCATCTCCAACGGCTTTCAACGCCAAGGATTTCGTGAATAACAAGACCCTTAGTTTGCAGCTTTTTGATAAAGTCGACCAAAAATCAGTAGGAATACATTTGTTATTGAAATGACCTTTGCATCAGATATTGACTCAGCATCTTCACTACTTAAGCTTTGTACGAAGGAGACTAACTCATTGAAGGAGTCTAACTCAATCCATGTTCCCTATCGCGTTATATGTATATGGTTTTGGTAGCAATTCCAATGTTGGAAACATGGATTTAAATGTTCAATTACGAGAAGGCGCCTTAAGATAATAAATGAAAAGTAATAAAATATTATTGAATTAATAGTGGTCTTCATGAAAGCTCGAAAGAACCTCGTAAACTCGAATGTAATGTATACATTCTGTTACCTTTGAAAGAATTGTTTTTATCTTTGCGTTGAATTCGTTGACATTTGAGTAATATTTTCGAACCTACTCAGCCACACGGTGTACAGGTCAGGTGCAACATTTTAGAGTTAAGCACTCTCAAAGACTTCATTGCTGCAATCATGTATGCGGCCGAATCAATGACAACCAACAGCACATTATTATATTGAATTCCTTCACGCAAATATAAAATATGTGAACATATCTGTTTAAAAGTTGTTTTATTTGATTACCGTCTGGCCATAAGAGGCATAATTTTTAATCTCATTTTTTGCATAAACTCCTCATACAGCAGTGGCACATACTTCGTACGCTAGGAGGAGCATGGTCAGTAGGGTGGAGTGAAAACATACTTTTTTTAGAATTTGAAAATTTCACACTCACAAAGAGATGTAGTTTAGGTTCCTTACTAAAGGAAAAATAAGGAAAAAATTTTTGAAAATTTTTTGAATTTTGGAAATTTTCGATATTTTATATTTATTTTTAAAAAAATCTTAAAAATTAACAAATGTACATATTCTGAATTTCAAAGTTTCAGCTTATTCAGTACCTAAACGAAAGTATTTGAGGCAAAGAAGAGGAAGATCGACAAAGATTTGTAGCTTTGGTGTCGATTTGAATGTAAAGTATTTTTTTTCAAGAAGGGCCGATTTGACTTTTTTACTTTTCGCATACTTTTGACAATGAAAAAATATCATAAAAATTTGCCATTAGCAACCCTTATTGGTAGCACAATTCTGAACATTTATTGACTAGAAACATCAAAATCGGGTCATGGGTTCAAAAGATACACGCTTTCAAACATGCGTATTTTTTAAATTTGAGAAGCCTTGCAGAACAGGTGTATTCGAAGCATTGAGATCTTTGGAGTTAATCATTTCAAAGTAGTGTTTAGCATTGAAATTTAATTCAGGTATTTTGAATACACGAAGATCCTGATTTTGTGTCCTAGAATTGGAATTCTTCTTAATAAAATATCTTGTTGTTTTACAAATTTTAGAAGTATAATATGACAAAACCCCACATTTATTACCGCCGGTGTGTGTGCCATAACATCATTATGCGAAGAAGATAATTTATAAAACAATTTATATATATATATATATATATTCCTTGTTTCAAATGTAAAGTAGAAGTCCATAGGGGAAACCCGCATCAAAATTGGATGAATAGTTCATGAGTTATAGCTATTTATACTTGTAATTCTCTTTGAAGTGGCTCCAAATGACCGTTTTGACGAAAATTGAAAAAATACGTATGTTTGAAAGCATGTATCTTTTGAATGACTGATCCGATTTTGGTGTTTGTAGTCAATAAATGTTCACAATTATACTACCAATAAGAGTTGTGAATGGTGAATTTTTATGAAATTTTTTCATTGTTAAAAAATTGCAGAAAGTAAAAAAATCAAATCGTCCCTTTTTCAAAAAATTTACTTAACATTTAAACATTTACATCTACAAATGTTCGTCGATCTTCCTCGTCTTTGCCTCAAATACAAAAGTTTGCGTAGTGAACAAGATCAAACTTTGAAATTCGGAATAAGTGGATTAGTTAATTTTTAGGATTTTTTTTTCGAAATTTCAAGGGGACCGCAAAAATTGTTCAAAATTTTTTTCCTTATTTTTCCCTTGTTAAGGATATCAAACTACATCTCTTTCCGAGTGTGACTTTTTTTTTTAAATTTCACTCCACCCTAATGGTCAGTGTATTTAATAATAAAATATATTAGTGCTGGATCCTCGAATTTATATACTGGAATATTTGCTGCCTAAAGCGTTCTGCACATATCCATTTGAAATTTAGCATTATTAAGCGTGTTTTGGTTACACCGCTTGCTTTTATATTCGCTTGTTTTGTATGAAGCACTTAGCGAGAACTTAGCGACGAGATTCATTTTCGCTAAGTTTAAAACAAAAAATTTTGACATCTTTTACCGTTTTTAACCAGTTTTCATATTTTTGACTAAAATGACTTCTCGCTAAAAAGCGAAAATACGACTATTATTTGTGTTTTTTTTTTTGGCGTTTTTCTTCACATGCCTTATGTTTTTCAGTTTCCAAATGTTGCTTCATATTAAACATTTTTTCACCATCAATTTTGCAATTGCAGCACTGGCAAAATAATATTGACTTGTCGGTCCGAAACAAACCAGGATACTGCAGTATCATTCTCTGAAAAAATGTACTTCGGCTTTCTTTTATTTTAGGCATTTTTACCTGCTTTTAGTCAACCACCAAAAATGTAAGTAAACACAAAACCAGCTTCCCACCAAATTTTCACAAATTAAAATGCGGGGTTCCCAAATTTGGTCAAAAATATGCCAAAAAACAGACAAAGTTGCACAAAATATGCATCAAAATACATAAAATCCATAAATATGTAAAAACAAACGCAAAGGTAATAAATATGTAAAAATACAAAGAAATGCCTTAAATATGCAAAATCAGCTTTTTCAAGCAAATACATATAAATGCCAGCCCTGATCATTACATCAACCCACCTTTCAGTACATTTTCGATTGTTTGGACCTCAGTTTCGTGTTTTAAGGCCGCAATGGGCTCGGGATTGTTGGTATAACACTTATCGTTCCAGGCCCTTCAGACATAATATTCCAAGTGGTCCAAATTACAGCTGCAAGGCGGCCAATCAACTTCCAAATCTCGAGAGATTATGCGGTTTTCGAATACAGTGCGCAAGAGATCGATTACAGCGTTGAATGTGTTGTACCCAGCGCCGTCCTGTTGAAACCATACGTCGTCGATGTCATTCTTTTCAACTTCTGGGAATAAAAGAATCGGTGAGCATGGGATGGCAACGGTAACCATTCACGGTAACGGCGGCTTCTTGGTAATTTTCGGAGAAAATGGGCCTATGATGCCGCTACGCCGATCACGAGGTCATGGATTAATGGGACTTTATAGGCCTTCATAAAAAAACGGTTCTCATTACATTCCATGAAGAGATTGGGGAGAGCTCCTCACTCACTGATTGGGACCTACAGTTTTACACCGGTTCCGAACGGTATTTTGAGAAACTTTTTCATGGCTAAGTACTCGACAGTGTCGCCATCACTAAGCGAGCTGGCCGTCGTCGAAGGAAATGTAAGGTTGTCAAAACAGGAATAGTGTGCCTCTTGTACATGAGGTCCTGTGTTCTATACCTGCTCTGATCACCTTAAATTGCATAGTGTCGGCGACACGATCGAGTATTTAGCCATGAAGATGCTTCTCAAAATACTGTTCGGAATCGGTGTAAAAACTGTAGGTCCCAATCAGTGCGTACAAAACTAGAAAGCGCACTGCTCACTTGTTGTGAGAAGCTCTCCCCAATTCCTTCATGGGATGTAATGGGACACCATTCATTTTTGTTTTTTAAAAAGTCGAACTAATGGTCACAGATTAAGGAGGGCAATCTAGCCGCCGATTTAAGTTGGGGATATGGAGAGTTCATTTTGCTATTTTCCATGTGCCTGGAGCAACTAATACAGATGAGGGTGTCGATTGGAATTTATAGGCTTCAAAGCAATAAACCCGCAGGTGTTGATGGCTTACCAACTAGAGATGGACGAATTACATGAATCACTTGTGAGTGTAAATAGGATCAAAATATGATCACGTGAGGGTGCGTGAATGTGAGTATCGAAACAATTTTCGTGCGTGAGCATGCGCGAGTCCAGTGTTTACGTGAGCGAGTTTACATGGGAATTGTTATCCCAATGTTTGATTTCATTAAGATTCGATTTTCTTACTAGTATATTAAACACACAATTCGAAGGAGTTAAGCTCCAGCGATGGAGAATTTTCTTTATCTGGAACGATACTAGTGGAAATAAGAAACAGTCTTCTTTGGGATAAAGGTAAATAAATGCTGTTCCTATATTAAACGGCCTTGTTTATTTACTAAATATATTAACAAGCCACTCAGTTTAACTTAGGAACTTATATTTAAGTCTACTGATATCAAATAAGTGAATTTTATATTATTTAACGTACTACACAACTTACATTTTACATTACAGCCCGCACAAAGCAGTCACTCGTTGTTGGTGCATCGGCACCTATTGTGGGAGGTGAAATTGAAATAGAGCTTCATCGGAGAAGATGATTGTTTGGTAAAAATGTCCATCTTTAGCCAAGCGATCTTCAGCACATTCCTCGAATCGTACATGCATAGCATTGTCACGAGGTCAGAGATTAATGGGACTTTATAGGCCTTCATAAAAAAAAACGGTTCTCATTACATTCCATGAAGAGATTGGGGAGAGCTCCTCACTCACTGATTGAGACCTACAATTTTACATCGGTTACGAACCGTATTTTTGAGAAGCTTTTTCATGGCTAAGTACTCGATAGTATGCCCATCACTAAGCGAGGTAATTGTCGCCCAAAGACCTGTAAGGTGGTCAGAGCAGGGATCGCACCCTCATTCTCATGTGCAGTCATCGCGCACACTAACCATTGCGGTCAATTTTGTGATATTACTTTGGAAATAAAGCCAATGATTCGTGTAAAATCTCCGTTTTATATTTATCCGTAATTTGTACGTGATTGTCGTGCATCACGCGTGCGTCTCGCATGATTGTGAATAAGATCATACTTGACCGTGCGTGAGTGACCGTGTTCCTTTCATACGCATGCGTGAAAGTGAGTCAAAACTTACTTACGTGCCCGCCACTACTATCGACTTAGCCGTTCAAGGCAAGTGACTATGTGCAGGCAGGGTGCATGCACCAGCTCATATGCAAAAATAAATGGATGCGCGACGGTTGGAGTCTAAGCGTACTGTGTCGTATATGTGCACCAACTATAACGGAATTTTATCAATTTTTACACGTGGTCCGTTCGAGCGTAATATACGAAAGCCTAACGCCATTTGTTACATACCAGATATATCGGATCTTTAGACCCGGAAAACCCACCACATTCGTATTACTTCATACCCTGGAGAAAACTGACGAAAATTGAGTAATGGTCAGGGTAATTGACTTCTGTACAAGCTGTAATGATGAAGAAAAAACCACTGGACATGGTCTCTGAAAGTGTCTAGCACCAGTTGGCAGGAGGATGCGCACTACTAAATGCTATAAATTTACGTACCCGTGACAATTATCATGCTTAGACAAGATCTTGGGCTACTTGGAGCAAACTAAATGACTCTCCCGTGGAACTAATGCTTAGTTTCGTTACCCTGTTATATCAACACGTACTAATACGGCTAAGAGGGTCATTCATCGACTGCCATCAAAAACTAACCTAACTTGAGCTGCAGTCAAAAATTTATTCGAAAATATGGTACAATCCTTTTCAAATAATTTGTATTCGAATAATATTTGTTCTTTTTTACCCCATGGTGTAAAATATAATTTGCTGTCAATTTAATTGTACAATGATATTACTTTGCAATAATAAAATTCTTCCAAACAGAAGTATTCTAAACCTTGTTGATAATGTAAAGTCACATTAATAACACATTTAAATTTTGGTTATTCAAAGGCTACCATTTCACCGCAGACAATCTTCTAATATACGAAATTACTTTGAACATTCAAACACTTTCATATGAATTGCAAACCACACATTCAAATTCAAATCGCAAAAGAATTAAAATCATTTCATTAATTTAAACAACAGAGACTGAAAAATTACTTTACACAATACAATACGATTTCCATTGAAAGGCTGTGAAATGTAAATGTAGCATAGCAAGGCAAAAACTAGCAACAGTCAGTGAACTGTAAACGTCATCATCATCATCATCATTGTGGTTGTGTTTAATATCATCACCATGTAAATAAAATTGCGAACATAATTGATACTGAGTTTGCAGCATCAAACAGTAAATGCAGTAGAAAGAACATGCAGACTGAATGATAAAGGAACTGGAAAATTTTACTATAAAAAGTCAGCCCATTTGTTGTGTTATGGAGGACGGACGTTAGTTTAGGCGAATTTTCTGGTGGGTATAGAAGTTTGCAGATTCAATTATAAAAAATTAATTGTTTTTATTTAACGTAAATGAAGCTCATAATTTCATCAATTAAACAATAACGACGTGTAAGTAATTATACTGAATTTAATAAATATTCAAATAACCGCAAAACAATACGAAAAGATATAGGCTGATTTATTAATGCTAAATATTGCAAAACTTTTTCTCTGAAAATTGAGTACATTACGGCAGGATGTTGAAACTAACTAACCAAAATATTTTTTTTCAACAATTTTCTTTTAATTTAACTATAACTGGAACTGCTATTAGAGACACACCCCGACGGGCAGTCATATTGCAACTACTCTGAAACTCATCGCTGAATACTTTTGTGCCGGATCTGGAGGGATCAGGTTAAACAGTCGTAGCATAGCTGATGGCCTAGCAATTGCAGTGAAGGGAAATACCCTTCCACATATAGAGATCCAGAACTTAACCACGAGGCGCTCTAAGTTGGCCACTGAGAAATGGCTTGGCGTAATTGCGGCGAAAACTGAGCTTGTTGTTTTTACAAGAAGCAGAAAATTGCTTATATAGCGTCCTTATGTTTTTCAATCATTATCCTGTTCAAGATATTTTTTCCATTAAAAACAGTTTTTAATAAGTATAAAAAGTTTATAAAAGAAATTTTGAAATTGATTAATTCGGTAGATGGGTGGGAATGTAGCTATTCCAATGACCTTCAAGGCATGTGTTGAGCTCCCATCTCTACAGGTATTTAGGTATCACGCATTATAGGGATAACCTAGTAGATAACCAACCCAGGGATAACCAACACCTAGTAGTGATAAAAAACATCCAAAACAATACTCTACCGAAATAATGGTTTGTTATTATCTCAATGTGGTAGATTAAGGTGTCTAAGGGATAATGAAATATATCTAGCTGTTAATTCCCATAAAGCTTAGTTTCTAGTCAAACACTATTTATAGGATAAAGAAAACCACAGTATTCTGTATTTCTGTTAAAAGTCATCGGAGGAAGACAGACACTATGCAAATAGTTTACTGAATATATACCGCTGTTGTCTGCCCGATATTGTTCTATCGGGGTTTTCAATAAGAGCGCTACAAAAGTTTTTTTAAATAAAACAAAACCAGTTTTAGATACCAATGAAATTCTTTATTCCTGTGAAAGTTCGTTCGATGCCATTATGTATGGAACTCGATTTCTTTTGCATGGCCACCACGGGCACGTTTACAGAAGTCCAGACGGTGAACCCAATTTTCGACGGTTTTCAAGCATAAATTGGCCGATACTGCTGCAATTTCACATTCGATATTCGTACGAAGTTCATCAATCGTCGCTGGCTTGTTGGCATAGACCATAGACTTGACGTAGCCCCACAGGAAATAATCTAACGGAGTCAAATCGCACGACCGAGGTGGCCAATCGACTGGGCCATTTCGTGAGATAACACGTTCACCAAACTTGGTTTCCAATAAATTGATTGTGGCATTCGCTGTGTGGCTTGTGGCGACGTCCTGTTGGAACCACATGTCCTCCAAGTCCATATTATCCAATTGGGGCCAAAACTATTCGGTTGTCATTGAACGGTAGCGATTCGCATTCACAGTAATGTGCCGGTCTTGATCATCACGGAAGAAGTACGGCCCAAATGACGCCGCCGGCCCATAAACCGCACCAAACCGTAATTTTTTCGGGATGCAATGATGACTCATGGATTACGTGTGGATTGCTGTCTGACCAATAACGCATATTTTGATTATTGACGAAGCCATTCAGCCAGAAATGAGCACCATCGCTGAAGACCATAAATTGGACGTAGCGCTCTTAAAGTTGAGGTCACTGACTCCAAATTTCGCTAGTACATTTTAATACTTTCGACTCGTTGTTGGCACGTATATCTTTCCATGATAAAATGGCAAACCTTACTGAAGAGAAATGTCAAGAGAGCGGGAAAAAATATGGCGTCGTTTGCTGTCCCTATCGGGTTACTTTTGTAGCGTCTCTGTTGAAAAACCCTTTACATCAATGTCGATTGGTACCCGGTACTGGAAAAATCGGCTTACCTTAGTATGTCGACCAAATATCAGAGAATGGCAATGGTATGGTCTTCGCGCAACCCCTACCGATAGTTTGCGGGTTATTCTCCACCTGAACAATGGCAAATGGCTGCAATTTTGGCAAAAGGCATTCCTCACAATGGATAATGTCTACATATATGAATATGTCTTTACAAGTATATAAAATGGAATTTATCCTTAACCGGAACGTTGCATACTAACGACTTTAGTATCGTTCTAAAGACGAATTAATATGCTTTCTAATAAATCAAGCCACAATGATCGTCAGGGTATAACTCGTATAATTAAAAAATGATTTATAGTTCGATGACTAGATAACCATCACAGATTTGGAAAAGTCAATTTCTCATTTGATAGCTTTTGACTACGACTACCTAAAATTGAAATAATAAGAAATACTTCTGGCACTGATTCGAAAGAGCTCTCACCATACCTTCTGACAAGTCTAAATATTACTTTTTTAAGCTTTAAGCCTGGAGAAGTTATACAATTATTTAATTGATTTTGACTACGTGAACCTTAAAGTGGTATAATATTAAATATTGCTGGTACTGACTGGGCTCTCGCACAATTTGATTTTATGTCAGCATTATTTTGTGGAAAATGCTTCTATTTACACACCAAATTTCTCGGCACCTACAAGATATATGAAAAATACTTATATGTTATCCGGTACTGAATGACTTCACCTACCAAACAAGTCAACAACCGGCGATAACTTCATATTAAGGGCAAATGTGAACTTTCACCAGTTTGAGGCAGAGTCAGAGTCAGAAATAAATATACGGGCGCTGCCGAGGTCGCATAAAGTATCTAGTACAATTTTTCACTAAAATTGTAAAAACTCATAGCTATAACGATCGCCCTACCCTACGTATGTGTACTATTAAATTATATATAACTAATACGAGTATAGAATACGCTATTTTTTAACGCTGCTTATTGAAAAACTCGTATTATTTGTACATGGGTTACATTTAGTGACCGGCTTTTGTAGCCAATAGCTGTACACCGTAACTAACATCATTTAACAGACAAATTTTACGAAACTTTGCCAAAAGTTGTCGTATTAAAAATAATTAATTAAAAACAACTACCGAGGAGCCCGGGATTACTCTTTTAAGATAACAACAAAACCATATTTTGTTCAAATTGGGAGACAAATGTGATTTCGAATATTCCGTCCGAATTTAGGAGTTTTTTATGTTTGACTTACTGAATTTCGGAGGATGTATTAAAAGGGATACAATTTACTTGTACTACTCTAATATCACTGTGCGACACCAAAAAAATTATGGGGCTCTGTCAACGGATTCTGGTAGAAAGGTCTAAAAAAAATATACGTGTATCGGCATTTTGTCAGATCTGATCAGAATTTTTGATGTGTTAAGATCTATAGCGGCGTATAGGGACTAAATCTATCAAAGTCAATATCTGCTAAAACCAGATTTTATGCTGCTGCTAAAACCAGATTTTCTGCGACTGCGAAAGAGAATAATGGCGTGTTAAACAAAAATGAGCGAGCAAGAGAGCAATGAAAGAGTGGTGTGGCAGGGGTGAGCCAAACGAAATTGTGTCTATAGCGTATGTATTAACATAACACAATACATATGGACATGTGTCTGTTGATGTTGTTGAACGGAGATATAAAGCATAGCCACGCAAAATTTCATTTGCAAGCCCATGGGCTTGCGCAGTCGACGTTATGGTGACACACTAATACGTCAGCTACTTCGTACAAAGTATGAGTGATGTTGTGTGTTTGGCTGTTTCGTTGCTGTTGATATGGCAAACATGTGGTTATGTGACACACGTATACGTCAGCTTCTTCGGACAAAGTATGTGTGATGTTGTGTGTTTGGTTGTTTCGTTGTTGTTGCTATGGCCAAACAAAGCGAGTCATTTGATGTTCAGTATTGCCCGGTGTATACAAAAACAAGTAGAAACGGTGTTAAGTTCGGCCGGGCCGAAGCTTATATACCCTCCACCATGACAATTTACACTCTCACTCTCCACTCTTTGCATTCCCTTAACAGTTTTTATTTTAGGTACCCCCCCTACACCCACCACCCACACAAACACTCCACGACACAACAAGCAAAAATAAATCACAAACATATCAGTAGTAGTAGTAGTAGTATTTGTTGTTGTTGTTGTTTTTTTATTATAGTGAAAGGTAAGTTCAATAAAATGTGGGTGCGGAGCACTCTCAGAGCAAAGGGAGTAATGACGTTTTATACGTATATAAAAATGTGATAGCAAGAGAGCAACGACAATTTTGTGAACTTGTGTAGCGTATGTACGAATATAACAATGTATGTATGTATATACAAGTGTCTGTTGCGTTGCATTCTTTGACTTTTGTGGGAATAAAACAAAAAGTATTGAGCAAGAAAATAATGACACATGTGTTTGCACTGGGTCTTTAAATAATTTTAAGTATTAATATTATTTAACTGCAACGTCATCATATGATTGAACGCTGTTTTTTATTTTCCAATGTAACATTTACGGATGTGTTCATCGAAATCGAACAGGTACCGTGTAGCAAAAAGGTGTTAACACATAGCCCGTGAGTTCGGAAACTCACTGGATTTTTTTTTTAGGTCGGGTCAAAGTTTCCGCCCTTTGGAACGTTCCTGCAACATATCGGCATACAAAATTGTGTGTTCATTAATTCTGAGGCACAAAATATGTTCAGCAGTTTTATAGAAAAGATTCAGATAAAAATTTTGTAGAACAAATTAACCTGTCACGTATAACCATAATTTTTACTTTTTTTTGAAAACTTGGAAAAAAACTGCTCTAAAATGACGGGGGTCGTGGTCAAAATGTTCAACAAAAATAATCGGAATAAAATTTTATTGTATGTGTCCGAGCACTCCAAAACACAAATCTTAGCCCAAGTGCTAGAAAATAAGCAAAAACTAACTGCCTTCTAAGGGTTAATAATGAATTTTGTCATTTTGCTGTTTCCATTAAAAATATTGCACATAATATAATCAATTTTGTCATATTTCATCTTTTATCTAGCACTTGGGCTAAAATTTGTGTTGTGGAGTTTTCGGACACTTATAGTGAAATTTTATGGCGATAATTTTTGACCACGCCCCCGTCATTTTGGAGCAGTTTTTTGCGAGTTTCCAAAAAAAAGTAAAAGTTATGGTTATACGTGGCAGTTAGAGGTTTAATTTTTTCCACAAACATGTATATCTGAATCGTTTCTATAAAACTTCTGAACATATTTTGTAAGTCAGAGGTAAGTAACACACAATTTTGCATGCCGATATGTTGCAGGAAAGTTCCGATGGTCGGAAACTTTGACCCGCCCTAAAAAACAATTCTGATCAGATCTGGAAAAGCGCCGATACACGTATATTTTGTCTTAGGCCTTTCTACCAGAATTCGTTGACACAACCCCATCAATTTGAAAAAATCTAATTTTGTCTCACAATCTAAGTAGAAAACTGCAACCATTATAGATGCACGCTGAAAACTAACGTCCCCATTAACATATTGCAGGAGCCATGTACATGTTTGCAAACATGATTTTCGCGAATTGAAGATATGCTGCTTATTTTTCTTTATTATCTGTCAGGTTTTTGTTTTCAACGGTTTTAAACAAACAAAGCCACATTTGAGTCACAAATGCATATATTATAACCTAGTAATCATATTATTCCAAACATGTTATATTGAACAGTAAACACAATGTGTTTGGACACAAGTATATTATTTTTGCGAGGAGTCACTGAAGTTATCTACAAAGCAACATTTTCCTCACAGACGATTTAATGATGTTGATATCTTCCACCTCACGGGTTTTGAATCAAAAGTAAATGTACTATCTACTCATGACTAGGTTTACAATTTTTTTTTCAAAAACAATTTACATTTTTTAACTTCGACATGCCCGTCTACATGACTTTTGGTTTAAATATTTATTAAATTTTATACTTGATCATTCTTTACTTCAGTCTATATCTTTCCCCTATTCCCTTATAAAATTTCATAAATATTTGTGTACAATTCTGCTCTTGTACGGTTGCATAAATTTCATCTTTCGCTATTT
The DNA here is from genome assembly GCA_963931995.1 of Phaonia tiefii. NCBI lineage: Eukaryota > Metazoa > Arthropoda > Insecta > Diptera > Muscidae > Phaonia > Phaonia tiefii. The sequence continues at coordinate 141,062,660 of OZ008370.1, forward strand.
AATGTTTTCCCCATTGTAAATTTTAGTGATTGTTCTGGCATTAGTACATCCTTAAGGATTTCCATGGCGATTTGTAAATAATAGGAAAGTATGGTTTTGTATGCAGTAAGTGCCAATGGGAATAGAAAGATTTGATATCAGACGCAACCGAAGAGCAACCCTTTTCATGAAATTTAAGCTGTGGATAATTATATGGATGAAGAGAATTAACAAAGCAGCTCTAACTACCTTTTGTCTTCCACGGCGCTAATTAAAACTCAGCAATAACTGTGGGATTGCGTTAATTAGGTGGTGGATTTATTTAGGACATAATTGAAACCTTAACTGAAGTAATGTTAATTATAATCTGTACGAGTAATTTAATATTAGATAGACTATTATCTACGGTGAGTGATATTTATTTGGATGACCCGCATCATGGAAATTTGCTAATTTTGTATAAGTATTTTTTTAATAGCAATCAAACATGAAGGCGAGTGCAAGGTTGGTAGGGCACAGGGCCAGGAACCTAGCTTCTGCGCCAAAACCGTAGTGCCGTAGCCACATCCTCCTCGAGGTGTCAATGGTGTAAATGTAACATTATGGATCTAGACTGTTAAGTGAAATGTTCAACCACTTTTCATATTCTGTAATTCCCAGAAATAAGGTGTTGGAATTTCGAAGGTGAAAGTGACGGTTATTCTCCTGTTTCAGATCTGCCAGTATAGCAGTGGATTCCGTGTTCGGTGTCGACTAGACTACTGTTGAGTGGTATTCATTTGCTGATTTGAAAATAAAATCTATTATTTACAATGACTTTTTTGCCTTAAAGGGGGGAAGTATTGGAATTTAGTAGTAGTAGATTTTCCGAAAAATGCATTGTAATACCCAACTTTTTAGACCCATGTTACAGTTTTTTAAATACACCTGGCCCCAACCTTCAAACGCTAACTGATATACAATTTTTTGTCTTCTCTTTGTAATTAGATGAGTCGAAAAATCTAACTCCTTTTATTGCTTGCATCAAAATATAACTAGTTTGTAGCTTCACACAAATATAGTATACTTGTGTCCAAACACTTTGTGTTTGCTATTCAATATTACATGTTGGAGACACAATCAGCAATATGTTATAATATATGTTTTTGTGACCCAAATATGGATTTATTTGGAGTAAACTGCGGACACAAATACGTGACAGACAGCAAAGGAACAAGTAAGCAGCACGTCTCCACTTCAAGAAGACAATGCGTGTGCTTAAGTATTTCGATGTTCCACACATATACATACATATATGCATATGTCCTTTATTTATTTAATCAAAATATAAAAATGTTACAATACAAAGTTTAAATAAAACGTTCGGAAAGAGCAAATTCTCTCCATCGATTACTGTACCTGGCAAGTGATTTAATTTAGTTCCACGATAGTCGACGTTGTTTTTATCCCTTTTCCAGGCCCCGATTCCATTTAAGTATTTGGTGGTCTTCCTCGCCTTCGAAAGCCCTGAGGGTTCCATTCGAGTGCCGCTTTAGAAATATCTGATGTTTGGCGCCGATGATCAATGTCTATTTTCTTCTACGTATATCCAATGCAATAGGACTGCTGCATGTACGATGCCAGAGTAGTCCTTTAGAAGTTGTCTCGGGTCAGTAGATACGGAGAATTTGTCTCAGACAACGGCTGACAAACGGTTGGACCTTCGCGTACAAAATTCAGCTTACCTATCGACACCTATCACCTGTTTGTCGATTACAAAGCGGCCTTCGATAGCTCGATACGGGAAAAGCTCTACGAAGCAATGTTTTAGCCTGGTATTCCTGCAAAACTCATACTCATTACCTTGACGAACTCCTAGTAATCAGTGAAAATTGGTAAGGATCTTACCGAAACTTGCCTGAGGCAAGGCGACACCCTATCGTGCGTTCTCTTTAACATCTTAATCGCGATTTTCTAAGAAAATCTGCAGTCAGCATGAATAATACCATCAGCAGCAAAACTCACCTGCTGCTGGCGTATGCTGATGACATAGATATCATTGGGCGTACAATGAGAGAAGTTACTGCGATGTTTTCGAGAATTGGGAGGGAGTCAGCAAAAGTGGGTCTGACAGTAAATGAGGACAAGCCAAGTCCACGACTGACAAAATATTCTAAAAGTCTGAACTTGGGATTGCGGCAAAACTGATCCGCCTCTGTAGAATGACGCTGACCAACACCAAATCTGGAGTGAAAGTGGAGAAAGGCCTCACTGAACCATCCTTTACCAAGCGAAGGCTTAGACAAGGCGACACACTTTCGTGCAATCTCTTCAACATCTTAATGGAGACAATAATAAGAAAAGCTGCAATAAATATGAACAAGACCATTAACATGAAAAACATATGTTGCTGGCGTATGCTGACGCCATAGACATCATTGGGCGAAATTTGCGAGAGGTTACTGGAATATTTAAAATATCGAAAAAGAATTAGCGATCGTGGTCTTGCTGCTAATGAGGGCAAGAACAAATTGATGGTGTCACAGACTAGGGAAAAATCTCGTATTGGTCCGGACTTGAACGTTGACAACCGATTTAAATTTGAAGTGGTAGATGAATTTGTCTACCTTGGAGCCGCCTTGAACAAGGACACCAACGTCAGCCTGGAGATAAATAGGAGAATTGTGCTTGCAAATATATGCTATTTTGGGTTCAGCACGCAGTTTAGGGACAAAGCCCTCTCTCGCAGGACAACAGTCCAGCTATATGAGACTCTCATTTCGCCTGCCTTAACATATGGCTCCGAAATTTGGGTCGTACCGCAGGCGGATGTAAAACACTTGGGAGTATTCGAGAGAAAAATTCTCCGTAATATATATGGTCCTGTTAGGGAAAACGGCGAGTACCGACGTCGCTGGAACCAAGAGCTACATAATTTATTTTCTGTCATGGATATAGCTAAGCGGACCAAATTGGGCCAATTGCGTTGGCTAGCCCATATTATCAGAATGGATAAAGATGCACCAGCGCGAAAAGTTTTCCATTCCGTACCCGATGGAAACAGGAAAATGGGACGACCAAGACTCCGCTGGAAAGACCAGGCAGAAGAATGCCTCCGCATCCTAGGTATTACCAACTGGCGAGAAAAGGCGAAGAATAGAGCCAGTTGAAAGAATATGTTGACATTTATTTAATTTGTTTCTTTAATTAAGACGTCTGACCTCATGAGGTTGTAAAATAGTCAATAAAAGTAAAGTAAGCCTATTGTTGGACTGGGATAAAGACAGTATAAATATTGAAATCTGTATTACTATAAAACTAGCAGATAACTAGCAAGTCCTTCATGGAATGTAATGGGAAACCATTAATTTTTTCATTACTCCCAACAATGTGTATACTTCACAACAATTGCACTGGTAGTAAGTGGAGGTGAGAGTGTTAGATTTTATATGTCCATATATTGGTCTACATATGTCTTGAGTACTTTTTGTCTTAGTCCTTACCAAACCAACGTCAACCAAACCAACGACAGCATCATAATCGCTGGCGATGTCATTATCCTAATGCCTAATGAATTTTGATGCAGTCTTTAGATTGGTGTTTGTTTGGTAATTTCAATTTCCCTTGACAACTTCAGCACGCAGTTTAGGGACAAAGCCCTCTCTCGCAGGACAACAGTCCAGCTATATGAGACTCTCATTTCGCCTGCCTTAACATATGGCTCCGAAATTTGGGTCGTACCGCAGGCGGATGTAAAACACTTGGGAGTATTCGAGAGAAAAATTCTCCGTAATATATATGGTCCTGTTAGGGAAAACGGCGAGTACCGACGTCGCTGGAACCAAGAGCTACATAATTTATTTTCTGTCATGGATATAGCTAAGCGGACCAAATTGGGCCAATTGCGTTGGCTAGCCCATATTATCAGAATGGATAAAGATGCACCAGCGCGAAAAGTTTTCCATTCCGTACCCGATGGAAACAGGAAAATGGGACGACCAAGACTCCGCTGGAAAGACCAGGCAGAAGAATGCCTCCGCATCCTAGGTATTACCAACTGGCGAGAAAAGGCGAAGAATAGAGCCAGTTGAAAGAATATGTTGACATTTATTTAATTTGTTTCTTTAATTAAGACGTCTGACCTCATGAGGTTGTAAAATAGTCAATAAAAGTAAAGTAAGCCTATTGTTGGACTGGGATAAAGACAGTATAAATATTGAAATCTGTATTACTATAAAACTAGCAGATAACTAGCAAGTCCTTCATGGAATGTAATGGGAAACCATTAATTTTTTCATTACTCCCAACAATGTGTATACTTCACAACAATTGCACTGGTAGTAAGTGGAGGTGAGAGTGTTAGATTTTATATGTCCATATATTGGTCTACATATGTCTTGAGTACTTTTTGTCTTAGTCCTTACCAAACCAACGTCAACCAAACCAACGACAGCATCATAATCGCTGGCGATGTCATTATCCTAATGCCTAATGAATTTTGATGCAGTCTTTAGATTGGTGTTTGTTTGGTAATTTCAATTTCCCTTGACAACTGAAAACAATAATTACTGCATTAGAGAAATAAAAATATCAAATAGATATTACAAATTCAAAGTCAACCACAGTCTCACCAAAAGTTTCAAGAAAGAGTAGCCGCGAAGGACTAAGAGCCTGCAAGTATTTCCAATTTATGTGTATGTCTGATTGTGGTTGGAAGAGCACAATTGATTTTTTTTTTGTAATTGGTATTGTAGTCAGATAAAACTTTATTGTTGGTTGCTAAATCTGCGGTAAGTTTAAGTTCCTTTTAAGAATATTAAAAACAAATTGTTGCAGGTTTTCTCGGCCGCACCTTATGGCGTCTTAGTGCAGTCGGAAAATACAATTTTTAAGTGGTAAAATGTAGTAGTTCTGTGTCTGTTTATCTCTGAGGTTTAAATAAAGCAAAATGATATATCGCGACCTTAGAACTGAAAATTAACTGAAAATTTTTGATAAAATGATCTGAATATTGCATCGTACTACATTGGGTATGCTCTTTCGATTACTACTATCGTCATAGAAATATCTCTTGTCGTTGACGAGATACCTAATTCAACAAAGTTCTAAGTACACGTTTTTCTGTAATAATTTTGTTAACACTGTTCTAACAATCAAATAGAACCTTGTCTTCCAAATCGACTTGAAAAATGTTCCAGTTGGAACTTTGTTTACCAAAATATTGTTGATAGAACTTTGTTGCACAACATTCTTTCGTTGCAATAGTCAAATACAATGTTCTGGATTAACATTTACCCGTTTGTATTTAGGCCTGGATGATGGGCCATGTGAAACATATTGAGCAAAATTAATTAGTTTCGCCGTGAAATGGGCCATCAACATACATATCAGTGATGACGGCTATATTTTTCACTGTTTTTAGGCTTCTTTTATAGTAAAAATCTGGGTCTGTTCTGAAATTTAGCGACTGTAGACAACACTGATCATGTCTTCCATCAGTTTGATTACTTTACTTTTATTGACTATTTTACAACCTCATGAGGTCAGACGTCTTACACATATTAATCAAACAAACAAATTAAACAAATTTCAACATATTCTTCCAACTGGCTCTATCCTTCACCTTTTCTCGCCAGCTACTAACACCAACGATACGGAGGGATTCTTCTGCCTGGCCTTTCCAGCGGAGTCTTGGTCGTCCTCGTTTCCATCTGGCACGTCACCTAAAACCTTTCGCGCTGGCGCATCTTCGTCCAATCTGATAAAATGGCCTAGCCAACGCAATTGGCCCAATTTGATTCGCCCAGCTATGTCCGCGTGAGAATATAAATCATATAGCTTCTGGTTCCAGCGACGTCGGTACTCGCCGGTTTCCCTAACAGGACCATATATTTTACGGAGAATTATCCCCTCATGTACTCCCAGGTGTTTTTCATACGCGTGCGATATGACCCAAGTTTCGGAGCCATATGTCAAGACAGGTAAAATCAGAGTCTGATATAGCTGAACTTTTGTCCGCCGAGAGGGGGTTTAATTCCTAAACTGCTTGCTGAGCCCAAAATAGCATCTATTTGCAAGTACAAATCTACTATCTATCTCCAGGCTGACGTTGTTGTTCTTGTTTACGGCGGATCCAACGTAGACAACTTCATCTACCACTTCAAAATTAAATCGGCTGTGGTACAGTCTACACAATCTACACTATCTGCCACTACCATTACCTCCTGATCTTCAGTGGAAGAATCTGAGTGGAGTATTGCTGAAAAGTGGTCTCTCCACATTTTGAGCACACACTGCTTATCACTCTCGTCCTTGCAGGAAGGCCAGCCCATTCTCCAATTTGATTAGTCGTTCCATTAAAACTTTGCTCAGTGCATAATGCTGATATGTCGCGTGAAAAACTTAGTACAGGGTGGTTGACATTTGTCAGTTTGTATTTAACAGTTGTGCATTGCAGTCAATAACAATTCATTATGCAGCATCTCACGCACCAAAATCGTTCTGAATTTATTAAACCGTTTTATCTAAATAATCGTTCAATCGCGAAGAATTTTGCGGGATTTTTTTGGTTTAAACAATGTGTCGAGCAAGTCAACCATTCAGCGTATTGTAACGAATTTCGAAACTTTGTATACACTGGGAGATAAAGTTAGGTCTGGCCGAACTCGTAGCGTACGTACAACACACAATAATTCTGCAGCGAGAGACAATGTTGATGAAAGCCCAGAGACGACAGTTAGTCACCGTGCACAAGAATTTCAAATGTAATCGACAACTTTGTTCAAAATACTCCAAAAATATTTGCATTTAGACCCGTATAAAATGCAACAGGCTCAACAACTAATGGAAAATGACCATATGCGTAGACGGGAGTTTAGTGGTTCAAAAAATAAAAAACAACGGCCTGAAACATAAAAAAATACACACATGTGGAAAAATTTCGTCGATATTCCGTTGTCGGAACTGTTAGCATGTAAACATGAATTGCCCATAGTTAGATGAAACATATTTTCTCTGCCTAATTTAGCATTGAAATATTCTTGTACAATCGTAATGTCGTGGCCATACGTTTCCTCTGGTCACTCATAGAATATGTCTTTGGCATCATCATCTTTCTCTTCTGTCGGGGAATGCACACAAATTAGTCCAAAATGATTTGCGTCGTACTTACTTTAAATGGAATCTACGGCGAATACATATTATTAGAATAGAAGTTCAGTGAATTTTTGTCAATGACGACTCATACTGAAATTTAATGAGAACAAAATTCGTGGAAATTCTAAATCAGTAGCCGGTTATTTCAGTGTAAATTTTTGGTACTTTTGGAACAAAGCACGAAACGAACCGTTTAAACTATGAAATACTGCATTTGAATATTCTACGAAAATAATCACTGGCAAATTTTACTGAAGACATTTTACCACAAGAATTCGCTCAATTTAATATTTATACTCGATATTTAAATTTATCTCGTACAGTATCGGACAAAAAAATCAAACTTGCCACGCCCATACAAAAAAGTGCAGCTACACAGCGGTCTAAATTTGTTGGGTTTGACTACACTCACCCAGTGTGATCATTTGGCGCAGGAATCGTCCACCCCCAAAGCAAAACCTAAATTTTATTGCATAGTGTTGTTTGTCTATAATTTTGATTATAATTGCAACAAAGTAGAAGGATCCACAAATTGTAAAGGGTTATCCATTTTGCGGTTTCAAAAGTAAACGTAAATAAAGGACATGTAAAATATTTTTTTCCATGATTTTTCTTTTTTATTATAAAGTTTGAACGTTGACATTATGTGTGAAACACTACATCATTTAAATGACCACCACGCGAAGTGTTGCAAGCATTGATTCTTTTGAGGTAATTTTCGACCACTTTTGGACACATATTGCCATAACTTGACGAATGTTATAACTTGACGAATGTTGGTTCTAAAGTGCTCAGAGGTTTATCTGCATAAACAAGGTCTTTCGCGTAGCCCCCACAAAAAATGTCTAATGGTGTCAAATCCCATGATCTTGGTGGCCAGTTGATATCGTCACGACGAGAAATTACGCGGCCAGGAAATGTTTCTTGAAATAAACCCATATTCGCCCGAGTTGTGTGGCATGTGGCACCGTCTTGTTGAAACAACATATTCTCCAAGTCGTATTCTTCAATAGCTGGCAAAAAAAAAGTCGGTTATCATATGACCATAACGCTCCGAATTGACGGTGACAGTCGTTCCATCGTCGTTTTCGAAGAAGTAAGGTCCAATCAAATCCTCGGACCAAAGAACGCACCAAACAGTGACTTTTTGTGGATGTAATGGCCTCTCTTCAATTACTTTAGGATTCGCAGAACCCCAAATACGACAACTTTGTTTATTAACATACCCACCGAGTGAGAAATGTGCTTCATCACTGAAGAAAATTTTGTTCGAAAAATCGCCGTCCACCGCCTGTTGTTCATGGCCAGCGTTGTGAATGCCCAGCTGGCTTCAATTGTTGTGTGATCTGGACTTTATATGGATTTAGGTGTAGATCCAAATGCAAAATACGCCATAATGTTCCATAAGACAGTCCTAATTCCTGAGAACGACGAGGAATCGACACATTCGGGTTTTCGATAACACTTTCACTTACAGCAGCGATATTTTCAGCGGAACGAGCGAAACGATAATGCACAGGCCTTACAATATCTGCAACCGCTCCAGTCTCTTCAAATTTCTTCACAATTTTGCCAATTGCTTGCGTAGTTGGACGATTATGTAAACCATAATCTCCTCTTAAAGCACGATATGTGGCTGTGCCAGGATCACCATTTTTGTAGTGGTTAAGCGATCCATTTTCGTCAATGTCAGACTTTCAACTGAAAAAAAATTGGTTTAACAACTTAGTTTGACATATGTCGAATTCCAGCCCTATACTTTTGAAACCACGAAATGGATAACCCGTTATAAACGTTGTTTATCGCAAGAGTTTATCAAAGGCCTTTGTGTTTTATTTCATCTTCAACTTGGGATATCAAGTTTTAATTAGAAGCTTAATGCCGCCAACAAAGAAAATGATTTTATACTTGAGAACAACTAAGCAAACTTGTACAAAATCATATGTATCTCGAATAATAAACGAGTTCTTCTCTCCAACTAGAGAACAAAGAATAATAAAATGTCGGCATAGATAATAAATGTTTTCGACCGAAAATAAATAACTCACTGCAATAGAACAGAGTAGATCGTATTACTCACACGTCGCAGTGTCCCTTACCAAAACAATATAACCCATACGCATCAGTATTCAACGTTTTCAAATGTTTACTTCACAGTTAATCCCTTATAATTCACTCTGACATTTTTCACTCGAATGATGTTTTTGATTTACTGAAAATACAGCTGTTGCATGACATATTTCGAGGACACCTGCTATGTCCCAAACAGAAGTCGCGTCGGGCTTGTGGTTGGCCCGACAGGATCATCTATCATCAGAGCAGTTAGGAATGCCTGTTGTCTATTGTGACGTGTGCATTTTTCGACGTTTTATTTTGATTTCGCTAACAATTCTGTAAACCATCACAAAATGAATTTGAAGACAAATTTGGCTATTTTGGTTTCTTTGTTATCTTGAGTACGTGACGCCTTAGCAGTTGTTGTTAGCAAAAAAAAATCACATATGAGGAGTGATTTGTAAGCAAAATGCGACAAACAGACGTCAGCTATTTGCACTTGTAGAGTGGAATATGAATATCTTGTATTTATGTTTGTGTCCGTTGTAACGCATTTAACACTTTAGTAAAGAATAATGAATCAAGAAATTTGATTTCTTCGTTTGGTAAAAATGGAAGCAAATATTACATACAAGTGCCCTGCGGCGGTATATTAGGTAAAGGTAGGTTAGCTGGTAGTGGCAGCCGATACAACTCACTTAGACCCATTTGTCCATTGTGATACTACCGGCTAACTAGAGTAAGCGTTAGCCACACGGCAGAGCTATACTATTTGATCAAAGAAGCTCTAGCTTTTGTCCACGCCTATCTGAAACAATTCTGCCAAGTCCTTCAGTAGGTAAGATCCCATAGCAAATACCCTCCTGCCGGCTAGTTACGTACACGTGCACAGAAGATGTTCGGTGTGTTCCTTCCTCTTCGTAATGATTACAACTTCTGCTGAATTCGTTTACCCTGATATTTATTTCCAATGCGTGTCTAGCAATCAGACAGTGCACAATCAAAACTAAAAAAGTATTGATTCCCCGGCCCTGGCTAAAGGCAGAAGGTTCATGGATCTCCCTCAATCCACTATGAACCTCATTCGTCTTGAGCGTACACAATCTGTGCCCTCGTTATAAAGTAGCAGTATCCCAGTATATACTTGAAATCAGTAGGGGCATGTCAACATCCTCGAATTCATCTGGAGCATCTTAAGTTCCTAATTTGACCAGCAATCCGCCCTTCAGTTCTACGGAATGTCCCTGTGGCCTGGTGAATATCCCACTGCTGGCCATCTCGTTAAGAGATATGCGGCAGTCCTGGGCAGATGTTGAACTCTGGAATACTGATTCCAGGAACTTGATGACCGGCTGACTGTCCAAGACTCCAATGACTGTTGTGCTATTAACCCTCAGCCAGGCAGTCACTTCTCTAAAAAATGGTTTCCCAGATCATCATACGATGGGATCAGGGAGAGCTTCCACAACCTGTGAGTTGTGCTATTAACCCTCAGCCAGGCAGTCCTTTCTCATAAGCTGGATTCCCAGATCACGCCATGGTGGGGTCAGGGGGAGCTTCCCACAACCAGTGAGCTGTGCGCTTTCTAGTTTTACACTCACTGGTTGGGCCCTATTGTCATACAAAGGCTTCGAACAGAATTAAGTGAAACGTTGACATGGCTAAATACTCGATATTGTCACCCTCACTAAACGAGGCGACCGTAGTCGAAAGAAATGTAAGGTGTTCAGAGCTGGGATCGAATCAACGTTCACATGTATAAGAGCTGCGATTCTATAATAGCGAAAGTAACCGCCTGATAACCGCTACAAAGACTAGGTAGTCTACGAGAAAGGGACAACCTTAAACCCCTAGAGAAAACCCCGTCGCCTGCCTATTCATTCACATCCGAAACATCTGTGTAGAAGTTTACTTATTCCTCTAGACCAGGAACCCCATTGTTCCCGAAATCCCTATCCGGTTTGAGAGTATTCTCGATCGCACAGTAGTAGTAGTCGACAAATGCAGGAATGATGGAAGTTCCATGACTAATTCCGACCATGTCCAATTGTGACGTCATCTGCCTGCCTATAATGTCCTCCGGCGGCAAATATAATATAACATTCATTACATTAGCGGGAGTAATGCGCAGAGCACCCGTGATGCACATCATCGCCATTCTCTGAACCGTAGTCAGTAGTACACAATAGGTGCGTTTCTCAAGTACCTGACACCAAATTGTAGGTCTCACCACCTCTGTATCCAGTGAATAAATAGTTCTATAGATCCAGTGAACAAACCATGGAGAAACCCCCATTTACAAGCTGTAGCCTTCTTGCAGGTACACTGGACTACTGCCGCTTATTTTGGCCTTTCCATAATGTTATGACATGAAATTAAGCCTGCTGCCCAAAATAATACCCAGGAATTTGACAGATATTGCAAGCTCATTCTCAGAACCATAACATCCACGTTGGGTATTTTATAGCTTTGGTTAAAAATTACCAGCTCGGTCTTGGACGGGTGAGCCTTTGGTATGCAAGACACAACACATCCTCGCTCACCGCCAGGGCCGATAGAGGCTAGTACTTTTGGATAGAATTTGTATCAAATAATTAGATTCCAAGAAGGAAATCTGTTTCGTAATGCAGACTTCACCTCGCTTAGTGACGGCGGTTCTATCGAGTTGTATGCCATAGAAAATCTGATCGTGGGTCGCATTTTTTGCATGATTCGGTAGAGCATTAGAGTCTAAACGTTTAGGTAAATAAATAAAGTAATTGTTTCCCTTTAGATAGCTTCTCACAAACAGTGAGCTGTGCGCTTTCTTTCTACTCAGTGATTGGACCTACAGTTTTACACCGGTTCCGAACATTATTCTGAGATAGTTTTTCATGCGATTTTAGTCGATAGTGTCGACGTCAGTAAGCGAGCTGACCGTCGTCGAAAGAAATGTAAGTTGGAAGATGGGATCAAACCCACCTTGTCATATAACTCGAATATCAATAGCACCAAAAAAGAAGCACTATCATGGACACCGATTTCTTGTTGAGATTTTCTTCAACTTTTAACATTGAAATTTTGTGCACTCTTTACGAATGGGGACAAGGGACCTTCGGCAGGATGAATAAAGATAGCATCGATAAGATGTATCTTTGAAATGGTAAACTCGAATACTGTGTATGACCAGTTATTTGGCTTCAGAGGTTGAACAAAAATTAACGAATATATTCGGAGTAAACCAGGAATATATGGTATAGAAATCCGGTGGGCATGCGGTTCCAAATAGTTGTATACTCTAAATGCGAGAATTAATATAGGATAGCGAGAGGGTTTTGAAGAACTTAGTTGCTCCCCAAACAAAGACAGGACACAAAGTAACAATGAATAATTTTTTCGCCATCTTACCGTAGTTAAAAGGACTGGTCAGATGGGCATCGCCTGTAGTTGCAACATCAAAAAACAAACAATTCTTAGCTTCAAAAAGGCGAGAAGTTTATTGATGCAAATTTGGGTTTAATCATAACGCAACCTTAGTATTCCTATGTACGATACCAGCAAAGGGAAAATTTGTTTTGCACTTGTCATCCTTGCATAGATATTCGGTTGTGTCCAATATAAAGCAAACATCAACAATTGTTTTCTTTTATATTAAGGCTAGAAGTGGTGTGGATACGATGAACAAAATCGTTTCACCTTAACGAAAATTTTAATAACTCGCTGGCCATTGTATATATTTTACAATTTATTGGATTGGAGCACTTGGGTAAAAAACCTTAGTATTCTCGATATAAGGAGTGCAATGTATTTGAGGCAGGTTTCAATACCTTTGTCGAACATTTTTTTAAATTTTCCATTACTTACTTACTTATCCGGTCTCGTACAACCGCGGGGGGTCAGGGACGTTACAAAACGAAGATAACATATTTCGCCAACCAGTTCGATCTTTTGCTTTATTTCTCCAGTTGGCAGTACCAAGTGTACGCAGGGATTCGTCAACCTGATCCCTCCAGCGGAGTATTGGTCTTCCTATTTTTCGTCTTCCTTCGAGTTCGGTTTCGAAAACCCTTCGTGCTGGTTCGTCTTCATCCATTCTACTGACAGGGCCTAGCCAGCGCAATCGCGTTATCTTGATCCGCTTAACTATGTCAATGTCAGGATAAAGCTCATACAGCTCATGATTCATGCGTCGGCGATACTCGCCGTTGTGCACTATAGGGCCATAAATTTTTCGCAGTATTTTTCTCTCGAAGACTCCTACAGATGTTTCGTCTGCTTGCAATAGGACCCAGGATTCTGCGCCATAAAGTAAGACAGGTTGAATGACAGTCTGATACAGCTGGACTTTTGTTACTCGAGGGAGGGCTTTATCTCTAAAGTGCTTGCTTAGCCCAAAATAACACCTATTCGCAAGCACAATTCTCCGCTTGATCTCACGGCTGACGTTGTTGTTTTTGCTCACGGCAGATCCGAGGTATATAAATTCGCCCACTACCTCGAAGTTATAACGGCTATCAACGTTCACGCTTTGGTATAATCGCGTGGAGGCCCTGTTCGTTGAAACCATTAATTTTTTCTTGTCCTCATTTACCGTCAGACCCACTTTTGCTGACTCCTTCTCAATTCTCGAAAAAACCGCAGTAACTTCTCCAATCGTGCGGCCAATGATATCTATATCATCAGCATACGCGAGCAGCATGTGACTTTTGCTGCTGATGGTTTTATTCATGTTGACTGCAGCTTTTCTTATAATGATCTCCATTAAGATGTTAAAGAGATCGCTGCTGATTTTGCTGCTGATGGTTTTATTCATGTTGACTGCAGCTTTTCTTATAATGATCTCCATTAAGATGTTAAAGAGATAGCACGAGTGTCGCCTTGGCTGAGGCCTCAAATAGTTTCGAAAGGTTCGGTAAGATCCTTACCAACTTTCACTGCGGATTTGGTGTTCGTCAAGGTCATCCTGCAAGTTTGCAGGAATACCAAGCTCAGACATTGCTTCATAGAGTTTCTCCCGTATCGGACTACCGAAGGCCGCTTTATAGTCGATAAATAGATGATATGTGTCGATTTGTTTTTCGTGTGTCTTCGCTAGGATTTGTCGTAGCGTGAAAATCTGGTCAGTTATCGATTTTCCAGGCCTAAAGCCACACTGGTATGGTCCAATCAGGTCAGCGATAATTGGTTTTAGTCTTTCGCACATTATACTTGATAGAGCCTTATATGCTATGGATAAAAGGCTTATTCCACGGTAGTTGGCACAGATACTCGGGTCACCTTTTTTAAATATGGGACATAGTACTCTGAGACTTCAATCGCCGGGCATGCATTCATGTAGCCAAATTTTGCTAATGAGCTGATGCATGCACCTTATCAGCTCATCACCGCCAGCCTTAAACAGCTCCGCCGGTAATCCATCGGCTCCTGCGGCTTTGTTGTTCTTAAGCCGGCCAATAGCTGTTCTGACCTCGTCTTGGTTACGAGGGGGGCAATCGACGTCGTCGTCCATATTGTGATCGATTGTCCCATCGTCATTGGATATCTCAGGGCCTAGTAGCGCGGATAAATGCTCACTCCATATTCCCAACATGCTCTGCACATCTGTGACGAGATTTCCGTCCAGAAGGGGGTCCCTGAACCATGTCCATTAGTTCCGTTTTTAGGTCAAATTTTCGGGTTTCGATCTTCCCTCTGTATGTCTCAATTTTCTCACTCTCGCGGTTTCTCCACAGCCGTTTCTTACGCCTAAAGAGACGGTTTACCTCCTTTAAATTGACTTGACATTACCATATTGACTGAAGCATTACCATACGTGCAGTGTTCTTTTCGTCATTTGCTATGCGACACTCTTCATCGCACCACGGTTTATTGCGAAGCGGTTTTTCGAAACCAAGTACGGTTGTTAGGGCAGTTTTTATAGAGTCGGAAATGGGTTTCCACAGCGCATCAGGATCGTCATCGGGAGGGCGTGGGTTCTGTGCCAAAAGTTGCGAGAGCTTCCTTGTGTAGGCTGTGGCTACCTCTGGTAATTGCAGCTTTCCGATGTCCAGCTTAGTCTGCGTCTGGTTTCGTTCGATTTTCGCTCTACTTAATCTTGTGCGAACCTTTGCTGCTACCAGGTAGTGATCATACTCCATGTTAGCTCCTCTGATCACTCGTACTTTCACTACACTGGATGAGTGTCTTCCATCAATTACCACGTGATCGATTTGGTTATTCGTTTTTTGTCCAGGGGATATCCAAGAACCCTTGTGGATACCTGTGTGCTGTATTCCTGTACCCTGTTGTGTTGCCGCTGTAAAGTGAATCAGTCCCATTCCGTTTTCGGAACTATCAGCATCAGCATCCTTATCCGTAATGCAAATAGTTTTCCAGGTTTGACCGGATACGAGAGTTGAACCAAATCGCTTAGAATCATATTCAGATTTTGCATACTTTATCAGCAGGTTAGCTTGAGCTTTAAGTTCAAGGTTTTTAAAATACTTCCACCGCGAATACTCTAAATTACTCTCCTAAAATTACTCCTTATTCTTTGAAGATACAATCTTAGTCTTCAATGGTACTGCGTCATTATAAAGTTATACAATATTATCGTCGAGAAAAAATGGCTGCTCATCAGCAGAGGTAATGGAATGCACATTCTTCCTGTGTGCCTTAGAGGAATTTCCATTCAAAACACTGTAACTTAAGTTTTTAAAATCTCGATATATATGTATATGACTGTTCCTGTTTATATGCAACAAAAACTGAATCATGTTTAGAAAACCAATAGGCATAAAGTTGATCATAAAGGAGATTTGTCGCCAACAAATATGTGTTGATGACTATATTCCAGTATATATGTAAAATAAATGTCCTGCAATTATTTAGAAAAATCTATTTAATAGTTTTGGGTGTATTTCATTTGGAATTATTTAAGTTTTTAATTTGGTGTTATTTCATTCCAAAATTTGTCCCGAAATTTGGGGCTGTAACCCCGTAACCCCCCCCCCGTTATCAACCTTCGTTGTCAACCTATGTTTACACACCATTCGTTCGTACTACGGTGAGTATGACAGAAATTTTAATGAATATTAATCATATCACACGATACCTATATCTTGCTAATTTCCGCAATCGACGGATGAATTAAGAAGATCGAATGGAAAATTTATATAACGGGTCCGCCATCTAACTTTTTTTTTTCAACTAGTGCTTATTTCGTGAATGCTAACACTTAGCTCATATCTGATTTGACAGATAATTAGTTTTATCCTTCCGCTGAACGAATATGGTTGTGTCTACGCTTGAACAACGCTGGGAAAAATTGCGACATTACTTTGAAAATCATGGTAATGTTGCAGAATGTCGACTTA
Source organism: Phaonia tiefii (assembly GCA_963931995.1). Classification (NCBI taxonomy): domain Eukaryota; kingdom Metazoa; phylum Arthropoda; class Insecta; order Diptera; family Muscidae; genus Phaonia; species Phaonia tiefii. The sequence continues at coordinate 141,079,162 of OZ008370.1, forward strand.
CAGAAGATGCCGATTTTGCCAAAAAAATCATCTTTTCAGATGAAGCTCATTTTGATCTTGGCGGGTATGTAAACAAGCAAAATTGTCGCATTTGGGGCACAGAAAACCCGCACGCATACATTGAAAAGCCGATGCACCCAAACCGAGTCACTGTTTGGAGCGGATTTTGGTCCAGAGGCATAATTGGGACATTTTTCTACGAAAATGAGCAAGGAGAGATTGTTACAGTCAATGGCGATCGTTATCGGGCCATGTTGAACGAATTTTTATTCACAAAACTTGAAGAGGAGGATATTGGCTACATTTGGTTTCAACAGGACGGCGCTATGTGCCACAAAGCCGAAGCTACACTCGATGTTTTGCGCCCTGTTTTTAAAGATCGCATTATCAGCCGCAGAGCTGATGTCGTTTGGCCACCTCGGAGCTGCGATTTGACACCGTTGGACTATTATTTGTGGGGTGCCCTCAAAGATAAGTGTTACGCCCACAAGCCAGAGACAATTGACGCTTTAAAGGACAATATTCGTGAAGCAATTGGTGAAATACAGCTGCACACAATCGATAATGTGCTTAAAAATTGGACTGGCAGCCATTTGAATGAAATTATTAACCGGAAGGATTGTACTTTCAAATAAAAAAAAAGAAATTTGAGGAAATATTTAGTAGTTTTTCTTTATAGCATTTTCAGACAAAATGTTTTTTGGTGGACCCGTTATATAAAAAAAAATAATTACAACAGTACATATTTGTGAAGCATAAATGAGCATAAATCAAATTTGTTAAACGCAGCTGAAGCCTTTTTAGCTGCCAATTTAAATTTAATATAAACTGTACATAGGTTCCGGTCGGCCATAAAAACCAAAATTTGGATTCTACATTCCTCATGTTTCAATGTTGTAGCGTCTTAGAATCTGAAAATTGAAGTAGCTTTGAAGTTAGAAGAGTTTAAAAGTGCTGCACTTTTTTTTTTTGATTATTATTATTTTGGCCAGCACTCAGGAGATGCCCCTATAAATGCAGTTAATGGTGTCGGACTATGGACGAAGGGATAGAGGTACTTGGAATGGGGGAATAGTGTTTGTTGATGAATGTTTTACAGTTACAAATATCATAACTATTAGGCAATACAACCACCGGAAGCTTAGGCCGCATACACACTGTTCAGCTGAAGTTCGAATTATCTCTTTAGTATCGCGTACAATCCAGTGAACAAGGGACAAGAAACGGAAGTTAATTTCTGGACAACCATGTTGTGCGGTTATATACTCGAATTTCTGGTCTGAGGGCATGTATTTCAGAGGAATACATCCCCTAGGATAAAGTTACGCGCCTCACGTTCCGACGAACAGATCGCTATCATCTATTAATGTCCTTACCCTCTTTTCAATACGGTATAGGAGCTCCTAGGTGGATATAGGGGCACAACCCCAAATATGGGATTTATATTTCATTTTTGACCGTATATATACCATATGGGTGAGTGAAGAAACTCCTATACTGCTTTAGAAATTCCAAAGACTTGAAGTCTACTTCGGACACATTAAACACATGTTTATTTCAGAGGACCATTACACCATATTTTCATGCGCAGAACATCAAGAGAATCAAATTCTTCAAGTCCTACACCCTTTAAAGATACTGAAAGAAAACCGAGTTAATTGTGCACTTGCGTGGATGTACACAACACTAGGTCGTAAGTGCATAAAATTCCCATCATGACTGACTGAGTCATTCATCACCAATCTGCTGTCTTGGGCATCGAAATGACTAATCCGATGATCACACGAATATGAATGGTATGTATTGCTGTCATCTGCAATGGAGTATAAAGGGTTGGTAATTAGACCAAGTAGAACCAATTTTTTAGCCTCGAAAATCGTTGGCCAATTTATTTAGTTTTATGTGGCGGAATAGATATGTCATTGGGTGCCAAATCAGGGATATACGGATGATGACTCATCACTTCGATGTTTCGAGTGATCAAAAAGTTACGTGTTTGGGCCGACGGCACCCGGCGGCATGTACAGCTTTTCGGAAGAAAAATACCACCATTTGTTACCAAGTGCTTCGTGCGCATTACATGATTACTACTCAGAGAAACATTATTAAAAACACAAAAGATTTAAAATATGAATTTTGGATCTTTATTTGTTGGATTGTGTCTTAAGACTGGCTGATGAATAGTGTTTCAAATGAAATCAAATTCAGCCCACCCATGCTGTATATGGAGCTGCTGAGTTACCGGCAATTGGGCAGCGGACTGTGGAAACTGTTTTGCAAGATGTTTAAATAGTTTGCAATTTCTTGATGGTTATGGTTATGGCAAAGAATTGTAGTGGATGTTTTAGCACAAGTAGGAGTTTAGACAATTCTCGCTTACTTGAGATTTGTTTATCCCTATAATATGTGATGATATACCTAAATACTTGTAGAGAACGGAGCTGATGATATGCCTGGGAGGGCATTGAAATAGCTATATTCCCAACCATCCACCATAATGATCAATTTCACAATTTTTATTTTTTTAATATTTCTATTAAAATTTTCTTTTTCCTAGAAAAAGTACTTTTTAATAGTTATTGATCTTGAACCGGACAATTATTGAGAACAAAAAAATTCCTTTTCCTAAAAGTTTTCACAATTTCACAATTTTTCTTTTTTTTATATTTCTATTAAAATGTACTTTTACTTTAACAACTGAAAGATCGAATAATGTGGACGAGTATAAAAGGAATTTTTGTAGAAAAGGTATATTTTGGGATTTTTTTGGGATTTTTTTTCAGAATTGGTCCTTTTTTAAGAATAGGTACGTTCTTAGCTGTAGGTACTTATCTCAACAAAAGTTATTTTGTTTTACAAAAACGTTCCCCTTTAAAGAGAATATAGATATTTAAGAAAAGACAATTTGGTGTAAGAAAATATACTTCTATAAAAAAAAAAACTTTTTTTCTTAAAAAAAGGTACTTATTTAAAAAAAAATACTTTTTTTTACAAAATGTACTTATTTAATAAAATACACTTTTTTTAAGAAAAGGTACTTTTTGTATGAAAATTTACTTTTTTTAAGAAAATGTACTTTTTGTAAGAAAATGTACTTATATTAAGCAAAGGTTAAGTTAATTTAAGGCATTTTGTTAAGCAAAGGTACTTTGTTTAAGAATATTTTTTTTTTTTTTTGTTTTGTTACATCTTTATTTACAATCTATCTATTACAGACAATAAGCAAATGTGATTACTTAAATACTAAGTAACAGGCATTATGCAGTTCCAGTAAACTGCATAATTTTAAAGAAAATATTTTTTTTTTTTACATATTTACAATATTTAGGACAATGAAAGATTTGACAATAATTATTAATGTTGAAATGGTAAATCTAGAACATGTCTTCTCTTGAGTCTTCTTGTTTCATTACTGCAGTCTAGGAGTGAGACAGCTAAAGGGTTTGGGTGGTTGTGTAGTCGTTGAAGGTAGCTTTCGCTAAGTTTTCTAATTTCTTGATTGACGGTCAGCATGTTTATATATTTGCAAATGTTCTTGTTGGTGACAAACCATGGCGCATTAGTAATTAATCGTAGTGTTTTGGATTGATACCTTTCGAGGATATCAATGTTGGAGTTTTCTGCTGTGCCCCATAGTTGGATGCCATAAGTCCAGATTGGTTTAAGAATTGCTTTGTAAATTCTAAGCTTATTGTTTAAGTTTAATTGAGATCTTGGTCCTAACAACCAGTATAATTTTCGACTTTTAATTTTTAGTTGCTTTTGTTTTGCCTTGATGTGTGGTTTCCACGTGAGCCGCCTGTCTAACGTCATGCCCAGGTATTTGACGGTTTTCTGCTGTGGAACAGTTGTACCATGTATGCTTACTGGAGGACAATCTTTTCTTCTTGTTGAAAAAGTTGTGTGACTAGATTTGTCAGAATTCACTTTAATATTCCATTTTAGTAGCCATTTCTCGAGATGCTGGATTTGTGTTTGTATGGATGCGGATGCTTTTGTTGGACAGTCGCTAGTTGCAAATAATGCTGTATCATCAGCATATGTTGCTACAGCTACATTGTCAGTAGTTGGCATATCTGATGTAAATATTGTGTACAATATAGGCCCTAGCACACTCCCCTGCGGAATACCAGCAGGGATAACTTTTGAAGAAAAGGTAGAATTGTGATGGTAGGACCTTTTTATCTTAAAAAGTAAGCCGTCGTGCCAGACTCTGTCAAAAGCTTGTTGAATATCCAAAAATATCGCTGAGCAGTATCGCTTTTTCTCTAAAGTATCAGTTATGATGTTGACTATTCTATGGCATTGCTCAGGGGTGCCATGTTTGTGTCTGAACCCAAACTGATACTCAGGAATGATATTTTGCTTCTCCATTATGGGCAATAATCTCGTCAGAAATATTTTTTTGAAATATTTTAGAGAATACTGATAAAAGGCTTATTGGTCTAAACGATGATAGCAAATTTTCCGGTTTGTTCGGCTTTAAAAATTAATGTTAAGAAAGTAATACTCTTTCGAGTTATACTTTTAACCACTTTAGCAGTAATTTGGTCGTATCCAGGAGATTTACCATTCGACAATTTTCTAATTTCATTTTGCACTTCATTGGGTGCGAAGTGTCTGAGGGGTAAATCCATTTGACACGGCGAGTCTAAAAAGCTAGATATTTCATGTTTTTCTACATCTGTATTGAAGTCAAGCGGCTGAAATATATTTTGCAAGTATTGAGCATACGCATCTGAGGTGCTTTTGTCTGTTCTACACCATGAACCATCTGGATTACGTATTAGAACCTTTCTTTTTATTGGCCGCTTTAAGTATTTCGTTGCTTTCCACAAAAGATATTCATCATACTTGGAATTATTTATTTTTTCTATGAACTTCGCTGTTGAATTGTTTTTGAACTCCTTTAACATCTTTTTTAGATTCCTACATGACCTATTGAATATTTTTCTGTCATGTGGATTTCGGGTAGTCTGCCATCTTTTCCTAAGTTTTCGCTTATTTCTTATGAGATTTCTTATTTCGGCAGATGCCTGTAGGTTACCGTTCTGTGTCGCGGGAGATGTGGGGGTAGATAAGGCGGCAGCTTCGTGTATTAGATTCGTAAAGTATTCTACGGCATCATCCAACTCCTGTCCATTCTGTATCCGTCTATTTAGGTTCAAATTGGTATCAAGGTAATATTTAAAGAATTGGATGTCAGTTTTAGATGTAAACATATATTGAGTTTTAGACTCAGTGATGACAGAAGTGCGATAGTCAATCAGTATTGGTGTATGATCGGAGCTTAAGTCATTACAACTTCGTTTGTCCAATTGATGATTCGCAATACCATTGTATACTGCAACGTCTAAAAGATCTGGTGTTTTCAATGGATCTGTAGGCCAATAAGTTGCACTATCAGTGGATAAAATAGAATATTTTTTATTCAAAATGCATTTATGCAGCTCTCTTCCCTTGGGGTTTATGAGTCTGGAGCCCCACCACGGGTGTTTCGCGTTAAAATCGCCGCCAACTATGAATCGATTACCCATTGTTGCAAATAATTCAGTGTAGTCTTGGCATTGAACGCTGTGGCGAGGTGGAAAATAAACAGAAGAAATGGTAAGGTCGCCGTCTGTCTTCTTCACTTTTATGCAAGTTGCCTGTACATAAGCTTCTTGAATTCCATCTAAAATTTCGTATTTTATGGTATCTTTTATTAAGATGCAGGAACCTGCGTGTGCGCCGTTACTCGGATGATTGGTGCTGATTAAGTCATATCCTTTAATACTAAAATAAGTTCTGCTTGTGAAATGCGTTTCCGAAACAAGAAGTATGTCACTAAAGTTTGTGTTGAGAAAAATTTCAATTTCATTTTTATGATTTGGAAGCCCGTTTGCATTCCATATAGCTTTTCTTAGGTTTACTTGCATAATTTAGATACAAGTAATGACATCATGTTGATTAAATTGTTTGTTAACTCGATTTGCTTATTTAATAAAGCTTCAATTTTATCCAAGGGGTTAGTTTGGCTATTGCTGGAGTTTAAAACTTCGGCAAAGGAAAATTGTTTTGAATTATTGTGTGTGGCATTGTTTCTGCAGATACTTGGGAAGTTATGAGCGTTTATATCAAACGCAGTCTGATTGTCTTCATTATTTTGTCTTTTATTAAACTGCTTCTTTTGAACAAGTTCTTTGTATATTCTGCAGCCTCTATAACTGGCAGTATGATTTTCCAGACAATTACTACATTGTGGCGGGACATTACAATCTTTTGTGCACTGAGAGGATGGATGATTTAATCCGCATTTAACACACCTATATATTTTTCTGCAGTAGGTTTTACTGTGACGAAATTGTTGGCATCTATGACACTGTACAACATCTTCCACTTTCTTTGGGGGTTCAATTTTAATCACTGCGTTGTAAATATATCGTATGTTGAATACGTTCTTGTTATTAGAGCCTGGCTCGAGATCAACAAAGAACATGGAAAGTGGTTCTTTTGTGAATCTGCTTTTAATATTTACAATATTTCTCACTTTATGTCCTTCTTTTTCAATAGTATCTTTAATAACATCGATTGGAGTTGTAAAGTGCAAATTTTTTACTACGATACGATATGCCCTTTCCTGTTTCAACTGATATGTGTGGAATCTGATTTGTTTTTCATCGAGATATTTAACGATGGTTCTATATGAACTGATTGATTTGGTCATTAATCGTACTTGACCATCTCTAAATGATTTATAAGTAAATTCACTGGCATTGATTACCTTAGAAATATTGGACGTCATTGTTTTAATGTCTGAAACGTCGGGCATTATAATTGGTGGTGGTTTGGGTTCAGCAGTATCGTTGTTGTTGATGATTTCACTGTCCTCTATGTCGTCGCTTTGCAGCTCCGCGAACATATTTCGGCTTGTGCTGGGCCTTTCTTGCGTTACTGCTCGTTTGCGTTGATGTATATTTGGTGATTCTGGATTTTGCCGTTTACTTGCAGTTCTCACTAACTGCCAAGTGGTTTCATTGCAATCGCTAGTGTCGACAGAGTTAACACCATCGGTGCCGCTGGCCTCGCCACCGTCCATACTGCTGCGCTAGCAGTGGACTAGCGGATGGGTATTGTTGTAATTCTACGTCTGTTTTCTTACAAACAAACAAAGGGTTTAGAGTTGTTGTCGTTTTCAGCACACAGTGTATGCACAACTTCACTAACAAATGTATTAGCGATTTGTCGTTGTTCTGAAGCAAAGATTTTACAGTTTCCTGAACGCAGATTATTTACGACCGATCAGTATCACTGTCAAAGCAAGACTGTTTAAGAATATGAATATGTTTTTCTTTCAGAAAATTTACTTTTTTTAAGAAAAGGAAAGAAAAGCACTCCTTTCGCTTTGGCGTTTCTAAATTTACTTTTTATTGAGTGCAAAACTACAATATATACTAAAAGTTGGTTACAGGCTCCACCTAGAAATCTTCCCATTAAGCAAGAAATTTCCCAACATATGTTAGTCTAGACACAATCCAAAGCAAAGGTACCCACTATAGTTGATAATACTCGATTTTAGCATAATAGTGGGAAAAAAAGTTGTTTAATTTTTTTCTCATTTAGCCTTCATCCCGCACCGTGCGATAAGGAACTTCGTTCCAATAATAATAGCTCCTAGTTTACAAAAATTGGAAAGCTTTGCAAAATCAGAAATGGTTCCCCATGATTACTAGCCTACGGTAAAGATTTCTTGGATCTAGCCACAGCTCCTCTTTAGGGTGTTCGCAATGGTGCTATTGAAAAAGGCATCCAGCCAAATGGAAATTGAAACCATACTTGATTTAGAATTTGTTCATAAAAAAACGCCTGAAAATATTTCAAGCAACCAAACACTTGAATATTCTTATAATTCCTATTTTAAGATAAATAGGGTTGGCACCATTACATGGGCAAATATGGGGTAAGTATTTCATGCCATTTGTTAAAGATTAAAGTGTTAGTCTACGAGTAAGCCTTGATATGTACAGCGTTTCCTTGAAATGAAACAATAAGAGGCATCTCAAGGAATACCATACCTACCTAGAGAATCACACTCTTTTTAAAATATCATAATGTGTCGCATATTGTTATTTTAAGTTAATGAAAACCGGCCACACGTTATAAATTGAAACACATATAAATATATCTTTGATCAGGCAAAACTTTGAACTTAATGAGCCACAGACTTATGCATACACCATAGTAAAGAAGTTTGCCCGAATATTTGTCTTCACATGCTAATGTTAATTGAAATTGTTAGCCAGCCATAAATTATACAACAAAGAAAACGCCTACAGATTTCAAGGCTTATTGCTGCATGGTATGTTGATGATTTACAACTTACAGTCATTTATTAAAACTAACCCTCATAATACCTTTTAGATTAAAAAGCATTCACAGCGGGGTGGAAACTGATTGTAAATTTTCAGGATATAAAAAATAGCCGCAGGAGTAAGAAGTACTGCTGCTTCTAATAGGCTGAGGTGGCCAAGTTTAGTCTCAGAAATATGTATTTTTTAAATATTTAGGAAGTTTTTTTTAGGAAATAACAGAGCTAAAGGGGTTTTCAACAGAGACGCTTCAAAAGTAAATCGATAGGGACAGCAAACGACGCCATATTTTTTCCCGCTCTTTTGACATTTCTCTTCAGTAAGGTTTGCCATTTCATCATGGAAAGATATACGAGCCAACAACGAGTTGAAATTATTAAAATTTACTACCGAAATTTGGAGTCAGTGGCCTCAACTTTAAGAGCGCCACTCTAAGAGCGCTATCTTCAGCGATGAGGCTCATTTCTGGCTGAATGGCTTCGTCAATAAGCAAAATATGCGTCATTGGTCAGACAGCAATCCACACGTAATGCATGAGTCATCATTGCATCCCAAAAAAACTACGGTTTGGTGCGGTTTATGGGCCGGCGGCGTCATAGGGCCGTACTTCTTCCGTGATGATCAAGACCGGCACATAACTGTGAATATGAATCGCTACCGTTCAACGATAACCGAATATTTTTGGCCCCAGTTGGATAATATGGACTTGGAGGACATGTGGTTCGAACAGGCCGGCGCCACAAGCCATACAGCGAATGCCACAATCAATTTATTGGAAACCAAGTTTGGTGAACGTGTTATCTCACGAAATGGCCCAGTCGACTGGCCGCCTCGGTCGTGCGATTTGGCGCCGTTAGATTATTTCCTGTGGGGCTACTTCGAGTCTATGGTCTATGCCAACAAGCCAGCGACGATTGATGAACTTCGTAAGAATATCGAACGTGAAATTGCAGCAGTATCGGCCGATTTATGCTTGAAAACCGTCGAAAATTGTGTTCAGCGTCTGGACTTCTACAAGCATGCCCGTGGTGGCCAAGCAAAAGAAATCGAGTTCCATACATAACGGCATCGAACGTACTTTCACAGGAATAAAGAATTTCATTGGTATCTAAAACCGGTTTTGTTTTATTTAAAAAAAACCTTTGTAGCGCTCTTATTGAAAAACCCGTTACTTCTCTCGTCAGTATACACAAAGACCCTTCAGTTGCGTCCGATCAACTGCAGTCACATGTCCATGTCTTGGCAAATTGGTTGCAAAATTGGAGAATGTCAATAAACGCTACCAAATGTACCCATGTTACTTTCCCCCTGAGAAGGGATACTAGTCCCCCAGTGAAAATTTTCAGCTCACTAGTTCCACAAAATGATCACGTAAGATACCTTGGAATGCATTTGGATCGTCGCTTAACATGGTCGCATCATATTGCTTCTAAGTTAAACCAAATAAAACTTAAATTCAATCAAATCAACTGGCTGATTGGCCAACGGTCAGCTCTGGACCTTAAGTATAAAATACTTTTGTATAAAACGGTAATAAAACCAATATGGACATTTGGCATACAGCTCTGGGTACAGCAAGCGCATCAAACGTAGGCAAACTGCAGAGAAGAAAGTCGAAAATTCTTCGTTCAATTACAGGCGCTCCGTCGTATATAAGAAACGCTCACATCCATGAAGATCTCAATATGCTAACAGTCGAAGAGGAATCAAGATATATTGCCGACCCTATGTGAACAAATTATCCGATCGTCCGAATATCCTGGCTCGAGAATAACTCAACTTCGAAGGACACTCACGCCTCAAAGAGAAAAATACACTTGATTTGATTCTATAATATAATATTTGATACAACACTTTGTAATATAATATTTTTGATAAGTCGTATATGGGATTTCTTGCAGTGGCAGAACTCTGAACGTAATTAACTAGGTTAGGATTTGAAAACTTTTCATTGTTTTATGGAAGATCCAATAAATAATGTACTAACATGGAAAAAAAGAATTCATTAGATGCTTAAGATGAGCCTTACCAATAAAATAATAATTTTGAAAAAATGTTTGAGTTTTTTTTTTCAAGCGAAATTACATTAAATTGGAATATTTATCTTAGCTTTGCCTTTTTCAATTCCCTAGTTTTCAGATTGCTTAATCTGTTTATTGACGTGAGTAGTAAGTTTGGACATGACAGGGATTCACCCTATATTAAATCCCTTTCCATATTTAAATACACCTAGCTAAATATCAAATAACATAAAGGATTCCACGTGCAACAACAACTCAGATGATGTAAAAACTGCCAGCAGTTTGTAGGAAAAAAAATATAGAGCAACTACTACAAAAACCGTACAAAACAGAGGTCAAAAGGTGATAGCAAACTGGACATAAATGAAGCAGATGTATAAAGTATACCGTAAAAAGTGGTTTATACAACAGTAACACTGTACAGGAAGACCAGCGGCTGGCATGTGTCAGGATTTATTGCTGTATGGTTGGGCAATACATAGAAGGACATTTTAAATGCTTGGTTGTATTTAGCAGTGACAATAATTGTCTCCATAAGCTTATGAAGCAACTGCGTTAAGGGAATTTAAATATATCGAACACAGAATTGATGATGCTTTTCAATGCCAATATACATAATATATTATATTTCATATTGTCACATGGGAAACGACCGAGACATTTCACATTCTGAGTTGTGTTTATTCAAGTCAATAAATATTTGTCACTTCATGACGCAATTTATTAATATTAACATGACTCATTTAGTAAATTATTAATGATGCCTAGAATTAAACTTCTATACTGTAACTTCAAGATGTATATCTTGTTGCATAGAAGAGTCAAATAAATAAATAAATAAAGTAAAAATACCCTTAAATGCATGCCAGCATTGAATGCTAAAGTGTATTGCATTTTATGATTATTTGTACATTTATGGTTATAATGGGGTTTTCAATAGGAGCGCTACAAAAGTTTTTTTAAATAAAACAAAACCGGTTTTAGATACCAATGAAATTCTTTATTTCCTGTGAAAGTACGTTCGATGCCATTATTTATGGAACTCGATTTCTTTTGCATGGCCACCACGGGCACGCTTGCAGAAGTCCAGATGCTGAAGCCAATTTTTGACAGTTTTCAATTATAAATCGGCCGATACTGCTGCAATTTCACATTCGATATTCGTACGAAGTTCATCAATCGTCAAGACCATAGACTTGACGTAGCCCCACAGGAAATAATCTAACGGCGTCAAATCGCACGACCGAGGCGGCCAATCGACTGGGCCATTTCGTGAGATAACACGTACACCAAACTTGGTTTCCAATAAATTGATTGTGGCATTCGCTGTGTGGCTTGTGGCGCCGTCCTGTTGGAACCGCATGTCCTCCAAGTCCATATTATCCAATTGGGGCCAAAAATATTCGGTTATCATTGAACGGTAGCGATTCGCATTCACAGTAATGTGCCGGTCTTGATCATCACGGAAGAAGTACGGCCCAATGACGCTGCGGGCCCATAAACCGCACCAAACCGTAATTTTTTCGGGATGCAATGATGACTCATGGATTACGTGTGGATTGCTGTCTGACCAATAACGCATATTTTGCTTATTGACGAAGCCATTCAGCCAGAAATGAACCTCATCGCTGAAGATGATTTCGCGATGAAAATCCGAATCATTTTCAAGTTGTTGCTCAGCCCAATTCACGAACATACGACGCTTATGGTGGTCCAGCGGCTTCAGTTCTTGCGTCAATTTGATCTTGTAAGGATGTAGGCCAAGATCTTTTCGCAAAATTCGCCACAACGACGCCACAGAGGTGCCCAATGCTTGATAACGATGTGTGAGAGACACATTTGGGCTTTCTTGAACTGAAGCCTCAGCGGCTGCAATATTCTCGACACTACGGGCACTTCTTTGTCTCACTGGCACAGGAACATTTTGTACTGTGCCTGTGGATTCAAATATTTCCACTAGACGCTCAATTGTTGATCTGATAGGACGATTGTGACGTCCATAAATTGGATGTAGCGCTCTTAAAGTTGAGGCCACTGACTCCAAATTTCGGTAGTAAATTTTAATAATTTCGACCCGTTGTTGGCTCGCATATCGATTTACTTTTGTAGCGTCTCTGTTGAAAAACGCTTTATGTATGGCTATGAGGTAGTATACATTGGGCCCGGCCAAGTATACAGACTTTTATATAAATCTTGTAGGTACTGAAATATAATTAGTATGTGAAAATAATATCATTTAATGTCGTTTCGTTACCGCTTTGAATTCGCGTTCGTAATTTCAAATAAAGGGAATATCACAAATTTTGGCACGCATAGGAAATTAAACCTCTATGTATTATGTTTTTCTAAAGATTATTTTCCTTAGTACCTATACAGCCTCTTCTAGATCACGAACGAAAAATTACGTTTGTGTTCTAGTCGAAAGAAAGTTGTTTTAAGTTCCCCAATCTTGTCATTTCAAGTCAAACGTCAAATATGGCAAAACTTTTCAATACAAATATGGGTATCGGTATTTCGAAACTACTGTCAGTTGCGAATAAATATTGACTCAGTCGAACGAAAATGTTGATTTAGAGGAACCCAATTTGAGTCGAATGTGAGTGGTTTTCTTTCATTCGCTTAGCTTTTCCTTCAAGATTGGGGAACAGGCCACTAATTAAAATCTTAAAAATACGCTAAAGTTAAAATGTATTGGGAAGTGAAGCAGTTTTTGTATTTGTACCCTTTTCACCCCCATTATTGCCAAGTTAACCCGAATTGTACTCGTGTGTCCATATGGACACACAAGTAGGCTGTTGCTGGATGAGCCAGCAAACGTGAGCGAATGTTCATAGAATAACGGTGCAACCTGGTTTTGCACCTTAAGATAATGTTGATATCTAACGCCACTTCATTGACAGCAGCCGATCAGTAAAGGAGTGAAAATATAAAAGACGAATGAAGTGAGAAATTCCAAAATGAAAAAGTAGGTGTTGATCTACGTGGTGACTTCTGTTTTTTAAAATCTTAAAAATTTTAGTGAATTGTAAACGCAATCAATTGTATATAGCAATACTGTTTTACATTTTTCAAAATTTTGCTGCTGTAGTGTATATTTTTGAAGAATTATGTAGGTGTGTCCATATGGACACACGGGTACAGACACAGATACTTTTTCATAACACTTTCTTTTTCATCTTTTTAACAAATTAAAAGAAAACTAACACTTAAATAGGTCCTGGAATACACTTAAGAGTTAAATGGAGCAAGCGGCAAAGATGATGACGTCGTTCAGATTTTTTTGAACCCGAAAATAACTGGTATATGAGTGGAGAAGATGATGCCGAGAATGAATTAGAAGGTGTTCCTGATGATGGTTGTTCCAATCAGCTAAAATTTTTTTTGGAATGTGGACGTAGAATACCAAATATTGAAGAGCTCGAGAAAATGGACACAGAACACAGATGAAGTACACAGATGAAGTACTACAAGATGTTCGAGAGAACTTCATTGCACATATATCTAATGATCTATCATATTCATCATTCCTGGCCTCCGAAGTAGAACCAAGCAAATCAACTCCAAAAAAACGAAAAATAGGAATAGGGGTCAACAGTATGATATTTCCTCGTATATGAAACGTTAACGACGGCAAGGATAATATGATTCCCATATTTCCCGACGCAAATTATGAAGATTGCCGCGGCCTCAAATCGCACGAGCTCTTTAAATAATTCTTCGATGATGAAGTATTGCAACTCATAGTCGACCAATTGAGCAAATATGGAGTTTTTCGATGCCAAACTAATTTCCCGATGGGCCAATATAATTATTATAAAAGTATGCGAAACATGTGGTCGAATAATGAAGTTTTGCGCAGCAGTTTAGTTTACGACAGCTTGTGCAAAAACTCGATTTATGCAAATATTGAAGTGCTACCATTTTTCTGATACCAAATACGGCTCAAAATCCACAAAATTTGGAAGCTGCGGTCGCGAACGGAACGCTTGAAAAACATTATAAAAAAATTTCCAATACTGAGCAAAATGTATCTAATGATTAGGTTTTTTGGAAAACATGTCTGCAAATAATTTATCAAGGGAAAGCCATTACGTTTCGGCTATGAAACATGGCTGCAAATAATTTACCAAGGGAAATCCATTACGTTTCGGCTACAAGATTTGTTCGCTATGTACTCCGTCAGGCTACTTGGAAAATTTTGAAATATATCAGGGGAAAACCCCACGCTTTAAAACTGTTTATGAAAATGAATATGGTAAATGTGCAGCAAGTGTGAGCGATGACTTTTCTGAAGATAACCAGCGGCTCCCATTCTCTTTTGTCTTTGATGATCTTTTCACGAGCTGCCCACTTCATGGGCATATGAAGTTACGTGGTTATAGTGGAAATGAGACTATACGAGAGAATCGTATTCCACGTGACTCGCCATTACCATCAAAGAAGGAACTCAAAAAAACGTGGGGTTTGTTAACTGCTACTGAAGAAAATAGTGATATTGTACGTCTAGTAAAGTGGATCGACAATAGTGTAGTAAGCGTTGCTTCCTCTTTATTTGGCAAGCACCCTATACCAAATGCATCCCAATGTTCTGAAAATTAAGTAAACCCGTTACTTTATAATAAATTTGGCTTTTATTAAAAGTGCTAGTGTTTTTATCCGTTTAGCCATATGGACACATACATTTTCTCCTAAACTACACATCATACTGTCGGAAAAAAATATATATTCCTAACATTTATACTCCACTGATTTCATTTATGTGAAAAAAAATTTAAATTAGGGACATAAAAAGTTATGGTACAATTCGGGTTAATTTATCCAACAACGGAAATGCTTCGTCACAGGAATGAAAGAGTTCGTCGCCCCAACAACTTTTGTCTTGAAAAGTCAGCAAACGTACAGGTTAATTCCCGCTACGTCAATGTGTGCATCACCTAAAAATTGCTCGGCACTATGGTGAAAGCTGTGGGTGTTGCGAACATGAATATGGTTCATCACTGCAATGAATTTGTTACATTGTTGCAATGAAGTTGATTCATGGCCGCAACGTATTTGCTTCGTTTTTGCAACGAAGTTGCTACGTTGCTACAATGAATTTGTTTCGTTGCTGCAATGAGTTTGTTTCATTGCTGCAATGAATTTGTTTAATTGCTGAAAATAATTTGTTTAATTGTTGCAGCGATGATGTTTTTCACTCCAGCAATGAACTTTTATAGTCTGTTGGATATTATTTATTTACTGGTATTTAAATAATACATTGGTGGTAAATGGAATTATTTATTTCGAGTATTGATTAAAAACAATTTTAATAATAATTTTTTAATGACTTACCAAACTTATTTTATTTTTTAACTATTTACGCTGAATATGTAAAACGCAATCCGTGTTGCAACTCTCACCTGGTAGAAGATTGCGGCATTTGTGGCTTTGTGCGTTAATGTAGCCATCGCATTCAGGTCCTGCAAGCAAAAACAAATATATGGTGGTATTATTCATAAGCTTCCTATTCATATATGTATGGAATGTAAGTAGATATACTTGTACATTCTAGCTTAGTGACGGCGACACTATCGAGAATTTATCCATTACAAAACTTCTCAAAAATACCTTTCAATAAGTGAGTGTAAAACTAGAACGCGCACAGCTCATTGGTTGTGAGAAGCTCTCCCCAATCCGTTCACGGGATGTAATGGGAAACAATTTAAATTATTATCTAAGGTATTTAACCCTAGGATATTCATCTGGGCTTTTCGAGGCCCATTTTGAGTTTGAATAGTCCCCAAGTTTTTTCCTTGACTCCGAGCACGGAGATATTTAATGCCAACTACCGCTAGTACTTTCTGATCATAACGAATACTGTAAAATATAAGTTTCATTGATTTCGTAAGCAAAACAGACATGTATGTGTTAAAAGACAGTAAGTGTACCTACTGGGCCTCATGAGGCCCGTCCGTTAAATATGTATATGGCAAAAAAAAAAACACTTCAACATGATCAATCAATTGAGATTTCATAATTTGAGATTTAGTCAAAGCACAACAAGTTACTGTATGCAGTTTTCTTTGGAATTCATCATTTCGGTTTGAATTTTTAACTATTTCGTGATCTTTGGCTTTCTTCAATTGAACTACTTGAAATGTCTGGAATGAGTGATGAGGTGTGGGAAGACCTCGATGTGGGTCATTGATTTTCTGCACTGACAATAGCACCTCACTGAAAATAGTCCTGCCGCATTTTTTGCGAGTGAGAACATCGAAGATGTAGAACACGATCCATTCGAGCTGATACTGATGGAGATTATATCCCAACTGATGAAGTAGCGTCGGATGCTGAAGAAGCGTTGAACATTGAGACGAATGTTGTGGTGGACAGTGACAATAAAGATGAGGAGGAAGTTCTTGAAGAAGATGTATTTGGAGTAACACCGATATTGCCCGTTGGCGAATTTTGCACATCCAACGCGAGCGTTGTTTGGTACACAATGTTTCAGTTGTTGCCAGCAGTGGGCCTACCTTATTAATGTAGCCACGTTTTGACTGTCCGATAAATATATTCAAGAAAGTCGTTACTCCGGAGATAGTCAGCGTAATTGTTCGAGAGACAAATAGCAGAGCATGAGACATCATACGGGATTGGAATATAACCCATCCTGGTTCAACTACAAGAGTTTGGACAGAAACAAACGAGAACGAGATGTACCCGGTTTTCGGATTAGTATCGTTTCCTAGTATTATCAATTCAAATACACAGCCAGCTAAAGAGCTTTGGAGACCATACCTGTTCTTACGCTTCATTCGGTTCGACAATGTTAACACGCGACAGGATCGTACTGCATTGAGCAAATCTGCAGCTATCACCATAATTTTTATTATATATATAATTTTTATAATTGTAGGCCGTCGGTGGTGCAATGGTTAGTGTGCGCTGACCACCTTCAAATTTCTTTCGGCGGCGGTCACCTCGCATAGTGACGGCGACACTATCGAGTATATAGCCATGAAAATGCTTCTCAAAATTCCGTTCGGAATCGGTGTAAAACTGTAGGTCCCAATCAGTGAGTGAAAACTGGAAAGCGCACAGCTCAGTGATTGTGAGAAGTTCTCCCCGGTCCCTTCATGGGATGTAATGGGAAACCATTTATTTATTTATTTATATAATTTTTTCACATCGTTGGATTTGGCTGAAGAACGTACCTGGTATTTAATTAAAAAATCCCATGATAAAATATTACGCATTCCTAATTCCAGTAAATTCCAACAATTAATCTGGCTTACATGAATTTAAAGTGTGATACAATACTTATACAAAATTGCAGCTAGTGATTGGAAAATAACCTGGGGTAAAATTTGCAAAAATGTATCCTGGGCCTCGCCAGGCCCAGTAGAGTCACTTACCGCCTACAAGGTAGTCAGACATCCTAGGGTTAATTGGCCCCCAAACAATAACAATCCAATTGCGCAAACGCATAAGTTACATATTTACTGCGTTCGAAAGCTTAAATATTATTGTAAAACCTAAGACCCAGTAAGTGCATCAGGATAAGTAATGGAAAGGCATTGTTTGAGAGTCCATCAGTGAGATATATTGTACATGGTATTAATGCTTTTAACACGATGGACTATACAAACCGGAGTATACGACAGATCTTTACAAACATGATATATATATGACAGATACTGAAAGTAATAAAGAAATTAAATTGGTATATATTTTTGGAAAATTTTGTATAATTACATATATTTTTATATTTCTTTTACAGCCGACCAATTTTGGATGAACTGAATTAATTTGCAGATTATCCATTGACAAAACATTGGCCCATACAAATTTAGTTTTGAAGGGCAGTTGGCATTTCCGAAAGTTGTCGGGTCTACCAGACAACTTTCCGTTCAATACTCGTATACTTTCGTGTTTGTATTTTCACTGCCATTATCAACGGTGGCGGAAGGCAAACCCAGTACACCGGGTTTTTGCATTGTACCTACTGCCAGGATATTTGATTGCAGCCGCCCACAATGGATCAGACGTTGACCAGGATGCAATATGTTGAACCTGGATTTTCTTCTTTTGGTTTTTATCCGCCGTTGGCCTATGTTTGGCTCATCCGCAATCTAAAGGACAAAATAATATGCCCGATAGTTTGATGAGCTTCAGTGACATCAGTCACCTACTAAGCCTGAGACACATCAGTGATCGCATTACCAATCAGGCTGCTCATTTATTTTCCCCTTTTCACTCTAGCTAGCTAACGGAGGTTTCCGATATAACCATTGCCCAGAACATACTGCGTGGAAATAGTGAGCTGCTTGGACTGCCCAATGAAGGAATCAATTCTGGCCACTCCCAAGTGAATGGCTATCAGGAACTTTCCACCTCCACGTATAGTCCGATGTCTAATACTTGTATCGCTGGTTCTAAACTGAGCCAGTTAAATTCAGCTTTTTTTAATTACAGAGTAGCAATAGACAAAATAGCATCGGATTGTACTGAGTTTCATTATGATCGGATATGTTTTAGTAATGATGTCGCTTCGATTCATCCATTAGCACTTTTTATAATTCAACGGTTAATCTTTGTTATATAATGCGAGGACTTGTAATGAAATAATAGCGAACACCAAATGTCATTGGGATCTGTTGTGTTTATTGTATCGGCCAACCGAACACATAGCTTTTGTATGGGATGTACATAAATGGGCGTTGCAAAATCACTCGTCACTAGCTAAGCAACGATTTTGAACTTAACTACCGACTTCGATCGCTAAAAAGTCACAGAATTTCGAATTTCAGTTGTGACAACCTCTAATTTTGCTGTGCCCAGCCTCTAATTCCGTTGCGACTATCTCTATTTCGGCTGTGTCAACCTCTTATTGAGCTGAAGCAACCTCTGATCCGACTGTGATGAACTCATAGGTAGATTCGACGACCTTAAAATTGAGTTACGCCCAGTTTCTGAGAGTGTTCTTTGAGAAATGGAACATTTTTTACTGAAAAATATATCTGTTATATAAAAAGTCACGGAGTAGCCAAACTGTCCCCTACATTCCAAGGCTTTTGTAGTATAACATCATCTTTACATAAAAAGGCGCTACACATCATAATTGAGGCTGTGACCCATAAAGGGCGTGACTTCAAAGGCGGTCGGTGGCGGTCGCATGATAAATTAAATTGTTCGCAATAGATTAATACGTATAAAGTCTATTAGTCCATCGTTTTCCAATTTTAATAAAAGAAATGCTCTGTAAAGCGTTTTTATAAGTCAGAAAACAAATTCGGTTGGGACAGATTTATTCAAAAATCAGGTGAGGTAGCTTAAACCCCAACAAAATATTGATAAAAGAAAAAAAAATATACGGTTTCCCATTACATGCCAGGAAGGAATTGGGGAAAGCTTCTCACTATCAGCGAGCTTGGGGAGAGATTCTCACAACCAGTGAGCTATGCGTTTTTTAGTTGTATACTCACTGTCCCGTAGTGTATTTTTATAACAGTTTTTATGCCGATTGCGAACGGCATTTTGAGAAGCTAAATACTCGATAGTATCGCCGTCTCTATGCGAGGTCCACCGCCGAAAGAAATTTAAGGTGGTCAGAGCAGGGATCGAACCCATGATCTAATCATTGCACTACCGATGGCCACAAATATATAATTTATCTTTTAACCTCTTACTTCGGATGTGACAACGGCTGCCGCGATTGCAACAAACTGTAATTCGGTTCTGACAGCCTGTAATTCGGTTGGGGCAATCTCTAAATTTGGTTAGGGTTAATTCGGTTGTCCCAACGCAATTTTTTCTTGAAGTGTATTATTTAATGTGGCGCCTTTTAATCGTTGTATTGTTTGCAGTATCAAATAATATATAAGCATCCTTATGGGTGAGGGTATAGAAACTTCTTCATAATCTAACTAACAAAGTTTTACATCTCATGAAGGGATCAGGGATAGCTTCTGACAACTAGTAAGCTTTCTAATTTGATCACTCACTGGTAATAACAAACAGTTATTACCAGTTTACACTGAACCTGAACAGTTAAGAATTGAGCAGTAGTTTTATGACAAATTACTCGATAATGTCGCCATCACTATTCGAGGTCTGATCAGACATTGAGCCGAAGTAACTTATGTAATAAAGACGCGCACACTAACCCCTACTCAACGGCAGCGCAATGACAAATGAGGTCGTCTTATATTAGTGGTGTTTTGGTTACAAGCAATCGATTATCGCCTGCTAATTTGCAAAGACGGAAAAAATGTCAGTGGGAGCAGAGAGAGAGAGAGTGAAAACCCCGAAATGTGCAGGATGAATGGTGAATCCCGAAAGTTTTCCAGAGGGTAAGAAGATTGAATAACGGGCCTAATAATGGGCTGCCCTCCTACAAGGGCGAGAATGCGAATCTGGTGACTGAGAAGCAGTGTGTGCTCAAAATGTGGAGAGACCACTTTTCAGCACTACTCCATTTAGATTCTTCCATTGAAGATCAGGAGATAATGATAGTGGAATATATAGTGTAGATTTGAAAAGGAATATAAGTTAAAGCTACGCTTTGTCAACACCCTTTAGCAACATTGTTGCAACACTTTCCCACAATAAAAATGCAGCTGTTCATTCACATATTAGCTTCCCACATTATTTGCTGACGTTGCGTCTGCACTGTTGTCGCAGGTGACACAAAATTCTAAACAAATATTCTGCACAAAGATTCTGTGCTAATGCTTCCCACGTTTAGCTGCTTAGGGAAGAATAAAATTAAGAGATCAGTTATAAGTCTAACTCGATGTAAAGCACATAGTGCTGCTCCGTAAAAATAAATAAATATTTTTTTAACCCTTTGTAAAACAAAGTGTTTAATTGGCGCCCGAGCAGGGACCGCGTCGGAAAATTTGAATAAAGTTAAATACGCGGCCGATTAACAAATTAAAACCTAAAAAGTGGCCCCTTAGTATTGGAACGTTAGTTCTAAAAAAAGGAAGGACTGTACTGTCCAGCCCTTTGAGGTAAAAAAATCGTGAAAATCACATAACGAAAGTAAAAATTAAATTAAAACTAAACAAAGTTAAATTAAGTATAATTAATTAATGAAACATGAATAAAATAACTATCAATTTAAGCAAAATTAAAACATCGAAAAGTAAATGAACTCGAAATTAAAATAAAAACCATAAGTGAAATTTGTAGTAAAAGCTAAAACAAGCAAAGTTAAATAAAATATAATTAATTAATGAAACACTAATAAAGCAATAAAGAATTTAAGCAAAAACAAAAACCAAAAAGAATATTCATTAGTAACAAACAGTGACTATAAACAAATCGCATGTGACTCCAAGACGTAAATATCAACAAACCTCAACATCAACTACAAGAGGAGATCAACAGCATGACCATGGGAATAATCATTTTTTTAATGTAAGCTCATATTTCTAATTTGTGAAATTATAATAAAAACAAAGAATAACATTTAATAAAATACAAAATGAGTCAAGAAGAAGATATAGCTGCATCCTTGTCAAAGTTAAATTTAGGCAATTCTAATCCTAATCCCATCCCATCATCCTCCACATTTTTCACAACCAATCAAAAAAAAAGAACTTTCAAAAATAATTGAGGAAACAATTAAATCAATTTTACACCCAACCATAATAGAAGAAGGAGAACCACATATCGATTTTAGTAGAAATGTGGAAGATTCTGAAAGAGTACCGGACGTGGTTAAATGTCTCAGGGAGTTTTCAGGGAAACCTGGAGAGTTTAGCTCCTGGAGAAAATCTGTAGACAGGATTTTCCAAATGTACGGGCAAAATAGCAACACACCAAAGTATTTTGTGATTCTTCACACTATTCGGCACAAAATTGTCGGTGAGGCCGACGCAGCACTTGAATCTTACCGAACTCCGCTGAACTGGGGTAAAATAAAAAAATGTTTAATGTTACATTATTCTGACAAAAGAGATGTTGGTACTTTGGAGTATCAAATGACAACTCTTGCCCAAAGGGGAAGTACTGTTGACGAATTCTACCAGCAGGTCTATCAATATCTTTCTCTAATTTTAGACAAAATTGATTGTTTAGAACTTGGTGAAGAAGCCTTACTTACATTAGCATCAACTTATCGAGACAAAGCTCTCGATACCTTTATCAGAGGACTCAACGGTGCCTTACCTAGTCTCCTGAGTGTAAGAGAGCCAAAAAGTTTGCCTGAAGCTCTTCATATGTGTTTAAAATTAAGCAATATGAATTACAGAGCCAATCACGCCCATAACATGACTTCAGGTTTTAAAAATAAAGCCAATAATAATAATCGTCAACAACAGAATACCCCACAGTATCAGAAATTTTCAGGTTCACGTCCTTTCTATCCAGAGCTTACTAACTTCGCTCAAAAACAATTTCAAAAACCAAATCAAAACCCTTATTATAATCAAAAACAAACATATTACGCACCTCAAGCACATTCCAATCCACCGCTTCCACCCAAACCACAAGTACCCATGGAAATAGACTCAACCATACAGACTAAACAAGTTAACTACCAAAATAGACCATCCCATAATCATCAAAACAATTTTCAAAAACGTCCACACTCCCAAAATACCCACCAACCAAAGAAATTTCCAAAAGTTCACAATGTAGAAACAGTGACAGATGACCCACAGGAACAAATAGTCGAATACACCGAAGACACCTACACAGAAAATCCAGAAGACTATCAACTCGAGTATGAAGGGGAATATGTCGAAGATGAAACAACAATTGACGACATTAATTTTTTAGACTAAACGCTTCTTCATTGCCATATTTCAGTTTCAAAATGAAGAACGGCAACGAAGTCAAATTCCTATTAGATACTGGTTCTAACAAAAATTATATTACTCCAAAACTCATAAGACAACCCATACCCAATAAACCATTCTTTGCGAATTCAGTAGGAGGACAAGTCAAAATTACTCATCATGCTAATATTGACATTTTTGGCAACAATATAGGGAAAATAAAATTTCATATCTTACACAACGTAACAACCGTTGAAGCCATTATAGGAAACGATACATTAAAAGATTTAAATGCTGTTATCTTCACAAAGGAAAACTACTTTACCCTCTTAAATAAGTACAGTTACCCTATGCAACAATTAAACATTAACTCAATTGCGCATACCTTACTACGGATAACCCATCTTAGTTCAGAAGACAGCACTAAACTGAAAAAACTTTGTTGTACCTGTCCAACTTTATTCTCCGAACCAAACAAACGCCTAACCTTCGTAACTAATGTAAAAGCGGAAATTAGAACCAAGAGTGATAGACCAATTTATTCAAAAACATACCCATATCCTATGCCTTTAAAAAATGAAATAGATAAACAAATTGAAGAATTGTTAAAAGATGGCATTATTCGTCCATCAAAATCTCCTTACAATTCTCCGGTATGGATCGTACCGAAGAAACAGGATGCTTCGGGTTTACAGAAATATCGTATGGTAATTGATTATCGAAAATTAAACGAGGATACCATACCCGACAAATATCCGATTCCAGATGTAACCACAATTCTCTCTAATTTGGGAACAAACAAATATTTTTCCACAATTGATCTTAAAAGTGGATTTCATCAAATTGCGCTCAATGAAGCAGACATTGAAAAGACTGCTTTCTCTATTGCAAACGGAAAGTTTGAGTTCACTCGACTTCCATTTGGCCTGAGAAATGCCCCTGCTATTTTTCAACGCACATTGGACGATGTCTTAAGGGAACACATCGGTGTCCGATGTTATGTATACATCGATGCATCATTATATTCAGCAAAAGCAAGGAACAGCATTTTAATGATCTCAAAATTATATTTGACACATTGGAAAACGCGAATCTAAAGGTACAATTTGATAAATGCGAATTTATCAAAGAAGAAACCGAATTTCTTGGTATTATAGTAGGACAAAAGGGTATTCGTACCACCCCTAAAAAAGTAGAGGCCATAAAAAACTTTCCCCGTCCAAAAAATATCCACGATTTACGTTCCTTTTTAGGAATGGCAGGACATTACCGCAAATTTGAAAAAGCATATGCCCAAATCGCTAAACCTCTAACTGAAATTCTTAGAGGAGAGTTGGGACGAATTTCCAAACACATGTCTAAGAAAACTGCAATAAACTTATCAGCGCAACAAATAGAAGCTTTTAAGCAATTGAAAAATTGTCTAATATCGGAAGATGTGATGCTTCACTATCCCGATTTCAATAA
Organism: Phaonia tiefii; assembly: GCA_963931995.1. Classification (NCBI taxonomy): domain Eukaryota; kingdom Metazoa; phylum Arthropoda; class Insecta; order Diptera; family Muscidae; genus Phaonia; species Phaonia tiefii. Next base: position 141,103,765 of record OZ008370.1, read on the forward strand.
AGCCTTCGAGCTTACCACGGACGCTTCTAATTATGCATTAGGAGCTGTTCTTTCTCAAGATGGCAGACCAATATCCTTTCTTTCACGAACATTAAGTAGAGCTGAAGAAAATTACGCAACCAATGAAAAAGAAATGCTTGCAATCATTGATGCCCTACAATCCCTCAGATGTTTTCTTTATGGATCAAAGAAAGTAAAAATATTTACTGACCACCAGCCATTAACTTTTGCTCTCAGCAACAAAAACACAAACGCAAAAATGAAAAGATGGAAGGCTCAATTAGAAGAATATAATCATGAATTAATTTTATCAGCCAGGAAATACAAGTGTAGTAGCCGACTTACTATCCAGACCACCGATAGCTACAATAAATTCGTTAACTCCCACTGTCCACAGTAGTGATAGCTCCTCCGAAAATTTAATATACTCTGTGGAAACTCCTATTAATGTGTTTAAAAATCAAATTCTCCTAACCGAAGGGTCTACGCCCTCTTACAAGTTTGATATCATTTTCCCCATGTACCATAGACACACAATCGAGATAAGTGACAACGACGAATCCTCACTTGTAGAAATATTAAAGAATCACCTCAACCCTGCTATAATTAACGGTATAAGGACATCCGATCAAATAATGCTAAGAATTCAGGCTATTTATCCACTTCACTTTGCCAATTACAAAATCAGATTTACACATCAAATGGTAGAAGATGTGACGGACACAGAGGAACAAAACAAAATTATTATTGAAACACATAATCGAGCACATAGAAATGAGAAAGAAAACCGTTTACAGATTTTGGAAAAATACTTTTTCCCAGCAATGGCTAAAAAAATCAAAAACATAACTAAGATATGTCGAATTTGCAAAGAAAGCAAATATGACCGTCACCCAAATAAAACAAAATTAGGTTCCACTCCTCTGCCCGAATATTCAGGGCATACGATCCATACAGATATTTTCTCCACAGATAAACACAACATACTCACTTCCATAGACAAATTTTCAAAATTAGCGGTTACAAAGAATATAGATGGTAGAAGTATGGAAAACATTAGAAAACCTCTAAGAGAAATCATATTTCACTTTGGAGTACCTAAGAACATAGTTTTTGATAATGAAAAAGCGTTTAGCTCACAACCAATTAAATTCATGTTAGAAAATGAATTTCATATTAATACTTTCATTGCTCCCCCTTACAAAAGCGAAGTAAATGGTCAAATTGAACGCTTCCATTCCACAATAGCCGAAATCATGAGATGCATCAAACAAGAACATACCGACAAGAATTTTGACGAATTATTAGAATGTTCAGTAAACGAATACAATCACACCATTCATTCCGTCACGGGTAAAAAACCAGTTGACTTATTTTTTGGAAGACCATCTTCATCCGACCCTGACAATAGAGAACAAATAAGGACAGCTAATTGCGAAAAGCTTAAAAGAAAACAAGAGCAAGACTTGCAGTACCATAACAAAAATAAATCTGAAAATATTAATTACGAGGAAGGAAACAAAATTTACGTTAAACAAAATAAAAGACTAGGTACCAAACTTTCAAAAAGATATAAAGAAGAAATTGTTAAAGAAAATAAAAATTCCACAGTTACAACAGAGTCAGGGAAAATAGTACACAAAGACCGTATAAGAAATCAATAAAATACTATCTTTCAGATCACTCCTTTTCATCATCAACAACCACTTAGGACAAGGATCAGTCGAAATATCAGAATATTCGCAATCAAAAATAGTAACCATCGATGACGGCATTGCGAAAATAGAAACCGGAACTTACAGGATTTTTCACATCATAAATCTTACAGAATTTTCCATCATTACATCTAACATACGACTTGCTTTTATCAAAACTATCCCAACATCCCATCCTTTATTCCCATTTCTGGAGGAAGAAATAGTCTACATTGAACAATCTATAGACAATTTAACACCTACAACTAGAGACAAAAGATCATTAGATTTTATAGGTACAGCTTGGAAATGGTTAGCAGGAAGCCCTGACCATAATGATTTAGTAACAATAAATGACAAATTTGAAGAATTAACAAAAAATAATAATGATCAAATTATAATAAATAAGAGAATAATTGAAAGAATAAATAATATCACAGATGTAAGCAACAAAATATTAAAAACCTTAAAAAGCGGCGAATAATTCAGAAATACATTCATATTGCAAACAAAATTTAAAATTGATATTGTCAAAAAAGAAATAGAAAATATAAAAAGAGCCATACATTTAACAAAAGCAAATATTATAAATACATTTATCCTATCCGACTCTGAAATATTACAAATAAAAAATATCTTTACTAATGAGAATATGCCTTTTGAAAGCTTAGAAGAATCATTAAATTTCGCAGATATTAAAATCGCTGTTAAAAATTAAACAATAATTTACATTATAAAAATACCTAAAACAGGAAAGGAAATTTGCCAATCTATGATCATAAAACCATTAAAAAGAAGAGAATTTATTTTAAAAATTAAGCATGAAAAAATATTGAAATGTAACGATGCTTATTATGGTGTAAAAAACGTTTGTAAAACCATTGACAATGTAAAAATATGTAAGCAAAATGAAATCTTAAATCTAAAAAACGAAAATTGTATTGTAAAAATTTTAAAAAATAAACCCCACAACTGCACCATCACAAATAACGATCATATAAAAAACATTGAAGAAATTCAAACAGGATTAATTTTGCTAAATGATTTCAAAGGGAAAGTCAATATTGGAAACAATACTAGAAGCCTAAATGGATCCTATTTGATAAAATTCAACAATGAAACAATACAAATTAATAACTATAAGTTCGCCACAAACGATATTGTAAACCTGAAACCTCTACCGGCCTTAGTACAACACAGCAACTCCAAATCAGATTTCGAAGAAGTTCTTTCGCTTCAGCTTATGAAGCAACTAAATTTAAAAAATATTGGGAAAGTAAATTCTTTAAATAAACTGGTTAAATCTAGCTTGTTTACCAACCTTGGCCTCTTGGCCACTGTAATTTTAATCATTATAATTCTAACAGTAAAAATGAAAAAATCTTCTAATATAGAATCACACGTTATTATTAATGCAGAACCTCCACAATTACCTCAACAGCCTCAAGGAATCCAAATTCCTACACCCAAAATGGGCAAACTTACGAGTTTAAACAATATCCCATATTTTTAAAACCAATCGGGGACGATTGGAATTTCGGAGGGAAGAGTTAAAGCTACGCTTTGCCAACACCCTTTCGCAACATTGTTGCAACACTTTCCCACAATAAAAATGCAGCTGTTCATTCACATATTAGCTTCCCACATTATTTGCTGACGTTGCGTCTGCACTGTTGTCGCAGGTGACACAAAATTCTAAAGAAATATTCTGCACAAAGATTCTGTGCTAATGCTTCCCACGTTTAGCTGCTTAGGGAAGAATTCATGCTAAGGCACTGGGACTGAGACAAATGGTATCGTGGCAGCAAACATAAAATTAAGAGATCAGTTATAAGTCTAACTCGATGTAAAGCACATAGTGCTGCTCCGTAAAAATAAATAAATATTTTTTTAACCCTTTGTAAAACAAAGTGTTTAATTTATATAGTGTAGAATCGAAAAGGAATCAGCGAAGGTGGGTCTTGCTGTTAATGGGAGCACGACAAAATTGATGGTGTCAACGACTAGAGAAATCTCTCGACTTGGTCCGCACTTGAACGTTGACTACCGATTTAATTTTGAAGTGATAGATGAATTTATCTACCTTGAATCCGCCATGAGCAAGGCCAATAACATAAGCCTGGAGATAGGTAGGAGAATTGTGCTTGGAAATAGATGCTGGTTTGGGCTCTGCAAGCAGTTTAGGAACAAAGCCCTCTCTCGACGGACTAAAGTCCAGCTATATCAGACTCTCATTTTACCTGCCTTGACATATGACCCCGAAATTGGGGTCATATCGCAAGCGGATGAAAAACACCTGGGAGTATACGAGAGAAAAATTCTCCGTAAAATATATGGTCCTGTTAGAGAAAGCGGCGAGTACGGACGTCGCTGGAACGCAGAACTATATACTCTATATTCTGACGTGGACATAGCTAGGCGAATCAAATTAGGCCAATTGCGTTGACTAGGCCATGTTATCAGAATGGATGAAGATGAGCCAGCGCGAAAGGTTTTCAATAACGTACCCGATGGAAGCAAGAAAAGAGGACGACCAAGACTCCGCTGAAAAGACCAGGCAGCAGCATCCCTCCGTATCCTTGGTGTTACCAACTGGCGAGAAGGGGGGAAGGATAGAGCCAGTTGGAGTAGTATGTTGAAATTTGTTTCTTTAATTAATATGTGTAAGACGTCTGACGTCATGAGGTTGTAAAATAGGCAATAAAAGTAAAAGTAAGTAAAGTAGGTTGCAAAGAAATCGGTTATTTAGCGATAAGTGATGTTATTCGAAAATATGAAAAAGGGCTGAAAATGGTAAAAGATGTCAAAAAAAATTTTCTAAAACTTACCGAAAATGATTGGCGTTCCTAAGTTTCATACAAACCAAGCGATTATATAAGCAGCCAGTGTAACCAAAACACGCGTATTGTATCTGAACGAATTGATGTTTTTTGATTGTTTGATGATTTTGCAAAAAAAAAAATATTAATGTTTTAAAACTATAGTACTGGAAAATTGAGACTCCATCGCTCTAGGCTACTAAGTACTCGTCTTAAGGAAACACAATTAGCGCTGTTGTTGGTTTAACTTAGAGTTGTGATATGCAGATATTTTCACACTGTTGCCAGTGTTAAATGACCTATATCATATTGAGCTATATTACATTAAAAGTCGAAAGTCTGTTCTAATTCCACAGCAATTTTAAAATCGTTTTATTATAAATACATTGTTGCTTTTGAATTACGAAATTATTAGATGTTTCAATTGTGCTTCAGTTCTGTTTTAAATAAATAATAGTCTAACATAAGCATTTCTTTGTTTCCAGTTGTTTATAAATAGGAGTTTCTGTGAATTTGCATCACTGATGGGCAATTGCATTTAACCTTTATGGGTTTATTTTTCAACCCATCATATTTTTTTTTTTGATAAATTATTTAACGTGTCAAATGTCATGTTGAATCCCAGTATGCGTCAAATTCTCTGGACACTTTTGTTTGCCATATTTTTGATCCACTTGTATCACCCTAGATTTTTTTGAATATCCTAAAATCAAACTGTAAACAAAAATCACATAAGAACGACATGCGAAAAGGACAGCATTATTTATTTACTCTAAACCTAAGCCTTTCTTTTAGTGATTCCGTATGCGAACGTTATTTTTCATTGTGTTATGCCAAAGATAATAAACGTGACGAAACTGGAGCACTAACAAGTCATAAGTTCAAGACCATGGGGAAAAATACAAAAGTGAATAAAAGTGAATAATGGTAGAGTATACAAATTTGTTTATGTTTCTATTGCCAGTGGCCAGTTTTTACCTGCCTATCTATGTCACACATCTTGGCTTTTTCTTGTTTTCCGGGTCATAGTTGTATATTTTCATAAAAAGAAAAAATAGTTAAATGCCATGAAATCCATAAATATTTGGGGCAGTGTTGGCACAAACATTGAGGTCTCTTGTGAAAGTAGGGTTTATAATAACCTGGCACAAATATCATAACATAGTTAGCTTAAAGGAAAAATAAATTACTATGGGTATGTCTATGACAAAATTTGAATCCGTTTTTAATAAACTACAGAGAATAAACTACAGTCGAAGCTAACGGTATAACTATAATATTTAAAGTAATGCGCATATTTCATTCGTCTACTAGGAAATTATTTGCAACATTTTATTAAATTGTTAGCAGAATAACCCTCTTTATCACCACCTTTAGTTGTCCTAAAGTTAAAGCCAACTAAAAGTTTTAGCTATCAGTTAGTATGAAATTTTAAAAAAATCTAACTGTTAGTTCTAACGAGACAAAGTGATAATGACCCTAAAAAATTTTAATTATATTTTTAGTTTTGGGAATGATTCTTAAAAGTATAAGATAGGATTACGTATTTTAGAAATGCAAGGTCGGTGCAAGCAGCCTTTTATATGGAAGTATAAGAAATGCTGCAAAAAATTCTATTTTATACTTAAAGTTCTAAATAACATAAATCACAACGCAGTTGTTCGTAAACAGGGCTTTAGGAAATATCGCCCAAAGGAAAAATGACCCAAAAATTAAAACGACAAATATGAAAAATGGACTGAAAAAATTCAAACTGGCTGAAGAGTGTAATACGAAATTACCCAAAAAAGTAGCAAAAAGGTCCTAAAATAAAAACGCAAAATCACACAAAAACTAACAACGAACTAAAAAAAAAGAAACACGTGCCCGATTTGAAAATATTATCAGGTTTTTATTAGCTTTTAAGGAAAAGTTGCACAGTATCTTTAACTATTGCTCGTCGACGTACCGTCATTTCGTCCAAAAACGAAAATGAGATAACGCCCAAATATGTCAAATCGCCCAAAACCCTAATTACTAAAATGACATATCGCCCAATAGCAGTGACATAAGACCCAAAAATAAATGACATATTTGTGGCCGTCGGTGGTGCAATAGTAGTGTGCGCGGCCATTGTTCATGAGAACGAGGGTTCGGTCCCTGCTCTGACCACCATAAATTTCTTTCGACGGTGGTCACCTCGCTTAGTGACAGCGACACTATCTAGTATTTTGTCATGAAAATGGTTCTCAAAATACGGTTCGGAAACGGTGTAATACTGTGGGTCCCAATCAGAGTGTAATACAAGAACGCGCACAGCTTACTGGTTGTGAGAAGCTCTCCCTAATCCCTAAATGGGATGTAACGGGAAACCATTTATTTATTTATCGCCCAAAACATTGACATACACATTTTTTGGGCGAAATGTCCTTTACGAAAAGAATTACGTTGTACAAATATTACCACAACAGAATAGCAGTAATAGCACCCTACATCATATAATGGTGCTATATGCTGGTTAGTCGTTATGATTGGAACACCTCAGAGGCCTTGCGTTGTAGACATGAGCTAATAACCTATGGTGTGAAAACGAATGATCCACCCAATGAAGTAGAGTGCTTGTAATTTTAAGCGGTAAATTTGAAGGGTTTTTGTGTGAAGAAGTAATGTTTGGCGCATTCCTGAGTCGTTGTTGCCATTGTCGTTGAGCTGTTGAGCCTCGCCGCGTGGTAGGATGGGTAGCGACCGCGGCGACGGCGCTTTTCGCGCCTACGCGGCTCTATAGTATTGAGTCAAATAAAATAATTGTCTTTAAATAACATTTTTTCTGCAGACATCCGGAAAGTACTCAAAAATTGGTTTTCTCTCGGGTACAAAGAACTCTGGAGAGACTTGCATCGCCAACTTTTTTAAAATCCCCAAAAACACCTCTGGAAGTTATAGAGCCATTTCAGATCGAACAAGGACGTTTTGTTATTTTTCTACTAATTTGTTTCTAATTTGTATTACCTAGAAAATTTACCTACATTTCTTTTAAAAGGGTGTCCTTATTTTTGGGTAGTGTGTCCTTTTTATTATTTTTGGGGGATATATCATGGATCGCTGTTGGCTTGGGAAAATGTCTTAATGCCCAAAATTCCGATTTTTTTGGACAACAACAACTATTATTGAAATTTTTTGGGCGTTATGTCATTTGCATTTTTGGGCGAAATGAAATTAGGCCAAATGACGGAACGCTTTGCTCGTCAGCCAAACTTTGTGTCTGTATTTTCAAAATACATTCGTTGCAGCATTTAAAATGCCAGCGAGGCAATAATGCAATGTTGGCCGCACAGTTCAAACATATCGTACAATACATTTCGTCGGCATTTCGTTCATCTAGGTTAAAAATATTTTTGTTAATGTATTCGAATAAATGGTAGTAACATCTTTTAGTTTTTCTATCCATAAAACAAATATGAATAGGGAAGTCAGCAAGTTGGAACAAATGATTTCTAGTACAGGACGTCAGTAGCAAGAGCAGTATGAAATGTAGTATGTATTTAAAATTATCGTAACACTTTACTCTATAAAAGTCTATGGTTGTGGTTGAAAGCAAGAATGTAGTAAAATTTTATTCTTTCCTTTAACTACATATTATGTTTTCCCCTCCTAACACTTACCTTTTCCTGAAAATAGTCAACATAAATTATTATCAGCTGCCTAAAAACTCACATCGGAACAATTATGAATGTACCATCTATCAAGAATTTCCTTTGATGTGGAAGCATATTTTCGTATATTTTTGATTATGATATTTCATGATAAATTCCCAGAAAAAATGCAGTAACTAACGCTTTCTTCTTCAATGCGTGCCTTATAAAAATGAAATGGTCTGTCTTCATGTTTTGTTATGACATATGCGTTCCAGATAGTCTCTATGTTAAACGCCTCATAGTCAATACATTTTGTTCTCACTTTTAACTAAGATGCGTACTTGCATTATGCATTGTGACTTGTTTACTCGAACCAAATCCAAAAAACTGGTTTTCACAATTCAAATTAGGCGTAAAACAAGTGGGGGCACAACGAGAGGCACAACTCCTCAATTCTTGCAAATTATGATACAATTTTTGGATAAATTTGTACAATATTTCTGGGCAATTTTTCATTCCATATTATTGGGCGATACTTCATAACAAAATATGACCCAAATAGCGTAAATGACATTTTGCCAGAAATTAGTGAAATCTCGCCCATAAAAGTTGGGTCATTTGGAAGCAGTTGAACCCAAATTTATATGAAAAATTTATGGTCGATTTTCCATTTTAATTTTTGGGTCATATTTCTTTGGGTGACATTTCCTACTAAACAGGTCCACTGAATTCACTCCAGTTAGGCCGCAAATGAAGAATCAAAATGAGCATATCAACTGATTGATTGAATTGATAGTTATACACTCCGGTTCACTTATTTATTATATTCAGCAGCCTGTATCTTTTGCAATTTGTAATCGATTGGAGAATTTTAAAATGGAAATGGAAGCTAGATATCTTGAGACATAAAGAAAATCATGACAATAGTGGTTCCTTAACTAACCAATTTATAAAAAAAAAATCCAATGAGTGTTCGAACTCACGGGCGATGTGTTAACACCTTTTTGCTACACGGTACCTGTTCGATTTCTATGAACACATTCGTAAATGTTACATTGGAAAATAAAAAAAAAAAATTGGAAAATAAATAATATTAATATTTAAAATTATTTAAAGACCCAGTGCAAGCACATGTGTCATTATATTCTTGCTCAATACTTTTTTTATTCCCACAAAAGTCAAAGAATGCAAAGCAACAGACACTTGTACATACATACATACATTGTTATATTCGTACGATATAACCGAAGATCAACATAAAATACTTTTTTAATATTACTCCAAATTAATACTCCAAATTAAAACACTTCAATCTCGGCTCGCCGATATCGGATCGCCTTAATTTTTGGCCTAAACTCTTCGTCGAAACCCGCACTAGCTTTTTAATCCAAAAATTAATAAAATCGGCTATGAATTTCCGGAGAAAATCGCGTGGGAAAATTATATGAAAATCGCCCAATAATCACTTTCAATACCGACTGCCAAGCAACGAACAAACAAACGATGATTTACTCTTCCAAACCTAACACTTGCGTATGTATTAAATTTATAGTTTACTGCCCTAGAGGCGCGCGTATAGATGTTAACACATCAAAAAAAGTTCACTTGAATAAATGCACTTTATTATTTTTTTATTCTTTTTAAATTAAGCGATGATTTTTGCACGGAGCGTTTGTTTACTACAATTTATTACATCTTAATCATTTTACGAGTCAAAATGGCAAAACAAAAAATTTTAAATCTATCGGGAAAACTAAAATCGATATTTACCGTTCTGAAGGATATTATAACCGCGGAATAGCTAAAAAATTGGACGGAGCCCAACAGTTGCCGACAATTACATCAACGACCCCAAGGGGTATGGAAAAAATTTTTAAGAAAGGGAAAGGGAAAGGGTAAATTGCTAAACTACTCTAAAAAATTAGGGTACGTATGATTCATATATAATCTCAACTAAATGTATATAACTCATACGTATGCACAATGTCTGGCAGAACCTCACTTTTTGTAATTCGCAAAATCGTATATACTAGGGTAACCATTCAATTAATCCTTATTCGGTTAATCGATTAATCATGTTATAAAATTAACCGAACATTTTAATAATTGCATTTTTCGATTAATGATTAACTCGAACAAATCAGTGCGATTAATCGATTAATAAAGTATAAGAACATGTTTATGTCATGCCGTCCGTCTTGAAACACTCCTACAATGTGTCAACTCATAAGACAACGATTTGCGAACAAATTTCATAGCTTTATGCACATTTCGAACAGATTTGATAGTTTGTTGAGAGAAACCGTCGCACAGTGCTTTGGCTCATAGACATAAATATAAAAACAATTTTCTCAAAATTGGTTCATTAACTTGGGTGTAATGGTCTGATGAAATCTTTGTATGGGGGTATCAAAATACCTGGTCCGATTGTGCTCAAACTACATACAATAAAGATAATAGTCAGAAAATTACGTTATGCAAAATTTTTGTAAAAATTAATCAATCCAATAGGGTGTTATAGTGCGATATAGTTTCAGAGCGAACCTACCTTTCGTAGCGGAGGTACCCGAAGGCGTGGAACTTTTAGGTCCAAACTTTGAGATATTTTTTGCTTTTGGCTTGGTACCAATTTTGAATTGTACCTACATATCTTTTATACTTAATAATGAAGCTGTTTTGTTTTAATAAATGTGCCAAGTACAATGTTTGAAAGCTGTTTTCTTTTTTGTTGTTTTATTTTATTCGAATAATCCATTAATCGATTAATTTGATTGCGTTTGGTTCGGTTAGAGCGATATATAAAAATGATTTTCATATATTTTCTTTGATTGGTGAGCACTTTTCTTTGCATGGGTACACACATACAATTTTATTTTTCCTACATTTACATTATGATTGAAACACCTGGAAATAGTTCTATTAAAGCAATTGTTGTGTTCCGATTATAGCAGCTTAAACTGCAGATCCGCAAATACAATTAAAGAAATACTTTTGTCTATATTTTCTTGCCAAGTTATATATAATTAGAAGGAACTAAACCTAGTTAATTTTTTTATTATATAAGTATTAGAGATGGGCACGTGAGTAAGTTTTGACTCATCCTCCCGCACGCTCACGAAAGGATGAAGGTCACTTACGCACGCTCACGCACGAAGATTTTTTCGCTACTCACGTCCACGCACGCTCACGTGAGCAAAATTTGGTCCTACTCGCATTCACGCGAGAATCACGCGTGATACACGTGAATCACGCCATTCACGCAAAAATTACTCTCAAAAATAAAATGGGTTTTTTACGTGAACCACTTGCTTTATCTTCAAACCAATATTAAAAATTATATCCTAAATATAAATATATATTAATAATATATATTAATTAGGATCAAATTCAGGTATTACTACTATACTTAAATGCAAATCTATCAGTTAAATTGAGAGTCGTTTTTAATAAATTTAGCAAATAAACTAAGCCCTTTTATACGGGTACAACATTTTATCACCTGTATCTCAAACATTATTGCCTCTTAGTTCAATTAGTATTCTTCCACATGCCCAATGGGGTCAATAGCAAACAAGTGGTAAAAATATTAGAAATTCTACACATATTGTCAGCTTATTTTGGAATGTGCCAGGTATTTGTAGGAGATTAGTCAGGCTTTCAGAATGTTGTATCCTGAGGCACCCTGTTGCAACGTACGTTTTGCTACCGAATGTCACGGTGTTGGTGATGTTCAAACTTCCACGGCACGTAACTTCTAAACTTGCAGATCCTACTAAGCAGCCGAAACAAATATACACGGAGTCTGACTGTTACAAAGATAGTTGGAACGAAAACTTAACATGTAAATTTCTGCACTGACTTTGTTGAGGTTTTTGATAACAACTTTGTCGATTTGGGTCAAAGTGCTACACTGGCAGAACTTCAACCAATCGTAAGTTTAACAATTTTTAAATTCTTTCAAACCGTTCGGCAACGACAACTTCTCAAAATTAAAATGATTTTCAACCTGAAAAAAAACGGAATTTTTAAGGAACGCTGTCATTATTCTTTCAGTAGTTTCTTAAATATTTTGTAACAAAGATATAAAATTGGTTAGGCAAAGGCCTTGGGAAAGGTGCTAAATATAATTTTGAAAAATTTCGGGCATTCAGCCTACAGCCAGCCTTAGCAGAAAATGATCGATTTTTTTAAAAAAAATTTAATATTTCTAGTTTAGGAAAAGTTTCGCTGGTGGATTTTTCTACGTTTTTAAACCAAATTCTAGAATAAAATGCTGTTAACTTCATGGGAAAAAAATAACTCGAATATACTCAAAATTTTTGAAAAGAATAATTTGTTGTCCGATTTTTTCGCATGATATACTTTTCACACCGTATTAGATAAATCAATTTGTCGTGGGTTTCCTGGATTCCCTATATCAAAACGTACGTTGAGGTAGGGTGCCTATAAATACCATTTTCGGAAAGCTGGACTCCTCCCCTATAAATACTTAATACACTCTGAAATATTGGGACCTATAGTTAAGAACTTCTGATGACATATTATTACCACGTTTTTGATATCGGCCCACTGTGAAACGTAGAAAAACTCCTTCTCTTATTTATCCGAGCTCCATAATATACAGAAGAGAGGGAAACGATATTAGAAGTCTTCCAAAAATACAACTTTGGTTAACACAGTAGTAAGAAAATCGAAATTAAATGATTTTAAACATTCGGAAATATTCGTGACTCACGCGAAAATAGTACTCACGCACACTCACTCACGCAAAGATAGGTCTCACGCACGCTCACGCACGAAGATTTTTTCGCTACTCACGTTCACGCACGCTCACGTGAGCAAAATTTGATCCTACTCACGTTCACGCGTGATTCACGTAAATCACGCCAATCACGTGACTCGCGCCCATCTCTAATAAATATATGTTTTAGTTTGAAATTACAATTATTATTAGAAATTACAAGTATTTCCATTATATATGGCTGGCTTCGCAGTTGTTCATCCTGTCAGTCTAGTTTCCAAGACTTTGTTGATGGTTTCTGGTCCTATCTCACGAATGACCCGGACGTTATTAGCCATAAAAGTGTGAATTGTTTGTCGATTATTCGTATAGGATAGGTCTATAACGGCACCCCACAAGAAAGTGTTTAAAGTATCCAATCGAACCTCTTAGGCGGCCAATTGACATCGCTAAGATGGCTATTAACACGAGTACTGGACTACGTGCACAAAAGATCGAATGTTGATGAACCATGTGTCATGGTACGCTAAAACTTTTGTTTAAGTCGGTCTTCGGTTTCCTCAAATATTCCAATTTAGGCGAACCCGGTTTTCGGTTAAACCGGGTGGCAGAAACCGGTTAATAGCCGATATCGGTTTTCTTGACACAAATTTCTTTTTTCTTTCTTTATAAAAATTTTATATTTTTAATTCAGTATTTTTGAATTTTGCGATTGATGTTATTATAAAAAACCAACAACAAAAATATGTTTTCATTGTTAAAGTCCATACTGGAGTTATTCTCTTTTAAAATAATATTTCGAACATAAAGTACAATTTAGGTGCTTTGCTTTCCAACGCTTTCTTTACATATTTTCAACGTAACCTGGAATTGAAATTACACTTTTGCTGAAAGTAGATTTAGGGCTGATTGTGCAGACAAACTTACGCAGTATGCTACTTCTGGATTGTTGGTTTGGATTGTTGGGTGGTATTTTTGGATTGTGAATACTTGCTATTATTTTATTGTAGTGTTATGTCAAAAAAGCATCAATTAAGACCTTGTTTAAGCACAAAAATACGATACAATTACTTTTTAATTGATTCAATTACTCAAGTAACTACTTGACTGAAGAAATTTATGCAAAAAATCGGGAAATAAATACATAAATCCAAATGGCACCAATTACTACAAAGCCATTCATATTTCGGGCCTAGTCACTAATCAGAGTTGCCAGATTGCACCTGGCAAGTGTATTGGAAAGTGTTACAGATTGTAGCTTAATGGTATTGATGTGCGAGCATCAGGTTTTTTCAGTGTCTCGAAAATTTCATAACAGTCAAAACTTGGAATAAACACTCGTGAACATTTTTGTTGGTGCATTTAACTGTTTATATGTCGGTCGTGCACCTTCCTACAGTACAGTGTGTAAAACTTATATAAGAAATATAATTCGGGCCGACGTTCGATTCAGGATGCATTTCGTGTAAATCGTCCAAAATCGTTTGTTGTTCCAGAAACATTGATCTGCGCCTGTACTTGTATTGCAAAGTCGTCTTGTGGTAACCCGTGAGGTAGAGGGTTGGGCATTATTTTCACTCCTACTGTATGAACATTTGGCCATAGCAAAAATCTGCACGCGGAGGATACCGCGTACTTTATCAATCGCACAAAAAATGGCACGTGCCGATTGGTGCAAGGTAATGTTGAAAAATGCAATGGCAGTACTTCAGGAGACGTCTATAAGATCACTTCAGGCGGTGAATAATATATCTATGCATATGAATCTGATACTGAACAGCAGTCTATATGGGTCTTCAAGTGGTTTTAAAAATTGTTTGCAAACGAAGCACTTTAAACCAAATGGTGTCTTCGGCATAACTGGTCATGCGGTAAAAGTCCTCTGGAACAGCGTGGAACGGTCAATTCAGAATGATACACAACCAATGTTTTTGGTGAACTAAGGAAAACAAACACCCAAAGAAGTATCATTCTCCATCACGACGATACTAGGTCCCACACATCGGTTCAAAGACAAGCGTATTTGACCAGCAACAAAATTTATTGCGTGGGTCAAGTTATTTTAACGCAAGAAAAAGCGGTTGATGCATTCAAAACGCATATTCTGGAGCTACTTCATTCGGACTGACAAAAGTGCTTCGAAAATTGGTTCAATTGCGTGCAAATCCTCTTCAAAGATAATATTTTTAAAAACAATAAAACCGTTTTTGATCAGCAATGTTTGTTTTTCCTTATTAGACCAACAACATAAACAGCAACCTCGTATTTCACTTGAGTCAATTAGTTGTGTATTTTAAATTACAAAATTCTACGTTCAAGGGACTACATATACCATTTAGTAGGAAAGTCTTGCTTTGGCTGCTTTGCATCAATTCTCGTTAAGTTGAATTTTGGTTATCCCTAAAGCTGTGATGATATAACCTAAATACTTACGCAGAGAGAAGCTGTTGAAATGTTCCATTTCAACCAACCCTCATAATAATAAATTTACCAAGTTAAATTTTGAATTGTAATTAACATCGTAATTGTGTTGATTATAATGTTGATTATATTATAAGTTGATAGTGGATTGATTATAATATGTACTCATATAGTTGTGGGTATACTGAAAATTTTAATTAATTTCGTACTCGAGTTGATTACACATGTAATTGAAATAAAATATTAAATGCTACTGAACTTCGTACTCAATTTGGTTGGGTATATAAGTAATTGACAAATGCATTAGCTCTTGATGACCTTAAATGTTTTTAACACAAGCTCATTATAAGTTCAACTGAAATATTTTTATCGACCTGCTTGTACTTTATTTGACAATTTTCTTCATTAGCTGAAATTCAAATACATGCACAACTAGTTAAGTTTGTACTGTGATCTAGTTACTTGTGTTGCCACCAGTTCCGCACCTTACATCAAAATCGGAGCTGGCCGGTATGTCTCCTATTTCCATTGGAGAACTTGTTTCGGGAATTTCGTAGTTTATGTCTCTCTGATGGGTTTAGGGGCCATAGAGAGAAATTGCAAAGTCGTTAAATTTTTAATTTTGGGTTGTAATATCAGTTGTATACAAATACTTTAAAAAGCAAATAAATCGGTTAATCGACTTTGGATTTGTCTCAACCGGAGTGGAAAAGAGCTTTAAAAATAGGTTTGAGCACATGCAAAAGTGTATTGATCTTCATGGAGAATATTTTGAAAAACAATAGACCATTTCTAATTATAAATGGTTGTTTTTTCCTGCTAGACCCGAAATATAAATAGCAACCTTCTGTGATTCAAATCGCATCACAGCAAAAATATTCCTAAGCCGTTAACAAAATCTTAATTTCTTACCTAAATGGCCATGTAAAATTGGGAATTTGAACCCTCCGATTTTTCGAAGTAAATGCCCAATTTGACAATTTATGAAGTGACAGATTATAAGTTAAAGGTTAGAATTTAACGAATTCGGTCGCTTTACGCTTGAAGGAAATTGGAAAAGTTCTGAGTCTTTAACTAAAACTGTAAGAAATCTACGAAATAAACTCAATAGAACGAGTACCATTAACGCAGTTTGTGGATCAGTTTGTGAGTTAACAGGACAAACAATAACTGGTACACGTGGTCGTGCAGTGCGTTCAGTATAAAATTCAGCTGCTGTACCTGAAAGCGTTGGTTGAACAGCCAGCAATATCAACGCGCCACCGTTCGGAGCAATTGAACATTTCTCGCACTCTTTGCGCAGAATTATGCACAAAGAAGTCGGCACGAAGGCTAAGAAAGTCCAGTTGGCCCAAGAACTAAAGCTTCGTGAAACATGTTGCAATTGTAGTTGAAAGTGTGCTTGAGCACCTATCAACATAAACTCGCTATCGTTAGGAGCAATTGACAATTTCTCGCACTTCTTTGCGCAGAATTTTGCCCAAAGTCCTCGGCATAAAGCCTTATAAAGATCTTTACCGAAAAATCATCTTTTCCGATAAAGCTCATTTTTAGCTCAGGGAAAATCTACATGTCGTCGAGGAGAAGCCGATGAATCCACTACGACTGATTGTTTGGTGCGGTTTGGGCATGGCGGCATGAGACGTCCCATTGAGCACTGAAAAGGGTTACCGTACCATGCTCAACGATTTTTTGTTCCCAAAAGTGGGAGAGGATGACAGGGGGCGCTACGTGTCACACACCCAAAGTTACAATCGAGATTTTGCGCATGTGTTCATATTAAGTCGAAACTCGGAAGTCCATTAGCCGCCTCGTAGCTAAGATTTGACTACGTTGGACTATTATCTGTGAACTGGCGTGAAAGGTAAGTGTTGCACAAAACAATCTCGAGCCCAATGAGGCCTCAAAAGATGAAATCATCGCTGTCGTTCACGACATAGAAGCCCAAACAATGAAAAAATTACCAACAAAGTGGGTACATCGAATGAGGTCCTATAAAGCCATTCGTGGGAGCCATTCGTACCAATACAATCACAATTTTGAAAAAATGTCTGTTAGTATTTGTTTTAAAGCGAAATTAAATTCTAAATTTTACATTGTCGACCCTTTATTTTGATCCATTAATATTGGGGCTACCATTGGGACCCCCTTGACTTTGTTTCCACACATTTCCATTTTATATTCTCACTTAGGTTATGGGCATGTGGTGCAGAGAAATTCATTTTTGATTTTTGATGTGCAGAGAAATTCATTTTTGTAGTGAACATTTTGTTCAAAGTGAACACATGCAAACAACACACAGCATTAGCATCATATAAGTGGCTGATGTACAACAATAGTCTCTGCCTGAAAATAAGTATGAGGTCGTCGTCGCCAAAGAATATTCAATAGTATAGTACAGAATAGAAACATTGATGCCTTTTGAAACATTTATACTTTTTGTATTGTTTTATGTAATAACATTTTCGAAATTCTGCATTTATATTGAAATATTCTATAAAGAGATAACTCGGATCTAAGACAACTAAATTTGAGATTAAGACTCGTTTATGCTCTTTCACTCCGACTCTCTACATGAGAGCGGAAAACGAGTGCAATAAGTCCTCTATACTATTCATAGTAGAAATATAATGGTAGATGCTGTACGACAACAAATTCAACAAGCTAAAAACAACAGGCATTTTGTTTTTGCTCAGTGCCTGTATTGCGATTGAAAAGTAATGAAAATGCATACAAAATTGGAAAAAGCTCTGTTTATGATACAACAAAACAATTATATCAGTGAGCTAAATATTACTTTATTTATTTTACCAATATTCCATCTAATGTTAAAGCAGATGTAAGAAAAAAGGAATGGCAATAGCAAAAGAGTCTTCAGCACAAAAACTATTGTTTTTGTAACATTTACTAATGTGTTCATAGAAATCGAGCAGGTACAGGTACAGGTAACAAAAAGGTGCTAACGCATCGCGCGTGAGTTCGAATACTCATTGATTTTTTTTTTATCATTTTGAGCCACCGAATTGTATTATCCCAATCTTCTTATATTTTAATAGTCTCATACTGACTAAATGTTTTGAGTGACATCAATTCTGGTAGGTTATAGCAGCGGCTTAGTAAATAATATTCTTATGGTGGAAATTAACATTCGATATATTTTTCCTCTTTTGACATTCACAGCCGTCAGCACCAGACAATAGAGAAATACCCAAAAAAAAAAATGTAGTAACGGGTAACTTCAAAGAAAGGGACGTGTACAAATACCAATCTCGGATTATTTTACTCTCATGTCATTTTGGGGCTTTTTACTTATATGAAGAAAAAGTTGGTTCAATTCTGGTGAAAAAAAAAGAATTATAAAGCATGGCGAGCAAATACGAGAACATAGAGTGTGAAAGAGATAACACCATCGGAGCGTATGGGCTTTATCATGTATGTATTATGCCCACTCCTATCACAAACAATGATGGAAGAGCACATACGACATAGAAATATTATACGGTAAAACAAATAACATCTGCCATGATACATTGCCAAAATATATTTCCATTTATACAAAACTAATATTTACACACTTATACAACTTCGTCGCATATTACAAATCCAGACACATTGGAACTTTTCGTTTGCCGGAGCACCAATAAAGGTTTTTAATAAAGATGCAATAAACTACCGATTGAATAAGAACATCGTCAATGACAGCTATTTAAAATGGCATTGGATGTAAATCCTTCAAATTTGGCATTTAAAGTTATTTTTGACTGACCAAAGTTGGGGCTTTTGATGCATGCGAATATCATTTTTATTAGCAACCCACAATGATTGACCCGTCCAATATAGCTATGGGTTCGAATAATGAAATGTATTATTTTCTAAATTATATGACTTGTTTGCTTGAATTTCAGAAAAGCAATTTAACTATTGTAAAAGTTTATATAGTAGGTGGTGATGAAATTAAATCCAAGAAGATGTTTTTGTGAAGTTGTCACATTTCTCTGAACTATCATGCTTTGAAAAATTGGTTTGGAATTAGCGAAAATTTGAAATTGGTTTGATCAATTCAAGCTTAAATTTGTGATATGTAACAATATTTTTCCTGTAAGGCCAGTGGCTATAATGCTGCCAAGGGTAACAAAAAACCTCATTGGTGGGATGCTGAGCTTCAGGATCTAAGATGGTCCATCAGGTGGCTTTTCAACAAGGCCAAAAAGAGCGGCGACCAAAGGAATTGGGACGTTTACAAGATTAGTCTTAATCTATATAAAAGTGAAATCAATAAAGCCAAAAGGAAATCTTGGCGAAACGTCAGTGAATCCATTGAGGGAACCAACCAGACTGCACGCATAAGATGAGTGCTCGCTAAAAACCCACCGTGTGCGGGGTTCTTAATGAAAGACGATGGAACATTGAAATATTCGTCTGAAGAGTCTCGTGGGATTCTCTGGATACTCACTTTCCCAACGATGACAGGAGTGTTGGTCATCAGCCAGAAGAGTTAGGCGGAAACTCACCTAGCTTAGAAAAAAGCCTATAAATCAGACGGACCTGACTGGATAATGCCCGCGCTACTACAGGAGGCACTATACCTATCTTGTAGTTGGCTGGCGGAAACCTTCAGGGGCTGCCTTATGCCGGGAGTTATTCCTAGCATTTGGAAGCAAACCAAAGCGGGTTTCGTCCCGAAAGCGGGCAAATGCTCTCATGCCAAACTAAAGGACTTTAGACCAATCAGTCTATCATCCTTTGTTCTTAAGACATTTGAAAGGTTACTGGACATTCATGTTCGAAGTAATCTTCCACAGAATCTACTATCGAGTTCTCAGCATGCCTATATCAAGGGCAGTTCAACTGTGACGGATCTTCACTCTATAGTCAGCATAATAGAAAACTCTCTTGAGAATAAGGTCGTCGCTCTGAGCACCTTCCTGTACATCTAGGGAGCCTTCAATAACATACATCCGTCGGCGATTCTCAGGTCGTTACAGAATCTAGGAGTAGACAGCTTAGTGACACGACTAATTGGGAAGCTTCTGGTGGATACATCCGTCAAAGCTAAATGGGGTGCTCTTACAATTGCTAGGAACGTTAAAAGGGGGACATCGCAGGGGGGAGTTCTGTCTCCACTATTATGGTTAACTTCTGTCAATGAACTGCTTCTTGAATTGGACAGAGCTGAATGCCAGGTCTTTGCCTATGCCGATGATATTGCTATCATCTGTACGGGTAGAAACCTAAATTTACTTAGCAATCGTACAACCAGTCTACTTAGTCTGATTACGAACTGGACCGCTAACAACGGACTGTCACTTAACCCACTTATCTTGATGTCTCGGAAATATCAAATACCCGTATTTGAACTGCCGTCAGGTAATGGGGTGCAATTATAGTTGACGGAAAGGGCAAGTATCTGGAAATAATTCGCGACAGAAAACTGTCTTGAAAACCGAATGTGGTGAAGAGGGTGAAAAGGGCATCTGTTGCGCTTTACTGCTGTAAAAGGGCGATAGGAAAGCCCTAAGATCACCATGTGGATTTATACGGCAATAGTCGGACCAATACTTCTATATGGCACCGTAGTTTGGTGGAGGTCCCTCCAAAAGGTCCCTGATGGTCCCTGATTCTGAATTCCTTGATGAAAATTCAAAGATCAGCACTGATTAGCGTTAGTGGGGCCTGTGCACGACGTTAGGCACTGCACTTAACACCTGTACTCCCGATATCATGGCCGAATCGCCAACCGCTACATCCCTGGTGAGAATAAGAGATTGTGGCGTTTTGATATCGGGGCATTCCGGACACGCTGAATTACTACACCGATCAACTCTACTCTAATCTAAGGGCCTCTATTCCGAACAGGAGTATGAGGAATGAATTCGATGGACCTAATTTTCCAGCATTTCTTCCATTAAATCAAGTCATATGTCAGGAATAGCACGTTCAATATTGACTTGCAAAGCTTGAAGAGAGTCTGTTTTATGGCTAAATAAATAGTCTAATGGTGTTAAATCACAATTTCTTGGAGGCCATTCAATGTTAAAATTTCTTGAAATAATCGAATCTCCAAATTTTTCTCGCAATAATTCGGTTGCTGCACGTGCTGTGTAGCATGTAGCCCCGTCTGTTTGCAACCAGATGTTATCAAGATAAACTTCTTCCAATTTCGGGTATAAAAAGTAGGTTATCATCGATCCATTGACACTAACGGTGTTACCAGCTTCATTTCGAAAGAAGTACGGACCGATGAATCCACCAGACCAAAAACCACACCAGACTTTAAATTTAGGTGAATATAATGGTTGTTCATAAATAACTTGTGGATTTTGTGGAATCGACAGTTTTGTTTATTTACCGCACCACTCATATGAAAGTGAACCTCATCCTAAACAATCGTTATCGTTTTCAACTTGTTACAAGACAAAATCAGCAAACTCATTCGGATTCAAGCCCAAATCTTTTCCCAAAATCCGTCAGGTTGTGGTTTGTGACGGTCCCAATTGTTGACAACGTCTTGAAATCGATAAATTACGGTCTTCAGCAACACTTGCCGGAACGGAAACTGAACGCTCGTAATTTGCAACAATTCGACGAATAGCGAGCACAGACGAACGAATATTACGCCCATAAAATGGCAAAACCGCACGAAAAGTTGCAATTGCAGAACGATTATTTTGATAAAAAGCAATTGAATAATTTGTAAACATTGTTCTTTCGTATATCTCTCCATGATGAAATTGTAAACATTAGAGAATAGAATGAAAAAAAAGACGGATCATGACATACTACAAATGGCCGAAACATGATTTATAAATCATATCAATCATATTGGAAAACCCTTTATAAATTTATTTTGGTAGTTCTGTTTTGTGTAGTTACAATTAATCATGAATTATGATTCCAATATTTGGTCACATATTATTGTGTGGATTAGATATTTATCCTTAATTTATGTCACTAGCAAAACCGCTCCCGAAATCCGAACTTCACAGAAAAATTGCCCTAAATAGAGCTACATGACATGGATCTCAATAAATAAATTCTATCTATAGCTACATTTATGCTGCACTTGAAATCTAGGATATTTTGATTTCGTACCAAATAAAATAGAAGTCTATTATATTTCCTATACATTTTGAGAATTGGAAAATCTAGTAATTTTCAGCGATTGGGCAAAAATCAATATGGATTCAACACTGTTTTTAAATTCACCATGGAGAGAAGAATAATTTTTTAAATATACTCACCAACTCCAAAATAATGTGTGTCTCAATGTACTTTATATCAAAATGTATAATGTTAATCCGCCGATATAAATTTTCGCACGATCCGTTTCAGAGTCGTCTTTGCGATGCGCACGGGGCTGTTTCGAATATAGCTCGAAAAAAACATTAACGTACGATAGCAGGATGTGAAACCAAAAAGGGTTGCACGAGCAACACACAAACCAAAAAATATCATTTGGGAAATTCTGAAGTAATAAAGGGCCAATAAATACATTTTGGCACAACAGGGTGGTAATGACATTTAAAAAATTAGCATTCTGCGAATTTGAAAGAAATCACAATTACAAAATGTGTGTATGAAAACGAAAAGGGTTGCGTTTTCTTGGTGGGTTTTGCAGTTCTATCTATGCGTGCATGTCTAAAAAAATAAAGTAAAATAAGGAAAAATATGTTTTTTCATTCTTTGTCTTAAATTGAATAAAATCGATATAGGTCGTGAATAAGTAAGTACCCCCTAAATTATAGCGCTGTATACTATATTACCATTTGAGTGCATTATGAGCAACTCAAATATTCGTCAAGTTTCACAACAATTTCGTCAACTTTCCCCAAAATGGCGATAAAATTCCAAAAAATGGGCGAAAGCGGTACTCAAAAATAAAAATAAATGTCAAAAATTGATTCGACGGCCCAAAAGAACCCCAGATACAAATTTAACTAGAGAAAATAAAATTTTCTTTTGCTTTGTAAGTCCAATATCTAACTCAATTATTGAATATTTAAAAACAAACCTATTTCGAAAAATCCGGGGGCTCGAAATTCATTTTAGAACTATGGAAAACTAAGGAAATTTGACCCACCCTATTGTAAACTCGTTAAAACAATCGCTCAATTTATTCAATAAAAATTAAAGCTGCCTATCGTCACCTAAAGTGCCCAATGGCGTAAACGTCAAAAAATAAAAATTGGTTTTTAATCGATTACGATAAACGACGCTAAACAATATATCTCTACAAAATCTTCGATTTTTCAGACTTCCAAAAAATTGTAACACACATTCTGATACAATACTTTTGTTTCTTTAACTTTTTTTTGCTTCTCCTGTAAAATTCTGAAAATGAGTGTTACGTCTTTGGGCATTTTAGGACACGATATACTTACTTCACATGGAAATTAGCTGGGAATTATTTGTCCACATTTGAGTATTTCTTAGAGTGTAATAAAAGGTATCTAGCTTTACTTCAGGAAGACATCAATCATCAATCGATTTTTCATAGAAAAAGTACTTTTTAATAGTTATTGATCTTGAACCGGACAATTATTGAGAACATAACAACTAAAAGATCGGATAATGTAAACGAATGTAAATTTGAAGACGGTACACTTTAAACGCCAATCTCATGACAATCGTTGTTTCTTTTTTGAAACAACAACATCTATGCAATGGGTTTCGATGAAACCATGCATAGGAAAGAAATGTTGTGAATATTGATGGTTATGGCAAAGTATTGTTGTGGATGTTTTCGCATAACTAGGAGTTTAGACAATTCTCGCTTACTTGAGATTTGTTGATCCCTATAAGTTGTGATTATATACCTAAATACTTGTGGAGAAGGAAGCTGATGATATGCCTGGGAGGGCATTGAAATAGCTATATTCCCAATCATCCACCATAATGATCAATTTCACAATTTTTCTTTTTTTAATATTTCTATTAAAATGTACTTTTTCATAGAAAAAGTACTTTATAATAGGTATTGATCGTGAACCGGACAATTATTGAAAACATAACAACTAAAAGATCGAATAATGTAAACGAATATAATATTTTGGACTTATATTACTTTTAGTTAAGCTAGTCTGTAATTATTGTAATCCATAGACATAAATAAATAAATAAAATAAAAATATACGGGAAAATTATCGCAACCTATACGGGATATTTTCTTTATAACGGGTCCGCCAAATAACTTTTTTTTTTTTGAAAATGCTATAAAATAAAATTACTGAATATTTTCTCAAATTTCTTTTTTTATTTGAAAGCACAATCCTTCTGGTTAATAATGGAAAATAATTTCATTCAAATGGCTGCCTCGGCTGGCCATGCAGTAGCCTATACAATAGGTCCAATTTTTAAGCACATTATCGATTGTGTGCAGCTGTATTTCACCAATGGCTTCACGAATATTGTCCTTTAAAGCGTCAATTGTCTCTGGCTTGTCGGCGTAACACTTATCTTTGAGGGCACCCCACAAATAATAGTCCAACGGTGTCAAATCGCAGCTCCGAGGTTGCCAAACGACATCAGCTCTGCGGCTGATAATGCGATCTTCAAAAATAGGGCGCAAAACATCGAGTGTAGCTTCGGCTGTGTGGCACGTAGCGCCGTCCTGTTGAAACCAAATGTTGTCAATATCCTCCTCTTCAATTCTTGTGAACAAAAATTCGTTCAACATGGCCCGATAACGATCGCCATTGACTGTAACGGCCACTCCTTGCTCATTTTCGAAGAAAAATGGCCCAACTATGCCTCTGGACAAAAATCCGCACCATACAGTGACTCGTTTTGGGTGCATCGGCTTTTCAATGTACGCGTGCGGGTTTTCTGTGCCGCCAAGATCAAAATGAGCTTCATCTGGAAATATGACTTTTTTGGCAAAATCGGCATCTTCTGTAAGTCGATCGCAGGCCCACATTCTGCAACATTACCATGATTTTCAAAGTAATGTCGCAATATTTCCCAGCGTTGTTCAAGCATATACACAACCATATTCATTCTGCGGAAGGATAAAACTAATTATCTGTCAAATCAGACATAATCTCAGTGTTACCATTCACGAAATAAGCACTAGTTGAAAAAAAAAGTTAGATGGCGGACCCGTTAGAAAGAAGATTTAGTAAATTTTTCCAAGTTTTTCTGATGATAATGGTTATTTTCTTGAGGTCGTTGCAAAGCACTACAAATCATTTTTAGCGTTCCGAAAACACAAGATTCTCCCTAGTCACGAATAAAACCGCTAAACTGCCCAATTAACATAGAAAGTTTACAACTATGCTAGATGCTAATATTCGAAAACAATTGCAGGTGCCTCCACATAACCATTTCTGGGAAAATGCGCCATCCCTACGTATACGCCTTTCCCCAATCTATAAATAGAACATCCCATATGCCGAACTGAACATAAGTATACTAAACTATATGCAAATTCCTACATAGGTGTCAATATCTCTTTGTTTAACAACAAAAAGGGAAAACTGTTTAATTAAAAGTACCAGAAATTGCTATTATGGTTGTGAATTCTACATTATTGCAAAAAATTGTTTTGTAGAGCCGAAAACAACTAAAGTAATACATAACTTTTTTAACCTTTCAAACAACATTATTGAATTATATTAGTATTCACTGCATCACAGCCCGATATTTTACCATGCTGTTTGGTATCCGAAAGGCGAGATGAACTGCATTATCCTAAGTCCGAAAGAATTCGTATAAAATTAAAATCACATTACGATAAAGTCAAATAAATTCATTAGTTTATAAATTTCAACTTAACCTAATTTTTCAACACCTATGAATGTGAATAAGTATCAAAAGATGCCAGAAAGTCCTGGTATCACTTCAACAGTAATGTACTCCATATCACGCACTTGTTTCCTCATCTATCAGTGTAAACATATATTTTGTTACAGCAGCATCAAGTGTATAATGCAGTACGTCCTTATGTCGACATCAATATTCGCATCTTTTGACATGGTTGTATATATTACTTCGTTTTACATATCAGCAGAATTTCAATATTCATAAGTAGTCATTCCATCGCGAATGGTTGAAAAAACTAAAATGCATTCCTTGAGTGTTTGCAGATAATTTGCATCCTTTGTAAGAAAACATGTTTGTCAAGAATTAAAGATGAAACCAAATTATAATGAAAATGAAGGATAAGTAGTTTGTTTTTGAAAAAAGTCAAACTTGTTCAAGGCTTTTCAGGCCACTAGTTAAGTATGTGTTCACAGAACAAACATTTGAAAAGTTCACTGTGGATTACGAAGATGGATAAATCTTTAATATTTAAAATTTTTTCCATTATTCTGTTCTTTCATTAAAAAAAAAAAGAAAATTGAGTTTCTGATTATTTGAAAAAATATTTGGAATGTAACTTGCTTTTGTTTGTTTGGTTATTGCTGCACTGCAAGTATAATTTAGATGAGTATTCACTGTATTCAAAATTCGATATCTACACAAAATAGAGGGTTTTTCAATTTGAGTGACCAGATTTCTTTAAAAAAACACATTAATTGTTAAGAAAATTGAAATGTTTTTTATTTAATGTGAAGCATAATCGATACATTTAAGTTCTGAATAAAGCGTCTTTCAAATGGCCCAGACGTCTACACAAAATAAAGAGTTTTCCAATTTGAGCGATAAGATTTCTTTAAAAAAGAAATACACTAATTTTTAAGGAAATTTTAATTTTTTTATTTAATGTGAAGTATAATTGATACAATTAAGTTCGGAATAAAGCGTCTTTCAAGAGGCCTCCACGTCTTCTTTTGCAGGAACGAATTCGGTAAACCTGATTTTCAAGAACTTTTTCCACTAAATCAAATCGTATGTCATGAATAGCACGTGCTCTGCTGCATGTAATCCGCCAGGTTGTGGTTTGAGACAGTACCAATTGATGACAACGTCTTTTTCATTACTTCGAGCGGTTTTTTGTCTTAGTGGAACTTGAACATTATGCTAAGAAAATGTACCGTCGTAATTTTCAACAATTCAACGAATAGCGAGAACAGTTGCAATTGGAGAACAATTATTTTAATAAAAATTTGTAGACATTGGTCTTGCGGTATCTTTCCATGATGAAATTGTAAACATTACTGAATATAATGAAAAAAAATCAATGAGTGTTCGAACTCACTGGCGATGTGTTAACATCTTTTTTGTACACGATACCTGTTCGATTTCTATGAACACATTAGCAAATGTTACATTGTAAAATACAAAAAAAGAATAATTTTTGTGCTGAAGGCTCTTTTGCTATTGCACATTCTTTTTTCTTACATCTGCTCTAACATTAGATGTCTATAGAGCGACGACAAAAAGTATTGAATAGTATCATGGTACAAACAAATGATAGAAGTACTAGCCCAGCTGATTTGAACGTTTTTCTGGAGTGAGTTTTTCGCTTATGTCAAAGTTTGTTTCCTTTTTTTTGTATACAAGCATCTTTCGCCTACAATTGCTGTTTTTGAAATGTTTTCTCCGTAAAAATCACACAGAAACGTTTTAATTTTCATACTTAAATATCAAATAAAACACGCATTTTGTAAATGAACCTTTTTCCAATTTTGTATTTATTTTCATTACTTTTCAATTAGCTGAGTTAACACAATACAGGCACTGAGCAAAAACAAAATGCCTCTTGTTTTTGACTTGTTGTTTTTGTTGTCGTACTGCATCTACCACTATATTTCTACCATGTATAGTAGGCCGCCGGTGGTGCAATGGGTAGTGTGCGCGGCTCTTGTACATGAGATCCTGGGTTCGAACCCTGCTCTGACCACCTTAAAAAAAATTTCTTTCGGCGGCGGTCACCTCGCATAGTGACGGCGACACTATCGAGTATATAGCCATGAAAAAGCTTCTCAAAATACCGTTCGGAATCGGTTTAAAACTGTAGGTCCCAATCAGTGAGTGACAACTGGAAAGCGCACAGCTCAGTGTTTGTGAGAAGTTCTCCCCGGTCCCTTCATGGGATGTAATGGGAAACCATTTATTTTTTATTTATTTTATAGTATAGAGCACTTATTGCACTCTTTTTCCACTCTCATGTAAGTCTGAGTAAAAGAGCATAAACGAGTTTTTTTTCATGTGTTTCAAAAGGCATCAATGTTTCTATTCTATGCTTTACTATTCAATACTCTTTGGCGACGACGACCTGCTTGTTTGTTCGCTGCCGCTACATCAATACCATCATACTTATTTTCAGACAGAGACTACCCAGCGGCGTAAGTCTCAAGGCCTTCCAAATTAAGGCATTCGGAATGGTTCTTTTGTAATGCCTTCCTAAAAGAAGGCCTGAGGAATGCATGAATTTTTTCATCAGATATAACCGAGAAGAAGATTTTTACAATTTTGAGAAATTTCTTTTCCGATTCTTTTTGGAACCGTAATTTAATCGGAAAATATCATAGAAATTATAAATTATATTTTTTATTTCATATTTTTCAGGGTATATTTAAAATTTTTAATTTGAAGTTGGGCGTGGTACAACTTTCTAAGATAGATACATACATAATTATAAATAAATGTGAAGAAGTGGATAATGATATTGTGATAAAATAACACAAAATCCTTCCTCTTTGCACGCCTTCTAACGCCTTCTGTTGGCAGTGGGCAAGGAAGGCCTTGCCTCCCAACCTCACGCAATGTAAAACAGAAAGGAGGAGGTAATGTGTAGGGAAGGCCTTCTGTATTTTAAAGGAGGCCTGTTTGGTCATGATTTCATGCCATCCAGGCCTTGACTTCCGCCGCTGGGTATTGCTGTACAACAACCATGTATGCGATAATGGCCGAAACGTCACTTAGAAATCATATCACTCAAATTGGAATCCCCTTTACTACGTACGAAATCCTACGATTGAAAAAATTTTAAAATATTTTTAATTCTTATAAACAACACTGAATAAATGACATCATATCACAAGTACGTTTAAAAAAAATTGGCTACAACACATAGTTTCAAAAATATTATAAAGGGTTTTTGGTTTGGAATATACTTATGCTTGTTTCCAACTTTTATTTGAATATACAACCGCCGCGGCTTGCTCGGATGTAGCCCACTCGTGAGATCCTCTTTTCATATAATTCTTTGCAATATTGTTTGCTGTATATCGCATCGATCGTGGTCTTTCAAGCCGTCAATCTTCTCTAGTTTATCGGTGTAGACTGACGATTTCACATCCCTTAAATAATAATCCAGCGGTATTATTTCGCAAAATCGTGGACAACAATTCACAAGTTTAAAGCACGAAATAGTGCACTCATCAAATGCTTTCTTGAAAAAATCGATTACAGCACACACTGCGTTATATGTTGTACTTTTGGCGCCAATCAATGAAGTAAATTTTTCCACAAGCTGGAATTTTTGCATGGAAACCAAGACATTTAAGCAAAATTTTCCACAATTTGGATGGGTGCACATACAACTGATGTGCACAATCAATAGTTTGAAATGGCATGACCTAGCCAACGATATTTATACTGACATTTGATTTTAACTACAGCAGAATTCAATCTCTCTTCCTACTCCTTTTCCCCTTACACTCCACTGCTCCGGAGTTAAAACTGACTGCAGGATTTGGGTTTATCTTAAGGGGA
The DNA here is from genome assembly GCA_963931995.1 of Phaonia tiefii. NCBI lineage: Eukaryota > Metazoa > Arthropoda > Insecta > Diptera > Muscidae > Phaonia > Phaonia tiefii. Next base: position 141,133,655 of record OZ008370.1, read on the forward strand.
TCTTGGGAACCCAAATACACATTTTTCAATAGATTTCATTGCGCTCACGGCTATCATGAGGGAGTGTACTTTACGATAACCATTGAATTATTGAGTTACTATTACCCACTGCATTGTACAGCTGGCTGCTTCTGGTAAATACCGACGTCCAGCTGTAAATATGATTAAGGTGTTACTTTTGTCGCTCCTCTTAACATTGTGGGTACCTAGGTGATCAATATTAGGTGAAACTAAGTAATGATCAGTATCGACCTCAGCGCCTCAAAATTCACGTACATTCGTTTTGTTGTGAGAGTGAATTCCCGTAAATTATGAAGTGATCAATTTGGTTCCATGTTTTTTGATCAGAAGATGCCCAAGTAGGTTTGTGATTGTCTCTTATTGAATTCGCTTACATCTGACAGCTACAAGGTAATGTGTCAAAAGTTCGTACTGCAAGCTCTAAAAGGACAAAAAACATTTTTTCAAGTGGAAAATGGTTGGTTTTGGTGGAATAACAGCCCATTCAGAAAAGCACACTCACTGGCATAACTCGTGTTGAACTCAGTGACAAAGCCTAACTAGAGTACCTGAATTTATATATCGTGTATATACAAACTCCTATGAGAAAATTTACATATGCGATTAGTATCGATCGAAAACCCCTAAGTAATAATTCACACGGAAAAGTTCAATTACTCTAACATGGGAACAGAAAGCTTTTACCCTCATTCTTCTTCATTTCCTCACTATGATTTATCCTTGTTCGAAATCTGTCAGTCTCATTCAAAATATGACTGACCTACACAATTTGACCTGAAAATCTCAAAGCATAATCTTGACGTCATTGTCAGAACGCTGTTAATCAGCCCATTCAGGAAGTCATAGAATTTATCTTCGACCTTTCTGCTTTTAGCTACTGCCGAGGATATGTACGCTACGGTGTACTGAAAAGCACGTTCTTTAGAATTGCAATCGTGGGAGTCTTAAAAGATGCATAGTGATGATGTGAATTCGGGGACGTCAAACTTTTTTTATTCGAGGTCCCCTTCGGGCCGTTGACGCTTCGATTCCCAGTATATTTGTAACACAAATACAATTTTCAAAAATTTCAGCATTTAAACTATAAAAGTGTTGTAATTAATTTTGTTTAAATTTTTTAAGTTTTTAAAATACCTCGTGCCCTATCAGCAGTGGCAATATACAAATTTTTAGAATAACTTTGTGCAATAGTGGCCTATCCCAAATTTTTTTCTCTTCTGGATAAAATAATTCGTCAAATCCCAGTTAATGTTGAAATCAGTAATATATTATGTACTTGAAACAAAAATATAATCTATCGGGACATACGTAATTGAATTCAGTAGGAAGAAGCTAAAATACGACAAAACCTGATGTACATTTATCTCAGGTAAGCCTTTAATGCTCCCTCCAAGAAGAAAATTTTCTTACGACGTTTCTTTCAGGAAATGCTGCATATTATTGACGTTCCATCGCGGAAAGACCAAACTACGAGCGTGATACAGAAGAATGGGCGCAGATCTATGAACTACCAATTGACATATCTAGGCTAAAGACTCAAATTAGTTGGCAAAAATGTGCAGCAAAAATTAACGTATAGTTTTTGTAACTTCACAAAGTAATTATATACTCATTCATTTATTAGGGCCGTTCCAAAGCTAGCCGGCCTAACAAAGAAAACACAAAAATTTGGGAAACATTTTCTTTAATTTTCAACTTAATCTTCTTTTACCTCGATACACCTTTTCCAGCGATATTCAATAGCTTTGATAGCCTGTTTATAATAAGACCTGCCAAACTCCTTAAAATAGTCATCAACCGCCGACTCCACCTCGTCATTGTTGGCAAATCTTTAACCACCGAGACATTTCTTTAAGTTTGGAAATAGAAAATAGTTCGAGGGAGCGCGATGAAGCAATTCGCACTTTAATTCATTAATTTTGGCCATCGCAATAGTGGATGTGGTGGACCCATGTCTCATCCATGGTTTTAAATCGACGCAAAAATTGCTCTTTATTGAGGTGAAATATCGCCAAACAATCTACTTAAACATTTTCACGTCGCTATTTTTGCTCTATTGAAAGCAAGTGCGGCACTCATCTTGCGCACAGCTTTCTCATCTTCGGTCAATATACGATGTATAGCACTTCATTTCAGGTAGCTCACGCACCTTCAGCCGACGATCATGCAATACCGTTTTCGTTTTCTTTCCAGACATTTACTTTCATTTATGTATTAATGACAAAGAAGACAAGAGAAGCGTACGTACATTTGTTCAAATTTACTAACATACATTTTTTCCAATTCGAGGCTTCGGCTTCGATTATGAAAAGTCTTTATGGAAAGCCTTAGAAATTGTTTTCCCCACTGCGGCCTTAACCTTTGGGTCTACAGCCAAAAAATTATACATTAATATACACCCGACATACCCGGGTGTGTCATACACTTTGTATGTTTGTTTTCCTTAATTATATTGTTGATGGTTTCCCCAATTGGTTAATATAGTGAGAGTTTACAGCTGTAGGTTTTCCATCATCAGAAATCTTAGGTACATGACGGTACTACTTCTTATGCATTCAAAGGACAAATTTATACTGGTATGGTACCTTCCGCAGTGAGAGAAAGTTACCAAGGTGAACGTGTGCTCAAAGATTTGTGTTGCAATATTTTGGTGGAAGTGGGTGAAATATTGATGTTACATTACATTTTGTCAATCTTGGGTACTTTCAACAAAATACGTACTTTTATACCAGCCGCATTTTCTAATCCCAGTTTAAGAAGAGCTATTGAATTTTGGATTTAGATTGTGCTTCTTTCACTTCCCTTTATAACATCAAAACTGAAGGCTCCAAAAGAAAACCAAAATGATACTGGATTACAGAAGAAGCAAAAAAAAAGGTATTGACAATATCGACAAATGCCTTGGTGAATATTCAACGAAGAGAAGGCTTTTTTTTTATAACACCATAGATGTGGCTGTATTTGCGGCTTTCGTGATCTACATGGAAAATAAACAGCACTCGAAGAAATAAAGTAGCCGTAGACAGTTGCTCATACAACAGTTGAGTGGAAATTTAGCCTTAGGTTCGGAAGTTTTATTAAGAGCAACGAAGACTGCGGAAAATGATATCGCAAAATTTGTGAGCCTGCCGTTGGTAAGCCCGAAACATATAGAGGAAATATTCTTGAAATTGAAGAACGATTTGGGAGATTTCTCAACGGGATCAACGGGAATGGCTTAACGTTTTCGTAATATACTTTGAGAGGCAGTGGGTGAAGCAGTTAATGTTCCATGAGAAGAATTATTAAAGGCAGTCGTCAATAATCTATAATTATACCTATAACTTCACTTCATTCAAAAATATGATGTGAAATACAAGATGAGGAAATGGGTGAAGGGAGTGTAGAAAGGGAGTTTTTTTTGTGTCATAAGGTTCATGGACGTTATGACATGTCACCGATGCTGCTGAAGATGATGGTTCACAAATATCAAATCGATAGTGCAGCGAATGTCAGTTCGAGTCCCCCACCAGCGGCATTTACATTTTTTTCACTACCCTGGTAAAACAATATCTGGTAGCGTAAAAGGAACTACAACTTTAAAAATATCTCAGATCAAAGACAACTAAAATTTAATTGTAATCTTTGAATTTTTTCTTATATTAGATCCGTGAAAATGATCACCGAAGTTGAAGGAAATATAGAAATCTAAATTATAGAATTTTTTTATTTTGTTCCTCATAACAATAAAAAATGACAAACTAAAATTTTTATAGACATTAAATATATATTGACGGTGATGGCTGACTCTTGATTTATCTACTTTGTTTGCCATTTAAAATGCTCGTATTTTTCTTGTTGTACCATTTCTGTATAGTACCGGATCCGTATTTGTTGCATTCAATTCAGTTTCTACCACTGACTCATACGATATTTATTGAAATTTAGTTTTATTCAATCTATTGAACAGAAACGGGCTATGCGAACACTACACTCACAGTTTTCTCTTGCAAAATGGAACACAATTAGAGTGTCCAAAAAACCGGCAGTTTTTTAAAAACCGGTTTTCGGTTTGTGCGAAAAAAGAATTTTTTAAGAAACCGGTTTCCGGTTTGTTCGAAAAATCAATCTTTCAAGAAACCAGTTTTCGGTTTCTAATTTTGGCAGAAACCGGTTGAACCGGTTTTTTCGATTTATTTTTTGGCTTTAAATTAAATTGCATATGCAGAACTTACAATGCATTTGTTTAGCGAACGTTTCATATTTAATGCATATATTTAATTTATATTTAATTCATATGCATTTAATTAATTATGTTTTAATTTTAAATAAAAACTATATATTTGAAATTAAAATGTTCAAGCGTTAGGTCTATTTTAAATACTTGTATTCTTGGGGAAGATAAACACAAGTATTAATTACAAATTAAATGAAAAATAATAATGAAATTAAAATTTAAAATTAAATTTTTAATTAATAATTGTGCTTATCTTTCCTGACGATTCAAGAATAATATAATTTAAAATAGACCAAACGCTCGAAAATTTAAATTTTATATACATATAACACGGAAGGCCGAAAAAATCAATACATTTTAAAAAATATATATCATATTCAAGTTGGGAATTTGTGTTTAATATACTTTAAAATTTAAAAGCTTTATTCAAATTCGCGTTAAACTGATTTAAAAAGGAATATCATATTCTAATTTGAAAATAATTGTCATGTATTTAAATCTTATTAAGTTTAAAATATTTAATTATCAAATAATCTTAATTTTGAAGTTTGATAAAGAAAAGTGTTTGAAGAGCTTAATTAATTCCTAATTAATTTTTAATTAATTCTAATTCAAGTCATAAAATCATTTTAAAAAAAAATTATTTGGATATGTCATTTGGAACTTATTGAAAAATAACATCATATTTCGAAATAGAAACCATGTTTCTTGATTCCAAAATTTCAGAAAAAGTTGAAAATCATGTCATTTATTATTAATTTTTTTTAAGAATATTAACACAAATTAAGTAAAATCCGATTAACCGGTTTCCGGTTTGTTCGAAAATTACCTTTTTTTTGAAAATCCGGCACACGATTAATAGGAAAAACCCGGTTAACCGGTTTCCCCGTTTTTTTCGGTTTCGGTATTGGACACTCCAAATACCATGTATGACTGTATAGCAGGTCAATGAAAAGTATTTCTTCTTTTCAAATGGTAAGAGATTTTAATATTTGCTCTTTATTAATATTTGTAGAGTTGTACTTATTTGATTATTTCCTCTTATTGCAATGGTGGCATTTCGATTCATCAGTTAAGGAAATTTCCCATCAACAACTCCGTTACACATTTTTGGGGTATTTGATCAAAACTTCGTTCAACTGTTGTAATTTGATTCGGTGGCATATGGTGGTGTCCTTGTAGCAATGAGAAAATCAATATAAAAAACTTTTTCACTATTCCGGTATCAAACATTTGTACCGGTGATTTTTTAAATATAATTTGAAACACATTTGATTAGGTTAGGTTTATGACGTTTCATGACCCATTTGTAGGCATGGATCTAAACCAACAGATAGGCTGGCTTTGTGCTTTCCGTAGTCTATATAGAACTTTACATTTGTAATGGTTCACTTTATTTTACTTATGCCAGAGACTATTCTATACCTCTACTAATAGAGATTTATTTTTTAAAAAGAAGTTTTGCAAAATGCATACGCAAGAGTCCTGGCAAACCGTATAGCTATTTCAGATCTTGCAACGGATGTTTGAAAAGGTGATATTGAAATATTCAGCAAACCAAATGCAAAGAAACCTCATTTGAATTGAGAATTCTCCACTATGTCAGTGTTCGAAGAATAAAAGAAGCACAATACACACGAAATCCTTGAAACTATTGCACATCTTCAGAAAGCCATCGGTTCCAACTAGACGTGATTTTTGTTGTTGCGCGAAAGACAACGCAATGGCTATAAAATTGTTGCACAGTAGGATGTACTGATTTTCGTTTGTTGGGGAGGTCTCAGAAGATGCGTATTGAAGCACTGAATACGGAAACGACAAAGTTTTATTTATACGAGTGTACTTACAGTCAGTCCCCTACCGACAGCTGAAGTTCCAATTCCTAGAGCATTTGGGATTTTTTTTTTATTTTTTAAACATGGAAAATATAGTTTAAAAATTTTGATAGAGAAATATTTTGACAACAGCAGTTTGAAATTTCGATCATGCATACTTTTTTTCTCACTTTCCCATTACATTTTTAATTTACTTTTGTTTTTTGAATTTTACATGCAAATACTTCCAAATACATACTTATACAATAAATGTCTGTGTTGCTTTAGTTAGACTTGAGGTCATCAAATTAAAATACCTGCGGTTTGACTGTTTGTTTTACAGATTTATTAAACATTGGCAATATTTCGATTAGCATCGATCATTGGTCACACAATTATTGGCAATAACTACATGAATTATAAATCAAAAAAACAAATACCTCGTACGTCAACTCAAGTTTGATTTCCATATGTTTTCTTATTGTGTGTCGATATATTTAAGCTCATCGGTGAAAGTCAGTCTTGTGATTGAGTCTTTCCTCTGAGGGAACGTCAACTATGTGCAGCATTTCGAGAGTCAATCCTTGTGAGTTATTGATATACTGCACTAAAATGTCAACGTCGTCAAAGTAAGGATTATGACCCATAGTGACACAGTGGCTTGCTAATGCTATTTTCTGTGCCAACGTATACCTATCCGATATACAATATTAGACTTATCCTTTTTTGTCACTTTAGGCTTTGTCTGGCTAAATAACGTGATCAGGGTACCTTGTGATTTTAACGCCAAGTTTAAGGGATCATATGCCTTAGATATCAAAGTGCTTTAATTTCTCGGAATATCCAAGTATATATTGCAGACATTTGTAAATTTTCCGCGAATTTTTGTCTGCTTGATCTTGTCCTCGTGCTGCAATTTTTGCTGGCCGGGAAATAGTTTTTCATAAGATTTTCTTTCATTACATTTTTAATTCTCTACATGAAACTCCTTGTCGCTGATATTTAGAACTCTATTTGTGTTGTTGTGGTATTGTGGTACCAATAAAATTTGTGTGGTACCAAAAATTTGACAATATGTTGTCCTTTTTCTTTGCCATCGTTAATTCTTTTGTCCGTTGTTTGTATTCAGAGCCTTAAGTATGTTATCCACTTCATTCCACTTTATCACAACAAATCACTCATCCATATTCGCTGAAATATCTGTATTTTTTGTTGTTTGGATGCAAATATAGCGTGTGTTTGGAGCTTGTAGCTTTTATAGTATACTTGTGTCCAACCAAACACAAGGAGTTTGCTATTAAATATAACATGTTAGAGACACAATAATTAATATGTTACAATAAATGTGTTTGTGACACAAGTATAGCTCTGTTTGGGAGACAAATACAAGAAAAAGACAAAAAGTAGACAGAAAGAAATCGAAGCACAACAGGTTCTTTATACATGTGCTTGTTTTATTTCCCGGACAACTTTTGACTCGTACAAGATTACGTTAGTTGAACGATGAAAAATGGATGATACAAAGGACATGTGACTTCAGGGAAATCGGTTTAGTAGCAGATATAAATTAGATCCAACATCCGTCAACGTATTTAAAAGATTTACAGCCATAATTAATATCGATTTTATATTTTCTTTGCATTATGACCATTTTTCTAAATGTGTAGATGATACATACATATTAAGATTTTAAAAACATTGTACCTTCCACCTAGATACTTTTTTCGTAGTTTAAGAAATTTAGCTTTCAATATACATATTCTTTTCGTTATTATATGCTCCATTTTCCTAACATTCTTAGACGATAGTATATACTGCAAAATCAGATTCCTGTGGTCATAAACAGTTTTTCAATTTGAGTGATATGAATTCTAAGTGATGTTTTCGCCATTTGTAGTATATCATGATCTGCCTTTTTTTTCATTGTATTCAGTAATCTTTACAATTTCATCATGAAGAGATATACGAACGAACAATGTGTAACGTGGTTTTGTCTAGGGCTGAGGTAAGCTCAGCCATGTCCAGAGTCTTTCGTTAGGATCCACCAAACCTTTCGAAATAAGAACAGAATAGTTTACCCTTGCTGGGGGGTTCGAATTCAGATTCTTTATTGATATTTAATTTACAAAGTAATTTGATTTACAGGAATAACATCAACTGCTTCAGTCGGTGAGAACACTAGTCTTGGTTGACAACACTCTTCTGGGGGCAGTTGTTTTGGCTTGACAACAATCTTCTGGGGGCACTTGTCTCTGCTTGACAACACCCTTCCGGGAATACTAGCATTGGCTTGAGAAATCATCTGGGACAGATTCTAAGGTGACCGGTATCGGATATGCTGGTTCGGTATGTGCTTTACATGTCCGGTTAGACCGGTTCGGTATCGGTTATCATCGGCTGGTTTACATAGGAACAGTGAGCCGAAACTCCTGTGTACCAAATGTATTTACACCGTCTTTACTAAAGAACGGATCCCAAAATTTGCTCCTGCCCTTTGCAGAACTAGAGCCCCAGGCAAAATGCTATAATCTTGTCTGGTTGTTCGCTCGGAGGCGACGACTTGAGTCTAGTCAACCTTAACATTAAGTACCATTGCTGTAGTGACGCAAATGAGAATTGCATCCAATCACTCATTCTCGTGTGGCCATTAAAACTAGTTCGCTGCTAATATGTACACCACGTCGACAGAGCTTGTGAGTTGTCAGTGAGTGTGATTGGTCGCGGTGGTTGATGCGACTGATGGATGTTGTGTATGCTTAGGTGACGGGTAGACCAGGGACGTATACGGGTGGGAATGGCGGTGAGTGTTTGTTATTATGTACGCACGTCATGACGTCACGTTACAAATGTTTACAACTTATAATTTTTTTTCTAAATAATCGTTCCACAATTACAACTTTTCGTACACTTTTGCCATTTTATGGTCGTAATAATCGTCCACCTGTGCCCGCTATTTGTCGGATTGTTGCAAATTACGAGCGCACATTTTCTTTACATAATGTTCAAGTGCCAATAAGACAGAGAACCGCTCGAAGTAATGAAAATATTGCTGTCGTTCAGGCAAGTGTTATTGAAGACCGAAAATTATCGATTCCAAGATGTTGTCCACAATTGGGACTGTCTCGAACCACAATCTGGCGAATTTTGAGGAAGGATTTTGCCTTGCACCTGTATAAAATTGTTATTATTCAAGAACTGAACCCAGTTGTTATCATTCATGAATTAGTTGATTTTGTTTTGGAACAACTTGAAAACGATAACGATTTTTTAAGAAAATCATCTCCTCCGATGAGGCTCAATTTCATCAGAGAGGTGCGGTAAATAAACAAAACTATCGATTCTGGGGTGAAGCAAATCCACAAATTATTCATGAACAACAATTGTGTTCATCAAAATTGACAGTTTGGTGTGGTTTTTGGTTTGGTGGAGTCATCGGTCCGTACTTCTTTCGAAATGAAGCTGGTAACACCGTTACTGTCAATGGAGAGCAACATAGATCGATGATAACCAACTTTTTATGGCTGCAATTGGAAACAGTTGATCTTGACAACATCTGGTTCCAACAGGACGGGCCTACGTGCTGCACAGCATGTGCAACAACCAAATTGTTGCGAGAAAAGTTTGGAGATTCTATTATTTCAAGAAATTGTAAGAATGAATGGCCTCCAAGAAGTTGTGATTTAACACCATTAGACAATTTCTTGTGGGGTTATTTGAAGCTATTGGTCTATAGCAATAAACTAGACGGCCTTCAAGCTTTGCAAGTCAATGGTGAACATGCTGTTCATGACATACGACTTGATTTAGTGGAAAAAGTGCCCGAAATTTGGGTTCATCGAATTCGTTCCTGCAAAAGAAAACGTGGAGGCCATTTGAAAGACGTTTTATTCAGAATTTAATTGTATCGATTGTACTTCGCACTAAATAAAAAGGATTTGAATTTCCTTAACGATTAGTGTGTTTTTTGTTAAGAAATCATATCACTCTAATTGGGATACCGTTTATAACATACCAAATTGTCATACTGGTGTGGTGCTTTTGTTCAGCATTGTTTGATATTTCATCTTGGAAGTCGTTACTCTGGCATTGGGTCTATAAATTGAAATGGGAAATTTGAAATGATCCACTGAGCTTCACTAAAATTGTGTTCAGCGATGAGGACCATTTCCGGCTTAGCGGATACGTTAACAAGCAAAATTGTCATATTTGGGATGAAGAAAAACGTGAAGAGGTTGAAGAGGTTCAAAAAATCGATTTGGTGTTTTCAAAAACGAGGACGACCGGAATGTAGCTTATAATGATGCCCGTTATTATGCTATATAACGGTCTATTTTCTGGTCGAAATTAAAGCCAGCATTAGATGTTGATAAGTAGTTGCGTCACAGTAATGGATGATGAAATATTCTGCAAAGTTAATTATGCTGAATGTTCAAAATCCGATGCGATCTTTAAAGCAGAACGGGCAAAATTTCACAAGTCATATAAATGTATTAAATTTTTTTATGGTCATATATTAACAAGAACCAATTTGGATCATTTAGTATTTGCTTTTAATTCACAGAAATACTAACAAAATATAAAAAGGAGTCACCGCATATATTGCTGTTTGAACTTCAGCATTCTCCACAATGAATTTGAAGTATTGAAATATATGAAATAAATGTTGATGTTTTTGCGTATTTTCCCAAAACATACATGAAGATACTGTGGATACAAGCTCATTGTGAAATATTATTAAAATGTTGATATTTTTGTTTGCCACAGATATAACCTGTCGGGAGAAATTTTTAAATTCAGTGAACTTGCCCCTGTACGCATTCAATGATGTGTGCTACGGCTCTAGATTACACAGAGTTGACATTGCAATTAACGAATTTGATGGTATTCAATAGATACAGCTTAACTCTTCTGTACAAATTGGGTTAAAATTACCCAAATTTAAAGAACAAACGGCTCAAATCATCTCTTAGAATGACTGCGTGCATGCACAACTTTTCAGTCAGGGTCTTATGATGAATTTTATGTAAAAATTGAATTTTATGAAAATTAGTAAAAGATACTCCCACTTCATCGAAAGTCATTTAACCTCAAGATTCCCTCTCATGTTTCTTGGGTAAAAACCGAAGATATTTTTTTGTTGTCAAACGGACAAAACCTCAAACAAGCATTCAATTTGTTGCGATAAATTGTATATGCAAACAACACAACATAAACTTCCAAATCTATGTAAGGGGAGTCTCAGTAACGATGCACTTTTTCATTTATAATAAAAACACGTATTTTTGGAGATGGTTGTGATTTTTTCATTGGATTGTTTGTAACGAAGACATGTTCCGATTAAGTACGGAGGAAAATATTCCTCAAAATGCCCCCCACGGCTCTGATGGCAGGTCATTACTCTTTTCATAAAATTTCCTATGTCTTTTTCACGGAGATGTGGCTGTATCTCACCGATGTCGTGTTGGATCTCGGACTTGAGCTCAGGAATTGTTTCGGGTTTATTCGCATAAACCCGATGTTGCACAAAAACCCATAGAAAGAAACCGCTCGGCGTTAAATCGGATGATCTTGGTGGCCAGTTGACATCTGAATTTCTTGAGATAATTTGTTCTGGTAATCGTTGGTGAAATAACTCGATTTTTCATGCGTGGTGTAGAGGGTGGCCGCGTCTTGCTGAAATCACATGCCGTCCAGTTGAGGCCGTTCACAATCACCGTAATTTTTGCACTAAAGCCCAATCTTCAGATCAGGCAGTGGGCCGATTATATGTTCAAGGAAAAGTGGAGACTTACTTCAACTTGCAGACAAGCCATGGTCCTCTGGTCACAGGTGGAAAAGAAGAGGACTAGGCAACTACTCAACTTGCCGAGAGGCAAGTTATCCCGAATGATAGGAACACTTATGGTCCATTGTCTTGCAGGACAACACGCCCTAAGATTGGGACATAGAAACTTCACTCTCTGTAGATGCTGCATGGAAGAGGACGAGAAAACCACGAAATACCTTCTCTTGGATTGCCCTGCTCTGGTAGGATTGATAAGTAGGATATTTGGAACACATTTAGTTAGCACCGTATCCCTACAGAATATTTCTGTAGGTCTTATAGACAGATTCATTGAAAGGAATAATTGGCTAGACGACGAGTCAATAGTTGTTATAGAGGAAACTGTGTCACAATGGGCTTCTTTATCCTAAGTGTGCTAGACAGCGTGCTATCTTGCAGCCTTTTCAACCAACCAACCAAAGCCCAATAACGCCGCCTGACCAAAATCCGTACCAGGCAGTTGCTTGTCGTGGGTGCACTTATTTCTCATGGATTGCCATTTAGATGGAAATGCGCTTAATCGGAGATGATTTTTTTTTTTTGAAAATTTAGAATTGAGTTGACTTTGCTCCATTACCCTTGAACGAAATGCAGGCGCTTACCATGGTCCGATGCTTTAAGCTCCTGAGTAAGCTGAATTTTTTACGCATGACGGTGGAGGTCTTTTGTCACAATTCGCTGCGTACTGCTTTGAGAAATTTGAATTGATGTTTTCTGGTTTTCGGCGACACTCTCGATTACAACAGTAATGGTTTGGAGAGACCAACCATTACTTCGACGCACAGGACTCTTACAGTCCATTACTGACCCAGTTTCTTCAAATTTTTTGACCACTCTTGGAATGGTTGACACATTAGGTGCACTTTCTCGACTGGAAATTCTTCGAAGTTTGCGGGCGGTATCAGCATAATTTCTAAACCACGTGGACAAAGAAAACTGACACTAAATTTCGAGTGGTTGTAACTTTGTTTGTGGTTGTAATTTCAAAATTATTTTTTTCCATCGTTCAAACGGCTTCCACGACTTGCTTTACAGTATCTTATTTAATCTAGCCAATTTATCAGTACAGTTTCGATTGTTTGTGCTGCAATCGCATGAATGATAGCGTCGCTTATTATTTGCCTAACTTGTATCTATCACAGCGACCCAGAGATAATAACCTAATGGGACCAATAATAGCCAAATCCCAGCTAATGGCGAAAATACGCAATGTCTCGATTGTAACGTTATTGCACGTAGCGCGTCCTGTTGACACCCGCGTCCTGTTGACACCCTACGTCACCCATGTGGAAATAAAAGGCGTGTGGCAATAAATGTATGTACTTTTACGTCTTTAAATTTACCAAGACAGTCAGTGGATTACGACATGTTGTGGCAGTGATATCGTCACTTGCGAAATCCTTAAATTGAAAATTATTCCGATGCGGTGCCTAAAATTTTAATTGGATTGAACCATTTCGATTTGGGAATATCTTGTAAGAGCCGTGAGGGCTCCGTCCACGAGCCGGTTGCAGTGTGCAGTAGACTTGGATGGTTAGTTTATGGTGCTGTTACTGAAAACCAAAACAAACGTAAGCACTTTAACTGTCATGTTTATGTTTGATCTACAACAAATGCTGATAAATTACAAGACAACTTTTCTGTTATAGCAAAAGCTATAACGGAAAATCATTATGTAGATGATCTGCTTAATTCTGGCGCTGCGCCGCAAGAGGCAATAAATCTGATTGCAGATGTTTCATATATACATCGCCAAGGTAGCTACAATATACAAAACTGGATTTCAAATGTTAACACGTTTAAATGTCTGAATTTAGCTGACCAGAAACAAATAGAAAAGGTTCTGGGCATATTTTGGCAGCATCAGGAGAATGTAATTACTTTTCAATTGTCGCCGTCGCTATATAAAAATCTATAAAAACGCCAACTAAACGCGATATGGTCAGATTGGTTATGAGAATTTACGATCCCCTTGGTTTAGCCGGGCATATTAATGTGTTTGCTATGGTACTTATGCAAGATGTTAGGCGATCGTAAATTAACTGGGAAGAAAAATCGCGCCCTGAATTAGAAACACAATGGGCTTTGAAAAGTTTTCTAAATTATAGTGGTGTTGTAGTGCAGCTGCATACTTTTGTGAACGCTAGTAAGGATGGCTATGCAGAAATGTGCTACTTCAGGATGAAGAAAAACCGTGTCATCCTATTTTCTATAATTGTGTCAAAAACCAGAGTAGCACGCCTTGAACTAATGGCAGCCTTGATCGGTGCTCGTTATGCACAACATATAATAGAAAATCACGATACCACAATTTGTAAAAAATATTATTGGTCTGACTCTATACTTTACTTTTATTGACTATTTTACAACCTCATGAGGTCAGACGTCTTACACATAATACTTAAACAAACAAATTTAAACATATTCTTCCAACTGGCTCCATCCTTCGCCTTTTCTCACCAGTTGGTAACACCATGGATACGGAGGGATTCTTCTGCCTGGTCTTTCCAGCGGAGTCTTGGTCGTCCTCTTTTCCTATAGACTATATAGCTCTGCGTTCCATCGACGTCGGTACTCGCCATTTTCTCTAACAGGACCATATATTCTACGGAGAATTTTTCTCTCGCAAACTCCCAGGTGTTTTTCATCCGCTTGCAATATGACCCAAGGTTCGGAACCATATTTCAAGACAGGTAAAATGTGAGTCCGATATAGCTGGACTTTTGGCCGTCGAGAGAGGGCTTAGTTCCTAAACTGCTTGCTGAGCCCGAAATAGCATATATTTGCAAACATAATTCTCCTATCTATCTCCATGCTGGCGTTGTTGTCCTTGTTCACGGCGGATCCAAGGTAGACAAATTCATCTACCACTTCAAAAGTAAATCGGTTGTCAACGTTCAAGTGCGGACCAAGTCGAGAGGTTTCACTAGTCGTTGACACCATACATTTTGTCTTGCCCTCATTAACAAAAAGACCCACCTTCGCTGATTCCTTTCCGATTCTTGAAAATACTGCAGTAACCTCTCGGAAATTCCCAGCAATTTCCACCAACATATGCCTTTTCGTGTTAATGGTCTTGTTCGTATTTACTGCAGCCTTTCTCATTATTATCTCCATTAAGATGTTGAAGAGATTCCACGAAAGTGTGTCGCCTTGTCTAAGTCCTCGCTTGGTGAAGAAGTGTTCCGTGAGGCCTTTCCCACTTTCACTGCTGATTTGGTGTTGGTCAGCGACATTCTACAGAGGCGGATCAGTTTTGCCGGAATATCAAGTTCAGCCATAGCTTCGTACAGTTTTCCCCGTAAGGGGCTATCGAAAGCAGCTTTGTAATCGACAAAAAGTTGGTATGTATCAATTTGCTTTTCGTGGGTCTTTTCCAGGATTTGGCGTAGCGTTAATATTTGGTCAGTTGTGGACTTGCCTGGTTCAAAACCAGACTGGTAAGGTCCAATCAGGTTTTCAATAATTGGCTTTAGTCTTTCACATAATACGCTCGACAAGACCTTATACGCGATGGATAAAAGAATGATACCGCGATAGTTGGAACAGACACACGGATCACCCTTTTTGAATACAAGACATAATACACTGAGACTCCAATCGTCGTGGGCTAGCAGTTCCGCCTGCCTTAAAAAGGGTAGGCCATCCGCACCAGCGGCTGTATTACTCTTACGGTTAATCTCGTCTTGGTTTTGGGGGGGGGTACAATCTACACTATCTTCCACTATCATTACCTCCTGATCTTCATTGGAAGAATCCGAGTGGAGTAGTGCTGAAAAGTGGTCTCTCCACATTTTGAGCACACACTGCTTCTCAGTCGCCAGATTCCCATTCTCGTCCATGCCGGAGGGCAGCCCATTATTAGGTCCGTCATACAATCGTCTGACCCTCTGGAAAAACTTTCGGGATTCACCATTCATCCTGCACAATTCGGTTTTTTCATTCTCTCTCTGCTCCCACTGCCATTTTTTCCGCCTAAATAGTTGGAGTTCCTCCCTTCTCAGCTTCGTGTTCCGCTCACTCGCAGCAGACGTTGTAACTGACTGTTTCGTTGCCATACGTGCAGCGTCTTTTTCATCAGTTGCAATGCGAAATTCTTCGTCGTACCATGGCTTATCCTTCTGCGGTTTTTGATAGCCAAGTTCAGTCCTTGCAGCGGTTTCCAAAGAATGGGAGATGTGCTTCCACTGCGCATCTGGGTCTTCGGGTGGGGGGTATTCTGCTCTAGCAGGAGAGAGAGAGCTTCTGTCGATAGGACATTGATATCACTGGTATTTGCAGCTTGTTAATACCCAGCGTTTTTAAGTTGGATAAATTCCGACCACCGAAAGTACCACCTGCCGAATCACGGAAGTTTCGGAATTATCGTCTATAAATGATTGGAAATTGCATCATCTAACAAAACCTCTATGTCAGGGGGTTTTAGTGATCATAGTTGACCCTTCTCTTCCCCGAAATATATGGCTGCGAGCTAAAGTACCTGAGACGAGATTGGCAAGTGACGGACAAGTTCGCAATGAAAAAGTGTTTTCTGAACGTGGGACAGTAGAGAAACCCATTACCAAGCTGGCAATTTTGGATGTACCTCCTCAACAGAAGTTTGGTGGCGAAGAAGCTTCCTGCCATACTGCGGGTGGAATGTTAGCGCCACCCCCAAAATTCCCTTGATTTCTTGGGACGATCTGGCAACACTTGAATAATTATACAATTTTTCATCTGTCAACAAACTATAAAATACTTAACGAATCTTTAACAAATGTCAAGTAGCGTCCAATTAATACTTACAAGTTGGCTCATACGCGGCGCTAAAGAAAGAGAAAAATTCGCACAATTAAAATATCTGTAAAAGTTTTTGTCGTTTCCATACGAAAAAGTAGGTTCCACTTTATATTAAATATTTTTATAACATTTTTTAATTCCTAATTTATTTGTTTATTTGATTTGGAATTTTAACATTAATACGCTTTGTGAAATAAATTAAATTTTTTATGAAACAAGCGGTGTTTTATTAAAAACCACCGTGGAAGTCTCTAGTTGGACCTGTATGCCTTTGCCAACAATAGTGTTAAATAAATTTGTTAAATTTTTTTTCATTTAGACCCCATCCCGCAACAGCCGATAAGGAACTTCGTTCCAAAAATCGTTAAAACCCGAAAATAGCGGTTAATCGACTTTGGAGGTGTCTAAACCGGTGTAGAAAAGTGCTTCGTAAATTGGTTTGAGCACACGCAAAAGTGTATTGATCTTCATGGATATTACTTTGAAAAACAATAAACCATTTCTAATGATAAATGATTGGTTTTTTTACTGCTGGACTCGAAATATCACTTACAAAGGGCGAAGATGTAAAGCAATATCTTCTGTGATCCATATCACATCACAGCAATAATATTCGTTAAAACCGTTAAAAAACCGCTATTTCTCAGCTAAAGGGTGGGCCATGCAAAACTTGGAATTTGAACCCACCGATATTTCGAAATACATGCCCAATTTGACATTCATGAAGTGTAAGATTATAAGTTAAAGGTTATAAATTGATTGGGGAAAATTGGACAAGTTTAAAAACTTCCAATGTTCTGAGTCTTCAACTCAAAATGTAAGAAATCTGCGAAATTAATTCGATAGTAATAGAGTGCCGCTAACGCAGCTTGTGCATCAAGTTCAACAAAGCGGGTCCTTATTGGACAAAGGAACTCGTGTACGAGTTCGTTCAGTGCGTTAAATTGAAATATTGCCACTTTAGCTGACAGTGTGCTTGAACAGCACACCTGTGCGCAAAATTTTTCATAAGGATCTCAGCATGAAGGCTAATAAAGTCAAGTTAGTTCAAGAACTGCAGCTGCGTGACTATCCGATGCGTTTTCGCTGAATGAGCTGAAGATCGCGTGGCTGAAGATATTCAATTTTACCGAATGATGTTGATGGCTGTTTGAGTACACTTTCAGCTACATAGAAAATATTTTCCACTGGACGAGCATGTACACTAGTGATGCCGTTCTTATGGCGCCTGATCACAATACATTTGTCAGAGCTCTGGCAAAAGTTGTATAATATTCTCATTGGCAGGGAAACAGTATGTAAAAATTTTAACACATTTTGTTTAACTAGTAGTTCAAAGATAGCACACGATGAAGTACATTTCAATCAAGTGAATAATTTTTATACGTTTTTCGAAGATGGTTGATAATATTTCTTTGTGTGTTTTTCCTGGGTATTCAAATTCGAATCCACAACATTTCTTCATGAAATAATTTTCCAAAAATATACCTGTGATAATTTGTAAATATTTAAACGTATGGATGTTTATAAACTGCTGGGATACCTTAAGATCATAAAATGTGTATTGAATAGTTGTATCTAGCTGCACTGAAAATAACTAACCAAGTTAATCAGACTTTTATTTGTTTTTGACAAAGAGGGGTTACAGCTTTTGATCTCTTAAGATTATTCCCTTAAAGAGTAATAAAATAATGGAATCTATTATGCGAGTACCAGTCCTCCTAGTGTGTAAAATCTTTTGAAACTATTCTCTATTCTATTTTCTATTTTCTAAATATGTCTCTGTTCTAAAAACTGGAACTGGAAACCCTCTCAACAAGCCCTCGAAGTATCAAATAAGAGAATGAAAATATGGCTGTCAAAACAATTTTATTATTGCATAAAGGTACTTGTCTGCGAGATTGGTAAACAAAGCACTTAAAAGAAGCCAGTGAACTTCCATATAAAATATGCAGTGGCGACAATACTGAGGATTCTATTTTGGGAGGAGGCACAAATCGCCTTCTGGGCTATGCCGTCAATTACCAGGCAATCGATTCAGACGTTAAGGGAGCAAAATGCTGATAGTTCAAACAACAGGGTAAGTAGAGACATATATAAATAAGTTATACCAACATCACTTGCAGGAGCAACATAGACTGTTTTTTATTGTTTTATTGTCAATGACATTAAAGTGGAGAGCATGTTGTCGCCAATATCGAGTATTATAACTAGTGCGATGAAGTAGTGGTAACCCCGTACATTAGTTATACATTAGCAAATGTCAACAAATATAAACTAAAACGTATAGTAAGAGAATTAAGAAAAAAATTTTAATCCTTTTGCATACCACATCCCTAGAATAAGTTACAAAAAAAAATTTCTTAGAAAACTTTCTTTTCCTATTAAAGAATATTTTATCGCATCAAAGACCTCCGTTGAAGACCGATGCTATGCGAGTAATCCAAAAACGATACACACCTTTAGGGCAAATATTGTCTGAGCCATTCCTGCCAAAGAACAAGAACCCGTCAACAAAGTCGTGAAATTTGGACTGGCATGATGAAGCTACTGCGAGGCCAGTCGCTGCAGCCAAATGAATGAAGTCGCATTCCACAAATAATGGGAATATTTGCTATTTTTAATAAAGCCATAACATACTAAAATAAATTTAGTTTAGTTCATTTTACTAAGCTTTTAAAATTATACTTTTATTTGGACCATCCTTTATATGAGTAAACTTCAATTATCGAAATATATTTCGAGTTTTTCCATTTGAACAACATTATTATGATTAGAATCCCACCAGCTCCAACAGGATACAACTTGGAATATTTCGGACAAGTTTTTTTTTTGTTATTTATACCAAAAGTCATATTGGCAACTTTGACAGTTTGTAATCTTCCATAAAGCCAACAATATGGATGTTACTAGAAATTTCTATTGAATAATATGGTTTTGATGATATTAAACTTTTTCGCTGTGGAAGATTTATGCCCATACAAAATGATGTGGAAAGCGAAATAAATGGAAAAAGTAGTATTGAAATATTTTGCAGTTCTACAATCCCGGCATATTAGGGTGTGCTCTCACTTCTGTTTTGTAAAAATTAATTAAAACTAAATTGTACTTATATTCATCATTATGTACGCCTGTAGTCAACGAAAATCTTAAAATTTAAATATACATCAGTGGGCATTTGTAAAGCCAACCCCTTTTAGATTGCAGGAAGATATACGTCTCAATAACTCCTCGAGTTTCTGCATTGAAGTTGCTTTGTCAAAAGTCCACAAGACTTTAGTATTTATAGTTTAGTTTTAATTTGACTATCTCACTAAGAATGCACTTTTAATTTTATAATAAAAACACCTATTTTTCGATATAGTTGTGATTTTCTTTATTGGATAGTAAAGAAGGCATGTTCCGATTACGTGTGGAATAAAATATCTGTTAACTGGTCCCCACGGCTCTGATCGCAGATCATTACTCTTTTCATGAAATTTTCCATGACTTTTTCAGAGAGATGGGGCTTTATCTCACCGATGACGAGTTGGATCTCAGATTTGAGCTCAGGAATTGTGTCTGGCTTATTCGCATAAACCCAAGACTTCACAAAGCCCCAAAGAAAGAAATCACACGGTCTTAAATCGCATGACCTTGGTGGCCAGTTGACATAAGAATTTCTTGAGATAATTTGTTCTGGAAATCGTTGCTGCAATAAATCGATTGTTTCATACGCGGTGTGGAAGGTGGCGCCGTCTTGCTGAAACCGCATGTCGACCAGATCCATGCAATCCAGTTGAAGCCGCAAGAACTCCGTTATGATGTACATGTAACGATGCCGTTCACAGTCACTGGAATGCCGTCCTCATCTTCAAAAAAATAGGGCCCAATCACGCCGCCTCACCAAAATCCGCACCAGACAGTTGCTCGTTGTGGGTGCTTTTGTTTGCTATGGATTGCATGAGTATTTTCTGAGCACAAAATTCGGGAATTGTGTGTATTCACGAAGCCACGAAGCCATTCCGATGTAAATGCACGTCACCGGAGAAGACGAAATTTTTTGAAAAATTTTTATTGACTTCACTTTGCTCCACTATCCATTGAACGATTTGCCGGCGCTTTCAATGGTCATTCTTGTTTGACATTCTGTGTAACCTGAATTTTGTACGCATGAAGTTGGATGTCTTTGTTCAAAATTCGCTTTGTAGTGCTTCGAGAAATTTGAAGTTGTTGTGGAACGACTCCGTTTCGGGTTTTTCTTCTTTTCAGGTTTTAGGCGATACCCCTGATTATAGCTGCAACGTTTTCAAGAGACCGACCAGTACGTTGGCGCACAGGAGTCTTAATGACCATATCCGACCCAGTTTCTACAAATTGTTTGACCACTCTTCGAATGGTTGCCACATTAGGTGCACTTTCTCCACTGAAATTTCTTCGAAGTTTGCGTGCGGTTTCATCATAACTTTCCAAAGTTTTGTAATAAGATTTCACATATAGTGGCCGTCAGTGGTGCAATGGTTAGTGTGCGCGGCTCTTGCACATCTGAACGTCGGTTCGATCCCTGCTCAGACCACCTTACATTTCTTTCGACGGCGGTCACCTCGCTTAGTGATGACGACACTATCGAGTACTTAGTCAGAACCGGTGTTAAACTGTAGGTCCCAATTAGTGAGTGTAAAACTAAAAAGCGCGCATCTCACTGATTTGGAGAAGCAAATGTAGCGATATTCTCGGATACTAAATTGACAAACAATCCTATATCGTAAACAATTTAAGGCCTCTAATTTCAAGTTATCTACGATTGACAGCCAAGATATAAGAAGGACATCTAGCCCTCGCAAAATCTTGGTGGATAAAAGGGCAGATGAGATGGCGAGAATGGGCTCTAACCACCTCGTAAACAATTTATGGCCTTTAATTTCAAGTTATCTACGATTGACAGCCAAGATATAAGAAGGAAATCTAGCCCTCGCAAAATCTTGGTGGATAAAAGGGCAGATGAGATGGCGAGAATGGGCTCTAACCACCTGAAAGATATATGGAGAAAATATGGGAACCCTTCCTAAGTACCAAAGGCCAAGCATAACAAAGAGCCAAAGTAATTATGGATGAATAAATAAATAAATAATAAATAAATAAATAAAATTATGGAAGAATATGGAACGCAAAAAAACGGTAAAGATCATGTGAAGCGGGATGATAATAAGGCGCAGATGATAATAAGGGGTGCTGAAGCTGGACCAACTCCAACCAAGGCAGTACATGGGTTTTGTATCTGAGCCCTCATTTACATAAAATTTAACGAGCCGATTAAATTGACCGCGTGCCCGGCTTTAGCAGGAATTAGACTCCAACAACTGAGAATACAATGCATGCTCAGTTGGCAACATTTCAGGGGGCACATTTCCTGGTTTCTCTCTGGTCTACGAGGAACGAACAAGCCTCAGGTGGATGCTAAAAAATGGATCGTGCGGCGAAGCAGTAATAACTTCGTCTTTTCATTCTTAACCCAACCTAACTAGAACGAAGTTTTTCGTTGAATAGTTTAAAATGTAATCAATTTTCAATGCATGAGCTCATAACTACTCCAGCGAAAAAAGATTCATCTCAACAAGGATACAACAGTAAGCACAAATATTGGTTTGATTCATAAACATATCGCGTTACAAAAATTGCAAAAAAACGTTACTTAAATGAGAGGAAGGCAGTGAGCTTTTGCTTTACTCTACTGAAGTTAAGTAATGATAAGTGCACTAAAGATACTACGATGATTGCTACTACGATTGCTACATCGTTCTGCTCGTATAATAAACTATAAGGAATTTTGGAAGTGGTGCTAGTTGTGTTCGGAAACATTTTTAATTATAAAGTTTATACATACTCGTACACTGCGAATCACATGAATAAGGCATCGAACGTTTCAAAGTTTAGATGAGCATATCATTTATTGGGATGATTGGAGAAATACAAAAATATTCCATAATAATCACCCATATCTAGTATATAAAGTACCAAAAATATATATATTTTATTTTTATTTTTATATTTTTTTATATTATATTTGTTTCAGTCTATCCTTACAGACACTCCTTACAGACTAGCTTAAACTAAAATGATATGTATCTAAATTATATATAAATTTTCTTAGAGAAAATGATAATTGATAATTTTTAATTTAAAACTGTTGAATTTTTATTATTGTCTCATAAATTAACCATTTTACATGCATCACCTGAATAAGGCGTCATTAGTGAAAATAAAACACAATACTCTTCAATTCAGTTTGAAATAGAAAATTAAATAAAAAGCTAATAACAAACAAGAATATATTAGTGGGTACTTCTTTCTTTATTGATAATAACGTCAAAATCCCGGTAGGGTCCAGAACAGTATAGTGACCCCAAATAATTTAAGGTTATCAAACTCCAGGCTTTCTTTATAGCATCTTTCAAGGAATCGATGCATGCATGACCCCTTCATATACTCTTGTTGGAAAAATTGGTCAATTTGCTTACCCTCTTCATATACTCTTGTTGCCATTCACCACCATATATTTTCCATTACAGTTAGATCCGAAGAATAGGGCAGTCAATTCGAAAGTTCCACATTATGTTCACGAATTTACGGTTTTCCAAATCTGGCAGTGTGAACTGGATCATTATCTTGTTGGTAAGTACATTCAATGGATCCAAAAAAATATACTGAACTTCGGAAATTCTTCTTCCAATATCACTTTCTATGATACTCCGGTCAATTTTTATGTTTCAAATAATATATCGATGGTACCATTGTAAGATATTGCACCATTTGTAGATGGAAGTCTGCTTTTCTTAGATCATGGAAATATAAGTTATATCCATCAGGTCGTACGAGATCAATTTTTTTTGACGTCAGAAAATAAAACTTTAAACCATTCATCAGAACATGTCATAGTGTTTTTTGCAATTTCTAATTGATTTTACTTCGTGACCGTCGGTGGTGCAATGGTTAGTGTGCGCGGCTCTTGTACATGAGATCGTGGGTTCGAACTCTGCTCTGACCACCTTCAAAAAAAAAAATTTCTTTCGGCGGCGGTCACCTCGCATAGTGACGGCGACACTATCGAGTAAATAGCCATGAAAAAGCTCGGAATCGGTGTAAAGCTCTAGGTCCCAGTCAGTGAGTGAAAATTGGAAAGCGCACAGCTCAGTGATTGTGAGAAGTTCTCCCCGGTCCCTTCATGGGATGTAATGGGAAACCATTTATTTATTTTTTAATTGATTTTTCTTACGATTGGCATTTAGGGAAGGTTGTCTCTGCAATTTCCAAAGAACTTGATTCAGAATTGACTTTAAAATGTGACGTACTGTACATACGCTAACACTAACACCCTGTCATGCCGAATGAAGCTCACATCAACGAATATATAGCTATTTTTAGAACTTTATTGAATGTCTTTCCTGCAAGCATTTTTTTCATGAATTGAAGATTTTCTGGTGTTTAAATTCTTTATATTAACTTCACCTGTCTATATGTATGCATGCCGATTGATTTTTAACTCTTTTACCGTGATCCAATCGAGCTGAAACTTCGCAGGCGAACTAATGGCGAAATGAACTGTCAAAATATTGGCCGGATTGGACAAAGAGGTGTGGTTATATATAAAGAATTTATAGTCCAAAACTATGTTTTTTACGGATTGGGTTTGTTGCTCCATTGTTTTCTGTTACGTGTTTGTTTTCAGTAGATTTCAAAAAACAAATCCATTTTGGGTCACAAAATCATGTAGAGAGGGTCTCAGTAAGACTGCACTTTTTAAATTTAATGCCATTTCATTTTTGTACAAGCGGCAACTCTGAAATTTGGCAGCTGTCACATATCTTAATTCCGATTATTAAAAACGGAGCAATTTACAACGCGCGAACAACACGTTATAATTGTGAAAACTTATTACAAAAATTGGAAAGTCATATTGAGACCGCCCGCAAACTTCGAAGAATTTCTAGTCGAGAAAGTGCACATAATATGTCAACCATTCCAAGAGTGATCCACAAATTCGAAGAAACTGATTCGACTATGGGCAGTTAGACTCCTGTGCGTCAACGCACCGGTCGGTCGCTTGAAAACATTGTTGCTGTATAAGAGAGTGTCGCCGAAACCCCGAAAACATCAATTCGGCATAGTTCGCAACAACTTCAAACTTCAAGAAACACCACGCAGTGCATTTTGACAAACGCCTACATCTTCATGCGTAAAAAATTCAGCTTACTCCGGATCTCAAACCAGCAGACCATGGAAAGCGCCGGTAATTCGTTCAATTGGTAATGGAAGGGCATTGCCACCAGAATAGGTTCTAGCACAGGAAATCCTTATCCAATCCATGAGACACAAATGCACCCACAACGAGCAACTGTCTGGTGAGGATTTTGGTCCGACAGCGTGATTGGGCCTTACTTTTTTGAAGATGAGGGCGAAATTGTAGTGACTGCGAACGGCATTCGTTACATGAACATCATAACAGAGTTGTTGTGGCCTCAGCTGGACGGTATGGATCTGGACGACAAGCGGTTTCAGCAAGACGGCGCCACCTTCCACACCGCGTATGAAACAACGATTTCCAGAACCAATTATCTCAAGAAATTCTGATGTCAACTGGCCACCAAGATCATGCGATTTAACGCCGTGCGATTTCTTTCTTTGGGGTTTTGTGAAATCTTGGGTTTATGCGAATAAACCACAAACAATTCCTGAGCCGAAATCCAAGATCCAACGCGTCATCGGTGAAGCCATATAAAATTTCAGGAAAAGAATAATGGTCTGTCATCAGAGCCGTGGTGGCCATTTGACGGATATTTTATTCCATACTTAATCCGAACATGTCTTCTTTCGGAACATGACTTCGTATAATCCAATAAAAAAACACAACTTTTTTTTGAAAATACGTGATTTTATTTTAAGATGAAAAAACGCAGTCTTACTCAGACACCCTTTCTTATAACATTCTACTCATATAATATTGAATAGAAAATACAACGTGTTTGGATAAAAGTATACAATATTTGCCGCAAGCTGTTTGCATCCAAACAATGTTCAGCGTGGCTTTTCCAGTACTTCTCGACATTACTTAAAAAATTATATACACCTCATTTCAAACATTCTAATTTAACTGCAATCTCAACGGGTTAATCCTTTTAGATTTTAAAATTGTATTTTCTCTCTTTTAGGGCGTGTCAACTGCTTTTCCGCGGCGCTGAACTACTGGATAAAAATTTAACAATTCCTTACTCAAGTAATTCAAATAACGTAGTTGCATATTTGCAAGATAACAAAGTTGGCAATTCGCTAAGATACTGAATTCCACTAAAGTTGGTTTAATTCGATTTCATATTCATGTAATTCGTAGTGTACATGCTGCCAAAAACAGGATGATGTACCTAAAATGCGTTCCATAGATCTAAGGCATATGGTGACTCATATTCGCTCACTCACGTATTATGTTGTTGAAATTTAAGCTACGCAAAATTAAAGGTAACGTAAGAGATGTTGATTACAAGCGAAGCAGGTGCAAGTGTTTTAAGACAATTTTTTAATATACTAATATAATTATACCACATGTACCATGCCCATGCTCGACTTTAATACCTTAAATAATTTTCGGAAAATTGTGCAAAAATTACTCTGCTGTAAAACAAAAGCAATGAAACAAACTTAGTAGAGGTGGTACGTCTGAGGGAATACATAGTCTAACAGTATTTACAAATTGTGATACGCCCTTAAAATTGGAATTTTCGTTTTTGGGTGCTTTTGCTCGTTTATAAAATCTTTAGTACAATTGATTGAAAATTGAAGAAGGTATTAAACTTTTTCTAAGGTGGAAAATGTAGCTTATACATGTTAGTATTAATTTTCGTATATCGCCATTTTAGCCTCTTTTACTTTTTCACTTATAAAGTGATATTAAAATCACTTTAAGAAAACTGGAATACATTTCCAGAAATCTATATGGAAATCACAACTACTATTTAATGTACATGACATAATATGTATACGTATGATATGCAATTTCTTCTAGGTTTTCCTTATACTCTAAAATAACCAAAATCGGTTTACCGGTTACGGGTTCATAAGCACTCGATCCATTCCGACAGTAGTTTTCTAAGAAAATCTCAACATTTTGGGGGTGTTTCTGGAATGCTAAACTTTGATTTTATGGCTGTCCAGTGACTTAAAATATTACCCGCAAACATTGTTTGACATTCACGTAATCAGATTTTCTATATATTTACCTTGTTTGAGGCATATAACCTTATACATAATAAGACAGAAGCACCTAATGGGTGCATTTACTATCTAATTAATTGTACACGCTGAAACCTAATGGCCCCACAACATATGCCACGCAGATCTGCTTCCTTTTTGTTTCTTTGTTGTCTGTCTCGTTTTTGTTTTTAGCGGTTTTCAACAAACAAAGCCACATGTGGGTCACAAATACATTTATTATAACTTATTAATCATTGTGCACCCAACATATTATATTGAATGGCAAACATAACGTGTTTATGCACAAGTATACTATATTTACGACAAGCTACAAACACGTAATATTTGCGTCCAAACAACAAAAGCGTGTAGTATACAAAATACTATAGTAACTGCAAAACATTAAAGGTGACCGATCCCTTTAGGTACTTAGTATACGAAAACAGATTGAAAAATATCCATAAGTTGTGATTAAGAAAAAATATCTCATCTTTTTAGCGGGAATCTATGCCGTAGTTTTGACTTTATCTTTTTATATAATCCTTTAAAATAATCCCGCATTTCCAATAACACTGTGGAAAACAATTAGAATTTTTCGAAAATTAATAGCTCCTGCTAATGGATTCTGGTAGCGGGGTTAAAAAAAGGTATACGTGTATCGGCGTTTTGGAAGTTTACATATGCGGGTAATTAAAGGAGTGGTTAAAGATTTCCCCTTCTTGTACATTCTTATATTGTATCGACAGAGGAAACCATGTGATCCTTACATTTTAGGTATAGGACGTGTTCACCAATTTTGTGTAAAGTTTTACGAGAAATATTTTTGTGGAACTTAGCCCTTCAACTCCTCAATACTTGGGGTTTTAAGCCCCTTTTGCAGGAAAGGTTAAAAAACACCCCTAAAACAGGGGCAACAAAAATATTTCTCGTAAAATTTTACTATACGTACTTACTTATCCGGTCTCAAACAACCCCGACGGGTCAGGGACCTTACACAACGAAGATAACATATTTCGCCCATCAGTTCGATCTTTTGCCTTATCTTTCCAGTTGGCAATACCAAGTGTACGCAGGGCTTCGTCAACCTGATCCCTCCATCGGAGTATTTTTCCTATTTTCCTATTTTTCGCCTTCCTGCGAGTTCGGTTTCGAAACCCCATTCGTGCTGGTTCGTCTTCATCCATTCTACTGACATGGCCTAGCAGCGCAATCACGTTATTTTGATCCGCTTAACTATGTCAATTACAGGATTAAGCTTATACAGCTCATGGTTCATGCGTCGCTTATACTCGCGGTGTGTACACTATAGGGCCATACATTTTTCGGAGTATTTTTCTTTCGAAGACTCCTACAGATGTTTCGGCTGCTTCCGATAAGGCCCAGGATTCTGCGCCATAAAGCAAGACAGGTTGTATGAGAGTCTGGCGTAGTTGGAATTTTGTTATTCGAGAGAGGGCTATGTCTATAAAGTGCTTGCTTAGCCCAAAATAACATCCATTCGCCAGCACAATTCTCCGCTTAGTCTCGAGGCTGATGTTGTTGTTTTTGTTTACTGCAGATCCGTGGTATATAAATTCGTCCACCACCTCGAAATTAACCCGCGTCCATGTCTAATGTGGACCCAAGTGACCCATTTTCGGTCTACCAACCTTTTTTGTGGCCGTCGTTGGTACAATGGTAATATGGGCGGCTCCTGTGCACGAGAACGTGGTTTCGATCCCTGCTCTGACAACCTTAAATTTCTTTCGACGGCGGTCGCAATCGAGTACTTAGCCATAAAAAAGCTTCTCAAAATCCCGTTCGGAACTGGTGTAAAATTGTAGGTCCCAATTAGTGAGTCTAAAACTTAAACGCGCATAGCTCGGGAACGCGGGCGGGAAACCATTTATTTTTTTAACCTTTTTTGTAATGCTTATATAAAATGTTGTTCGATCCCGATGAAAATGTGACGCCTGAACTAGCCCTTTTCGTTGAAACAGCTAGTGGAGCTGGTAGTTGGAGGTTTTTTATTCAAGATAGAATGTGAGGGAGACTGGGCGATAGGCGAGCTAAAAAAACTGACTTTAAATAAAATTGTATTGACGCCAATGGATTTGAAAAGAAAGTTGAGTCCTACAATTCGGGTTTAATACAGGACGAGGGTGATTCAGGAAGTTCCGGACAAATTTCTCCAACGTATTCCTTGGCTCATTTCATGAAGAAAAGTCCACTAGGACCATGTCCGAAATTTTTTTTCCATTTTTTTTCCGAAAGCTCTGTATCTCGGCGATTTGATTTTTTTCTGGCGGCATGAAAAATGGCCCAAAGAAAAATGGCCCACAAAAATAAATGAAAAATCGCCCAAACAAATGAAAAATGACCCAAAAATAAAAACGAAACTTCGCCAAAAAAATAACGAAAAATCACCCATAAAAGAAATGAAAAATCGCCCAAAAATTGTTGTAGGCTCCATGAAATGTGGCCCCAGTGAAAAATTACCCCAAACCCAAAATGAAAAATGACCCCAATATTTTGTACTACCCACAACAACACGTAAGTAAAATGCCCAAACTTGTGTTGTTGTAGGTAGTACAAAATATTGGGGTCATTTTTCATTTTGGGTTTGGGGTAATTTTTCACTGGGGCCACATCTCATGGAGCAAAATTGGGCTATTTTTCATTTTTGGTTTTTGGGTGATTTTTCATAATGAAAAATGGCCCAAAAAAACAAAAATGAAAACTAGCCCAAAAATTTTGATATTATAACCCATTTTTGTGGGCGATATTTCTTATGAAATATGGCCCAAAAATGTATGAAAAAGTTTGGGTGTTTTTTCATTTTTTTTGTGGGCCATTTTTTTTTGGGCCATTTTTCGTACACCCCTTTTTCTACTTTTTTTAAAAACCTTAAAGACCTTTCCAACAAGCCCAAAAACAAAAAAAAAATCCGACCACTGGCTCAGAAGTTACCCTACCACCTTCCGACTACCAATCCGAAAATTTTGAACCCGCTGCCATTTCGCTCCCTTGCATTTTTGGACATGGTCCTAGTGGTTAATGAGCCAACGAATACGCTGGTGAAATTTGTCCGGAACTTCCGGAATCACCCAGTATACGTTTTACGTCCGAATTCTCCCATAAACTGAATCTTCATTGAAACTTCTATTAGGGCTTTAGCATTATACCAGAATTCTGAAGAATTGAAACACTCATATACACATATTACTATCTGACCTGGATCCTGCAAACAAAATTTGTACTGTCATTTTAAAAAGGGGCCACATCAAAACATTTATTTAAATTTGTCAATAGATTTCGTTCTTGGTACAATTTCTAAATTTTGCCCAAATTAGGTCATATTTGCGACTTGAAATTAAATTACAAGGTTTACGTGAACGGAAGTAGCTTAGTCGACTTAGAATGTGATTGTGTACCAATCAGCCTAAAATTATGTGGACCTATTCCTAATCCTTTCGTATGACAGAACTAACTTGCCATACCCTGCACCACAATGCTGTTGTAGGGTACACAAACGAAGTAAACAAAATAAAAATAACTATTTCCAAAGTGGCCAGTTGTTATTAATGAGGTTGTTTATGGTTTTCGAAATAGAACCGGCAAGAAGGCGAAAAATGGGAAGACCAAGTCTCCGCTGGAAGGATCAAGTTGGTATTACCAAGTGGAGAGATAAAGCAAAAGATCGAACTGGTTGGCGAAATATGATATCTTCGTTTTGTAAGGTCCCTGACCCCCCGGGGTTGTTCGATACCGGATAAGTAAATTTATTGGAACGAACTTCCTTATCGCACGTTGCGGGAAAAGTTGGGAAAATGAAAAAGTTTTAAACAACTTTTCCTAAGTACTTTATTACAATCCATTATTGTCAACTATATTGGGTACGTGGTAATTAGAAGTTTTCCAGGTGGTACCTCAGATTTGAGCTCAGGAATTGTGTCTGGCTTATTCGCATAAACCCAAGACTTCACAAAGCCCCAAAGAAAGAAATCACACGGTCTTAAATCGCATGACCTTGGTGGCCAGTTGACATAAGAATTTCTTGAGATAATTTGTTCTGGAAATCGTTGCTGCAATAAATCGATTGTTTCATACGCGGTGTGGAAGGTGGCGCCGTCTTGCTGAAACCGCATGTCGACCAGATCCATGCAATCCAGTTGAAGCCGCAAGAACTCCGTTATGATGTACATGTAACGATGCCGTTCACAGTCACTGGAATGCCGTCCTCATCTTCAAAAAAATAGGGCCCAATCACGCCGCCTCACCAAAATCCGCACCAGACAGTTGCTCGTTGTGGGTGCTTTTGTTTGCTATGGATTGCATGAGTATTTTCTGAGCACAAAATTCGGGAATTGTGTGTATTCACGAAGCCACGAAGCCATTCCGATGTAAATGCACGTCACCGGAGAAGACGAAATTTTTTGAAAAATTTTTATTGACTTCACTTTGCTCCACTATCCATTGAACGATTTGCCGGCGCTTTCAATGGTCATTCTTGTTTGACATTCTGTGTAACCTGAATTTTGTACGCATGAAGTTGGATGTCTTTGTTCAAAATTCGCTTTGTAGTGCTTCGAGAAATTTGAAGTTGTTGTGGAACGACTCCGTTTCGGGTTTTTCTTCTTTTCAGGTTTTAGGCGATACCCCTGATTATAGCTGCAACGTTTTCAAGAGACCGACCAGTACGTTGGCGCACAGGAGTCTTAATGACCATATCCGACCCAGTTTCTACAAATTGTTTGACCACTCTTCGAATGGTTGCCACATTAGGTGCACTTTCTCCACTGAAATTTCTTCGAAGTTTGCGTGCGGTTTCATCATAACTTTCCAAAGTTTTGTAATAAGATTTCACATATAGTGGCCGTCAGTGGTGCAATGGTTAGTGTGCGCGGCTCTTGCACATCTGAACGTCGGTTCGATCCCTGCTCAGACCACCTTACATTTCTTTCGACGGCGGTCACCTCGCTTAGTGATGACGACACTATCGAGTACTTAGTCAGAACCGGTGTTAAACTGTAGGTCCCAATTAGTGAGTGTAAAACTAAAAAGCGCGCATCTCACTGATTTGGAGAAGCAAATGTAGCGATATTCTCGGATACTAAATTGACAAACAATCCTATATCGTAAACAATTTAAGGCCTCTAATTTCAAGTTATCTACGATTGACAGCCAAGATATAAGAAGGACATCTAGCCCTCGCAAAATCTTGGTGGATAAAAGGGCAGATGAGATGGCGAGAATGGGCTCTAACCACCTCGTAAACAATTTATGGCCTTTAATTTCAAGTTATCTACGATTGACAGCCAAGATATAAGAAGGAAATCTAGCCCTCGCAAAATCTTGGTGGATAAAAGGGCAGATGAGATGGCGAGAATGGGCTCTAACCACCTGAAAGATATATGGAGAAAATATGGGAACCCTTCCTAAGTACCAAAGGCCAAGCATAACAAAGAGCCAAAGTAATTATGGATGAATAAATAAATAAATAATAAATAAATAAATAAAATTATGGAAGAATATGGAACGCAAAAAAACGGTAAAGATCATGTGAAGCGGGATGATAATAAGGCGCAGATGATAATAAGGGGTGCTGAAGCTGGACCAACTCCAACCAAGGCAGTACATGGGTTTTGTATCTGAGCCCTCATTTACATAAAATTTAACGAGCCGATTAAATTGACCGCGTGCCCGGCTTTAGCAGGAATTAGACTCCAACAACTGAGAATACAATGCATGCTCAGTTGGCAACATTTCAGGGGGCACATTTCCTGGTTTCTCTCTGGTCTACGAGGAACGAACAAGCCTCAGGTGGATGCTAAAAAATGGATCGTGCGGCGAAGCAGTAATAACTTCGTCTTTTCATTCTTAACCCAACCTAACTAGAACGAAGTTTTTCGTTGAATAGTTTAAAATGTAATCAATTTTCAATGCATGAGCTCATAACTACTCCAGCGAAAAAAGATTCATCTCAACAAGGATACAACAGTAAGCACAAATATTGGTTTGATTCATAAACATATCGCGTTACAAAAATTGCAAAAAAACGTTACTTAAATGAGAGGAAGGCAGTGAGCTTTTGCTTTACTCTACTGAAGTTAAGTAATGATAAGTGCACTAAAGATACTACGATGATTGCTACTACGATTGCTACATCGTTCTGCTCGTATAATAAACTATAAGGAATTTTGGAAGTGGTGCTAGTTGTGTTCGGAAACATTTTTAATTATAAAGTTTATACATACTCGTACACTGCGAATCACATGAATAAGGCATCGAACGTTTCAAAGTTTAGATGAGCATATCATTTATTGGGATGATTGGAGAAATACAAAAATATTCCATAATAATCACCCATATCTAGTATATAAAGTACCAAAAATATATATATTTTATTTTTATTTTTATATTTTTTTTATATTATATTTGTTTCAGTCTATCCTTACAGACAATCCTTACAGACTAGCTTAAACTAAAATAATATGTGTCTAAATTATATATAAATTTTCTTAGAGAAAATGATAATTGATAATTTTTAATTTAAACATGTTTAATTTTTATTAATGTCTCATAAATTAACCATTTTACATGCATCACCTGAATAAGGCTGCATTAGTGAAAAGAAAATACAATTCTCTTCAATTCAGTTTGAAATAGAAAATTAAATAAAAAACAAACAAGAATATATTAGTGGGTACTTCTTTCTTTATTGAGAATAACGTCAAAATCCCGGTAGGGTCCAGAACAGTATAATGACTCCAAATAATTTAAGGATATCAAACTCCAGGCTTTCTTTATAGCATCTTTCAAGGAATCGATGCATGACCCCTTCATATACTCTTGTTGGAAAAATTGGTCAATTTGCTTACCCTCTTCATATACTCTTGTTGCCATTCACCGCCATATATTTTCCATTACACTTAGATCCGAAGAATAGGGCAGTCAATTCGAAAGTTCCACATTATGTTCACGAATTTATTGTTTTCCAAATCTGGCAGTGTGAACTGGATCATTATCTCGTTGGTAAGTACATTCAATGGATCCAAAAAAAATACTGAACTTCGGAAATTCTTCTTCCAATATCACTTTCTATGATACTCCGGTCAATTTTTATGTTTCAAATAATATATCGATGGTACCATTGTAAGATATTGCACCATTTGTAGATGGAAGTCTGCTTTTCTTAGATCATGGAAATATAAGTTATATCCATCAGGTCGTACGAGATCAATTTTTTTTTGACGTCAGAAAATAAAACTTTAAACCATTCATCAGAACATGTCATAGTGTTTTTTGCAATTTCTAATTGATTTTACTTCGTGACCGTCGGTGGTGCAATAGTTAGTGTGCGCGGCTCTTGTACATGAGATCGTGGGTTCGAACTCTGCTCTGACCACCTTCAAAAAAAAAAAATTTCTTTCGGCGGCGGTCACCTCGCATAGTGACGGCGACACTATCGAGTAAATAGCCATGAAAAAGCTTCTCAAAATGCCGTTCGGAATCGGTGTAAAGCTGTAGGTCCCAGTCAGTGAGTGAAAATTGGAAAGCGCACAGCTCAGTGATTGTGAGAAGTTCTCCCGGTCCCTTCATGGGATGTAATGGGAAACCATTTATTTATTTTTTAATTGATTTTTCTTACGATTGGCATTTAGGGAAGGTTGTCTCTGCAATTTCCAAAGAACTTGATTCAGAATTGACTTTAAAATGTGACGTACTGTACATACGCTAACACTAACACCCTGTCATGCCGAATGAAGCTCACATCAACGAATATATAGCTATTTTTAGAACTTTATTGAATGTCTTTCCTGCAAGCATTTTTTTCATGAATTGAAGATTTTCTGGTGTTTAAATTCTTTATATTAACTTCACCTGTCTATATGTATGCATGCCGATTGATTTTTAACTCTTTTACCGTGATCCAATCGAGCTGAAACTTCGCAGGCGAACTAATGGCGAAATGAACTGTCAAAATATTGGCCGGATTGGACAAAGAGGTGTGGTTATATATAAAGAATTTATAGTCCAAAACTATGTTTTTTACGGATTGGGTTTGTTGCTCCATTGTTTTCTGTTACGTGTTTGTTTTCAGTAGATTTCAAAAAACAAATCCATTTTGGGTCACAAAATCATGTAGAGAGGGTCTCAGTAAGACTGCACTTTTTAAATTTAATGCCATTTCATTTTTGTACAAGCGGCAACTCTGAAATTTGGCAGCTGTCACATATCTTAATTCCGATTATTAAAAACGGAGCAATTTACAACGCGCGAACAACACGTTATAATTGTGAAAACTTATTACAAAAATTGGAAAGTCATATTGAGACCGCCCGCAAACTTCGAAGAATTTCTAGTCGAGAAAGTGCACATAATATGTCAACCATTCCAAGAGTGATCCACAAATTCGAAGAAACTGATTCGACTATGGGCAGTTAGACTCCTGTGCGTCAACGCACCGGTCGGTCGCTTGAAAACATTGTTGCTGTATAAGAGAGTGTCGCCGAAACCCCGAAAACATCAATTCGGCATAGTTCGCAACAACTTCAAACTTCAAGAAACACCACGCAGTGCATTTTGACAAACGCCTACATCTTCATGCGTAAAAAATTCAGCTTACTCCGGATCTCAAACCAGCAGACCATGGAAAGCGCCGGTAATTCGTTCAATTGGTAATGGAAGGGCATTGCCACCAGAATAGGTTCTAGCACAGGAAATCCTTATCCAATCCATGAGACACAAATGCACCCACAACGAGCAACTGTCTGGTGAGGATTTTGGTCCGACAGCGTGATTGGGCCTTACTTTTTTGAAGATGAGGGCGAAATTGTAGTGACTGCGAACGGCATTCGTTACATGAACATCATAACAGAGTTGTTGTGGCCTCAGCTGGACGGTATGGATCTGGACGACAAGCGGTTTCAGCAAGACGGCGCCACCTTCCACACCGCGTATGAAACAACGATTTCCAGAACCAATTATCTCAAGAAATTCTGATGTCAACTGGCCACCAAGATCATGCGATTTAACGCCGTGCGATTTCTTTCTTTGGGGTTTTGTGAAATCTTGGGTTTATGCGAATAAACCACAAACAATTCCTGAGCCGAAATCCAAGATCCAACGCGTCATCGGTGAAGCCATATAAAATTTCAGGAAAAGAATAATGGTCTGTCATCAGAGCCGTGGTGGCCATTTGACGGATATTTTATTCCATACTTAATCCGAACATGTCTTCTTTCGGAACATGACTTCGTATAATCCAATAAAAAAACACAACTTTTTTTTGAAAATACGTGATTTTATTTTAAGATGAAAAAACGCAGTCTTACTCAGACACCCTTTCTTATAACATTCTACTCATATAATATTGAATAGAAAATACAACGTGTTTGGATAAAAGTATACAATATTTGCCGCAAGCTGTTTGCATCCAAACAATGTTCAGCGTGGCTTTTCCAGTACTTCTCGACATTACTTAAAAAATTATATACACCTCATTTCAAACATTCTAATTTAACTGCAATCTCAACGGGTTAATCCTTTTAGATTTTAAAATTGTATTTTCTCTCTTTTAGGGCGTGTCAACTGCTTTTCCGCGGCGCTGAACTACTGGATAAAAATTTAACAATTCCTTACTCAAGTAATTCAAATAACGTAGTTGCATATTTGCAAGATAACAAAGTTGGCAATTCGCTAAGATACTGAATTCCACTAAAGTTGGTTTAATTCGATTTCATATTCATGTAATTCGTAGTGTACATGCTGCCAAAAACAGGATGATGTACCTAAAATGCGTTCCATAGATCTAAGGCATATGGTGACTCATATTCGCTCACTCACGTATTATGTTGTTGAAATTTAAGCTACGCAAAATTAAAGGTAACGTAAGAGATGTTGATTACAAGCGAAGCAGGTGCAAGTGTTTTAAGACAATTTTTTAATATACTAATATAATTATACCACATGTACCATGCCCATGCTCGACTTTAATACCTTAAATAATTTTCGGAAAATTGTGCAAAAATTACTCTGCTGTAAAACAAAAGCAATGAAACAAACTTAGTAGAGGTGGTACGTCTGAGGGAATACATAGTCTAACAGTATTTACAAATTGTGATACGCCCTTAAAATTGGAATTTTCGTTTTTGGGTGCTTTTGCTCGTTTATAAAATCTTTAGTACAATTGATTGAAAATTGAAGAAGGTATTAAACTTTTTCTAAGGTGGAAAATGTAGCTTATACATGTTAGTATTAATTTTCGTATATCGCCATTTTAGCCTCTTTTACTTTTTCACTTATAAAGTGATATTAAAATCACTTTAAGAAAACTGGAATACATTTCCAGAAATCTATATGGAAATCACAACTACTATTTAATGTACATGACATAATATGTATACGTATGATATGCAATTTCTTCTAGGTTTTCCTTATACTCTAAAATAACCAAAATCGGTTTACCGGTTACGGGTTCATAAGCACTCGATCCATTCCGACAGTAGTTTTCTAAGAAAATCTCAACATTTTGGGGGTGTTTCTGGAATGCTAAACTTTGATTTTATGGCTGTCCAGTGACTTAAAATATTACCCGCAAACATTGTTTGACATTCACGTAATCAGATTTTCTATATATTTACCTTGTTTGAGGCATATAACCTTATACATAATAAGACAGAAGCACCTAATGGGTGCATTTACTATCTAATTAATTGTACACGCTGAAACCTAATGGCCCCACAACATATGCCACGCAGATCTGCTTCCTTTTTGTTTCTTTGTTGTCTGTCTCGTTTTTGTTTTTAGCGGTTTTCAACAAACAAAGCCACATTTGGGTCACAAATACATTTATTATAACTTATTAATCATTGTGCACCCAACATATTATATTGAATGGCAAACATAACGTGTTTATGCACAAGTATACTATATTTACGACAAGCTACAAACACGTAATATTTGCGTCCAAACAACAAAAGCGTGTAGTATACAAAATACTATAGTAACTGCAAAACATTAAAGGTGACCGATCCCTTTAGGTACTTAGTATACGAAAACAGATTGAAAAATATCCATAAGTTGTGATTAAGAAAAAATATCTCATCTTTTTAGCGGGAATCTATGCCGTAGTTTTGACTTTATCTTTTTATATAATCCTTTAAAATAATCCCGCATTTCCAATAACACTGTGGAAAACAATTAGAATTTTTCGAAAATTAATAGCTCCTGCTAATGGATTCTGGTAGCGGGGTTAAAAAAAGGTATACGTGTATCGGCGTTTTGGAAGTTTACATATGCGGGTAATTAAAGGAGTGGTTAAAGATTTCCCCTTCTTGTACATTCTTATATTGTATCGACAGAGGAAACCATGTGATCCTTACATTTTAGGTATAGGACGTGTTCACCAATTTTGTGTAAAGTTTTACGAGAAATATTTTAGTGGAACTTAGCCCTTCAACTCCTCAATACTTGGGGTTTTAAGCCCCTTTTGCAGGAAAGGTTAAAAAACACCCCTAAAACAGGGGCAACAAAAATATTTCTCGTAAAATTTTACTATACGTACTTACTTATCCGGTCTCAAACAACCCCGACGGGTCAGGGACCTTACACAACGAAGATAACATATTTCGCCCATCAGTTCGATCTTTTGCCTTATCTTTCCAGTTGGCAATACCAAGTGTACGCAGGGCTTCGTCAACCTGATCCCTCCATCGGAGTATTTTTCCTATTTTCCTATTTTTCGCCTTCCTGCGAGTTCGGTTTCGAAACCCCATTCGTGCTGGTTCGTCTTCATCCATTCTACTGACATGGCCTAGCAGCGCAATCACGTTATTTTGATCCGCTTAACTATGTCAATTACAGGATTAAGCTTATACAGCTCATGGTTCATGCGTCGCTTATACTCGCGGTGTGTACACTATAGGGCCATACATTTTTCGGAGTATTTTTCTTTCGAAGACTCCTACAGATGTTTCGGCTGCTTCCGATAAGGCCCAGGATTCTGCGCCATAAAGCAAGACAGGTTGTCTGAGAGTCTGGCGTAGTTGGAATTTTGTTATTCGAGAGAGGGCTATGTCTATAAAGTGCTTGCTTAGCCCAAAATAACATCCATTCGCCAGCACAATTCTCCGCTTAGTCTCGAGGCTGATGTTGTTGTTTTTGTTTACTGCAGATCCGTGGTATATAAATTCGTCCACCACCTCGAAATTAACCCGCGTCCATGTCTAATGTGGACCCAAGTGACCCATTTTCGGTCTACCAACCTTTTTTGTGGCCGTCGTTGGTACAATGGTAATATGGGCGGCTCCTGTGCACGAGAACGTGGTTTCGATCCCTGCTCTGACAACCTTAAATTTCTTTCGACGGCGGTCGCAATCGAGTACTTAGCCATAAAAAAGCTTCTCAAAATCCCGTTCGGAACTGGTGTAAAATTGTAGGTCCCAATTAGTGAGTCTAAAACTTAAACGCGCATAGCTCGGGAACGCGGGCGGGAAACCATTTATTTTTTTAACCTTTTTTGTAATGCTTATATAAAATGTTGTTCGATCCCGATGAAAATGTGACGCCTGAACTAGCCCTTTTCGTTGAAACAGCTAGTGGAGCTGGTAGTTGGAGGTTTTTTATTCAAGATAGAATGTGAGGGAGACTGGGCGATAGGCGAGCTAAAAAAACTGACTTTAAATAAAATTGTATTGACGCCAATGGATTTGAAAAGAAAGTTGAGTCCTACAATTCGGGTTTAATACAGGACGAGGGTGATTCAGGAAGTTCCGGACAAATTTCTCCAACGTATTCCTTGGCTCATTTCATGAAGAAAAGTCCACTAGGACCATGTCCGAAATTTTTTTTCCATTTTTTTTCCGACAGCTCTGTATCTCGGCGATTTGATTTTTTTCTGGCGGCATGAAAAATGGCCCAAAGAAAAATGGCCCACAAAAATAAATGAAAAATCGCCCAAAAAAATAAATGGGCCAAAAAATGCAAAATGACCCAAAAATAAAAACGAAACTTCGCCCAAAAAATAACGAAAAATCACCCAAAAAAGAAATGAAAAATCGCCCAAAAATTGTTGTAGGCTCCATGAAATGTGGCCCCAGTGAAAAATTACCCCAAACCCAAAATGAAAAATGACCCCAATATTTTGTACTACCCACAACAACACGTAAGTAAAATGCCCAAACTTGTGTTGTTGTAGGTAGTACAACATATTGGGGTCATTTTTCATTTTGGGTTTGGGGTAATTTTTCACTGGGGCCACATCTCATGGAGCAAAATTGGGCTATTTTTCATTTTTGGTTTTTGGGTGATTTTTCATAATGAAAAATGGCCCAAAAAAACAAAAATGAAAACTAGCCCAAAAATTTTGATATTATAACCCATTTTTGTGGGCGATATTTCTTATGAAATATGGCCCAAAAATGTATGAAAAAGTTTGGGTGTTTTTTCATTTTTTTTTGTGGGCCATTTTTCTTTGGGCCATTTTTCGTACACCCCTTTTTCTACTTTTTTTAAAAACCTTAAAGACCTTTCCAACAAGCCCAAAAACAAAAAAAAAATCCGACCACTGGCTCAGAAGTTACCCTACCACCTTCCGACTACCAATCCGAAAATTTTGAACCCGCTGCCATTTCGCTCCCTTGCATTTTTGGACATGGTCCTAGTGGTTAATGAGCCAACGAATACGCTGGTGAAATTTGTCCGGAACTTCCGGAATCACCCAGTATACGTTTTACGTCCGAATTCTCCCATAAACTGAATCTTCATTGAAACTTCTATTAGGGCATTAGCATTATACCAGAATTCTGAAGAATTGAAACACTCATATACACATATTACTATCTGACCTGGATCCTGCAAACAAAATTTGTACTGTCATTTTAAAAAGGGGCCACATCAAAACATTTATTTAAATTTGTCAATAGATTTCGTTCTTGGTACAATTTCTAAATTTTGCCCAAATTAGGTCATATTTGCGACTTGAAATTAAATTACAAGGTTTACGTGAACGGAAGTAGCTTAGTCGACTTAGAATGTGATTGTGTACCAATCAGCCTAAAATTATGTGGACCTATTCCTAATCCTTTCGTATGACAGAACTAACTTGCCATACCCTGCACCACAATGCTGTTGTAGGGTACACAAACGAAGTAAACAAAATAAAAATAACTATTTCCAAAGTGGCCAGTTGTTATTAATGAGGTTGTTTATGGTTTTCGAAATAGAACCGGCAAGAAGGCGAAAAATGGGAAGACCAAGTCTCCGCTGGAAGGATCAAGTTGGTATTACCAAGTGGAGAGATAAAGCAAAAGATCGAACTGGTTGGCGAAATATGATATCTTCGTTTTGTAAGGTCCCTGACCCCCCGGGGTTGTTCGATACCGGATAAGTAAATTTATTGGAACGAACTTCCTTATCGCACGTTGCGGGAAAAGTTGGGAAAATGAAAAAGTTTTAAACAACTTTTCCTAAGTACTTTATTACAATCCATTATTGTCAACTATATTGGGTACGTGGTAATTAGAAGTTTTCCAGGTGGTACCTGTTTTGAACCCAATAAAAAGTAAATTTAAAAAAGCCAAAGTGCAAGACTGGAAAATCCATGAAATACAACCCTGAGCATGGAATTACACTTGGCAGAACACTTACTCTTACACTCGTACTTTTGGTCTGGTTTCTGTCTAGACTAATATTTGGGGAGAAATTTCTTGTTTACTGTGAAATTTTCTAGGTAGAGCCTGTTTATTACATATTGTAGATTTGAACCGAATAAACGATAAATGTAGAAAAGCCAAAGTGAAAGAAGTTTTAAAAAATATCAGTTTCTTAAATAAGAAATTAAATTAGAAATTAATTAAGAAATTTCTTAAAAAAAGTAAATTTCCTCAACAAAAAAATTTCCTCAAAAGCAATACCTATTCAAATTCTTAAACAGAGTACCTTTTCTGAAAAAAAATCCTTATCTCAAAGAAGTAAAAAAAAGTAAATTTCCGTACAAAAAGTACATTTTCTTAAAAAAAGTAATTTTTTAAAATAAATACCTTTGCATAAAAAACTACATTATCTTACAACAAATTGCCTTCTCTTAAAAACTACATTTTCTTTATGGAGTAACTTTTATGTAAAGCAAAATAACTTTTCTTGAGATAAGTAACTACTCTTAAAATTTTACATGTTCTTGAAAAAAGGACCAATTCTAAAAAAAATTCCCATTTCTTAAAAAAACTTTTCTTCAAAAAAAAAACCTTCTCTTAAAAAATACCCTTTCTTAAAAAACTTCATTTTCTTAAAAGCACCTTTTCTTAAAAACAAAATAATTCCTTTTCTTGAGCTACTTATACATAAGTACATTTTCTAAAAAAATACACATTTCCTAAAAAGAGTACCACTTCTTTAAAAATGACCTGTCCTTAAAAAAAGTACTTCTTTGTAAAAAAAAATTCATACTTTGAGGCTTTTTCTTACACAAAGAACTTCTTATTAAAAATGCTACCTTTTCTTAAAAAACATTAGCTTTTAGTGAAAGAAGTACCTCTCATTAAAGAAAGGACCTTTTCTGGAAAATATAATTCATATTCTTACAAAAAGGAGCTCAACATATACTTTTCAAAAAATACATGCAGTAAATAACAAATTTTCTTAAAAAGAGTTTATCATTTTACAAAAAGTATCTTTTCTTAAAGATCCATTTAAATTATAGTATTTTTCAAAAGGCGCCTTAGGCGTGTTGGTACTAACTAGTACATAATATATAGCGAAAGGAACTTCGTTCCAACCGGGTGTCGCCTGTAATTTTATGTGGTTCTTAATGTATCGCTTCAATAATATCTTTTCCATAATTGTATTGCATATTTATTGATTATTTAACTGTTTCCATAAACCATTGTCGGAGCTGTCAGAGCAACATTTAATATTTGGTGTTTACCACTCTTCCCTTTTGTATGAAACGTAGGAAAATAATTCCAACAACAACAACTACGATTATTTTGTACTTTGTTTGCTTTGCTTTCATTTCGAATTCAATACAGAACCTTTGCAATCAATACATAACAATGGTCTGGATTGCCAGGCCAATCCATAAAACGGCTAATAAATTCAGCCAAGGACAACAACTATGACTTGTAAAGTTATGCAGTCAACTATTTTCCAAGTTTTCTATCGCAGTCGAGATTATACTTATACACGTAAAAAGTACACACCTGGGGTTCAATTCATCCTACATTGCAGAATTATTGCGGTCAAAAGGTGAACCAAACAAAAGTTTCTTTTATTGACTACATACTTCATTAATATATATTTAACAGTTATGATGATAGAAGAATCAATACTTGTTCTGTTATTGAAGCAGGAAATCATGTGAAGGTAATAAATAATAATTCATTTCACAGGGGGTAGAAACCCCTTCGATGGAAAATTCACATATGACCACGATAATAAAGGCTCCTTCGATATTTTCAAATTTCTCACACACTTAGCTCTAAGCGTCCTAAAAAGCATATCTGAATTTAAAAATAGGTTGGTCATTGGATGGGGAGAAAAGGTACAATTTCATAAGCAACTTAGCTTATTACATTATTTTAAGGGTGTGAAGATAAATTTATCCGATAAATTTATTTATCGAAGACACAAACCACTTATACAAAATTTCTGAAATCTCATTTTTTGTCAAAAAAAAAACAGAAATTTTGTACAGAAAAAAGAGCCAATAAGCGTTTTCTAAGCCATTTATGATGAACGGAGCATATAATTAGCTTTATATAGAAACAAATATTTTTTCTTCCTGTAAAAAACTGACATTGGTTATTTTTTATCTAACCTGGGTCGCTCACGACAAAGGCGAATGAACTTTTAATGTCTAGCCGCCTAACACCGTAGAAGCGCATAAACAGCGCAGCCTATATATCCTGATTCCATTTGAGATCGGAGATATAGTCAACTTTATGAAGCGACCCATGTCATTGACAGAAATAATGATTTCGAGTGCCAATATTGAACACACTCCTTCTCAATTCGGGGAAAAAAACCGCAGTAACTTATCTC
The DNA here is from genome assembly GCA_963931995.1 of Phaonia tiefii. Taxonomy (NCBI): domain Eukaryota; kingdom Metazoa; phylum Arthropoda; class Insecta; order Diptera; family Muscidae; genus Phaonia; species Phaonia tiefii. The sequence continues at coordinate 141,177,552 of OZ008370.1, forward strand.
AATGTGCGCCCAATGATATCTATATCATCAGCATACGCGAGCAGCATGTGACTTTTGCTGCTGATGGTTTTATTTTTGTTGACTGCAGCTTTTCTCATAGTGATCTCCATTAAGATGTTAAAAAGATCGCACGATAGGGTGTCGCCTTGCCTGAGGCCTCGCTTAGCTTTGAAAGGTTCGGTAAGCTCGTTACCAACTTTCAATGTGGATTTGGTGTTCGTCAAGGTCATCCTGCAAAGGCGTATGAGTTTTGCAGGAATACCAAGGCTATCGAACGCCGCCTTATAATCGACAAAATAGATGATACGGCGACACTATCGAGTATTTAGCCATGAAACCGCGTCTCAAAATACCGTTCGAAATTGGTGTAAAAACTGTAGGTCCCAAACAGTGAGTATAAAGTTAGAAATCGCTCAGCTCACTGGTTGTGACTAGCTCTCCCCAATTCCTTCGTGGGATGTAATGGGAAACCATTTTTTATCCTTTTTTTTATATATGAATGCGTCATTTATTTTCCAGTTTCAAATTTCACAGTTTACGGCTTCAAACAATTTTGTTGTTTATATTGAAGAAGGGAAAAATAAAAAGTTTTAATTGTAGTTTGTTATACTGGGAAAGTTTTCTAATTTGTGTATCTATTGCAAAAGGAGGGCAGTTTAATTTGTTGGGAAAATTTAACGTTACTCGATGTATAACTTATACCATAGTTTCTACACGTGAGCATACATATACAAGGTGGCATACCCTCGTGCTCTATATTTAGAGTGTATGTTTCTTTGTTGGACGTCATATACGAAACTGCTTGGGCATCTTATTTCCATTTTAGTTGATGTCGTCGATTTTATAACCGCGTGAGTTTCAGAGCAGCAGCTCATAATCCAGGCGGTGATGACGCTGCAGCCGCGTAGTGGACAACTTTTCTGATTGCCATGAAAACTGTCCCATGATCAATTGCGTTGACTGCCTTAGAGGTATTGCCGATATTGCAGCCATGTGCTATATGTTTTACCAGCAAATAACTAGATGGAAGATACCACCAAAAAACCTCGGTAGAGACTCTGCGAAGAGCAACCGCGATTCACACCTTTCCCCTTCTCGTAACTTTTGTGAACATACTTAGGTAAGTCGCTCTTTACAGCACCGGATCCCAAACGACAATATTGTACAGCAATATTGGGCTCACGACAGCTGCATATATCCAGGCAACTATTTGCGGACATAGACCCATCGTCCAACTATGGCATCTATTACACGAAAATAGGGTCAGGGTTGCTGGACTTGAAATTGACTTGAAACTAAGTTGCTGTAGAATATTATACCTAGATATTTGACATTATTTCTTAAGTAAAGTTCTCCAACTAATAGAGAAAATGACTGAGGGTACAAGCTTGGTTTTCTATGGGTGTAAATACAGCACATTCTCGTGAATTTCCTGATTAAGTCCTGGAGCACATCTAAGAATATCGAGGGGTATATTTACTTCACTGCAGTTGTCAGGTCGTCAGGATATGTTACGATATATATATATATGATTTGTAAATGATGAAAGGATATGAACTGATACCTCCAGCGCTAAAATCCCCACTAATCAGTCATAAATTCTAGGAATGTGGGGTTACAATTCCCCTTGGGTTTTCAGGCTATTCACATACCGAGTTCACGTCGTGTTCGCAGGAACGCGGTTACGGGCCTTGGTTTAAGTAATCCATAGATCAAGATAATGATCCTCTGCTCAATTCGAGGTGCCAATAGACACGATTTTATCGATCCCGGTAAGAAGTTGTTAAGCGCGACCTCTATATCGATAATTGCGAAATATGTAAAACAATTATTAATTTTTTCAGTTCGCAAATTTCCAGTAAACAGATTCTTTCGACCAAAAAGAAAAACCCCTTCACTGTATGACTATATTTATTAACTCATCTTCATTTTAAAATTCCAACATAGGTCAGCTAACAATAAACTAAGCTTTTGTCCACAATACCTGTGCTTGATGAAATATTTCCCCATGGCCTTAGAGAAATGTTAAACATCTACTATACATATAGTTTGAACTATCTGGTAGTTACAATATGAGTTAATTGGTATCTTTTCAATCTTCTTTGTGGTGACGACGCATGAAGCATTCAAAGAGCTAATGACTAGGTGTGTAATGTCAACTGCTGTTCATACCTCATGTTGGCTTCGTAGACTTCCTATAGACCGGGTTTTAGTAAAAAATCCCGGTGTAAAATTTCAATTAAAATATATGGCAGAGCACTGGCAATTATTCATAATAACTTAGATTGAAAACGTTTAATAATGTATTTGTTCGTTTTTGCAGATGAATATAATAGTTCAGAACCTTCCTATGCCCAGATAGGCCTGAAAACGGGTTTAAGAGAAACTAATTGTTATCCAACAGCAGTTAGGAGTTTCGTCCTATAAGCCAGTAAATTGAGGCAAACAAAACTTTGTATGGAACCGTAATTGTAACTCAAAAATCTAATGATGCACTTCGATTCCTCATACCCGAATTAGGGAAAACCCGCCCTCTCCCTATTTTATCAAATTACACAGTGTTAGTATCGGAAACAATGGGAATTGAATTGGGAAGTTAATTACACGGTGGAACAAATGAAACCCATGGAGTAGTACTAAAGAAGTTATTTACAACTTTCTAGGCAAAAATCTTTACCCAACTGCTCCAAAATACGTCAACCCCATGCTAAGAGATTTTGAGAAACTAGATTAATTTTTTGAATTCTCATATGGATTATTTTAAACATCACTTGGCAAAAGAGTTCGATAAACATGGTGAACGATTTCATCAAACATGTGCACCTATTGAAAAACGCTATTATGCTGGACATTGTTTGATAACGACATAGAAGTACCACGAGCCAAAAGCAAAATGTATTAAATAAATTTTTGCTTATATACTAAATTTATACTGATCTTTTATTTGTAGATACTATATCTACAGATTCCTTTTGTTCGGTGACTTATGGTTAAATGTTACGAAGAATATTTTTTAGATACACACCAACCCCTTAAAGTGCAGTTTTGTGAGATATTTCAGCAACAACGTTATTAACCCTTAAATGGATTTTCAGTTTTGACTTATATTTGGCATTGAAGTTTAGTTTTGAACTTTGGTGTTTTAATAAAATTATAGTAGAATTTTATGAGGAATATTTTTGCTGTACATTTTAACACGATACAGCCCTGGTTTAGGGGTGTTTTTTAACACTTTTCAAAAAAAAAGAACAAAGAAGACCCATATATCGAGTCTTTAGAGGATTAAAGTATTCCACAAAAATGTTTGTCGTAAATTTTTACATAAAATTGCCGAACACAATCCTAAAGTGTAAGGATAACATAAAATTTCACCACCCCCCCCCTCAAAAAAAACATTCAGACTTAAATTTACAAATCGCTGATACACGTATATTTTTTTGTTTCCCCCTCTACCATAATCCGTTGGCACAACCTTGTAGTTTGTTTGTGTTCCACAGTGTTATTAGAAGGTGGTCTCTAACATACAAATTGCGCATATATTTGATGTTAACTTTTAATGAACTGCTACATAGAAAAAAAGTTCTATGTTATCGAGCAATGTCGCATCCGATTTCAATTAATGTTTTGTACAATTTTCAGTCCTAGAACAAAACACGTTTTGTTGTTTTTCATCCCACAGTTTTTGTTAAAACTTAAAACTAATACATTGGTTTCAAAAAAATATTTGTAAATATTACAAATATTTAATTCTTATTTTCAAAGCATTCTATTTGTCAAGCATTGATTCATCAGAAACATTCCTTGCTTTAATTAATTTTATGTATTGATTAACGAATTACAATTAGAAATATTATTCATAAATTTTGAAAATTCAACGAATAACAAAAATTGAAACTAGTCAAAGTAAAGAAATATTTCTGGATTTTAGAGAAATTGTCAGTATTGAAGAATAAAAGTCGTAAATTGTTCAATTAACTCCTACAATTTCCAAGTGCTTTGATGGATACATAAAATTTAATTTAAACATAATTTTCTTTCTGGAATATTTTTGAGCAAATATTGCGTTTTTATGATCGATTTCGATACTTTTTAGTTAATGTTTGAGAAATTCATACTACAAGTTTACAAGGTCAGCAATATTTTCCTAATTGAAAAATGGTTGGGTTTTGTTGGAATAATGGACAATTCTGTTAAGCACACTCATTGGCATGACTCCGTGACAAGTTCATCATCAGTTGCCTAACTACTGTGCTTTAAACGATAACATCGGTTGATCATCAATCGCATATATACAAATTGAACTACACTGTGTGTAGTTTTTTAAGTCATAGAAATATAACCATATACGGACACCACTACGTGATAAACGACAAAAAAAAAAGACCCGTTTCTCCCAGTTTTGCCCAAAGTCATGCACTTTTTTACGGCCCCCAAAGATTTGGGGCCTCGGTGTCATTCTTGCAAAAAAGTGAACATTTTCTCAGGCTCATATCTTGCTAATAAAGGGGTTTTCAATAAGAGCGCTACAAAACTTTTTTTAAATAAAACAAAGCCGGTTTTAGATACCAATGAAATTCTTTATTCGTGTGAAAGTACGTTCGATGCCATTATGTATGGAACTCGATTTCTTTTGCATGGCCACCACGGGCACGCTTGCAGAAGTCCAGACGCTGAACCCATTTTTCAACGGTTTCAAGCATAAATCGGCCGATACTGCTGCAATTTCACGTTCGATATTCGTACGAAGTTCATCAATCGTCGCTGGCTTGTTGGCATAGACCACAGACTTGACGTAGCCCCACAGAAAATAATCTAACGGCGTCAAATCACACGACCGAGGCGGCCAATCGACTGGGCCATTTCGTGAGATAACACGTTCACCAAACTTGGTTTCCAATAAATTGATTGTGGCATTCGCTGTGTGGCTTGTGGCGCCGTCCTGTTGGAACCACATGTCCTCCAAGTCCATATTATCCAATTGGGGCCAAAAATATTCGGTTACCATTGAACGGTAGCGATTCGCATTCACAGTAATGTGCCGGTCTTGATCATCACGGAAGAAGTACGGCCCAATGACGCCGCCGGCCCATAAACCGCACCAAACCGTAATTTTTTCGGGATGCAATGATGACTCATGGATTACGTGTGGATTGCTGTCTGACCAATAATGCATATTTTGCTTATTGACGAAGCCATTCAGCCAGAAATGAGCCTCATCGCTGAAGGTGATTTTCCGATGAAAGTCCGAATTATTTTCAAGTTGTTGCTCAGCCCAATTCGCGAACATACGACGCTTATGGTGGTCAAGCGGCTTCAGTTCTTGCGTCAATTTGATCTTGTAAGGATGTAGGCCAAGATCTTTTCGCAAAATTCGCCACAACGACGTCACAGAGATGCCCAACGCTTGAGAACGACGTGTGAGAGACACATTTGGACTTTCTTGAACTGAAGCCTCAGCTGCAGCAATATTCTCGACACTACGGGCACTTCTCACTGGCGTGGGAACATTTTGTACTGTGCCTGTGGATTCAAATTTTACCATTAGACGCTCAATTGTTTATCTGGTAGGACGATTATAACGACCATAAATTGGACGTAGCGCGCTTAAAGTTGAGGCCACTGACTCCAAATTTCGGTAGTAAATTTTAACAATTTCGACTCGTTGTTGGCTCGTATATCTTTCTATGATGAAATGGCAAACCTTACTGAAGAGAAATGTCAAAAGAGCGGGGAAAAATATGGCGTCGTTTGCTGTCCCTATCGATTTACTTTTGTAGCGTCTCTGTTGAAAAACCTGTTAGTTCGGAATTTTGATTTACTCTCTGAGGGAGAGTTGTAACTCTTGTCATGAAGAACAAAAATTGTCAGATTATCAGATCAATTATCAGATCAAAACAACTTCATTTTCAAAGTCAAAATCGCAAAAAACTTTAAAAAATTTTTTTTTTTACCTTTTTCCCTTGTTCAGTTCCATAGGTAGCAAACCGTTCAAAATTCAAGGAAACAATCAACAACAGAAATGTACCGAAGATCTCAATAAACAACTTCCTAGAACATATGAACTTCATAGGAATGATTCTTAAAACCCTTTACTTCAACATTGGGATACTATGCTATCTCAAAGCAGTAAGCTCAGCATTCGCAACAAGGGCCGCAGCACACAATATACGAATCACTTCTAGGAAGTTCATGTGTTACAGAAAGTTGTTTATTGAGATCTAAGGTACATTTTTGTAGTTGATTGTTTCCTTGAATTTTAAACGGTTTGTTACCTATGTACCTAAAAAGGGGAAAACGGTAAAAAAATCAAAGTTTTTAAAGTCTTTTGCGATTTTGACCTTGTAGATGCAGCTTTTTTGATTTTATATGTTCACAATTTTTGTTATCTATGACTACAACTTTCCCTCAGAGAGTAAATCAAAATTCCGAACGGTTTGCAAGATATGAGCCTGACAAAATCATCACTTTTTTTCCATAAATTCCACCGAGGTTCCAAGCCTTTGGGGCCCATAAAAAAAGTCTATGACTTTGGGCAAAATTGGAAGACACGGGTCTTTTTTTTGGTCTTTTAGCACGTAGTGGTGTCGGTATATGGCTACTTTTTGTGTTGCACTGTGTTATGCAATTTACCTATGCGAATTAGTATCGATCGAAGATCCCTAAGTATCATCAAAAACAAAACTCTCTTGTAGTCTGTGACGTCGTAAAGCAGTCATCAGAATGAAAAGTATGTTTTGAAAAATCATATATGTCCAGATAAAATTTAAACAAATATGAAGTGGTTACAAATTCTAAAGTTTGAATTGATTTTACTAGTTCATTAACGAAGTTTTTTATTTGAACTAACTGTGAAACATTTGGCTGATCAACCGAAAATATTTGTTGTAAAATCAAATAATTTGAATTTGAAAATTTAACAATCAAAGTATTTTGATTTCTTGAATTTTTTCTCCAATTTAAAGAATTCCAGAATGAATTCCAGAAATTTGATTCATTTGAATTGTAGTTACTTGATTTTACCAATTCTGTTTATTTCGTGTAAGTTATTACTATTTAACGAATACGTTTCTTTCAAATCCCTTTAATACCAATCGATTTTGTTCTCGAATTTATACAAACAAGCGTCATCGCTGATAAAATGTTGGTTATTAAAATGTTTATAGAATATTTACCGAGAGAAGCTACAATTAAGTGCATTCATCTTCAGCCGTCCCTCGTTGAAATGGCTGCCGGAGACTCTTTGGATGCCACTGGGTATATCTTCTATGTATGCGTGTATATTTGTATGTACTAGAGTGTAGTAGTACATTTATTCATCTATTTATATCATCCGATGTTAACAATACATGTGCACTCGTGCACTTGTTCTTCTTTCCAAATGTTGTTCTCTTTTCCCAATATGATGCATGGAAGCGGAAATGAATATATGTGCATGCAAGTGCAAATATGGGTGTTTGAGTCTGTGCTATGTCTATGTCTGTCCCTGAATATATACTTGCATATCTACACCTAAGTCTGTGTCTGTGTCTGGGTATTTATGTTAAGCACATCTGCTAGTGTCATTATTCCGCCTAAACTGCAGCGGATAACATACAAATATATAAAACTTTACCATTGAATTTTGTTTGTAACGCATAAAACACAAAACATTTTTACAAAAATGTGTAACTGTGTTAGAGTGTTCGGTTTTTGTTTCAAAACTTTGTTTCTAACACTGTCACCGGATGTTACGGATACGGATGTATCACCCTTATTATTATAGAGTGAACATTTGTAATTATTTCTAACTATTTTCATTACTCTTCTTCGTGACAACTCTTTGCTGTGTTAAAACCTTAGTCATGTGGGCGCGTTTGCCGATTAGTCTCATTAATATGGTTAGTCACAACAAAATGAAAAACACAAAGGCTGTTAAATATAAAAAAAATAATCCTCACCTTATTTGTATAAAATCGCATAAGTACACTTTTATCAATAATGCGTCATGTCTGTCTGAAAAAGAACAAGAAAGAGGAAAAGGAACATTATCAGAAAACTTGTATAGGATCCTTCTGCTTTAGGATTGTAGGAAAATTGGCTAGTTTTGGAACGAAGTTCTTTATCGCACGTTGTGGAATGGAGGCTAAATGAAAAAAATTAAACAACTTTTTTTAACACTATTATGCTACAACCCAGTATTATCAACTATATTGGGTACTTTTGCTTTGGTTTGTGTCCAGACTAACATATGTTGGGAAATTTCTAGTTTAATGGGAAGTTTTCTAGGTGGAGCCTGTAACCAATATTTAGTATATATTGTAGTTTTGAACCTAACAAAAATTAAATTTATAATAGCCTTAGTGAAAGTAGTTTAAAAAAGAACGATTTCTGAAATAAGTGCCTTTTCTTAAAAAACGTAAATTTTCTCAAAAAAAACCTATTCATATTCTTAAAAAGTACCTTTTCTTAAAAAATTGCTTTATCTTAAAAAACTATATTTGCTTAACAAAAGTAAATTTTCTTACAAACAGTACCTTTTCTTACAAAAAGTAACTTTTTTAAATACGTGCTTTTTTTTTAAAAAGTAAATTTTCTTACAACAAATTGCATTTTCTTAAAAACAACGTTTTCCTTAAAGAGTAAATTTTTTGAGAAACTAAATAACTTTTTTGAGATAAGGACCCAGTTGGAAATTTTGTCTTGGAGATATTGACTATGTTAGTAGGTGATGACAATTTATATAAGACATCTTCTTGGCATGTCAGTGGTTTTGACTTAGGTGGCATAAATTGTGAAGGAGCTGACAATGTATGTAAGACCGTCCTATTGATTTGCCAGCTATTCGTCATGGCTGACTCTTATTAAGACCAATGCTGAATGTCGAGTCATTTTCAAAATTTTTCACAAACTTCAAACTGAACTTTTTTTTTTATTTATTTGTAGTTATGAAATATATGCCATAAGTTTTCAGAATTTATATCAGAATATTTAAAATTTGTTAGCAGAATATGATAATTTTCAGAGCATTATAATTATGTATGTTTCTCACTTTTTGTCATCATATCTTTCGGGTTTTATTTAGTACCGTGCAACAGAACAGATACATACAAAATTATTAGTACCTAAAAGATGTAAAAAAATAAAATAGTACCTAGAAGATGGCCCGAAACACAATATTTAAAGACATCTTGAGTAACTGACCCACTGATGAATGGTTACTCAAGATGTCTTGTCTTGTGTGCATGTCATAAGGTGATGATCACCACTGTTGACAAACTGGCTCAGAAGTTAGCAACTTTACCCTACTACCCTCCGACCGGCAATCCGAAAATTTTGAACCCGCTGCCATTTCGTTCCCTTGCATTTTCGGACATGGTCCTACTGGACTTTTCTTCATGAAATGAGCCAAGGAATACGCTGGAGAAATTTGTCCGGAAGTTCCTGAATCACCCTGTATTTAAAAGTTGTACCCCGAAATATCTAAAATATTTATGATAAGGAGATGGAACCGTGACATTTTCTGCTATAATTTCAGCTTTCGATCATTATTAGTATGACAAAAGGAGTTGTTCGTAATATACAAACTAAAATAAAATCATAAATCTTGAATACATTTATAAATGATATAATTTTTATTGCTAAACTATTAATGGTAGAAAGCTGAAGTTTTGGCAAAAGGTACGACTTTATCAAAATGTTGAACAGATTTTTCGTTGTAATACCTTTAAGGATATTGGAGGCTAACATCCCTGTAACTTGAAAGGTCAAATAAATATTAAATTCTTAAAATTCGCATTGCCACATAGGCGACACAAATTATTTCAAAATTAATATCCTTCGAATATTAAAGGTCCTGTAAAAAGGACAACATATCACTGGAAACTGAGTACGCAGGTTTGTTACTGATCGCACCTTATTTTACTTGTCTATAGTCTCGTTTATGGGAGGAGGGTCGTGTCGTTAAATAATTGAAGCCTTCAAGCAAAGAACGTCGTAAGCGGCAAAATTTAAATTGTTCACTAGAAGTATACGAGTGTAATGGTTAAAGGTCTGGGGCACTTAGTTTTTGTTTGTCTCTTTAAGTTTTGGATTAATTCCCATTTTTATTAACATTAGAAATTATCATTATTAACATTATCTTAACTAAAACATTAAAGAATTTAAAAAATTAATTTTTTTTTCTAGTTTTGGCATTGAATGAAGTTTTACAATAAAAATGAATGCGATGATAACACACTTTTATATGCTGCGTTTTTATATGCTGGTTTAAAACATCAGAACTGATTTTTTTACTTTGTTATGTATTTAAGTAATACGGAGAAAAGTAAATCGAACGGGAATTTTCCAAAATGTCGTTTACAACGTTATTCGCGAGAAGGCTTCAATTATATTAGACATATCATTCAGTATTCAGCATTAAGATGCAAACGATTATTGTCTGCAATTGTTCACAAATTTGTTCTATTCACTCGGCTGTCGGTCTGTCTTAACAATTGTGAAACATGAATTGTCTTTCATATCCCGTGGCTATCGCAGCAAACGATTCAAATACAAATTGACTTTTTTTTTGGATAAAACATCAATTTTTTACATCCTGTCTGTAAAATTACTCTTTTTAAATTTACACTTTTTCCTTTATAAGTTCATTCAGTTGCTATTACTCATTGTGCCTAAGGCAAGGGGTGTTGCGATTTAACAACTTTTGTATTTTTCGTCGTTTTGCTTTGTATTCGTTTTATCACTGTTGTGTTGGGTCAATTTAGGCTATCAGTACCATGAAAATGTATTTTAGATTTCCAAAGTTGCTCATATTAATAAGAAACAAAGGCAACTCTAAAAATCAACTTTATTAAAATAAACATTTAGGAAGTCGACTAGCAATTCGATCGATATATACGTTCCATTTTTGTTTGTAGAAACTATCTGGTATCTTTTGGCAGTAGAATACTAACAGCACTACGTTTCGCAATATTTGTGAAATCATTTTACTTACACTGTGCAACATTTTTGAAGTCATCGTGTGCAAACTCCTTCTCGTGTGAAATTTATACTGTTTATTAAAAAACATTCACAAATTTCATATGATTTTTCCGATGAATAAGGAGTTGCCAAATTCGTGTCATAAAGTTCACGTGTGATAATATGTACTTGATTTTCAATCCAATACTTGGTACACATTGTGGGAGGGAACTTTTTTAAAAATTGAATGAATTCAAATAAAAACATTAGTTGCTCATTATTATGCAAATACAAAATAACAACTTTGAATTTAATTTGGAAACGCAATATTTTACTGATCATCTGACTGTTAATCTCCCTTTTTTTTTGTAAACTCAACATTTTCATCATGGTAAAGTACACGAACGAACAACGAGTCGGTGATCGCAACTTTAAGAGCGTTAACTTCAATTTTCGGAGGATATTCTCGCCCTAGTAGACGAGCAATAACAAGTTTAGTGCAAAAATAAGAGTCTACATATTCATTGTATGACGCTGCCGTGCCAGTGAGACAACGGGTTGGTCGAAGTGACGAAAATGTCGCTGCCGTTTAGGCGTCCCTAGCAAAGGATCCAAATCAGTCATTCCGCGGCGTTCTGAAGAACTGGGCATCGCCAAGACCACTTTATGGCGACTTTTGAGTAAAAATCTTGGTTTACCCCCATACTAGGTCAAGCTGACTCAAGAATTGAAGCCGATGGACCATTTGACGCGACGTATGTTCTCCTCTTGGGCTCTGGAGAAGATGCGCCAAGTTGATGAATTTCATCGCAAAATCATCTTCGGTGGCGAAGCTCATTTTTCGCTCAATGGGTTCATCAATAAGCAAAATATGTGTTACTGGTTTGGTGAAAATCCACATGTGCTTCATGAAACAACAAAAATAATTATTTGGTGCGGTTTGTATGCTCGCGGCGTCATTGGGCCATATTTTTTCGTCGACAATAACGATCGTCACGTTACTGTGAATGGCGATTGTTATCGCGGCATGATTACCGACTATTTTTGGCCGAATTGAAAAACATGGACTTGCACGACATGTGGTTTCAACAGGACGGTGCCACAAGCCATACAGCACACGTTACAATCGATTTATTGAAGAGTAAGTTTGCTGCGATTTAACGCCTCTAGACTTTTTTCTTTGGGGCTACGTCAAAGCATTGGTCTATGCCCACACACCGAAGACGTTGGAAGAACTCAGAGCCAACAATTAACGCGAAATAGCGCCCGTTAAGGCCGCAATATGTGACCGAGTCATCGAAAATTTGGTCCAACGAATCGACCGCTGCTGACGTGCCCGCGGTGGCCATATGAACGAAGTCGAGTTCCATTCATAAATGTTTTGATTGTATTTCAAGTCGATCACAAAGTTTTGGAAATATCTCAAATGGTTTGTGTTTTATTTAAAAAAAGTTGTCAAGTCCTTATTGGAAAGCCTTTTACTTATATTATTTCACTACACCTGTATCATTACACTTTACTTAATTAAACCCACAGATATTAACATTCAAAAATTATGGAAAATCGAAGTTAATCCGTTTGGCTTGTGAACGCCTCATATGTTAATAAGAGCATTATCACATATATACTTAATTCAACCGTTAAAACAAAATTCATGAGTGGACGTACTCTTCACTGGTTAGTCCATTTGTCCAGGAGATGATAAAAAGTCAGTTTTACTATCATCATTACATGTTGTCGGGAATGGCTTTAATACGCCTGTAAGGTGATTGGCAGATAGTGCATCCATATCTTTGACCGTCCTGGTCCACACTCCATTCACTTTTCTAATTCGAGGACTTCTGGTTCTTTTGAATTTTCCTGATGCTTTCAAAAGTCTGTAGTTGAAATTTTCCGTAGGTAAAAGACTTGAGACGTAATTACCAAAATCTATATTATTCTGCGATTTCAGTGACTTACATCAGTGATTACATTATAACCTTGTTTCTTTACTTACGATTGGACTTTTCACTGTATCGGATTATTTTAGATTTGAACAATTTATATCATTCTGATTCATATAGGATCCGGACTACAATAGCCAGTGCATACTATGTACAAAAGTTGCGCTGAACCAAAAAAATATGTTATGGTTCGCTTCTGTTTGTTCATATGCCGTTATTTGGTAATTTTGAGTTAAATTGACCAAGTCAATTAAGTTGATAGGTTGTTCCTTATATACACTCATACATGGAGACGATCAAAAAACTAAAACTACATTGCTGTGGCAGTCATCCGGTTTATTTTTGTGTCACACAATACAGAATATCTACCAGATGCAGATATAAAACCAAGAGCATCATAAGCGAACATCAGTATTGAATATGACTCTAGAGATATTTACATCTGTGTTATTTTTTTTCCTGCAATATGTGATACGTATCCATGCCAGTGTGTATCCTTCCCAACACATTGTTGCAAGATTTTGGCTTCCGGACACAAAATCATGAGTTTAACACACTACAAAGTACACAAGTATTTGGGCTGCACTTATGCAGGAAAATGAACACAGATGACAGTATGTCATCATGATGCTATTTACTCACAGAATCCATGAATTACATTTATGATGTGTTTGGATTTCCTATACATATATATAGGAGAATTTTCGAGGTTCTCGTAATAAGTTTCCTAGACACATTTGGGGCGATATATTAACTAACTTGGATACTCTGTTATGTTATGATGTATAGACTTTATGTTCTGAAGTCTAGCGTTAGAGATATGGATATGGATAAGAATGGTGGAAAAAATTTATATTTTTCCCACTTTGTAAGGTAATATTTGTCTGTATTCTCTCTAAAGTGAGACAGGACTAATGACATATTAAAATAGTGTTATGGTTTTATAACTATATTTAGGATTCTTTTATCGGCATGCGTTTTCGAAGTATATTATGTATAATAACTTGTTGTCTAGTAACTCTATATCTACGTATTCAGAATTCATAAATGTAAGCCAAACTCTTTGCTGCATTCGGGGCCGAATATTACTATTACCCTTTCAGCAGAAAATTAACAAAATGTCTAAATTAGTCGGGAATAATTCTACCGATTCCATACAGTGCTTCAAGCTGAAGTCACAATTTTCGGAACGTAGGTCGTCTTTCAAAATTATTGCACCGGAAGATCTATTTGTCAGACTGGTGGATTCGGAATTTTGGCCTCACAGAACATTCGTAAGGGAATTTGAGTATCGGGATAATGGTAGGCGTGATAATTTTGCTAGATTACCGTCTGAAGATAAGGCAGCCCCAAAAAACTAATTGGGAGTTTGAATATGGCGTATCAGAATGTTCGCGGTTTGAATACTAAATTGTCCAGATTATTTGTTGATAGCTTTGGTTTTGAGTTTGATGTCATTGCATTTTCTGAGACATGGCTTAAACCTAATGTTTTTAATTCTGAGTTGTTCTGCAATAAGTACGTAGTTTATAGAAAAGATCGTGTTGGTAAAATTGGTGGTGGTGATTTAATCTGAATTGAGAATTCTTTATCTTCTGAGTTGGTTACACTTGATGACATTGGCGATCTTGAGTTTATTGTGGTGTCCATTAATTTAGGCGATTTGAAATTGTTTGTCACGTGTTCTTATATACCGCCATCTTCATGCTTTGAGGTATATCAAGAGCATATTGACGCTATTGCAAAAGTTATTGCGTTAGCCAGTAGAAAGGACCGTATTTTAGTATTGGGTGACTTTAACTTGCCGTCTGTGACATGGGTGTCTTTACCCAATACTAATTCTCTGACTCCATTGACACCATGTGATTGCTCATCTGATTTTGTTACGCATATTTCCGAACTTGGGTTGATTCAATTGAACGACATTCCCAATTCTATGAATCGAGTCCTTGATCTAGTTTTAGTGGATGATTCTAACAACTTTGATATTTCTCGAATTGATCCGTTAATTTCTCCTGAGGATAGTTTCCATCCAACGCTGGGAATTAATTATACATATGATACCATGCAGGTTGGTAGCAATTGCTCTTCGTCCTATGTTGGCCTATGCCTTTCGCGTGCGAACTTTATTCTTTTGAATAATCTTATCTTTGATACCGACTGGCATAGTATTTGTCAGTGTGATAATTCTTTTGAATTTGAAATCGCCCTGGATGATTTCTATAATATTATTAATAGCTATATTTCTAAGTCTGTACCCAAGAGGCCTATAATGGATAATACTCGTCCCCCATGGTCCTCAAGGGCTCTAAATAGTCTCAAGAATGTAAGGAATAGATGTTCGAAAAAGTATAGATAATCTGGACTGCTAGCAGACTATGCTAGGTATATTGTTGCTAGAAGTAGATACAACTTTAAATCTCGTGAGAGTTACAAATTATATTTGGATAAGTTGAAGGCGAATTTTAAACGGAACCCCAAATCATTCTTTAGATTTGTTAACTTGAAGCGTAATTCCTCTTCCACACCGTGTAGGATCAAAATGAACGGTATTGATTATTCAGATGAGGAGCCTATTGCTAATTGTTTCGCAGATTTTTTCGCATCTATTTATTCCACCCGAGCCTATGATGTTTCCAAATCATACCCGTACACTGTCCGCTCTACCATTCCGTTTGATGCACTTGTCGTAAATTCTTCGTGGTTGCTAGATAACTTAATCAGCTTGAAAGCCTCGAATAAAGCTGGTCCTGATGGTATCCCGGACTCTATGTTGAAATACTGCTCGAATTCTCTCAGCTTACCGCTTCGTTGAAGTTCGGTCATTTTCCTGCACAGTGGAAGAGCTCTTATATAATCCCTCTCCACAAATCTTGTAGTTTAGTAAATGTTGCAAATTATAGGGGAATTGCTAAATTGAGTGCCATTCTTAAACTTTTTGAGAAGTTAGTCACAAAGGTAATTTCTCATCATGTTTTCTCTATTTTATATCCATGTCAACATGGCTTTCGGAAGGTTCCACCGTGACTAATTTGCTTCAGTTTTCCTCTTCTATCATTGACGGCTTTATTAATGGAGATCAGACTGATGTGATTTTTTATCGATTTTAGTAAGGCTTTTGATAAAGTTAACCACAATTTGTTATTATATAAACTAGGGGCAATGGGTTTTAATTGTAACATGCTGAATTGGATTAGTTCTTACTTAATGAACAGAGAACAGATGGTATCATTTGGTCGATCATTCTCAAGATCTATTTTTGTGTCATCTGGGGTGCCTCAGGGCAGTAATCTTGGGCCGGTTCTATTTTTGTTATTCATTAACGACTTACCCGCCTCCATAATGCACTCTAAATTGTTAATGTACGCTGATGACGTGAAGATCTATTTTTCTTACAAGGATCCTTGTCAATATACTTTACTTCAGAGGGATTTGTCTACTTTCCAGACGTGGTGAGAAACCAATTTGATGGAGCTTAATTTTACGATCTGTAAGCATATGCTGTTGTCTAGGTCATCATTCTTTTCGGCAAAATACATTTTAGGCGGCAATGTTCTTGAATCGGTGGATTCATTTGTTGATCTTGGTGTTCTCTTGGACAGTAAATGGCTTATGGCGCTCTGAACTTTTTTAAACGTTGGGCAAAGGAATTTTCAGATCCCTACGTTACGAAAAATCTGTTTACTTCACTAGTCCGCCCTATTCTCGAATATGGATCAGTAGTTTGGGACCCCCAGTACAATTTGTATGTTAATATGATTGAATCGGTCCAGAAACAGTTTCTCATTTTTTGTCTGAGAAACCTTCAATGGAAGCCGAACCATAATCTTCCTTCGTATAGCATTGATCAAATGGCCGACTCTTAGTAGTAGACGTACCATGATAAACTCTATTACAGTTTTGAAGATAATTGATGGATGTATATGTTCTGAATTTCTGTTGTCTAAGATTTTCATGAATGTCCCATTGAGACTCACGAGGTACTGTAAACTCATTCTCATCGAGTTTCAGCGTTCGAATTATGCGTCCTTTGATCCAGTTAGGAGAATGTGTCGTGACTTTAATGAGCTATATCAGTTTATCGATTTCACAGGTAGTTGGGAAACGACAAAGTCTAGCATAATTTGTCATTGGAACCGGTTGCATTAGTGCTATATGTTCATTAACATATGTAAATTTACTTTGTCCTTTCTATCTGGTCTGATTTATAATTTGGTTTTCGTTTTGTTCGTAATTATTATATATTATGAAGTCTGTTATGTTAATATCTCGTGATGTGCTTTTATCCTTAGTTATGTTAGTGTAATACCAACTGGTGAAGAATTTCTGTAGTTGGTTGTAACGTGTGAACTTATGATCCTTGCTCTCCCGTTATAGACCGGTCTATAATGTGTACGCTGTCCTCACGTTATGGGGACGTGGCCCTCTCCGTCGGTAGGGGCGGGTAAGATCCTGGAAGTCAATGTATATGTCCTAATTGCAAAATTATACGTTCACCAAAATTTTCCTTACTACCGTCGGTGGTGCAATGGGTATTGTGCGCGGCTCTTGTACATGAGATCCTGGGTTCGAACCCTGCTCTGATCAACCTTCAAAAAAATTTTCTTTCGGCGGCGGTCACCTCGCATAGTGACGGCGACACTATCGAGTATATAGCCATAAAAAAGCTTCTCAAAATACCGTTCGGAATCGGTGTAGAACTGTAGGTCCCAATCAGTGAGTGATAACTGGAATGCGCACAGCTCAGTGATTGTGAGAAGTTCTCCCCGGTCCATTCATGGGATGTAATGTGAAACCATTTATTTATTTTATTTAAATCGATTATAGCTAATGCCCTGTAATATGTTGTCCTGTATTGTTGAAACCACAGCTGCACGCTGAAAATTCCATATGAGTTGCTATTGTCTGTATACGTGTATATAGCGTGTGTTTGAAACTTGTCGCAAATATAGTATACTTTTGTCAAAACACATTGGGTTTGCTGTCCAAAATATGATATGATAAATGTGTTTGTGATCCAAATATAAATTTGTTTGTAACACAAATACAGCTGTGTTTATTGCATTGATATTTATTTTGTTGCTATTTTCTGTTGACACCAAAATACTATGAGAGAGGCAATGAGATTATTCTCAGCTGAAATTAATGTTTTTGTATGTGCGTAGCTATATCAGTACATTATTCATTCAGTCAGTAATTAATAAACATTCTTAAATCGATGTGGTAATTGCACATGAAGTGAGAGGTTCTTATGTTAAGTTTCGTTCAGTGGACAAAATTATGTGATTCTCGAATTTGAACGAAATGTTGGATTAAGAAACATGATTTCTATTTTCAAATATTTTTTTGTGCCTCAATAAGTTCCAAATGACATTTCCAATTTGACTAAGAATCTACATTTTTGTTTTGAGATTTCACAATGAAAATTATTTTCTAATAAATGCTTTGAACTTACTAAGATGTGTTTTGGAATTTAAACCAGTATAATATGAGTTTGAATAAAACTTGAGTTGAACATTAGAACACGATTTAAATTTAAATTAAAAATTAAAACGTGGTTTTCAAATTTGAAGAGAGTTGTAAAATGTTGAGTTTTAAATACGAATAATTAAATGGAACGGTCGCTAAAGAAATGTATTGGAAGTGCTACTGTCCAATTTAGTTTAAAACAATAAACCGGTTTCACCGGTTTTTGCCAAAATTTAAAACCGAAAACCGGTATCTTGTTAAACTGATTTTCAAACAAACCGAAACTCTAGTACCAACGCGTAGTAAGTGTTGCAGAGTTTGATGATGTTGAAATCAGCTAAAACCAATAACTTAGAGACAACAACAAACAAAATCAAAAGAGCAGCAGATCCTTGAACAAAAAACTTTTTATTTTTGTATTTTTTGTTAATAATTTTGTATTAATTAATGCTAAAATTAATTATAATAAATAATATATATATATATGGAAATCAATTATATTTGGACTATAAATATTATTATATTTGGGAAGAAACACCTATATGTGATCACGTAAGTAACAGCGAGTTGGGATACTTACGTATAAAGAAGTTTGGGATGAAACACTTGAATGCTTCCTCGCAAGCATATGAATGTTTTGGATGAGGGACGCAAGTAAACTGAAGAAAACATGCTTATATTTCAGTTAAATATAAGTGAGATTGGGACTTGCAAATACATACATATATCGGATTATCGGATTATATTCCAAACATTGCCATGGTCCCCTGCTGAATGTGTCATGAAGAGTATGTTACAGATGCTTCCTCGCAAGTATATGAACGTTTGGGATGAAGGGGACATGTGGTTCACATAAAAAAGGAACTATATTTTTCAAATTTTTGAAAGTAAATATCATTTAAACTGGATATAGGAGAATTTCGTATGTCATTACGAATAAAGTGTACTATTTATTTAGTAAAATGAGAAAAACTATTTTCTTATTTTCGTTATAAAACTGTTTTTTTTACATTAAATATATTAATGGTTTTTGAATGCAGCCCTTGACTAAGGGAACATTTTAAAACTGGATAAAATAATAGATTATGATTTACGACTAGTAATAATTAATACAAAACTTTAAAAATACGGTCAGCATTGACTGATAAAGCCACCCTATATAATTTATAGAATCTGAGTTCCATGCAACTTTTATCGCGTCTTTTTATAACTTTTTTTATTTCATATTGCTTTCCGTCTTCATATACATTTCGTACAAGCCAATCCCAGAAATTTTCCATTATAATTAGATGGACTGAATATGGGGGCCAATGTACAATATCCACATTTTGTTCATGAATGCAGAGTTTTACAGCTCTGAAATTGGAGCATTATCTTGTTGGTAAGTCCATGCTATTGGTTCAAGAAAAAGTGCGATATTTACTAAAGCTACCATGACCGAAAGAACGAATTCGGTTGCGGATTATAGTTGGCAGAAGACTGCGACAGCTTGTTTCAAGGTTCAACCCAGTGAATAAACGCATAGCGACAATTCGCATCAAAACAAAATATTTCAACATATCGTTAATTTGTGTGCACGCACCGACAGAGGATAAAGATGATGAGGTCAAAGAAACATTTTATGAGCGTCTGGAGGAAGTATATGAACGCTGCCCTGACGACACTAAGGTTATTGTAGGCGATTTGAATGCCAATTTGGGAAAGGAAAGTGTCTTTCGACCAACCGTCGGTAATCACAGTCTACATGATACCTCCTCCGATAATGGATTAAGACTGATAGACTTCGCCGCTGCAAAGAACATTGTAGTTTGTGGCACACAATTCCAGCATGAGGACATTCATAAGGCGACCTGGATATCCCCTTATCAGAGAACGAAGAACCAGATTGATCACTTGGTAATAGATGGCAGACACTCTTCTAGTGCAGTGGATGTACATGTGATTCGTGGTGGAAATATCGACTCCGATCATTAGCTGGTGGCTGCGAATGTTCGCAGAAAGTCCTATCAACAAAAGCTCACTCTCCTGCTAGAGCAAAATACTCCCCCTCGTTAGGACCCTGTATACAAAAAGGGTGATCCGTGTGTATGTTCCAACTACCGCGATATCAGTCTTTTGTCCATCGCGTATAAGGTCTTGTCGAGCGTATTATGTGAAAGACTAAAACCAATTGTGGAAAACCTGATAGGACCTAATCCGTGTGGTTTTAGACCAGGCTATTCTAAGACTGACCAAATATTCACGCTATACCAACTCCTGAAAAAGACCAACGAAATGCAAATCGATATATAAAATCTTTTTGTCGATTACAAGTCTGCTTTCGATAGCCCCATACGGGGAAAATATTACGAATCTATATCTGAACTGGGGATTCCGGCAAAACTGATCCTCCTTTGTAGAATGACGCTGACCAACACCAAATCAGCAGTGAAAGTGGGGAAAGACTTCACCGAACCCTTCTTTACCAAGCGAGGACTGAAACAAGGCGACACACTTTCGTGCAATCTCTTCAACATCTTAACAGTTGACCATCGAAAATCGATTTAATTTTGAAGTCGTTGATGAATTTATTTGCCTTGGATCCGCCAAGAACATGGACAACAAAGTCAGCATGGATATAAATAGGAGAATTGTGCCTGCAAATAGATACTATTTTGGGCTCAGCAAGAAGTTTAAAAACAAAGCTCTCTCTCGACATACAAAAGTCCAGCTGTACTAGACTCTCATTTAATCTGTTCTGACATATGGCTCCGAAACTTATGTCATATCGCAAGGGGATGAAAAACACCTGGGAGTTTTTGAGAGAAAAATTCTTCGTTAAATATATAGTCCTGTTAGAGAAAACGGTGAGTAGCGACGTCGGTGGAACGCGGAGCTATACAGGGTGATTCAGGAAGTTCCGGACAAATTTCTCCAGCGTATTCCTTGGCTCATTGCATGAAGAAAAGTTCACTAGGACCATGTCCGAAAATGCAAGGGTGCGAAATGGCAGCGGGTTCAAAATGTTCGGATTGGTGGTCGGAGGGTAGTAGGGTAAAGTTGCTAACTTCTGAGCCAGTGGTCGGATTTTTTCGTTTTTGGGCTTGTTGGAAAGGTCTTTAAGAGGCCTTTCAGAATCAAAAATAATAAAAAATTGTTGGGCTTGTTGGAAAGGTCTTTAAGAGGCCTTTCAGAATCAATAAAAAAAAGATACAGATACAGAGCTTTCGGAAAAAAATTAAAAAAAAAAATCACATAACCTCAATTTGCTCAGCCAGATGGCAGGTAACTTATGTCTTTTGTTTCTCTCATTTACAACTGAGTGGAATTTTGGATACTGAATTGTAAAGTATCCGAAGTTATAATCTATGATTGTAAGAATAAAGAAGTGTATGTTGCCAAACTTCGCTAGCTGTCGTAAATTTATCTCGTAATAAGTTTCATCGATTCCATTAGGTATTATTGCATATGTACAGTTCATACATTAGAACGGTACCAATTAGAGAGGGATTCATGTACATTAGACCGACTCACAAAAAAATTTGTTTGTCTTTCCCTAAACATTTGTCTTCTGTCTTTGTGATGATTCCCAAAATATTTCGAGTTTAGCTTCCAAAAACAAAAACAAACATTTGTGCATTTCAGTAAAATGGTCACAACTATGGAACGGTAAGACTTTTGGGCTTCGTTTAGGTCATTTTGGAAAGGTAAGAGGTATGGCTATATTTCAATAGAAAAAAACATAAAATAGCCGTGTTTTGGTTACAAGTGAGCGATTGTCGCTTGGTAAGTTGCAAAGAAAACGATTATTTAGCGATAAGTAATTTTATTTAAAAATATGAAAAAGGATTCAAAACTGTAAACGATGTCAAAAAAAATTTTCTTTAAACTTAGCGAAAATGATTCGCGTCGCTAAGTTCTCGCTAACTCTTCGCTAAGTGCTTCATACAAAACAAGCGACTACATAAACAAGCGGTGTAACCAAAACACGCTTAATATCTACGGAACTAACTGTTTTAGCTTATATCTTCGCTATGTACATTTATGTACAGACATACATATATTCTTTCTATGATTTTTCTTCAGAGTAAATTAAGCATATAAATTATGTGCCTTAAACGATTGGCGATGGGTAACGGGGTTTCGGTATTAGGATGCCCCTTTTCTCTTGTGTGTACCCATATAAGTATGTGTGCCTCTGAAAGTATTAGGATTTGTTTTTTATTGTACTCACGATTTGATGAAACACATAATATACCCCTTGCTGTTTGCCCGCAACATACATACATACATATGTACATATCCATGAATTTGTTTGTAACGGTTCGAACGTTTCTCCGTTATTTAACTTCACAACTTTTTACTTTTCTTTACATTTTCGTTGTTTTTCACATTAACCAATCTCTTGGTTCTTTTTCTCGTTTTTCAAAATGCAGAATTGATATATGTATACCACTTTATGAATTTTTTGATTTAAAAATGTACAATTCTTTTTTTTACAATTTCACTTTTTGTTCTTAAGCAAAAATAGTGCGATTTTTTATAAATTTGCAGGCCACAGTATTCCTTTTGCTTTCACTCTCCCATTAACGAACTATTATTTAACCAGTAACTATTATATTTGATCATTTTAGTTATTTTCTCAAAAACCCCGTTTTAATTATAGCTCTTCCGAAATTGTTGTTGCGATTTCAGTTACTCTCTTTTATTATTTTTTTCCACGCATACACTTACATACATACACTGATGTTCACATATATTTTATTTTCATTTTTTTAACAAATTTCCGATAACCGAAGTGTCATACACTTACCGCTTCCGAGAATAGACTAATTACTCTTTGCTATTGTTTAGAAGTTTGAAGTTACCTCACATGAGCAGCAAGTTGACGATCTTCTTTTGGCGCTCGTTTTCTCTCACGAAGGGCCATGATATAATGACTCTTTATGCCAGCGAGAGAAACTACCGCAAGGAGCAACTAAGGTTGGATTCGGTCTCCAATTCGCAGTGGCTGGGGTGACTTATCGTGGGACGACTATAAAGATTGAAGTAAATATCGCAAAGAGAAGCAAACCAAAAATAACATATGTACATACATATGTACATCTTAGGGCTGGTAAATCGCAAGTGAGTCTGTTTATGGATGTATGTAGGTTGTGAGAAAACTTCACAATGTAGTGTTTTCTTCTTCTTTTTTCATTCTTGTCTGTATCGAAAGATGTTTGCATCTTCGAATTTAGCTTAATGCTACATGACAATTCACAGTAATTACTATTTTTAATATTAGTGCAATTCATAAGTAATTTAATATACATACATACATATAAATATGTAAGTTATTGTAATTCAATCAGATACAAAAATTCAAAGATAATTTAATTAATTCATCAAATGTGTAATTACATAACAAAATAATTTTCTAAAAGACAGCATTTTAGACAATGGCTATCAGAATGTTTCCACCTCTAAGAAAAGTCGTATGCACCACGCAAAATTATACATTAAAAGCAAAATAAATAAATTTATAAATATCATTTATGATCTGACGTGGACATAGCTAAGTGAATCCAATTGGGCCAACTACGTTGGCTAGACCATGTTATCAGAATTGACGAAATTGAGCCAGTGCGAAAAGTTTTCGATATCGTGCCCGATGGAAGCTGGAAAAGGGGACGACCAAGACTCCGATGGAAAGACTAAGACGAAGAATCGCTCCGGATCCTTGGTGTTACCAACTGGCGAGTAAAGGCGAAGGATAGACCCAGTTGGAAAATTATGTTAAAATCTGTTTAATTTGTTTTTGTTTTTAATTAATATGCTTAAATGTCTCATGATGATTGACCTCATGAGATTGTAAAATAGCCAATAAAAGTAATATACGGTTAATGGCCTGTGGATTATCTTCACTGCAAATGCGGCAGTTCTGTTTAATGAAACAGCCATCCAACGAAAATTAGGCCTCGTCGCTGAACAAAATGTTCGTGTGAAAATCGAGTTCGATTGCATTATCATACTGGGTCCATTCATCGAATTTAGTGATGCGTTTTAGAATCAGGTAACTGCTATCAAATTAAATTTGTCCAGAAATGTTAAAAAAATTAATCCTATCTGAAGAAGCGCTCAGGTATACCAAGATTTAGATATTCTCGAGATTTCTATGTTCCGAACATGTGTTTTATCGTTTAAATGTCAGCTGTGTATAGAAATGAAACCGCGAAAACTACGAAGTCTCGGTATATCTGATCATGGTTTAAACACAAATCACGTGCCAGTTATAAAATGGCTGATACTGAAAAAGTGTTGCCAACTTAGTTGTGTGCACCTAAAAAAGATCTATACATTTATTTAAAAATATGTATTTATATTTTCGATTCTGCAATCCACTCTGTCAATGCAGAATGGTGTCTGAGAAATGGCTGGAAATTATTATCCGATCTGTTCAATATATTAATCGATACAGTAATCATAGGGGCAATAACATTAATAGGCTCATTAGCAACAAATCTCACAAACTGAATTTGATTATAGATACAATTTAATTACAATTGGGGTAGAAAACGCGCAGTGTTTATTCATTTAGTTTGCATTTATTGGAAAAAATTTGTCCATTAAATAAAAACAAAACTGTTTAACTATTTAAGTATTAAAAACATGTAAATGATTTGAAAATTTTAAATTTTGTACGATTGTGCGTTTTTGTTATGCAGAATTATAATTAATTTATTCGTGTCCTATTAAATTTAATTTGTGTTGTTTATTTCTCTTTATTAATTTATTTGCTGTCATCATTGCTGACTAACGTGAATAAAAACATTGCAAATAAAAAAACTATTTAACGTACGAATCGTGAATTTCTGTTAATTTTTATTAACGATGTAATATAAATTATACTTATATATATTAACATATATTTGTTTAACTTGCTGTCCATAAGATGATAGAAGTCATAGTAGTCAACCAATCCTAATATATGAAATATCACCGTTATAACGTGGATTATACCAGTTTAATAACACTGTCCAATTATCTGCTACCCAATTATCTGTATGGCGATTTTGTCATGTATTTATGAAAATATAATGCGTTGTTCATCTTTTTTAATCAAGTGTAATTTGTTCGCTTAGAGACCGCGACACTATCGAGTATTTAGCCATGAAAAAGCTTCTCAAAAATACTTTTTGGAGGCCGAGTAATACTGTAGGTCCCAATCAGAGAGTATATAACTAGAACGTGAACAGCTCACTGGTTGTGAGAAGCTCTCGCCAGTCCCTCCGTGTGATGCTTATGGAAAACCGTTTTTGTTTTTTTAATTTTGACAGTGAAAGATGTTTTCTGTTCGAAATATTGACTATCGTTCAGTATCATAGCACCGCGGATCAAGATGAGTCGCATTACGCTTGAAGAACTTTTGAGTATACAGAAAACTTATTTCCAAAGTGAGCGCTGTGTTGTCTAAACTGTGAGAATGTTGAAAGTGTGTGCAAAAAGTTCAAGAAACTGACTTGCTAGTGGAAATACCCAAAGTCGTGGGCAAATATTAAACGTCACCTCGACACAATTTAAAAAAAAAAATAAATACATGAAGAGTAAGGGGACACCCGGTTGGAACGAAGTTATTTTCGCTATATATCGCGTTTTTCAATAAGAGGGCTACAAAAGTTTTTTTAAATAAACAAAACCGGTTTTAGATATCAATGAAATTCTTTATTCCTGTGAAAGTACGTTCGATGCCATTATGTATGGAACTCGATTTCTTTTGTATGGCCACCACGGGCACGCTTGCAGAAGTCCAGACGCTGAACCCAATTTTCGACGGTTTTCAAGCATAAATCGGCCTATACTGCTGCAATTTCACGTTCGATATTCGTACGAAGTTCATCAATCGTCGCTAGCTTGTTGGCATAGACCATAGACTTAACGTAGCCCCACAGGAAATAATCTAACGGCGTCAAATCGCACGACCGAGGCGGCCAATTGACTGGGTCATTTCTTGAGATATCACGTTCACCAAACTTGGTTTCCAATAAATTAATTGTGGCATTCGCTGTGTGGCTTGTGGCGCCGTCCTGTTGGAACCACATGTCCTCCACGCCCATATTATCCAATTGGGGCCAAAAATATTCGGTTATCATTCAACGGTAGCGATTCGCATTCACAGTAATGTGCCGGTCTTGATCATCACGGAAGAAGTACGGCCCAATGACCCCGCCGGCCCATAAACCGCACCAAACCGTAATTTTTTCGGGATGAAATGATGACTTATGGATTAAGTGTGGATTGCTGTCTGACGAATAACGCATATTTTGCTTATTGACGAAGCCTTTCAGCCAGAAATGAGCCTCATCGCTGAAGATGATTTTACGATGAAAATCCGAATCATTTTCAAGTTGTTGCTCAGCCCAATTCACGAACATTCGACGATTATGGTGGTCAAGCGGCTGCAGTTCTTGCGTCAATTTGATCTTGTAAGGATGTAGGCCAAGATCTTTTCGCAAAATTCGGCACAACGACGTCACAGATATGCCCAATACTTGAGAACGACGTGTGAGAGACACATTTGGGCTTTCTTGAACTGAAGCCTCAGCGTCAGCAATATTCTCGACACTACGGGCACTTATTTGTCTCACTGGCACGAGAACAGTTTGTACTGTGCCTGTGGATCCAAATTTTTCCACTAGACGCTCAATTGTTGATCTGGTAGGACGATTATGACGACCATAAACTGGACGTAGCGCTCTTAAAGTTGAGGCCACTGACTACAAATTTCGGTAGTAAATTTTAATAATTTCGACTCGTTGTTGACTCGTATATCTTTCCATGATAAAATGGCAAACCTTACTGAAGAGAAATGTGAAAAGAGCGGGAAAAAATATGGCGTCGTTTGCTGTCCCTATCGATTTGCCTTTGTAGCGTCTCTGATGAAAAACCCTTTATTATGTACTAAATAGTTCCAACACGCCTACGGCGCCCGTTGAAAAATACTGTAATTTAAATGGATCTTTAAGAAAAGATACTTTTAAACTTTTTTTAAGAAAAGATTTTTTTATAGAATGTATTTTTTGTAAAAAAATATATTTTTAGGCCCTTTTTGTAAGAATATGTATTATATTTTCCCGAAAAGGTTCTTTTAAAGAGAGGCACTTCTTTGATTAGAAGCTAATGTTTTTTTTTAAGAAAAGCTACCATTTTTAAAAAGAATTGCTTTCTGAAAGAAAAAGCCATAAGAGTGACTTTTTTTTACCAAGAAGTACTTTTGTAAGAACAGGTACTTTTTAAAGAAGTGGTACTCTTTCTAGGAAAAGGATATTTTTTAAAGAAAATTTACTTATATTCAGAAAGGCTACTTATCTCAAGAAAAGAAAAGAAAAGGTATTATTTCATTTTTAAGAAAAGGTACTATTATGATAAAGGTATTTTTTTAAGAGAAGGTTTATTTTTGAAGAAAAGATCTTTTTTTATGAACTAACAGGCAAAATTTTGAGAGTAGGTACTTATCTCACTTATCTCAAGAAAAGGTATTTTGTTTTACAAAAGAGGTACTCTTTAAAGAATAGGTATTTTTTTAAGAAACGGCAATTTGGTGTAAGATAATGTACTCTTTTAAGAAAAGGTACTTATTAAAAAATTACTTTTTTTAAGAAAACTTACTTTTTGTAAGAAAACTTACATTTGTAAGCAAAGGTACTTCTTGAAGATAAGGTATTTTTTTAAGAAATGGTACAGTGTTTAAGAACATCAATAGGTATTTTTTGAGAAAATTTACTTTTTTTAAGAAAACGCACTTACTTAATAAAATGTTATTTTTTTAAACTTCTTTCACTTTGGCTTTTCTAAATTTACTTTTTATTCGGTTCAACACTACAATCTGTAATAAACAGGCTTCACCTAGAAAATTTCCCATTAAACAAGAAATATGCCCCCATGTGTTAGTCTAGACACAAACCAAACCAAATGTATGAATGTATGAGTGGAAGAGTAAGTGTGGTGCCAAATGTAATTCCATGCTCAGGGTTGTATTTCATGGATTTGCCAGTCTTGCATTTTGGGTTTTCTAAATTTATTTTTATTGGGTTCAAAACTACTATGTGTAATACACAGTCTCCACCTAGAAAACTTCCCCTTAAACCAAACCAAACCAAAAGTACCCAATATAGTTGATATTAATGGGTTGTAATAAAGTGGTTAAAAAAAAGTTGTTTAAATTTTTTTCATTTAGCCCCCATCCCTCAAAGTGCGATAAGGAACTTCGCTATTTATTTGCAATAAAACCAAAACAAGATTTCAATGGTAATCATGAATCATCCCAGGAAAATATTTAAACAATTTTTCGATAGCGCTAAAAAGTATGCAATAATTTGCGCTAAAAAGTATGGAATAACCTTTATTCGAAAGCGCCAAAAGTATGCAATAATTTGCGGTAAAACAATAAAAAAAAATATTTGTATTCATGCTGTAAATGCATCTTATCGTTCGTAACTTTTTTGTTTTTCAATAAAACGCTATACTTTTAAAGCAAAATATTCTTGATTTTTAAAGGACTTTAATACTACAAAAAAATATTTTTAAATTTTAGGAGTAGAAACTGGATTAAATGAGGCCTTCTTTACAAAATGATGTCGTACGTCAGCGACATCTATAGGACAAATGTAGTAATCGTCGAGACCTATTCAACGATATAATTTATATTACGATAGAGCCACAAACAACTAAAATCAAAAAATGAATTTAGCTGTTTTTCACGGGCTCGGAAGGGAATATCTTTTTTAATTGTCTCTAGATTATCTTTAATATTTGCCCTCGACTTTGGGAAATTTTTTCGCGACCCGTTCTAGAGGAAAACAGTCATAATCCCTATCGTCGTACGGTGCGTACCGACTGTAACCGCCAGTGCGCAACTCAATCGAAGAACATGGACCTCAGGATCTTCGCATTTTACGTACCAGCATGATGAAAACTCTGATTATTCGTTTGCGAAGTCCAATTGACGCTGCTATTGAAGGCAAATGACCTTCTCAGTTTAGGCCTAACTGAAGCTCCAATCGAATTTGACCGACATCTCGGCGGATATATCAACAAACAAAGTTGCTGCAGCTGGGTATTGGATCGCTGCATATCGTTACCGAGAAGCAAATGCATTCATTGAGAGTGACTGTTTGGTCTGGTGGCTTCTTTTGATCATTTTTCGATGTGCTGTACTGCGATATGCGATACTGACATTTCAGTCAACGGTGAGCTATGTAGATCCATAATTATAGCTTTTTTGAGGGCTGGAGTAGAAGATGCGAACTTCGATAAACTTCGGTTTCAGGACGATGGCTCACAATGTGACACAGTTCATCAAACAATCGATCTTTTGCGCACTATCTGCAGTAATCGTGTTGTAACAGACCATCAAACGATCGATGTTTTGCGCACTAAGTGCGGCAATCGATGTCTATTAGCACCTCCTAGCTGCGATTTGACCCCTTTAGACTTCATCTTGTGGTGTGTCGTTAAAGACAGATGTTATGCGAATAATCTAGAATCTATTCGCACCCTTAAGGCTACTATCGTCCTCGCCGTTCGTGAGATAGAGCTAGAAGCCGTCGGCAACGACTTGGAAAATGGCACAAATAAGATCAGCTACTGCGAAGCCAGCCACGGCAGCCACATGAATGAAATCGTATTTCCATAATGGGAATATTTGCTATTTCTAATAAAACCGTAATATACCAGAGGGAAGTGGCTTTTAATTTAATTTATTTTTAAGAAGATACTTGTCTTTGGACCTCCCTGTGTATTATGACAATCCAGCATATATTTTTTTGCGAGGTGCACATTTTTGCTGGCTATATGCAGCTCCATTAATGTAATCGCCGAACATCTATCGATGAATATATTGATAGATTGGCTCTATCTCCTACCTGTATAATTACACTATGTACCAATATTTAGGTTTTTGCTTTGGGGTGGACGATTCCTACGCCAAATGATCACACTAGATGAGTATAGTCAAACCCCAAAAATTTAGACCGCTGTATAGCAACACTCATTTTTTATTGGCGTGGAAAATTTGTATTATTTTATCCGATACTGTCCGACATAAATTTAATTTTTTAAGTCATGGCAAAATAACCATATACGGACACCACTACGTGATAAAAGACTAAAAAAAAAGACCCGTGTTTCCCAATTTTTCCCAAAGTCATGCACTTTTTTTTATGGGCCGCCAAAGATTTGGGGCCTCGGTATCATTTTCGTAAAAATGTGATCATTTTCTCAGGCTCATATCTTGCAAACCGTTCAGAATTTCTCTCTCTCTGAGGCAAAGTTGTAGCTCTTGTCATAAAGAACAAAAATTGCGAACATATAAAATCAAAAAAACTTCACCTTCCAGATCAAAATCGCAAAAAACTTAAACAAATTCGATTTTTTTACCTTTTTTCCCGTGTTCATGTCCATAGGTAGCAAACCGTTCAAAATTCAAGGAAACAATCAACTACAAAAATTTACCTAAGATCTCAATAAACAAATTTGTAGAACATATAAACTTCCTAGAGATGATTCTTAACACTGTTTAGGTAGCACGCAAAAGTGAAAAATTTGCCGAAAATTTTTTAATTTCATTTTTTTTTACCTTTTTCTCCTGTTCAGGTCCATAGGTAGCAAACCGTTCAAAATTCAAGGAAACTGTATAATACTTTCTTTTGAAATAAATATTACACACTCTTTGAATGCTTGTAAGACACTCTCGTCTTTATTGAATCATTGGGGCAAATTAAAAAAAAAAATTTTTTAATCTCACTTTTTTAATAAAAATCTGGTTAGGTAGCGCTTAGGTATCACGCGATCATGCACCGACAGCAGCAGCACAGGCAATGCAGTAAGCTCAGCTCACGCAACAAGGGACGCAGCACACAATATAAAAGCGACACGACGCTCACATCGAGGCATTACACAGCGCGACGTCAACGAGAGCTCAGCGGTGAAAGTTATAAAGTGAAAGTGAAAGTAAAAAAAGTGAAAGTGCTACAGTATAATTCGCACTCAACATTGGCAACTGACAATTTCAATATGCAGTGTGGAAATATTGATTTATTTTGCTACGTTTGCGGTCATCAAACCAGAAAAAAACCATCTACAAGATGTTAGAAGGAACAGAATCTTTTAACTAGTGAATTCAAAATAGCATATACATTGTTTTTCGACGAAGTGGACTTGACCGGTGAAAATTACACACCTAATACAGTGTGTCGCCAATGTTATAACAATCTCATGGCATGGTTGAGTGGAGGCAGAGGTACTATGAAGTATTGTAAGCCGGTAAACTGGATTAATCGCCCAGGTGATCATGATGCAACCAGTTGCTATGCATGCGTAAATTACACATGTCGTCGAAATCGACATTCTGAGAAGAACAAAATTTATAAAGCAACTGCAACAGCCACACTAGCAGTGCTTGCACCTGAAAATTTTGTATCACCAAGGCCGCCAACTCCAGATCGTACTACAGAATTTACAGCAATGAGTACATCAAGTGGTGTTACTTATGAAGATCCATTTGATACCGATTATGAGCCCCAACAGAGAAGAGATGGACCACAACTAATAACACAAATGGAAATGGATTTCATTGTGGCCATATTGGGATTATCGCAGCGACTTGCAATATTTTTGACAGCTTTTTTAAAGCAAAGAAAACTCACACATGCTAATGTTAACTCTACGGCGTACCGCAAACGACAAGCTGAATTTCAGATGCTCTACACTCTAAATGATGACAATTCGTTCGCTTACTGCAACGATATAAAAGCTTTGGTGGTAAAAATGGGAATGAACTACATCGCTAGTGAGTGGAGATTATTTATTGATGGTTCTGTTTCAAGCTTGAAAGCAGTGTTGTTGCATGTGTCGAACCGAAAACCTTCCATTCCGCTAGCAATGGGTATCAACATGAAAGAAAGCTATGAAACATTGAAAGATATAATGGAAAAAATCAAATATTACGAAAATAAATGGAGTTTTTGCTGTGATTTGAAGGTCATCAACATTTTGCAAGGGATCATCGATAAGGGCGGCTTCCCAAAATTCTTTTGTTTTCTTTGTAATTGGGATTCACGCTCACCTCTGAATCAAGTCCAATGTAACTCGTGGAGGCCAAGAGGAAGTGTGGATGAACAAATACAACAACATAGACTGAAGAATGCACCTTTAATTGACAATACTCAAGACATCTTGCTGCCACCGCTCCACATAAAATTGGGAATTGTTAAAAAATTCATCGAAGTGGCCGTTGTAAATTGTCCAAACGCATTCGACTATTTGAAAAGCGTTTTCCCAAAGCGTAGCGATGACAAAATTAAAAAAGGTATTGTAGTAAATTTAAAACGAATTTTTGTTCACCTAATTGTACTATTTACAGTATGTTAATGTTTTCTTTTCTGTCTTTATTTTTTGTTTTCATTTAACAGGCGTACTTAATGGCCCTGACATTAGAAAGCTATTCAAGAGCAACTTTGATTCATCGCTTGATGAAAATCATTCAATGGCATGGATTTACCTTCAGCGTGTATGCACCAGAGTCTTGGGAGGGGATCGAGACGCGGAACCGGAAGCAAGAGAATGGGTGAAAGAAATGCTGCATTATTTTGAGATAATCGGCGCATCGATGATATTAAAGCTGCATTTTCTTCATTTTCATTTTGACGATTTTATCAAACAACACCCTACCGAATCCGATGAGCAAGGAGAACGGTTTCACCAAACCACAATGCCCATGGCAAAACGGTACAAAGGCAAAAACCTCCACGCATTGCTTGCAGAGGTATGTTGGTGTAGTCACAAGATCACCCTGTATGATGTTAATGAAGTATTTGAAGAAGAAAGAGCTGATGATGGAGGGCAGTCTGGAAGCAACGTGCCTGTGGACACCATAATTGCTGAATCAGAGTCAGATTCGGACGACGTCTTGGATCCACAAGCGCGATTTGCAAGTCCATGGCCATTTAATATTTTTGTAATAGATAGCATAGTATCTCAATGTTGAAGTAAATAAAAAACAAATGAAATTAAAAAACGGTGTTAAGAATAATTCCCAGGAAGTTTATATGTTCTAGAAATTTGTTTATTGAGATCATAGGTAAATTTTTGTAGTTGATTGTTTCCTTGAATTTTGAACGGTTTGCTACCTATGGACCTGAACACGGAAAAAAAGGTAAAAAAATCGAATTTTTTTAAGTTTTTTGCGATTTTGATCTGCAAGGTGAAGTTTTTTTGATTTTATATGTTCTGAACGGTTTGCAAGATATGAGCCTGAGAAAATGATCACATTTTTACGAAAATGATACCGAGGCCCAAAATCTTTGGCGGCCCATAAAAAAAAGTGCATGACTTTGGGAAAAATTGGGAGACAGGGTCTTTTTTTTTTAGTCTTTTATCACGTAGTGGTGTCCGTATATGGTTATTTTTTTTCGTGTTGCACTGTGATATTGAATTGAACGAAATTGAATGTTGATTATCTGCACTGAAATTTGATTATTTTCGTAGAATATTCAAACCCTCTATTTCCTTTGTTCAAAAAGTACCAAAAATTTACACTTAAATGGACAGTTACGGATCTAGAATGTTCCACGTATTTAGTTCTCATAAAATTTCATTATGGGTCGTCATAGACAAAAATTCTCTATCTTTATTTCCAGATGTCCTTTTTCGAAACAAGGTCAAGAAAACTGCACTAAAATAATATATAATAACCGGCAAAATATCCTAATGTTCTGCCAATTTATTGTGGAGTAGATTTTACTAGAAGATTTCGCAGACGAGAATCGTGCATCTTGAATTTGCATATGTCCGGTTAGTTCCTTTTTTAAATTCTTTATGTTAACTTCACCTGTCTGTAAGCACTGCACCGAAAAAACTTTGGATTGATTTTTAACTCTTTTCCCGTGATCCAATCGAGCTGAAACTTCGCAAGCAAACTAACGGTGACGACAAAAATAAACTGTCAAAATATGGGATTGGATAAAGGGGCGTGGTACCTCCCATACAAATCACAAATTAAAAATCCATTATTTCTGCTCCTGTTAACGGTATTTGAACAAAATTGGGTATGTTGGTTAGGTGTACATATTCTAAGATCTGCTGCAAATTTTGGCGGGATTGGACAAAGGGGCATGGTCATACATATGGAATTTATAGTAAAAAACTATGATTTTTACGGGTTGGTTTTTTAAAAAATTAAATCTAGAAATTTTAAAATTTAAATCTCAAATGGTTTATTTTGACTAAAATAAATTATATTATAATACATTACATGATTACAGAAACAGAGGAAAAAGGCCTCCAGCGGAAATAATTGTGGAGATATGTTCATGGAGTAACCATAGCTTTCAGTACGAGGAAATTCAAGAAGCGGACGTTGGAGAAAACCCGTATGAGTCACAAAGTAATTTATTTGATTTAGATACTGATGACCAATCTAATTAATACGATAATGTGTAAAAATT
Source organism: Phaonia tiefii (assembly GCA_963931995.1). Lineage (NCBI taxonomy): Eukaryota > Metazoa > Arthropoda > Insecta > Diptera > Muscidae > Phaonia > Phaonia tiefii. The sequence goes on from OZ008370.1 coordinate 141,212,365, forward strand.
TATTATTTTTTAATAAATATATCAATTCTTCCATATTTTTGCAAGGGTTTTATGCCCTTTTTTTTACTTGTGGTGGGATTTTGTGACATTTTTTGAAAAGGGACTAAAGGACATATGAATAATAAGGAGAAACTTTTTGAGCAGTATATACATATATGTCTTTTAATTCCTATCAAATTTCAGTGAAGATATGTTATCAAAAGAATTTGCTCAATTCAATAATTCAATATTTATAATGCTATAAAAAAAAAACTGAATATTTTCTCAAATTTGTGTTTTTATTTGAAAGTACAATCCTTCCGGTTTATAATGGAAAATAATTTCATTCAAATGGCTGCCTCGGCTGGCCATGCAGTAGCCTACACGATCGGTCCAATTTTTAAGCACATTATCGATTGTCTCTGGCTTTTCGGCGTAATACTTATCTTTGAGGGCACACCACAAATAATAGTCCAACGGTGTCAAATCGCAGCTCCGAGGTGGCCAAACGACATCAGCTCTGCGGCTGATAATGCGATCTTCAAAAACAGGGCGTAAAACATCGAGTGTAGCTTCGGCTGTGTGGCACGTAGCGCCGTCCTGTTGAAACCAAATGTTGCCAATGTCCTCCTCTTCAGTTTTTGTGAACAAAAATTCGTTCAACATGGCCCGATAACGATCGCCATTGACTGTAATGGCCACTCCTTGCTCATTTTCGGAGAAAAATGCCCCAATTATGCCTCTGGACCAAAATCCGCACCAAACAGTGACTCGTTTTGGGTGCATCGGCTTTTCAATGGATCCGTGCGGGTTTTCTGTGCCCCAAATGCGACAATTTTGCTTGTTTACATACCCGCCAAGATCAAAATGAGCTTCATCTGAAAAGATGATTTTTTTGGCAAAATCGGCATCTTCTATCGCACGCATAAGTCGATCGCAGGCCCATTTTTCCCATATTTCCCAGCGATGTTCAAGCATATACACAACCATATTCGTTCAGCGGAAGGATAAAACTAATTATCTGTCAAATCAGACATGAGCTAAGTGTAACCATTTACGAAATAAGCACTAGTTGAAAAAAGACGTTAGATGGCGGACCCGTTACTCTATTTTTAAATTTATTTCAGACAGTATCGGATAAGAAAATTCAAGTTTGCCACGCCCATAAAAAAAGTGTAGCCACATAGTGGTCTAAATTTTTGGGGTTTGATCATTTGTCGTGTGATCTTTTGTCGCAGGAATCGTCCACCCCCAAAGCAAAAACCTAAATTTTGTTACATAGTGTAATTATTGGATCAAATTCGACCAGATACTATAAAAATCCTAAGCGTTCTCATACTTTGTTGACCGTGCACGAATCTTGTCCTTGATAGCTTGGCCGTCGGTGGTGCAATGGGTAGTGTGCGCGCCTCTTGTACTTGAGATCAAGGGTTCGATCCCTCCTCTGACCACCTTAAATTTTCTTTCGACGGCGGTCACCTCGCATAGTGACGGCGACACTATCGAGTATTTAGCCATGAAAAAGCTTCTCAAAATACCGTTCGGAATCGGTGTAAAACTGTAGGTCCCAATCAGTGAGTATAAGACTAGAAAGCTCGCAGCTCACTGGTTGTGACAAACTCTCCCCGATTCCTTTATGGGATGTAATGGGAGACCATTTATTTTATAGTTTGGGTTCTGACCCAAATTTTTTTTGGATGTTGATATAAATATGAAAATTTTCTTTGGGCTTTTAAATTAAGCTTTCGGATGATGAGTGTGAAACTCGCCCTAAGTCTTCCAAATGTTTTCCGTCTGATAGCCACCACTTAATATTACCGGAGTACGGTTGAAATATTGGGAGTTTTTATATTGGAGAAAAAAAATTTATCACTACATCATGCATCGTTTCTATGAGTAGACAAATTAGTCAACTGAAAGATGTAACAAATGACTGCGTTACATCAAACGTCATTAAAAGGCCAATTAATTAAGATTAACTTATTAAGATGATATTTCTGGTAAGTATCCATAGTTCTTTTGGCGGTACAAGAAGCCTAGCATCAATAAGATGTTAAAAAAACTTGATGTTATTTTCGAACCACTTGCACGTGATAAAGTTCCACCCTTTTCAGTGTACATACTGAACTTTATAGTTTAGACCATTCTCCTTTAAATTAGCAATTAGGTTTTGAGTTACGAGTGTTTTTTTGTTCGTTTTTCTTTTGCATGTAGAAGTTTAAGTGTGGGCGATTTGTTGTCAGTTATTTCTGTGTTATTTTTTTGTGCGAGCAAAAGTTTTGGTTGCAATGTTCACTAATTAGTAAACGCTCCCAACTTTGTGGATTGCTGTTACTTTCTGCGGCCATCATGATGGCATAATCTAATGACTTCCACTTAAGTTGCAAATGAAAACAAACATCCGCAATGGTGTAATTTACAATTTTGCTGCCACCAAATCATAGAAATGGATGACGTGAGATAGCAATTATCATTTTATAGTTTAAAAATAAAGTCAGTTCCACTGAATAGGTCTTGACAGGTCATTTCCTTAAACTCATGAGTGAAGGGGTTTTATACCTATATATGCCCAAATACTTAGCATTGGCTGATATATTTGATTTGGCTCAAAGTACAAAATGTGTCTCATTTGTATTACACTAAGCATAGTCGCGACATGAATTGAAAAATAACTATAAGTTTTGAGTTTTGTTAGGTTTATGCCGTAATGTTTTCGTTCTACTGTATACATCGATGTCACCACTTGTACACTTTTTGTTTCAAAATGTTGTAAATAATTGCCTAAAGATATGCGGTAGAATGTGGGTACGAAACAAACATATGGTGGTGTCATTACACCTGAATGTATAACAGATATAAAACTTTACAATTTCAGTCTGTGTGTAAATATAGCCAATATTTTGAGCTGCACACTCCTGTTCTGTGTTTTAATAAAATGTTTGATGTTAGTTTTGCCTCAGGGATCTATGGACATGGATAATGTTTCGCATGTAGTATTCATTCTGTTAGACCAAACGCAGTCTTTTGATGCCATTTAAGCGACCCATGTCGCAAAACAGCTGATATAGCCGGAAGGTATTTAGGTATTACTAGTTACTCTCTTTTATACGAACTCCCATTGAATCGAAAACAAACACTTTACTTTATGTTAGTTATTACTAGGAAATGCAATTTACAATTTTGTTTAAATTATTGTAACATTCGTAACAAGAGATGCAATTCAATTCAGACTTGATGCTTTACATTTTTATCACAAATAAATTTATTAATTTAAACAAAATTCAAGCAAACTACTTTTGGAATTCTCTGTAGAATAACAAGTGATTAACTACAATTAATATTTTTAAGTTATTGTTGCTAACATCGATTTTGTTATTTTTACATTTTAAGGTATGAGAAGTTCGCAATACAAGATAGTTCTAAGTAAAAAATTATGGTTTTTTGTTGTTAAATAACACTGTTTGTTGTAGTCGTATCAACGTATCAACGTCCTAGTACTTTGTATTGGTTCGAAACAAGTCTACTGAGTTGATCGTCATCCAGGAAATCTCTGTATCAAGTATAATTTTTGAAAAAAAATTAATTTTTTCCAATCCTCATATTTTTTTTGCACTCTTTTTGAAGAAAAACAATATTTTTCTTTCACTTTTTTCGGCATAACTTCAAGGGCCTCCAAATTTTTCACATAACACATTTGGGAAAATTATAGCCGTGGTAAAGCTTAACAACTTTTATGAATATATTAATTCAATCTGAACTTGTGCAGTCACCGAAAAAGCTCATAAATACCACTTTGTACATTAAAAAATGGTAATTTGAGAAATTACTCGAGAACGACGTTTCCGATATTGTCCAGATAAATGTAGAAAAATTTAGAATTACAATACCCTGAATCTATTCTTATTCCATTTCTCAATGTAATCAACAGTTTCGCAGTTACAAAAAATAAGGTAGGTCAAAAAAAATATTTTTTTCTTAAAATACTAAAATTATTATTATTAAACAAAACCAAGAAACATAAGAAACGGGGAAAAAGTGTGATATAGATCATAAAAATCGATGAACTCATTTCACTCTCATCTATAATTTAGTGAAGGTATCATCTCATTTTGTCAAGAATTGTATTGCTCATCATATTGCACCCTATACAAAGAATCAAAATGTGATGATACCTTCACTAATTTGAGAATAAGAGGGAAACGCGTTCAGCGATTTTTATGATCCACGTCTAATTTTGGTCATAGGCCATGTGACTTTAGGATACACTAATAAAGCTTACAAGTTTATGTCGTTTCTTATGTTTCTTGATTTTTTGATAATAAATTATTTGTACTTTTTAAGCAAAACAAATATTTTTTCACTATCCTTTTTTTATATCAGCGAAACTGTTGATTATATTGAGACATAGTGTAGGAAAAGATTAAAGGTATTTGATTATATTGAGACATAGTGTAGGAAAAGATTAAAGGTATTTGAATACTATATTTTTTCTAAATTTAGTCGGACTAAATCGGACACGTCATTCTCGAGTAATGATGACATACACTCCGGTTCACTTATTTAAAAGCACTAAAAATTCTATATTTAGCAGCCTGTATCTTTTGCAATTTTTAACCGATTGCAGAATTTTAAAATGGAAATGGAAGCGAGATATCGTGAAATATAAACAAAATCATGACAATAGTGGTTCCTTAACTAAAGACCTTTTTTTGAGCAATTTATACAAAAAGTCAAAAAATGTGCTATTTTGTTGGTTCTCTTGAATAAAGGTACTTTATTATTTTTTTATAATATTTAAATTATGCGATCATTTTTTGTAGCGAGCGTTTGTTTATTACAATTTATTACATCTTAACCATTTTGCGGGTCAAAATGGCAAAACAACAAATTTTAAATCTATCGGAAAAAACTAAATTCGAAATTTACCGTTCTGAAGGATATTATAACCGCGAAATAGCTAAAAAAATTGAACGGAGCCCAGCAGTTGTCGACAATTGCATCAAGGACCCCGAGGGGTATGGACAAATTTTAAAGGAAGGGTTTCATTGTCTTTATCTACGTATGAGAAAAGAAAAATCATCAGAAAAGAAAAATCATCAGAATTGCTTCTAATTCTGCCTTATCCTTGTCAAAAATAAGAACTCAAGCTGGAGTGGAAGCGGGCAAGTCATCAGTACGCAGAGTAATTAAGGAAGGAAAAGCGGCTTCAATTCGCAAGAGACTACATTGTATGGGAAGTGCAGCCAAGAGGTCATGTAAATAACTGGAGAACCGTTGTATTTAGGTTTAATTTGGATGGGCCTGATGGCTACAACTATTATTTCCATAATCTGCGCAAAGAAATGCGTTTTTTGAACCAACATCACAGCCGAGAGGGCGGAGTTATGGTGTGGGATGCTATTGCGTACTATGGCACCATCGATTTTGAATTTTAATGTGCAAAAATGACTGGTACAAGCTATATAATGTTTTTTGAATTGGCTTTTCCGAAATTCAGTAAACTATTTAGTCCCATATCTTGGATATTGCAACAGGATAATGTCCCTATACACAACGCCAGTGTAGAAAAGGACTTCATTGCCAACCAAAATGTTAATATTCTTGACTGGCCACACTATTCGCCAGATCTAACCATTATCGAAAATGTCTGGGGTTTGGTATCTCGTAAGGTCTATGAAGGAGGTAGACAATTTGATGACAAGCAGTCACTAATTCAGGCTATTAAGGATGCTTGGAATCCAATTTCTTTGGATTACATAAATTCTCTTTATCTCTCAATGAAAACCCGTCTATTTGAAGTTATTAAAAACAATGGGGGTTGTACCCATTACTAAAAAAAACGAAACCGTTTCCCATTACATCCCATGAAGGGATTGGGGAGAGCTTCTCACAACCAGTGAGCTGTGCGCTTTCTAATTTTTCACTCACTGATTGGGACCTACAGTTTTTACACCGATTCCGAACGGTATTTTGAGAAGCTTTTTCATGGCTAAATACTCGATAGTGTCGCCGTCACTATGCGAGGTGACCGCCGCCGAAAGAAGTTTTTTTTTTTTTTTTAAAGGTGGTCAGAGCAGGGATCGTGCCCGGGATCTCATGTACAAGAGGCGCGCACACTACCCATTGCACCACCGACCCATTACTAATAGTTCTTAAATAAAGTAAAATAAATTAAAAACAAGAAAAACAGTTTTTCATTAAAATCAGTTAACGTGCCTTTATTCAAGTGAACCCAAAAAATAGCGCATTTTTGGACTTTTTTTATAAACTGCTCAAAAAAGGATCTTTAGTTACGAAACAACTATTGTCGTAATTTTTTGTATATCTCAAGATGTATAGCTTACATTCCCATTTTAAAATTCTGCAATAGATTACAAATTGCCAAAGATATAGGCTGCTGAATATGAAACTTTTAGTGCCTTTAAATAAGTGAACCGGAGTCGACACATACAAATTACCATTTGTAATATACAAAATGCTTTATATGGTGACTAGACACGTTCAGATTATATTATAAGTTCACAGAAGTTGTTTAGCTTTACCATCGCTACAATTTTGCCAAATATTGTGAGCGAAATATTTGGAGTCCGTGGAAGTTTTTTCAAAAAAGTCCACAAAAATCTGAGAATTGGTAAAAATCGATTTTTCAAAAATTTTACTGAATACAGACATTTAACGACGATCAACTCAGTAGACTTGCCTTAAACCGATACAATTTACTAGAGCTTTGATACAAAAAGTTCATGCCAAAAACTACAACAGTTTAATATACATGTGACTACTTTCGGATTCCGTGACAAGTTCATTATCCGATCACCGACTACTATGCTTGAATTCATGTCATCGGTATAATATCAATTGCAAATATATGAGCAGAATTCAAAATTGTTGGCTGATGTAATGAAAGTGCTGATATATTCACGTCGGTAATAAAAACACAGGTGCGAATCACTTAAATAACGAATAACATGATTCAAACTTTGAACGCACTTATCATCATGATGTTTGCATTTTACGAATATCATTTAAAATTTCAGACTTTCTCAACAAGTTCATGGTGACGTAGTTCGTCAAAATGGGGTACATCTAGGAAAAAGCGTCAAGGTGGCCTTGTGTGGATGGTAAATAACGATATCTGTAACATGTTCTCCCAGACACATTCTACAGGAATCATGCATATGCTTGAAACTAACCCCAAATATTCATGAATTCACTAGTCCTAAACTCACTTATATTTAACTACAAGCATTAGCATGTCTACTTGCAAACATGGATGCTTTTACGTGAAACAATGTGTGTGTTTCATGCCAAACATCTATATACTTAGCTGCAAGCATTCGTGTATTTCCTTCCAGCCCTCCATATACTTCCGTGGAATCATATTCGCGTTACCTCCCAAACACAATAATATTTAAAAGCAAAATATTTGTTGACTTCAATATTATAACCAAATTTATTATAATTTAATATATTTTAACTGTCCGAGCATTTATTTGTTATTTTTTCATAAATATTTTATAATAATATAATTTTTTCACAAAATACTTACTTAATCGCCCAAGAGCTTTTGCTATCCTCTGTCCTATGAACGACGGACAAGTAGATGCATGAATCAAAAACGCAAAAATCAGTTAACACAAGCTGACAAATCTGTATTGTTTTGTTGATAACTTACAAATATAACATGTTTGTAGCTTGTTGCAAATATAATATTATTGTGTCCAAACCCATTGTGTTTGCTATTCAATATTACATGATAAAGCGGTTTTCAACAGAGACGATACAAAAGTAAATCGATAGGGACAGGAAACGATTTCTTTTCAGTAAGGTTTGCCATTTCATCATAGCCAGCGATGATTGATGAAATTCGTACGAATATGCGATACGATTTATGCTTGCAAACCATCGAAAATTGGGTTCAGCGTCTGGACTTCTGCAAGCGTGCCAGTGGTGGCCATGCAAAAGAAATCGAGTTCCATACATAATGGCATCGAACGTACTTTCACAGAAATAAAGAATTTCATTGGTCTCTAAAACCGGTTTTGTTTCATTTAAAAAAACTTTTGTAGCGCTCTTATTGAAAAACCCTTTATAAACACAATGATTAATATGTTACAATCTATATTTTAGTGTATCACATATGGCCTTGTTTACTAAAAACTACAGAAAACAAAAGCGTGATATACGAGAGCGGATCAATAAGTCCGTGACTTTTCGAACTTTCCTCGTAGTTACATGAAATGCGACACTGCTCCCTCCAAGTACCACCTGTTAGTAGACAACTGCCAAATTTTGAGCAAGTTCCGTCATTTACTTTGCGTTTAACAGCTGTACAAAAAATAACTACAACCTCTTGCATTTTTTTAAAAATGGAATAAAGTGAATTTCGAGTGCTCATTAAACATTATTTTTTGCGAAATAAAACGGACAATCAAACAAAGGAAAAGCTTGATAAATACTATGGGGACTCTGCACCAACGATTTCAATGGTAAAAAAGTGGTTTACTGACTTTCGTTGTGGTCGCACAAGTACAAATGACGCTGAACGTTGTGGACGGCCAATTGAGGTCACTACACCCGAAAATGTCGAAAAAATCCAACATTTTGGTATTGGCCGATCGAAGAGTAAAGGTGCGTGAGATTGTTGATGCCATGCGCATTTCATATGGCAGTGTGGTTTCGATTTTAAATGATCAGTTGGATTTAAGAAAGCTGTCTGCAAGATGGGTGCCGCGTTTGCTCTCAATTGACCATAAACGAAATCGTGTGATAACTTTAAAGGATTGTTTGGAGTTGTTTAACCGCAATTCGAAGGAGTTTTTGCTGCGTTTTGTAACTGTGGATGAAATATGGATCATGGACCTAAACAATGGGTTTCTCTAGGTGAACCGGCTCCGACGAAGCCCAAGATAAGTTTATCGGCCAATAAGGTGTTTTTTGGGATGCACGCGGGATAATCGACATCGATTACCTTCAAAAGGGGAAAACAATATACGGCGGATATTATGCTAAATTATTGGACCGATTTAAGGAGGATTTAAAAAAACTATGGGGTTGCAAACAAAAAGTTATTTTTCATCAAGATAATGCACGGGGGAACACGTGTGTAGTCTCAATGGAAAAATTCCATGAATTGGGCTTCGAATTGGTATCTCATCCACCATATTGTCCGGATTTGGCCCCCAGTGACTATTTCCTATTTCCAAACCTAAAGAATTGGCTCGGTGGAAAGAGATTTAGCTCCAACGATGAAACTATTGATCAAAAAAATACCTATTTTATGGACCTCGAAAAATCCTGTTGTTTGGAAGGGATACAAAAATTGGGGAAACGTTGGACTAAGTCTATTGAGCTAAAAGAGTGAAAAGTAATTTCTTTTTTTTTTGCAAAAAAACAGTATTTCATTCAAAAAGTCACGGACTTATTGATCCGCCTCGTATGTCTAATGGAAAAAAATATTTTTTTCGAATTATATCTCATGGAGGGACGGGTGATAGCTTCTGGTGTTAGTTATCAGCGAGCTATCGAGTTCTACATCCTTTTTTTGGGACCTAAAGCTTTATTCCTTTTTCGAGCGGTCTTTTGAGATACTCTTCGCGGCTGATTATTCGATAATGTCACCATCACTGGTGACTGCCTTCGATAGAAATGTCGGGTGGTCAGAGTAGTGCGTTCTACAGACCGTCATTCGACTGTCTAAAAATTGTATTCTAAAGAAAGTATTTCGAAGAGCAATGTGGGAATTCTATTTCCTACATCCGCTGCTAGAGTGCACAAATAATGTGTTAGAAATTCCGGAACAATGACGTGGTTCTTTGCGGCTGATTGTAAGAGTTAACACTAATGCCGGTTATTGAGAAGATAACGATTTTATATCAGTATGGGGCCAGACCCACACACTGCAGGAAAAATTCCTTTGAGACAACCGTATTAGCCGTATCTGAACTTAGTGGTTGTCGTAACTGAATTTTGAGGTAGTACCAAGCACAGATAAAGCCAACTTATAGATGAAGCACAAGTGTTGGGAAAATTTTAGTGCAGTGGGTAATTTTCTAGATGCAGTTGAAAGCAATAAATGGAATTTTTTTTGTTCCCAAAAAAAGTCAAAAATATGACATTAAAATTCGAAAATTTCTTATAAAAAGAAAAAATTATTTTCAACAAAAATATCACTCCGAAATAAGAATACAACACGTTACTTAAAGTATAATATCTGATGGCCATCGAATTGCAAAGCCATGTCACCCTATGTCCTAATAAATTGATTCTTGCTCCGGTTCATCTACCATTCCTTGTTGAGAGTCCTTAGGCACTCTAACGGTTTTGGCATCTGCGACCACAGAAGTTGATACAGTTTTTGGGCGGGGAAGTTTTTGGATTAAAAAGGCGTTCCGGCATGTTCATCTTTGGGTGGTGTAACGGGTTTTCTTTTATATAGTATATCCCAACGCCAGCCTAATGGCTTTGAAATAGTTGTGTATATAAGAAACAAATGCTATTATATAAAATCATATAAATTTTGTCACATTTCCCTTGTTTAAATTACTTTCGCAAAAATTTCCCACAATTGTGAATAATCGTCAATGAGAATAATGGGAAACTTCAATGAAAGTGACACTATTACAGGACAGCACCTAGTGAACAAAGTTGACAATGGGCGCGCTATATCTATAATTTCCTTTATCTATGGTACCAACCACACTAGAGCCGTTATCATAAGATGGAGTTTGTCACAACCGCAATAGACGTTGTCACATTTGCAGAAGAGGTTTTCTCAATCGTAATAAAGGTTGTCACAACCCAACTTGAGGCTACATCAACGGAAATAGAGGTTGCCACAGCCGAATTTGAGGTTGCTACACTCAAAAAAAAAAGTTTGCTGTTAACAGCAAACATTGTTTGCTGCATAATAGCAGTCGATTTCTCCACTATTGCAGCAAAGGTTTTGCCATAGTAACAAATAGTTTGCAAATTCGATTCAGCATACATTCTGCTAAAAAGTTGGCAGTGTGCTAAAAATGTTTGCTATTAATATATTAGTATTTGACAGAATAAGATGTGCAGACTCCAGAGTGAAAGCAAACAATGTTATATTCCGATTTATTTCGTTGTTATCATTTATTTCTACAAATCATCTTTAAAGTTTCACAATTATACCATATATATGCAGTTGCAAATCGATATAAATATTAAAATATTAATAGATAAATTTTAAGTTAAATACTTTAGGATACTTTAAGATTTAAAGACATATTTTTTGCAGCCTAACAATCTTCAGTCATCCGAATATTTGTGTCACATTCCATAGCAAGGTGGCTTTGTCCAAATTATTCTATATGTAATAACAAACTTACTTAGGAACTGTTGTATTTATTGGTGTCTATCAAAAAATTTGCCGACCATCGATTAAGACAACTCCAAATAAATAAAAAATAATGTATATTTGGGCAAAAAATCAAGACCAGGAGCAGACAAAAAAAATTTAAAAAACCAAAATTAAAGAAAAAGTAAAGAATGTGAGAAATTGGAAAACTAGCCCACGCAGGACCTATGTTGCTTGTACGGTGTGGAAGACCTTTTTGATAATCGTTAAATTTATATTCCACTTCAGGCAGGCAGGCTCAAGCAGGGGGGTTCGAATTCCCTCTGTAGCTTAAGTCGATGTGTGGCAAAATCAGAAAATTCGCGCGATTTAAAAAAAATTAATTTTTGTTTAAAAAGCGAATATTTTCCCATTGAGAATACCCTTAATCGGGTAAATTTTGCGAACAAATTTACATTATTTTTTGTTTCTAATTTGGTAATTTTATTTTCACCACACCCGGTATATCTTAAAATAGGGTTGTATCGGTCCAGCAAAATAGAAGTATTAAATATTGATCTTATTTGAAATTCCAGAGGAAATACACGGCCGTATTTCCCTTTTCACCCAATGTAAGGATACCATGCGAAAATGTAGAACCTATTTCATTATTAATGGTATATTCTGTCACAAGTTTTAATAAATTCTTTCGTTCAAAAGTATTTAATTTTTTTTAAAAAGCAAATATTTTCTCTTTGTGAATACCCGTAATCGGGTAAATTTTGTGAACAAATTTACATTATTTTTTATTTATCTGGAAATTTTATTTTCACCACACCCGGTATATCTTCAAATAGGGTTATATCGGTCCACAGACGCTGCACAGCCGAAATATATATACGACCAAATTTGCGGGGAGAATACCTTTAATTTGAGTACCCACACGTGCTTGTTCGTAGATGTGCCTAGGTGCACCCGTTTTTTCGACCACGGGCCCCATGGGTCCGATCGTTAAAAAAATTTTTGGTTTCAGAAATTGCCATATTTTTCGGTACTTTCAGTTTTTTGAGCCGGGCCCGGGCTCATGCATTTCAGCCCAAATGACCAAGAGACCGCTGGCATCAAACCTTTTTATTTTCTTTGAAATTTTGTGTCCCAGTATGTTCCTTGGAATCAGCTCCATTAAGCTGCTTCTAAGAATAATATTAGAAAACCAACTTTTAATGTATGTTCTAATTAATTAAACAAAAACTCTACCTTTTTCTTGAATGATGAAATAAAAAACAATAAAGATTATGAATTTTTGTGCTGCATACAAATAATGAATCGACGCAAACAGATGAAAACATAATTAACAATGTCAATCAGCTGTTGCATGGTACAATTATATCTACAAGGTAATAGCAATAGCCGTTGTTGTAGTTGTAGGCAGCAACAACAGGTATTTTGTTTCATTCACTTCAGTTGCAAGCTCTAAATAGAACACAAGAGTACAATAACGCAAACACAAGATAGAATAAACTACAAAAACAAAATACAGACATGTGAATTTGACAACTGAGACAAATAATGTCATGAAAAAGATGTAAATTAGCTGTTGAAATGACTACCATATAATATTATTGTACCATGAGCTGTTGTTTACAAATGCCAAAGGTCTGATTTACATCATCGGAGGGTTGCAATAAATTCGAGTACAAGTAACCGGTTATTTGTTGTAAACAGCATTCAAATATTACCCAGGCCATTCTTATATAAAACGCCCAATATAAATGCTAATTATTAAATAAAAACATTTTATAACAAACATTATTATCGAATATGTTTTTTACGGAAACAATTTTTTTCTGATATGAAATCAAAATATGTATAAAGGATACAAATTAAATTTTGTTTGATAACTCTCTTATTTACCATATTACTTAGTTATCGTGTATGGAATTAAAAAAAATAGAATAACAAGAAACCCATTTTTCCTGTTCGATAATTTTTCAAAATTTCAACATCCGATATCTGGATAACTTAGCGAGTTATCGAAAAATGTATTTATTTTTTCCGTTTATTTTGACGTTTTACACAGAAAGTTATCTGATCAATACCTTTATAATGTTCCTTACCTCCTTTATGAAAACAAACAGATTTTAACGATATTTATGAAGCACTTGAGAGTTTTAAAGACAAAAAACACATGGCGATTGAATGAATACATTTTATGACAATCAGGACAGGTATTCAACATTCGATTATAAGTAACCAAAACACAGATCGGCATTCAATATTCACATCTCTAAATAAATAAATAAATGGTTTCCCATTACATCCCATGAAGGGACCGGGGAGAACTTCTCACAATCACTGAGCTGTGCGCTTTCCAGTTTTCACTCTCTGATTGGGACCTATAGTTTTTACACCGATTCCGAACGGTATTTTGAGAAGCTTTTTCATGGCTATATACTCGATAGTGTCGCCGTCACTAAGCGAGGTGACCGTCGTCGAAAGAAATTTTAAGGTGGTTGGAGCAGGGATCGAACCCAGGATCTCCTGTACAAGAGGCGCGCACACTACCCATTGCACCACCGACGGTCACATATTCACATCTCTAGCTTTAGTCAATCAGAAAAGTGTGCAGAAGTATATAAAAAGTGTAAGATATTAAACGTCTCCAATCCCGAAATTGTGTTTGTTAATAATTCTGTGGAACCAAATATTTAATAATCCTTTATCGCTTAAATATTAACAAATATTAACTTTGTAAACTTAAAATATTTGGCTTTTTATGCAAGTAAAAGTGTAAAATAATTTGAGGCTCCTGTAATAATTTAAAATGGCGGAATGCAGTGTTTGTAAATGCATTTTCTACAACGTCAATCAATATTTTCAACACATTAGACAATATCCATGTGATCACATGTAATGTACGAAATAGTGTATTTCAAATTAAAAAAAAACAAGGGCTTCTACACCATCTTCGAGGACGTGTATTAAATCACATTTCGTTATAGTTTGTACAGAAGGATGGAGTTATACGAAATTAGATTTTTATGGACAAAGCAGACTGGGAGCCATTGATTCCTAGCTAACAGTCGGGCGGGGGGTTCGGATCTGCCTTATACCCACAATTCGTACAAACTGAACACAAACAAAATTTATTATAGACTCCCTAATCTACTGCAAAATAATCGTCAAAATGGAGGGCCGCGTCTGACCATAAACAAAATTATCAAAACTATGTGCCCTATATGGCCAGCGATATGAAAATGAGAAGAAAAACAAAACATAAAAATCGGTCGTCGTTTACTGTTATGGGATTCATAGGTTTTTCCGAATCCGTAGCATATTGTCCCTTGTTCCCAACCGTGGCCTTAGTTGCCATATAGTTATTTCTAAAACCCCCATACTGACACTTACTCTGCCCTTAAACCTCCACCATTAGCAAAGATATACTTATAGGTTCATTCTTAAATATTTATAAGTTTATTCAATAATTCAAAGCAAATAAGCATTCTTTCAAGGTATTCTATTTCAGGTTATATACATGAGTGATGCTCAACACTTTGCAAACTATCAAACTTAAATTTCTACAATTTAGGGGAAAATTCTTTAAACATAGACTTCAAGCTATTGATACTGCATACACTGAGAGAAGCAAATCAAAAATAAAGTATGGCCGATTGAGGCACCCCTAGGAAGCTCGTATTTGGGAAGATAAAATATAGGAAATTCTCAACCCTCAGCAGCAATGATAACAAATTAAGTGACTGTGGGGCCACAATAGCAAACAAAAATAAAATAATAAAAATATCAAATAATAATAGTCTACTCGTATTATACTTTTGCCTAGATTACTCTGGACTAAGTGCGATCAGATTTCTCACTGCGAGGATTCAAGTAAGTATGTATATCGGGACTTAGGTCGATATAGACCTTAGTACAGATTCAGTGTTTTAAAAAAAAAAAATATCACGCATCCGTATGCATTGAAGACAAACCGAAATGTTAATTAATGCAGGTTACTTAATCAAGAATTAATTTTCGAGATTATTAATATATAATTTGCGTTAAAGTTTGATGCAAAATTTGTGATACGTAAAAAGTTGGATATTTAATGGGAAACGTTACACTCACCGTTTGTAGTTACAGCGTTGAAGAGTTAAATATTGCAGATTTAATGTAAAGATGATCGTCGAGGCCTCGATGAACTTTTTACGCCTGCTGTGGAATTCCAAAAAAAAGGATATCATAAATTTTGCATATATCACAAACCGAAAAAATTAACTTAGCTGTACGATACTTATTTCTATTTAAATATTAGTCGCTTTTCCGCGTATACTCGTATTAGCCTCGGTGACACTTCATATATTGCAGATTAAATCATTGTCTTTAGCTGGATACATTCACATTAATAGTTGTCCAAGCTTCATCTGTGATACGGTTGTGTGGCTATGCAGAACGAGATGATTCCGATGCCACTTGGCCGCCAACAATACGAAAACTCGTGGCCTGTGAGTATCTTTGCCCTGGGAGATAACCTTGTGTTCGAATATTCCGAGAAATTGCACCGTCTCTTTAATAAGGGTTTTGGCACTTTTTGCTGGTTCAACTTCGAGATACGGGTAAACTTAAAGGGTCCTCACCTCCGAGGCAATCCGTGGCCCGCCGAAATGAGAACAATTGAAGTCACGATATGGAAACGCTCCTGTGCGGTATTATGTCGTTCGATCTTATACTCTTTAGTGGATTGCGTGGAGTTTATTTCCAGAAGGATTCTCCAAAATTAGCTTCAACGATACTAAAGATTTCTTGAGATGTTGGATGTTCGCAGAGGACTTCGACTAACTTTATCCTTGATTTTCAGTTTGCTAAACTTAAGGATTTTCTCGATTGTCCTAGATTTCCAAAAACCACAAATTTTCCAAGCACTTTAACTTTCATTTAGCAAAAAAAAAACCCCGACACACTGTTCTTGAGTTAAATCGAACGTTGCTTGCTCTTTGGAATCCAAAATCAAAAAGAAATAACTTTGGTATCGATAAAAGCATTTGGCATGGTATGGAACATCCGTTCACCACGACAAAATAACTGAGCACAAATGAAATGGTGACAAAAATAGCTTTTGAGCCTGTTCTAAAAATAGAAGAACTGGTTGTAAAAAACACTCATAGTCTTCACTTCTTCTCTTTTCCGTTATTCTTCTAGCTTCAATTCAAACGGATGAAATGTAAAAATAGATTTATCATAAAAAAATAAAGAACTAACACAATAAAAAAAAACTTTTGTCCTTCCCAGGAATCGAACCTGGACACTCATCCACTTTAGCCCTATACACATCGACTGATCTATCTCAAGCAGGTCTTCAATCATAGCAATATCGCTGCTTGTCGACAAGTACTTACATGTACTTGCTTGATATATGAAGGAAGCTAAAAATAGAGGATTACAATTTACTGCAGCCTTGACCCTCTCTCACGATAAACCAAATCAGACTCTCACGATAATCCAAATCATATGCTATTTATAGAACTATGTAGCTATGTACAATCTTATACAAAGAGAGCATTCGCCGAATATATCTAGGAAACTTATCATATTACCACTTACAGTGGGCGCAAAAAAAATGGTGTAATCGTATATTACAAACCGGGTAATATTTTTTCCTTGAAAGTAATATTAACCGGAGAACAATTTCTATGGTCGCATGTCCTTCGCGTGGTAGGTTCCACTCGAGTTTCCTTCCACATCCTCAAGAATATAATAATGGTTACCAATTTTAGACTTTACTCTGGCTTTGATGTATGTGGGCGCCAACTTGGCATTAAATCGCTTTCCAGCATTACTCTGAGCAAAGTTCTTTCGAAAAACAATTTGTTCAATTGCATAGGTAATCGGCCTACTACGCAGATTGTAGTGCTCTCTATTAAGATCATGAGCCTTGGCTATATTCTGACGCAATTCTTTTCGCAATAGGACCAGTTGGTCTTCTCGTGGTAGGGGAAACTGATATTCATTTAATAGATGTACATTTTTCAACAACGCATACGAATCACCGTGGGTTATCATGTTAAACCCAAAGGTTGCAAAATAAGGTGAACACTTTATAGACTGGTGTACTGAATTTCGCAAAGCACAGCTGATAGCACCAAGCTGTTCATCCCATAAACGTTGGTCTTGTTTCAGAAAGGCTCTGATGCCTGCAATAATTGACCTATTGACTCGTTCTGACGCATTCGATTGGGGCGAATATAATGCGGTATATATATGTTTAACCCCAAGTTTGGTCAAAAATGCATTGAAGTCGTTAGATTTAAACTGGGACCCGTTGTCACTTACAATCAATTCGGGTACACCGTATACATAAAAAATATGTTGTAAAAGAAAGTCTTGAATTGCACTAGCCGTAAATTTTTTTAAAGGGCATAACCAATGAAACTTTGTTAGGTGATCCAGAACGATTAATAGTCCAATATAACCCTTTTTCGATCGCGGATATGGCCCTAAAATATCGATGTAAAATCGTTGAAATGGTCTGCTGGTAATTACCGGTTTTCCCATTCCAGGTCGCAAAATCACGTTAGGAGCCTTAGTGCTCTTACACGTCTCGCAATCTCTCACATAGTCACGAACCTCTGTAACCATACCAGGCCAATACAAATTTCGCCTTATCAGATCCAACGTCTTCGACATTCCTCCATGGGCAGTTATTGTAGAATTATGAGCACGTGTAATTACATCTATACGCAAGTTTCGAGGGACCCATAACTTCCAAGCTTCTCGTTCTTGCTGCTCATTCCCTCTACAAAATTCAGTTCGAATATATATGTACCTATCGAGCAACTTAATGTCTGGATATTTATTCGGGTTTTCATGGAACTTTTTCTTAAGCTGTGTATATTCAGGATCATCAAAACATGGAGAGCTAAGATCAATTACAGGCTCTGCAAGTTCAATGGACAATAATTCCTCCGTGACACTTCTGGATAACGCATCTGGTACTAGATGGTCTCTACCCTTACGATGGCTAATGCTAAATTTATATGGTTGCAGTTTAAATACCCACCGGGCCAATCGGCCAGTCAGGTCGGGTTGCCTCATTAACCATAGCAGAGAGGAGTGATCGGTAACTATCTCAAACTCCTGCAACTCTAGGTAACATCTAAATCTTTTCACTGCTTCGACCGCAGCTAGACACTCTTTTTCTGTTACGCTATAATTTCGCTGGGCAGTATTTAGCTTTTTTGACATGTACGCAATGGGTCTTTCGTCCCCATTGTCGTCCAATTGTACCAAAACTGCCCCGATTCCATAGTTTGATGCGTCACAGTGCAGGTAAAACTTCTTAGCAAAGTTCGGGTTCGATAAGACTGGAGCGGTGGTTAGACGTATTTTTACTTCATCAAACGCTTCTTGTGCTTCTTCATTCCACATAAACTTTCGTTTTGTTGAGAGCGTTTCAGTAATAGGAAACGTCAAAGTAGAAAAATTCTGGATGAAGCGTCTATACCACCCGGCCAGTCCTAAGAAACCACGAACCTGTTTAATAGTTTTCGGCACGGGCCATTTATATATTGCATCTACCTTTTCCGAATCAGTTCTTATGCCACCATTTCCTATTACATAACCGAGATACTTGACCTGGGTTACACAAAAATGGCTCTTCTCAATGTTCAATGTCAAGTTTGCCCTTCTAAATTCATCCGCTATTCTGACCAAAACAGAAACATGGCTTTGGAAGTCTTCAGATACTATTATCAAATCATCAAGGTATCCGAAAATACAGTATCGAAGATCGGGTGGAATTAGTTGATCCATTAGGCGGCACATAGTCTGCGGCGCGTTGCACAGACCAAATGGCATCACAACAAATTGATATAAGGGACGCCCTGGCACAGTGAACGCGGTTAAAGGTTTAGCCTCATCACTTAAGCCAACCTGCCAGTAAGCGTCTTTTAGATCAAGTTTTGAGATGACATTGGCCTTGGGCAATCGCGCAAATATCCCCTCAATGCTCGGAAGTGGATAAGCATCTTTTTTTGTGACTTGGTTCAGTCTTCGAGCATCCAAGCATAATCTCACTTTTTGTGGCTTAACTACCAGACGCATGGGAGAACTCCATGCCGAATTTGAGGGTTCAATAACACCTAAAGACAGCATCCGGTCAATTTCCTCAAACATCAGTTTCTCCACTGCGGGAGACACCGGATAAAACCGCTGTTTAATTGGTTTGCTTGCTTCAACCTCAATCTCGTGCTCAATTAGCTTTGTCCTTCCAAGTCCTTGCTTGTCAAAAGTAGGAAACAGGTCGATAATAGCCCTTAACTGCATTGTCTGGGTAGCCGTAAGGGTATACTTATAGTCTATATCTTTGTTTACCTTTAACTCAGTCATCGATCCGCCAACTTGGGTCAAAGTGGACATCTCCGGTGTATTTTCTGACATATGCACATTTATTGACGGATTAGATACAAAAGTGGACTCAAAAATATCAGGCGCCAGTTGAAAAGTTTTCCAAAAGTCAATTCCAAGTATTAGTCTTTGTGTTATAGAAGGGACTATCAGTATTTGCAACATTTTATTTTCATTTCGAAATGAAACTTCAACACTGATATATCCAATAGTTTTCTGAATTCTTCCATCAGCAGTTCTAACGCAGGTTTTGGAAGGAACAAATTGTGAATATTTACTAAAATCATGGGAAGCAAGTGTTGACCCAATACATGAAATGTTGGCGCCGGTATCAAGAAGTCCCAGTTCATTAAAACCTAAAAATTTCACCTTCGCGTAGTATCTTCTATCATGTGGACTATTCACAATACCCGAAATTATGTATTTTGATGCCCCTTTACGCCGTTTGAAATAATTTCTAAGACGCAAAGTGGATCTTTTTGGCCGCCGGTGTACATCATGAACAATGGCATATTCATTAAATATTCGGTTACGTGCTGCGATATACTCAAAATATCTCTCATGCAAGGGTCGTAAAGGATACAATATTTTCTCCACAGTGGTATCGGTAGTGGCGTCGCGTTTTAGGATACATTTTCCATTAGATTCAAGATTTTCAGGTAACTTATCCGACATCGAATCGGAATTTCCATTGTCAAGTTTTGGGGTAATAGTTTGTTCGGAATCGGGTGAAAGGTAGAGAGTATTGTCTATGGTACGTTCTGGGTTGTATTTGGGCGCTGGAAGTTTTTTGAGCAAGAAGTTTTCCTAGTGCCGCACTTAATACATTGGGGTTTGTACACATTTTTTGTACCGCACCCATAGCAAAATATTTTGCGATCACGAACGCAATCATCCCAAAAATGCCCTGGTTCGTCGCAGTTCCAGCATTTACTGGGTGTTAAATTTCGACTGACTGCATCTATATGATCATTAGTAGCAGCATCCTCGTCATTGTCTTTTTGACAGTTTAGTTCTGCAATATTTCGCCTAGGTAGCGAGTGAGATGATTGGAGAGGTTTTGAACCAATAGCCTTCTTACCAAAATCATCGGATAATAAATTTTCCCGCATTTGCACCAGTTTGCGCAAATGGGCAACAGAATAAACGGGTACATATAGTAGCTCGTGGCGGATATCAGGACGCAAATTCCGCACTAACATTTCAACAATCTCAGCTTCCACCATAGGAGTCTCGAGACGGTCCAAAATAATGCACATGGAATCATAAAATGATTCAAATGATTCGCCCTGTCGCATCTTCCGGTTGCGTAGCTCTTCTCGAATGTCATAGTTTGATCGCATATCCTTGTATTCGCATTTTAAGGCAACACAAAAATCATTCCATCTAATGGAGTCCACCTGCTTGTGGTATCTCCAGTACCAATGCAGAGCTTTATCCGATAGGAGAATTTGAAGATTATTACACAGAGTCTCAAAATTACCATTTAGATGTTGTGTCGTCATCGACGTTATCCGATAAATGAATTCATCAACGGTCAGTCCGTTTTTTGAACCATCATATCGAATGTTCCAATTACGGATCAGAGAAGTGATTTTCTCGGGAGGCATAGAAGTAGTATAATCCGTATGGTTAAATGACTGATTGAGGTTGCCATTGCTACGATTAGTAGATACGTTCGCCATTGTTATAGGGGGTGGAGGTGCCGAAAATGGTGGTATACCTTCTCGATTGATAGGGTGTGATTGAGCTTGGTTTTGTGGCCCTCTTGGTTGAAGATTTATAGTCCGTAGCATTCGAGCTAGGCTGGTCTCAATCATTTGATTAATTCTTCCATAGTCAACCCCAATCGACATACTATCACGAGGTCTTGGCGAAAAATTATCTGAATTAACGTTAGCCGTATTTGGTCGTACTGAAGGATGTGAATTACGAATGGATGTAAAAGGATCAACTGCTTCAAAGAACTGATTAGACCGTCGCGGACTTAAGTCCAAACTAGTATTATAATTTTCATTAAAATTTAATAAATTTTTGCTCAAACTCCTAGTTTGTGGACGATGTGCCATGGCTCCACGGACCTTACCGCGAACAGCAGGGCGAGTTTTTTTCGCTGTTCCTGTTTGGGAAGCATTATCAGTTACAAGTAAGGAGTGTGTAGAGTACATATGAAGATCTGATAAATGACACGAAACTTTACAGGCGGGGCAATCGCCGGAGGACGCCAAGGATTGCTCAATACAGACTCTATGAAATATATGTCCACAGGTCGATAATTCACAACAGTCCTCCCTGTCAAATATCATAAATACATCGCAAATTTTGCATTTATTCTCTTCGGTTTGACAAGGCAAAGAAGCAGCACCTGACGATGGCGGAGGAGTATGTACTATAGACATTTTGTTGTCTCTTCAATTAATTTAACTTTCGATTTGTAAAAAAAATTATGTAAAGTGAATAAAAAAAATTATTTCTTCGTTAAAGGAAAAAACTGAAAACCAAAATAACAATAACTATATAAAATAATGCAATTCGATTCTTATGTTGGTGGATAATTTAAAGGTACAGAGTAGTTAGTGTAAACGATCGACTGATAGGTGGCAAAAACTGGTCTATTGATGAGTGAAAATTTAATGAAGGCCATAACTCTATCTGCGCACTAGCATGCATTTCCAACCATCTTTAACTGAAAACATTAGACTTCAATATGCTTGCAGCAACATTCAAGTATTTCCAAATGTTTCCAGGATGCTATACCTCGACTAGCCAGCGAAATGACAACCATCAAAATTGCACCCAGATTTAGTTGAATGATTTAATTCTTTGGTAATCTACTGTATCCGAAAGACTAGGTGCAGTAAGTCTTGGTCAGCTTATCCGAAAAGCTCAGATAACCGAATATCCTAAGACCCCCACTTAGTATTCAAGAAGACAATACAAAACCAAACAAAGACTTCTATCAACTAAATAGAAAAAGAACTCTAATTGTATTCTAATAGTGATATTAATGTCAGGAGCGAAAGCAGTTCCAAACGGTTCTACCATTATGCCCCACGTTGGGCGCCATTTATTTATGTAATGTACGAAATAGTGTATTTCAAATTAAAAAAAAACAAGGGCTTCTACACCATCTTCGAGGACGTGTATTAAATCACATTTCGTTATAGTTTGTACAGAAGGATGGAGTTATACGAAATTAGATTTTTATGGACAAAGCAGACTGGGAGCCATTGATTCCTAGCTAACAGTCGGGCGGGGGGTTCGGATCTGCCTTATACCCACAATTCGTACAAACTGAACACAAACAAAATTTATTATAGACTCCCTAATCTACTGCAAAATAATCGTCAAAATGGAGGGCCGCGTCTGACCATAAACAAAATTATCAAAACTATGTGCCCTATATGGCCAGCGATATGAAAATGAGAAGAAAAACAAAACATAAAAATCGGTCGTCGTTTACTGTTATGGGATTCATAGGTTTTTCCGAATCCGTAGCATATTGTCCCTTGTTCCCAACCGTGGCCTTAGTTGCCATATAGTTATTTCTAAAACCCCCATACTGACACTTACTCTGCCCTTAAACCTCCACCATTAGCAAAGATATACTTATAGGTTCATTCTTAAATATTTATAAGTTTATTCAATAATTCAAAGCAAATAAGCATTCTTTCAAGGTATTCTATTTCAGGTTATATACATGAGTGATGCTCAACACTTTGCAAACTATCAAACTTAAATTTCTACAATTTAGGGGAAAATTCTTTAAACATAGACTTCAAGCTATTGATACTGCATACACTGAGAGAAGCAAATCAAAAATAAAGTATGGCCGATTGAGGCACCCCTAGGAAGCTCGTATTTGGGAAGATAAAATATAGGAAATTCTCAACCCTCAGCAGCAATGATAACAAATTAAGTGACTGTGGGGCCACAATAGCAAACAAAAATAAAATAATAAAAATATCAAATAATAATAGTCTACTCGTATTATACTTTTGCCTAGATTACTCTGGACTAAGTGCGATCAGATTTCTCACTGCGAGGATTCAAGTAAGTATGTATATCGGGACTTAGGTCGATATAGACCTTAGTACAGATTCAGTGTTTTAAAAAAAAAAATATCACGCATCCGTATGCATTGAAGACAAACCGAAATGTTAATTAATGCAGGTTACTTAATCAAGAATTAATTTTCGAGATTATTAATATATAATTTGCGTTAAAGTTTGATGCAAAATTTGTGATACGTAAAAAGTTGGATATTTAATGGGAAACGTTACACTCACCGTTTGTAGTTACAGCGTTGAAGAGTTAAATATTGCAGATTTAATGTAAAGATGATCGTCGAGGCCTCGATGAACTTTTTACGCCTGCTGTGGAATTCCAAAAAAAAGGATATCATAAATTTTGCATATATCACAAACCGAAAAAATTAACTTAGCTGTACGATACTTATTTCTATTTAAATATTAGTCGCTTTTCCGCGTATACTCGTATTAGCCTCGGTGACACTTCATATATTGCAGATTAAATCATTGTCTTTAGCTGGATACATTCACATTAATAGTTGTCCAAGCTTCATCTGTGATACGGTTGTGTGGCTATGCAGAACGAGATGATTCCGATGCCACTTGGCCGCCAACAATACGAAAACTCGTGGCCTGTGAGTATCTTTGCCCTGGGAGATAACCTTGTGTTCGAATATTCCGAGAAATTGCACCGTCTCTTTAATAAGGGTTTTGGCACTTTTTGCTGGTTCAACTTCGAGATACGGGTAAACTTAAAGGGTCCTCACCTCCGAGGCAATCCGTGGCCCGCCGAAATGAGAACAATTGAAGTCACGATATGGAAACGCTCCTGTGCGGTATTATGTCGTTCGATCTTATACTCTTTAGTGGATTGCGTGGAGTTTATTTCCAGAAGGATTCTCCAAAATTAGCTTCAACGATACTAAAGATTTCTTGAGATGTTGGATGTTCGCAGAGGACTTCGACTAACTTTATCCTTGATTTTCAGTTTGCTAAACTTAAGGATTTTCTCGATTGTCCTAGATTTCCAAAAACCACAAATTTTCCAAGCACTTTAACTTTCATTTAGCAAAAAAAAAACCCCGACACACTGTTCTTGAGTTAAATCGAACGTTGCTTGCTCTTTGGAATCCAAAATCAAAAAGAAATAACTTTGGTATCGATAAAAGCATTTGGCATGGTATGGAACATCCGTTCACCACGACAAAATAACTGAGCACAAATGAAATGGTGACAAAAATAGCTTTTGAGCCTGTTCTAAAAATAGAAGAACTGGTTGTAAAAAACACTCATAGTCTTCACTTCTTCTCTTTTCCGTTATTCTTCTAGCTTCAATTCAAACGGATGAAATGTAAAAATAGATTTATCATAAAAAAATAAAGAACTAACACAATAAAAAAAAACTTTTGTCCTTCCCAGGAATCGAACCTGGACACTCATCCACTTTAGCCCTATACACATCGACTGATCTATCTCAAGCAGGTCTTCAATCATAGCAATATCGCTGCTTGTCGACAAGTACTTACATGTACTTGCTTGATATATGAAGGAAGCTAAAAATAGAGGATTACAATTTACTGCAGCCTTGACCCTCTCTCACGATAAACCAAATCAGACTCTCACGATAATCCAAATCATATGCTATTTATAGAACTATGTAGCTATGTACAATCTTATACAAAGAGAGCATTCGCCGAATCTATCTAGGAAACTTATCATATTACCACTTACAGTGGGCGCAAAAAAAATGGTGTAATCGTATATTACACACATTGCACCTACAGCGCACAAATGTAAACTTTGTGAAAGAAATTTCGCAAATTCCAATTCTTTTCGAAAACATATGAAATGCCATGGAAATCATCCGGGAATGAATGAAGAGGAATCAAGAAATTTTGCCTCAGAAAGCTTTTATGTAGAAGACGTAGATAGTGAAATGGTTACTGCGAATATTGTTTCATGCGGCGTAAACGTGATGGTTCAGGATCTGACTGAACATATCTCCTTCGAATCAAACGACGCTATACTTGTCAACGAAAGTGTTGGAGAAGGTATTCAGGAAACCAACATCTCCGTATCCGATATATTTTTAAAATCGGCCTTATTGTTTTCAATTCAGTTGCACTCTAAGCTAAACTTCTGTAGGAAAGACGTGACAGACATTGAGGACATGGTTCAACAATATATTTTGGCAACTATATCAGACATTTTAAGCAAGGTTGTGTGTGCTCTTGTCAAGGAAGAAGATAACATTATTGTTACAAATCAAATAGTTTCCTTGATAAGAAATTTTTTCTCAGAAACAAAGACAGAATATTTGCTTAAAAAGACTTTAGAACGAAAGAATTTATTGAAACCTTTGACCGAATATACCATTAATAATGAAATAGGTCCTACATTTTCGCATGGTATCCTTACATTGGCTGAAAAGGAAAATACGGCCGTGTTATTTCCTCTGGAATTTCAATTAAGATCAATATTTAATACTTCTATTTTGCTTGAAACACTTGCTAGCATCGAAAAACTGCAGGAGTATTCGAGTCACGTAACAAACTACGTTCAAGGGATATTGTGGTCTGAAAAACGGGCACATTTTCCAACTGATCAAAAACTCATACCATATTTCCTTTATGTTGATGATATCCAAATCAACAATGTACTTGGCTCACATACCCAAAATATTACTACATTTTATATTTCGTTTCCTAACCTTAAAAACCCATTACTCCTATATAATATACAAGTCGCGGCTCTAATAGATGCAAAACACTTTAAAAAATATGGAAATCATTGTTGTTTAAGCCAACTTATTAATGTATTAAAAGACCTTGAGGAAAATGGATTAAATTTTGATTTTAGCGGACAGATTATAAATGTAAAGTTTATATTGGGCCTAATTATAGGAGATAACTTGGGGTTAAATTCTCTATTAGAATTTCAAAAATCATTTAATTCCACATCGTACTGCCGTTTTTGTAAAATGAATAAGCAAGAAACGCAAAACTTTTTAGTTGAAGACCAAAATCAAATGCGAAATTCTACTAATTATTTAGATGATCTAATTGAAGACAATCCACAATCATCGGGTATACGCAATGAATCAATTTTTAACACAATTAAAACCTTTCATGTTGTGAAAAACTTCGCTGCAGATATTATGCATGACTTCTTTGAAGGCGTAGTTATATATGATCTTTGTGCAATTCTTCGATTTTTTATACAAAACCATATTTTTACCTTGGATGAACTAAATCAAATTAAAAGTACATTTGACTATAACGATTTAGAAATTGGTAACATTTCACCAGATTTGACGTGGGATAGAATCAACAGGAATAATTTGAATATGTCTGCAAAAGAAGCCTGGTGCTTTCTTCATTTATTTCCCATTATGTATTCAAATAATGTGGACCCTGAGTGTCCAGTTTGGAAGTTTTTGGTAAAAATTTTAGATTTAATGAACTTATTACTCTTGACTAAATACGACTCTGAAACAATAGATTTATTACGATACACTATTGAAGAACATCATCAAATGTATATAGATATATTTCAGGAAACATTAAAACCAAAATATCATTTTCTGACGCATTACCCTACGATTATAAAATATTCAGGTCCTCTGCGTTTTTTTGCATGTTTTCGCTTCGAGAGCAAACACAGAGAAATTAAGGCATATGCGTCCTCGACGAATAGTAGACGAAATATTATTATTTCTATCGGAACAAAATTACTGTTGCGGTTTTCTTCAACAGCATTGGAGGGTATCAAATCAAATGTAATGTCTTTTAAAAAATGTGACGAAGTTGTATCTAATTTCAACGATTGCCTTCAGAATACTTTTCAACAAGAGATATCTGTGTATAAATCCTTCAAGTACAAAGGCCGCAAATTCAAAAAGGGGCACTATCTAATGCTAAAAGAATGTTTGAATTATATATATGAAATCCTGGAAATTATAAAAACTATGCATGATAATAAAATATATATAATTGCAAATCAGAAGTTTACATGTGAAATAAATAATGCTATTAAAGGCTATTATGTTACAAAGAAACCCGATAGCATAATCTTGAGATCTTTTAGCCATTTTCAAACCACCCCTTTTAATATATACAAATCTGCAGACAATACTGATGTTATTCGACCTCAATTTTTCTTCACATAGATACACACCACAATAAAATTTTATTAAAAGATAACTATAAAAAAAAACTATCTTCACAAAGCAGCCATTAAAAGCACTTAAAAAATGTCTGAAAATATCAAGGCAGATAACACAGATGACGATGAATTGTACAAGGAACTAAAAATTATAGACCAGAAAAATTTCGAATATGTACATGCTCTGTTTAAAGGTAGGTAATACTAATTTCATAAATTTCTAATTATTTTCGAAATGTTTTGTTTATATGACGAAAAGTTCATGGCATTGATAAAAACCATTTAATGTTGCTTACATCTCGGCACCTATCGGAAATATTTCCGAAACGTATGATGGGAGTAATGATCGAGGTAGAAAAAAATATTAAGGATTGGCAAGATAATCAGAACAAAACAAATGCGGATAACGTAATAAAAGAATCACCAGATGTGACACCATCAACATCATCTGCTGCAATTTCGTGCGTAGAAGCTTTAAGCCCCACGGAAAAAAATTTCAAATCCCCTCAAACTACAAAAATTGAAAAAGAAGTGAGAAATGTGGTAAGATTTATTTTATAAAACATAATTTACATGACCGCTACAATACAAACCCATTCAACAGATTCTTAAGAATATAATTAGTAGAGAAATATCGGAAACAAAAGAAAACTACATGTATAATGGATCTTTAACAGAGTTGGATAAAAGGAAACTTTCTTCAGCCATAATCAAGTATTTTGAACACAAAAATATTAAGCAAACATCTAAACTTCTAGAAGATATATCAGAACAGCTAAATGTCATATTTCCCACTGAATCGAAGGTAAGGTAGCCGTGATAGTTAATTTCTTCATTTAATAAAGAACAAATTTAACGTTTACAGGAATCTTGGTACTGCAAAACGGCTGGTCAGAGAGTAAAAGGAAGACTAGTATCGAAGAAATACAACGTGAGAAGGAATTTACCGAAGAAAACTTCGAAAGTTGCTCAAATAATCAATGAACAATTTGTTGACGAAGATTCAGAACCAACACAAATAGTTGGTAAGTGGTGCTGAGTAGTAATGTCTAATTTAATATACACACATATGTGCTAATATAATTATTGTACAAGCAGATGCAGACTTCATTGCAAATCGCAACGGGTTAAAAATCAACAAAGACAACATTAACGAAATCATAACAGTTTGGAGTAAAACGTCAACTTAACGCACACAGGCATTGAAGAAGAATATGGATGCTACTGTCAAAAAAGTTATAGTCGACTGGCCTTCCTATAAGCTGTCTATTGGCCATTTATTGGTAAGTTGTATTTGTATTTAATCTGCGATTGAAATTTAACCCAATATAGCATTCCATTGCAGTCTGAAATTTTCTATTCTTTAAGTTTTAATCTACTCTTACTTTTTCAGCTTGAAATTGATTTTAAAACACTATTTCCGTTGGCGGACAAAAAGATTTATGAAAGATGGGATATCTTTGAGAAAAAAATAGTGGACTTTTATAAAATTCATATCAAAGACGTAAAGGCAAAAGAGCTATTAAACTTTTTTTTAAATAAAGAAAGTTCTTTATGTGAGGGTAAGAAGCACTGTTTATATATGCTAAAGTGGCGAATTTTAGTTATATTATTCAACAGATTCCCGAAATGCCATACTGCTGTATTTGCTCCCAGCTGTAATAAAACCAACTAGTTTTAAAAGGAACATGAAGACTGAAAAATTTACAATTGCGGAAAGTCAGCAACATTTTATAAAAGTAATAAAGTACACGAAAGTCCTTAATAACTACAAGGGTGAGCAGCCATATATTTTCGTTGTTGGAGAGAGCCTTTTTAATATAACTAATATATACGTCACATACGATGGTATAATATATAAGTGTGAAAGTATAATTAAAGCCATTGCAACTTGTTTTCACATTTTTATGGTATTTAATTTTAAGTATCCATGTCAATCCACCGGCGTTTGGACATTTGTGCAGAACTTTTTTTTTGAAATTATTTTAAAAACTGATCTGTTTTCATCAATCTCAAAAACAATGATAACTTATTTAAAATCTAAATAACTAGATTAAAACTACAATATTTAATTTTAACTGATTTTACTTTTAAGATTATAAATTGACGTACATATGCGAACTGAAGTAATTAAAAAAGTGTTCCTGCTTTAATTTAATTTGTTATTCCTATCTCATGAACTATATATATATGTTAGAAAACAACAACCTTCATAAACCTCATAGAAATTATCATTATTTATTTTAAATGTTTATCGTTTTGTTGAAGTCTGAACTGTATATTATTTAAATTTTAATAAAATCTAATAAAACACTTAAATCGTGTATTTCTTTGCTTCTTAAAAGTTCTATATATGCCTGCTTAATTAACGATCAATATTATTTAAAACAACATATTGTTTGCTGTTTTAACAATCATTCAATTTCTATTTGATAACAAACAATTTGTTGAAATAGCTACATTTGTCAGCTGAAGTACCAGAAATAAAAATTTGCTAAATTAGCAACCATGTTTTTGCTGTTTAAGCAAACATGTTTGCTTTCCCCTTTTCAGCAGACAAACTCTGCTGTTTCAGCAACCTTTTTAGCTGTTGTTGCAAACTTATTTTTTTGAGTGTACAACAGAATTTGTAAGTGTTACCTACCTATCGACGTAGGGCCTTACAAATGCGAGATGCACATGGTTGAAACGTTGGCTTACATTTATTTTATAACTAATATATCTATACAATAAAATGAATTATTTTGACGCAAACTTTCTATATGCCGCAATTTATGTACAAAGATTTATCATTATTCTTCGTATTAAATGATTTGTGATAAATATTGTTTATTACCTTGGCAAACAATCATAAAGTCAA
This sequence comes from Phaonia tiefii, assembly GCA_963931995.1. NCBI lineage: Eukaryota > Metazoa > Arthropoda > Insecta > Diptera > Muscidae > Phaonia > Phaonia tiefii. The sequence goes on from OZ008370.1 coordinate 141,243,101, forward strand.
AAAGAAATGGAAAGATTAAGCATAACACTACTAATTTGTTGCTGCAACAAATCTTAGTTCCACCTTTCGATATCAACACTCTATTGTTACGAACAATTTGCTCTAAAGAGGTCTTGACCTAATTGCTGGCCCTTGTCTTTGTTACGATAAATATAAGGAGGTCTTAAGAAATTGTTGATAAATAGATATTACAGTGAAAGGAAAGTGAATAAATAAAATGATGTACGAACACAGTTAGTTGGCCATTCCATATTTATGGCCACGGCTACAATTTTTCTAAATGCTATCAAAAGAGATAAGGGTGAACATAAATATTTTACGGCAAATGTAGAAAACTATTGAAAACTTTATTGCACACTTTATTTATTGAACAAAATGGGCAACGTGAAAAGCAGAGGCAAATTAATGGACTTGTAGTCATTTGAAAGGATTTTGCACTTTAATACAACGAACCTAAACTCAATTAGAGTAGGGGCAAAACGTCAAATAATTTGTAAACATTCTGGTATTAATAAGAGTTTTAAAGCAAAGGTTGGTTGAAAACACATACTTCATCGGAAGTTGGCACAGTAGTCACTAAAGTTAAAGACATTACAACTGTGTTATATAAAGGAGTGCAGTAATTATGAAAAACAGTAGAGATTGCATAAGCTATTCCGGACAGTCTGGTTTTTTTTGTAAGAATTCCTGCTAAATCAATAGAGAAATATTGAATTTTTCTAAACTAATGAAATTATCTACAATGAAAAGTACATAAGCGACTTTGCATAAAGCCATGCAGGACTACATATCGAGGATGGCCACATTTTGAGGGATATTTGTATTAATAGAGAGCCGATGAGCAGCTTGCCGGATAAGGACAATGGACTAGTGGGGGAATTGTACAAGGGGGAAATATTAGATTTGACGGAGAAGAACAAACTGCCTAACAGGGTTACCACACGTCCAGGATAGTCCACAAAGGTAGGAACCCCCTGAGACTAATTTGCTCGAGAATTAGCTCACCAGGCTATGGACCATATAAGTGCATTGTCAATATGCTGGATAATTTGACGAAGGACCCCGGATATAACGTTAAGGATGCGATTGATTACAGGTTAGGAATTGCCGATATCGAAATGGATAATGACGAGATATTAGTGTCATTCGACGTAGTGTCCCTATTCCCAATTATACCTATACATTTTGCCATCAACACGATGGAGGGGTAGTAGAGTGTACTGAGTAAATTCGTGAGGATGTCAAATGCAAATTACACTGTGCAACAAGTGACAGGTTTTTGTTTATGGCCTCACCCAAACCAAAAAATTATGAAAGTTCTTGGGCGTGGTATCATAAAATCCCATTCGATTTTAGCCCTAAATGAACAATTTTTTTTACAGACCGAAGAAAATTGTGGATATGGGTCAGGTATTTATTTTTAATTTTTCTTCAAGAAATCATAACCAGTTTGAAATATTTCACTACAACCTGGGACAATAATGTAGCTACTTTCCTATGTCACAATTCACTCCAACATAATTCTATGGAAAAGTATATTGCACACATTTTATATGTTTTGACACTTCTTGCCTAACGGTAAATACATTGTATCCGCCTTCAAAAGAATTGCCTTCAAAAATAATGAATTGAGTGAAGTTATTATTTTCGTTTGCAAAATGACACTACACTGAAAGAAAAACTCTTCGTTGCATGGATGAAACATATTCGATAATGTTTTACGTTTCTGTAATGATAAATTTGGTTGTTGCTCCATGGACCTTATGCCCGTGGACGTTATGATATGCCACCTTTGTCCCTTATTAATTTTCTTAGAAAGTAAAGAAATTTCTTTTTATATTATTCCTTTAACGAACTCACAAACTTTTTCTACTGCTTCTTGCTTGTTCTTTGTTATTAATAAAATTTCCCACTAGAAGCCACGTACTGCCAGGCTTGCTTCGATTTTACCCGCATATAAAATTGTGCATTTCTGTATCCTATTCGAAAGCATTAATTATATACTACAATTTTCTTTTCGTTTCGAAAATCTCACTCGAATGTTTTTAGCAGGGTGTTACGATGAAACAGCTGATTAACCACCTAGTTGATGAGAATGAGCGATAGGCGAATTGAAAAAACCGACATTTAATTTGGGTATATTATCCCTTATGACTTTAACTTTATAAGTTTAACATGCAATATATGAGGGTTCATTTGAACGAGCGCAGCAATTTTCTTTTAGTGCTATTTGTATTGCGTCCAAATTTGTGTTGCGTATTATCAAAACTGTCATTAGCCCACTGACTTTCTAAGATAAGTTTGGTGGAATTGAAACACTCATGCGCACTCTTCATATTTTAATTAAAGGATTGTATTTTTCAAATATAAGTATGCAGTAGCCCCCCTTATTTCCAACTATTTCTAAAGATCGCCAATACCTTCAAATTCAGACTGGGAATCCCTAGTGTTAATGGATTCTTCTCAAAATTATAGCATTTTAGGTCCCGGTCAAACAAAATTAATTTCCAAAATATTTTCTAAATAATACTTAAAATGCCAAAACCGGTATACTTTGACCGATTGGCTTCAAATTTCCCACACGTATGTTTGGTACCAAACGGCAAAATAAACCCTCCCGATTTTCATTAAATTTCAATAGAATAATTTGCGCCATTCATTTTATTGTGACCCTAATGTACATATACAATTTACGTTTTCTTTACTAGGATTTTCTTCCAGAAAATAAAATAATATTTCAGTGAACAGTTGTAAAATATTTATATCCGTTAAAAATGCGATTCCGTTTCCGTTTTGTTTTGCATCCTTCCGTTTTGGCTGGCGTTAAAAATATTGCGCTCAATGTAGCGTTTAGGAGCGACTTGATTTGCCTTTATAGCTTTTGCTAAGTGTTGTTTTGTTTTCTGGTCATGCATCTTTTTCGTTACCAAGGTTATTTTATAAATATACACAAAAAGAGATGTTTCTCAAATATTAAAACTTTTGTAGATTTTATATATTTACTAGATGACGTAGTAATCGTTGTCCACATTTACATTTTATTTGTTAAACAAAATAAGAGATTTCAAGATGTTTATAGGCAAATCAAAATAACATTGGCCAATATTTTAATAAAACACATGTTCGTATGTTATTCTTCACTTCATCTGACTATCGCAATATTTGCATCACGTACTTTGTGCCGAAGACGGAATATTACTCTCAAACGAGTGATGATGATAATAGGTTCTACCAGGGTAGCCAAGTCAGTTATTTCCTTAGAACAGTGTCGAAATCTACGCTGTCTATTGTTTTTACAACGATATTTCCATTTCCATCGGAGATACGTGTCTATACTATTATGTCTACATGTTATATTCCGGAGGTTAGAAAATTTCGTTGTATATTTCTCGACAAAACTACGTTAGAAGTTTTAGATTCTGCATCAAATTTAGTTGTTTCCATTTAGTCTAAATAAACAGCATACTACTCAACAAGAAAATTTGGAATAAAAATTTCATCTTGCTAAGACGACATCCATAAACCATCCTCCGAATGTTTATTTATTTTCGGTGTACTGGTCAATGTCTGACTTTGAAGTGGAATACGAAATTCCAAGAATTGAATAGAATTGCCAGATTGTCAGCTTGGCTGGTCTGCTGGCGTTCCACGTGGGCTAAGCTCAACGGATGGGGTAGGCCTTGACGACACCTCTGAACCCTGACGAGTACACAAAAAAAGTCAAACCAGCTCTAAGAAAAAAAAAAAAAAAAAATATAATTAAAGATAAATATTTAAAAAGGAACCCGAAGCAAGACCAAAGTACACTAGCATAACGGATATACTCACGATCCATATGACGATTAACATATGCTTTTGGTAGGGTAGGGACAAGGATTTCGTTGTCTTTATCTACGTATGAGAAAAGAAAAATCATCAGAATTGCTTCTAATTCTGCCTTATCCTTTCAAAAATAAGAGCTCAAGCTGGAGTGGAAACAAGCAAGTCGTCAGTACGCACAGAGTAATTAAGAGCTGTGAGTATCTTAAATACCTGAAATTACAAAAAAGCCGTCACTTTACGCTCCTCGCAAGGAAAAGCGGCTTCAATTCGCAAGAGACTACATGGTATGGGATTTGCAGCCAAAAGGTCATGAAAATGACTGGCGAACCGTTGTATTTACGGATGAGAAGAACTTTAATTTGGATGGGCCTGATGGCTACAACTATTATTTCCATGTTCTGTGCAAAAAAAGCGTTGTTTGAACCGACGGCAGATTCGAGCGGCGGCGTTATGGTGTGGGGTGTTATTACGTACTATGGCACCATCGATCTTGAATTCCAAAGTGCAAAAATGACAGGTGCAAGCTATAAAACGATATTCAGTGAACGTAGTTCAGTGAACTATTTGGTCCCATATCTTGGATATTGCAACATACACAACGCCAGAGTTCATTGCAAGACAAAATGTTAATATTCTTGACTGGCCACCCTATTCGCCAGATCTAAACATTATCGAAAATATCTGGGGTTGGTTATCTCGTAAGGCCTATGAAGGAGGTAGACAATTTGTTGACAATCAGTCACTAATTCAGGCCATTAAGGATGCTTGGAATCAAATTTCGTTGGATTACATAAATTCTCTTTATCTCTCAATGAAAACCCGTATATTTGAAGTTATTAAAAACCAAGGGGGTAGTACCTAATACTACTAGTTCTCAAGTAAAGTAAAATAAATTAAAAAGCAAGAAAAACTGGTTTTCATTAAAATTGGTTAAAGTGCCTTTATTCAAGTGAACCAAGAAAAAAAATATGCCACATATTTTGACTTTTTTTTATAAATTGCTCAAAAAAAATTCTTTTGTGAAGAAACCACTATTGTGATGATTTTTTTTATATCTAAAGACGTCTATCTTCCATTTCCATTTTAAAATTCTGCAATCGGTTAGAAATTGCAAAAGATACAGGCTGCTGAATATGGAATTTTCAGTGCCTTTAAATAAGTGCACCGGAGTGTCTATCACAGTGCAACACGAAAAAATATAACCATATACGGACACCACTACGTGATAAAAGACCAAAAAAAAAAGACCCCTGTCTCCCAGTTTTGCCCAAAGTCCTCCAGGTTTTTTTTATGGGCCCCCAAAGAAGTGGGGGCTCGGTGTCATTTTTGCAAAAAAGTGATCATTTTCTCAAGCTCATATCTTGCAAACCGTTCGGAATTTTGATTTACTCTCTGAGGCAAAGTTGTAGCTCTTGTCATAAAGAACTAAAATTGTAAACATATAAAATTAAACAAACTTCATGTTCAAGGTCAGAATCGCCACCACTTTAAAAAATTTGCGAAAAATCGCCCAAAAAGCGTTTTTTCATTTTCCGCTTTTACGAACAAATTTACTTTATGACAAATGCACCAATTTTCTTTGGCCTGGTTGGGCTTACAGCGCTGATTAAAATCCGAAAGGAGGCCGATCCAACTTCTTGAGATATAGGCCTTTATAGCTTGAGTATATAATCGCTTATATCTCACCCATTTCTTATCCGATCTGGTTGAGATGGGTATCATTGAGAAGACCTGCGTTCTTTCAAACATATGCAAACGCGAAATATTGTATTTCATGATTTTCTTTTAAACAAAAAAACTAAATCACACAACGTTCCTTCTTTTTATTACGTTTTAGGATAAATTTGTCTGTCCGTCTGGTCGTAGCAGTAGAAAGTTTCTTTGACTAAAACCACAAATTGATACCGCGCACCCCAAGCTTGGTGGTGCGTTGCGGCGTCTCCATCGTTGGGAAGGACAGATGTGGCTTTAGGATCGGTTGGCGTTTTAGTTTAGCGACGATCTTTTTTATATTTGTCCAACAAAAATTGCTAAATGTTCTTTTATTTCTGTACATTTACTTTTGTCAATTTAAAACTTGTATCTCAGACTATGTAAAACATTTTTAAAAATAAACCGCATGGAAATTATTTGTGTGGTGCATCACTTTTTTTTCTCTGCCACATGATCCAAATATCTTGCCTCAGTCACTTGAACCTTTTTCTTTCAAAAGCCAAACTGAATATAACGTTTTCATTTTGTGCTCCACTTTTCCAGCCATTTTTCCCATCTTGTTTTCCTATTTCTAATCTAATTTTTTTCTTTTTCTTTCTACTCTAAGATTTTCACCACATCAGGCACCAAACGGCTGCTGTTGTTGTGGTGCTTATTCTTCCAATTTGATTGAAGATATTTAACCCCCAAAAGGTTCACATGACATCGGACTTTATCGAATAATTCGTGTTAGTGTTAGTGTTAAATTTTTTCCTTTTTCTTTCTACTCTAAGATTTTCACCACATCAGGCACCAAACGGCTGCTGTTGTTTTGGTGCTTATTCTTCCAATTTGATTGCAGATATTTAACCCCAAAACGTACACATGACATCGGACTTTATCGAATAATTAGTGTTAACGTGTTGGTCCCAATCAATTATCCCAACAGTAGAGAGTGAGAAACTTCCCCAACTCATTCACGGCATGTTAATTGACGATAAGATATCTTGCGTTCTTGGTAATATCACATTACTGTTTTAATTGTCATTAGTTTGCCATTTTTAATGGATAGGGGTTTAAAACAATTTAACGTCATCCAAAGAATAGTATAAAACACTAACTAGGAAGAGCTACAAGCAAAATACACTTGTGAAATGAATATGCCTGACATGAACATCAAATGTTCGTATAACATGCCTTTTACAAATATTCTATTAAATTTGTACTGATGCTGCCATTGTATCTTTATGAGTACAAGTTATAACCTTCTTTCTTCAAATCCTTTGGCTGCTGTGGAATTAAATTATTCTTTCCTTGTGTTATCGTCAAGACTTGATATGTGCTCCTTGAATAATTCCCATGTGTGCGCTTCTACCTCTTCTCTGAACTTTGAATGACCAACTGAGATACAAAATGGAAATAATAATTTTGATTTTCCTTTTGCTACTTGTTGCCATACGATGTGTGTTCTTGGTTGGTTTTAACTCATCCTCTCAGGGGATTTTCCTTTTCTTTGCTAGTTAAGCAACTAAAAAAAGGAATAGAAGAAACACAAATGTTTAATTCTGTTTAAATTTCGTAAACAATTCTTACACAATTTATACAAGATAAACACTTAGGACAGAGATAACAGTTCAGTATCTGTGGGAATTGTGACCGTCGGTGGTGCAATGGTTAGTGTGCGCGGCTCTTGTACATGAGATCCTGGGTTCGAACCCGGCTCTGACCACCTTCAAAAAAAATTAAATTTCTTTCGGCGGCGGTCACCTCGCATAGTGACGGCGACACTATCGAGTATATAGCCATGAAAAAGCTTCTCAAATTACTGTTCGGAATCGCTGTAAAACTGTAGGTCCCAATCAGTGAGTGAAAACTGGAAAGAGCACAGCTCAGTGATTGTGAGAAGTTCTCCCCAGTCCCTTCATGGGATGTAATGGGAAACCATTTATTTATTTATTTATCTGTGGGAATTAGAAAGGTATCCTGAACGAAAATGAGCTTTTGGTTGCATTACATGTATGCACATATTTTGGAGTGTAATCGCTTTTCCAAAATCCTATGTAGACTTGAGGTAATTTATGGGGTCGCAGCTTTATGTTTTCAGAGGATGTATGACTCCTGTTCGGGTATTTTGTGAAAAGCTTTGAGTTCAATTTCCACTTGTTCGCTTAAATGCTCTTATTTATTTTGTGGTGCTACGATGACAAACTACACTATTATGAAGATATTAATGACACTATAAACTTGAAAGCAGCGAGTTTAATTAAGTATTTTGGGATAGAGGATAATTTATTGCAATAAAGATAATCGAAATAATATATCACCAACATTGCCAGGATATAGGAATGATTATCATTTTTGAGCTATGCATGAGAATCACGAGGCGTGGACGCGTTCTGATCACGAGGCGTGGATGCGTTCTGAGCCAGTATCTGAGTGAGTTTCTCTGCATAGTCAGTGGCAATTTATGGTAGTTACAGCTTTCCGATGTTCAACTTTCTCACTATATGCTTGGTTTCGTAAGACTTTCTTTCTTCTTCACTATGTGCGAACCTTTGCTGCAAACATGCAGTAGTGATCCGAATCGATATTTGCTCCTCGAATCACACTTAAGTCTCTTACACCAGTAGTGTGCCTTCCAACAGTTACAAGACGATCAATCTAGATTTTCGTCTCCAAGGGGATATCCAAGGAGCCTTACGGATGTCTATAATTTGGAATGTCGTATTACTGACAACCACGTTTTCCGCCCCGGCAAAATCTAACAGTCTAATTACGTTATCGGAAGTGATGGCGTGTTGACTGAATTTAGTGATGGTTGGTTCAAAGACACTTCCCTGCTGACTTTAGCATTAAAATCACGTAGTACAATCTTGACGCCATGGCCAGGACAGCGGTGGTACGACTTTGATAGCATTTTCTGTGTTTGCATTCGAATTAATTCCAAATTCGTTTGTAGCAACAGAATTTAGTAACAATTTAGTTGTCATAACGAATATAATTGAAAATTCAGTAGTCGCAACCGAATCAATTCGGTTGCTTCAACCGAATTTCTGTTATGGGTACTAAATTTGGTCGCGCCACTGCCAGTTTGATTGTGGCAACCGGAATTCGGTCGCAACAGCTGAATTTATGGTTCCAACAATCTCTTTTAATGAATTACTTTTTCTTTTTGTATCGACACCCTAGCCTGCAGTTTGATTAGCACTAATTTTGCCAGACACTCGCACCATGATAGGCATATTATCATCTTGTGTACCCAAAATAAAACTGTAGCCATTAAGCAATCTAACTTTAATGTGAGAAGTCCTTGCAACTTTTTCTATTCACATACTTTTATATCAATTACTAAAATATTAATATCTGCCAGCATATTAAAAAAGTAATAAAAAAGGAAACATATATTAAGGTTTATTACATTTGGTTATAAATACAACACTTTTCGAATATAAAATATGAAAAGCATTTTAGCATCGGCATGGGACACATGTTTGCATGAGTGGACCCTTTCCTTAAGAACAATGCTTGAAGCCATTAATTATTCAATATATACATACATTTTATATTTCTCAATTGTGTTCTAAGATGACAACAATTTATTGGCCAGCACCAGCATAAAACAGAATAAATAACGTTTAGGCCAAAGGATATAAAGTACATACATATGACAGTATAAAATGAAACTTTGGCACATGCCGTGTTGCCTTTGACGTACATGTTGTTGGTACCACAATTTTGTTAAAGAAAATTGGTAGAATATCAAAGTTAATTTAACCAAATAGGCTACTTTTGTATTGAAGAAAATGTTTTTCCTCGCTTAAAGACAACTTTTTTAGGCATTATATAGATCTAAAGTATGTGGTCATGTTTGCATGAAATTGTTCTCATTTATATTTTCTTACCGCACAGCAATAATTCCTACCACACAAATGACCCAGTATACAATTCTTTTTATACGTGTGAAGAAGGTTTTTTTGTGGGTGCTTAGGAGTGTTTCAATTTCACAAAGTCAATTATATGTTTAATTTGAGCTACTGGGAGCCCAATTGATCTAACTTCACAAAACAACGAGTGAAGAAAATTAGATAATAAATTTGGGACTTGCCTTTATTCCAACATGAACCAAATACGAGGCCGAAAAATACTTCATTTGTACTGCTTCAGTTTAATAATAATATGAGACGATTAAAATATTTTAGTTCCAATAGTATTATGGAGTTATAAGAATTGGCATCTTGTTTAGTGATGTATTTAACTGTGGTATGACCGTCAATTCCTATTTCGTAGCTAAGGTAAATAAATGTCATATACGAGGTCGTTCCCAAACAAGCCGACTTAACAAAGAATACACAAAAAAAATTACAGCAGACAGTTGTCCGAGGCCTTCGGCCACGGACTGTCCCTGCAGGCTGTGTCAGAGACACGGCCACTAAGTTTAACGTAGAATACGCCATCCGATAAGACAGAAAACATATATAACAATAAATTCATTTGCTTTTATTATTTATCATTTATTGTTATATATGTTTTCTGTCTTATCGGATGGCGTATTCTACGTTAAACTTAATGGCCGTGTCTCTGACACAGCCTGCAGGGACAGTCCGTGGCCGAAGGCCTCGGACAACTGTCTGCTGTAATTTTTATATTTACCAACGGCATTTGATTCAAGTCCGTTTAAAAAAAAAAATATTATGTTCAATTTTTTTAAACTTAATTTAATTTATGTATTTTAATTAATATTTTTATTGAAATAAGTTCTGCGAATGTTAAGAGGGCCGCCCTAATATTAAAAAAGGTTTACCTTATCGAGTCTTCGCATTAGCATTCGAGCGTTGTGTGAAAGCTTTACGCTTTACAATTCAAAATTAATGTTACAACAGCTTTATTGAAGCTTTCGCAAAAAAGCTTTATTACGTTAGCTTACTGTTTGTTTCACTTTTTACTAGATACATGTTGCCAAGCAACATTCGGTTGCTGTTCGTTTCACTTTTTACTAGATACATGTTCCTAAGCAATGTTGAGCAACCAACAACACTCAACCAAACACCACACATATGTTTGAGTGTATGTGTTTAAACAATTTTCATTTGAGAAATTAAAATACTAGAAATATATCAACCAATATGAAACGTATATCAAACGAAAGATAACATCTTCATTTACCTACAAAAAAAATTTTAAAAAAATTCATCTAGCCGTTTCCTCAAATTCAATGAAATAAAGATTACAACAATACCGTAAGGTAAGACGTATTCTACGTCAAAAGTTGGCAAATATTTTCTATATTTTTCAATATAATCTCTTTCCAGCTCGATACACTTTTTCTATCGATATTCAATAGATTAGATACCCTGTATATATTACGCACTGTCAAACTCCTTAAACTAGCCATCACCAGTAGATTCCAGCTCTTCATTGTTGGCGCCTCTTTTACCTCCGGGCCATTTTTTCAAGTTGATAGTCCGAGGGAGCTAAATCTGGTGAATAAGGTGCATGATGAAGCCATTCGAACATTGTGTTGATGAAACATCACTTTCATTTTCATCAAATGCCATTGATGGTTTTTCCTTTCTGAAGATGAGCAATAAAAATTTTCCAATGCGCATTCCAAAAAAAAAACAGACGCCATGACGTTGCCTGGAGATGGAACCATCTTCGCGTCCCATTCCAGTCCACTGCGTTGACTATTGCTTTGTGTCAGGTGTGAAGTGGTAGACCCATGTCTCTTCAAAATTCGTCTTTATTGCAGTGAAACATCGCCAAACACTCTACTGAAACATCTTCACAACGCTGTTTTTGCTTTATTGAAAGCAAGCGCAGCACTAGTGGAAACGCGCTTTTTCAAAAATTTCGGTTTTCGGTTTCTTCGAATATATTTTGGAGAAATCGGTTTTCGGCTAAACCGAGATATACAAATCGGTTAATAACCGGTTTCGGTTTTTCTGACAAAATGGAAAAATATGCGTTTTAGAAAAACCGTTTATTTTTAATTCGGTCTTTTTGAATTTTGAGATCGGATACCGAGTACATAGCCATGACAAAAGCTTTTCAAAATATCGTTCGGAAGCGGTGTAAAACTGATGTTACAAATCATAGTGTGTAAGCTTAAGCCTTCATGGGATGTAACGGGAAACTAAAGTGTGGGCCGTGTAAATTAGGAATTTAATTTCTCTCTTAAAAAAAGTACTAATATAGACACAGTAGCTTATTGGATCAACCCAATTTTTCAGCACATTTTCGATTGCCTCTATTTCGAGTTTTAAGACCCCAATGGACACTTTTCTTTCACATCGCTCTGAAGATAATAGTCTAACGTGTGCATATCGCAGCTGCGAGCCGGCGGTTTCGAACACAGTGCGCAAAATATCGATTGTAACTTTGGCTGTGTGGCACTTAGCGAAATCCTTTCAAAAAGACACATCGTCCATGTTATCCTCTTCAACTTTTTGGAACAAAAATTCGCTGAACATGGCACGGTAACGTTCTCCATCGTTAACGGTAACGCAGCGAAGAAAAATGGGCGTATAATGCCGCGTTGCCAAATACGGCCCCAAACAGTCACTCGTTATGGAGAAGCCAATGTTTGTCCTCGACGAAGTGTGGATTTTCCAAGCCACAACTGTAAAAATTTCGTTTGAATTGAATGCACTACGCGACACCCATCATGCGCACACCTTTCTTGTCTTTGAATATCGGTCAATGTAAAATGCCCATAATGTATAAAATGCCCATCATGTCAGCTAGATCACACAGCTGCAGCCGACGATCATCCAATACTATTTTGTGAGGTTTTCTTAACCGTGTCTGGCGTGGACACCTAAATTGGTCGACCACTACGGTGTTCGTCTTGACAGCTTGTACGGCCTCGTTTAAGCACTGCTCCTCAATATTTTAGAAGTACAGTCGTAAACGAAGGAGCAGACTCCTCCCAGAGTAGAAACTAGCTCGGCTATAATATTGCTTGGACTGAGTGAGACCTTTCTAATGGAAATATTGAATTACACCGCGGTGAATAATTTTTTCTATGTTTACAAATTCACTGAGATCGTTTAATTTTGATGGCTCTAATACAAATACTAAACAACGTGTCGCCTTGAAACTTAAAACATATGTTTCATAAGGTTGGCGCTTATCACCAAAATATATTTTTTCAAACTTCTGGTACCAGTTATACGTCAGGTCGGCTAGTTTTGGAACCGCCCTCGTATCGTTCTTGACTATGGTAACAGTAGGCTTTATATACAATGCCAAAGATTACAAACATCATTTATTGTTATTGAAAATATTTGGGGCATAGCAGGGCTACCTCAGACGGTTAAAATAATCGCAGCTACTGCAGTTTTTTCTCCCATGCTTTACTTATGAAATGAGGTTGTGCCAACCTCTAATTCGGTTGAGACAACCTCTTAATTCGGTTACGGCTAATTCGGCTATCTCAACCGAATTTTTCTGTGGGTGTATAATCTAATTTCATTACGATCGGAATTGTTTCACGTGACTTATCGCATTGACAATGGGGAGTTACCAGAATGGGAGTGGCAACCTTGCCAATTTTCTCCAGTTAACTAGACATTTACAGATTATTAAGCAAAGTTTAAGTTGAAGCTAATCACATCTACCAGAGAAAAGTTGTAGAAGAAACATGATTTTGTACTAAATGTGTCGATTTGTATGGGAGATACCGGAAGGGCGTGGGAAAAACGCCCATTTTCAAGGCGGATTGCTGACCCAGGTGTGTCGTCATTGTCTATGGACGGTGTTGATATTGATGAATCAGACGCTCTTGATGTTCTGGGCATGAAAATACAATCTGATATCCGTTGGGCAAAACATATATTTGAAGTATCGAAAGATGCATTAAAGTGTGTAGGCTTTTTAAAGCGGTGCAAGAAATACTTCACTCCATCTGATCTTCTCAATATCTGCACCACCTACAACAGGCCAAAGATGGAATATAACTCCCATATATGGGCAGGTGCTCCTGGGACCTCTTTGAAGCTTCTCGACCTTATCCAGAGGAGTGCGACGGAGTTAATAGCAGACAGTAGGGTATTCAACTCTATTGCCTCCTTTGATGATCGTCGAAATGTGGGTTGCGTGTCGCTCTTCTATCGATACTTCCACGGTATGTGTTCCTAGGACATCCTTCAACTTATGCCAGACGTGAGGATATTTAGCCGAAGTACTAAAGATTCCAGGAACTCTCATCCGTTTGTTATCGAGTGGTCGGTTGACCGCACTACACACTACAGAGAAAGTTCGTTTTTCAGCCCTACAGTCCGTATGTGGAACAAACTCCCGGCTAGAGTATTTCTCACCAATTGTGACATACAAAGACTCAAGGCAAATATCAACAGACACTACTCCCTCTTTCCACTCTCCACTGCCACAATTTTCCTTCGCCAACACAATGCACTGCATTTATAGGTGGCATCCCCTGAGTGTTGGTTTACAAAAAAAACTTGGGAAAATAATTATAATAGTCACTGACAAATTTTCGATGTGATCGATAAAGATTTACGGCAGTTATCGTGTTTACCAGCCAGCCAGATAAACAAACAGACAGACAGACGGTCATGGTTCAAACGTCGTAAAAAGTCCCAAAACGAATTTCGTCCAAAGATACCCATATATACCCCCATCTCTGTGGGTAAGGGTATACAATTAAGTGTATAGCTGTATCCAGTTGTTTAAAAAATTCCACTAAAATTAAATTTAAGTCTGATGAACCAATTGGCAAAGGATTTGTCTCTATTACTAACAAACGTCACGTGGTAAATTTCGGGCAAAGATGAAATGTAAATCTGGCGTACTGGCCTTATACGAGGGCGGAGCAATAAGTCCGTGACTTCCATCGTAGTTATATATGAAATGCAACACTGCTTCCATCAAGTACCACCTGTTAATAGACTACTGTCAAAGTTTGCGCAAGTTCTGTCATTTACGTAGCGTTTAACAGCTGTTTAAAACATACTACCTCGTGAATTTTTTTTAAATGGAAAACAATGAATTTCGAGTGCTCATTAAACATTATGTTTTGGGGAAAAAGACCGTCAATCAAACCAAGGAAAAGCTTGATTAATAATATGCACCATCGATTTCAATGATAAAAAAAGTGGTTTACTGACTTTCGTTGTGGTCGCACAAGTACAAATGACGCTGAACGTTCTGGAAGACCCACTGAGGTCAATACACTCGAAAATTGCGAAAAAAAAATCCAAGATATGGTGTTGGCCGAACGAAGAGTAAAAGTGCGTGAGATTGTTGATGCCATGCGCAATTTCTTATGGCAGTGTGGTTTCGATTTTAAATGAGCAGTTGGGTCTAAAAAGCTCTCTGCAAGACGGGTACCGTGTTTGCCCTCAATTGACCATAAACGTAATGGTGTCACAACTTCAAAGGATTGTTTGGAGTTGTTTAATTCAACAAAATTCCTATTTTATGGACCTCGAAGATTCCTATTTCTTGGAAGGGATACACAAATTGGAGAAACGTTGGACTCAGTGTATTGAGCTAAAAGGGGATTATGTTGAAAAAAAAATTTTTTTCTGAAAAAAAAAACTGTGTACTTATTGATCCGCCCTCTATATTTGTTGTAATTAACAAACAGTTTTATTTACAGTTTTTCCCAACGTTTCGTCATCGTTTTTTTTTGACGATTTTCTTCTTTTGTTTTGTTTTTTAACTTACAAGCTAGGAAACTCCTTTTCTTCGTGCAATATTACTATTTTTCAAATATTGTATCATTTTACCATTTTTTGTATTTTGGATTATTTTTCTTTTATTGCTTTCCATTGGTGAGAGGTTATAACGTTGATTACCGCTTAAAAAATATTATTTATTGATTTTGAGGTTTCGTTGGTACGAAGGTTTTTTTCTCTCTTGGGACCAATCATCTCTTTTCGTCTTTTTCAGAAAATTGTGCGGAACCATTTTCTGTTTCTGGATTTACAGGCTTTTCTTTCCTTGTAAAACTATCTCATATGAGAAATAAAATTCAACATTTTTTTGTTTATGGTAGCAGTTTACTATTATCAGTTAATATTTTCTTAAATTTTATTAAAAATCTATTTAAATTTATTATAAACCCATACAAAATTGAAGATTCCTTATTGTTTAAGTATTTTCGACTTGAGAAAATAAAAAAATTAAACAGTTTAGCACAATTTCGCCATTCAAATAGTTTGAGTGACTGAATACACTTTTTATTCCATTAAAAAGTTCAAAGAAATATATACTAATTTATATTTGCAACAGTTCAAATTACATTTTTCATTTCTCTTACATTTTACAGTCAGGAGCAGTTTTCTTTAGGAATCGTCGCATTATCCTTTGAAATTGTCGTCGCGTGTAAAAGAAAGTGGACTAAAGCAACCTCTTTGTGAACAATCTTGCTTGCAACAAGCCATCATTATTCATGTCACATCGATACAGGTCTAACCCAGACAAAAAAAATTGCGGAAAAGTGTAAGAAGTGAAATGAAAGCAAAGACGACAACGTAAATGAAATTTGATAAAAACTACAAAAGCAAATTCGCAAATGAAATGCCGGCATTAATTTCTGCGATTTGGGTTGCACATTGAATAAAACCAATTATTTTTCCTTAAAAGCATTTGCACAAAATTAATTCTTAGTCGAAATTTCCTTTGGCTATCGTCGTCATTTGTAAGCTAAAAACTGTTGCGGAAAGACAAAAGAATTTCACATTAATTAATTCGAAATGTCATTGATTTATAACCTCCTTCAAAATATCGCTAAAGATTAGGAACGAGACTGTTGGGATCATTTGTTTTCGTAGGGCAAACGGTCAACAAAGAAATTAAATTATTGCCGCTCATTTGTAGTCCCAATGGGAGCCACAAAAGCCATCATTGTTATTGCTTATAAAATATATTTCTAGTTAACAACAGAAATCAATTATTCCAACTGATTAATAGGGTGACCAGATGGTAATGATAGTTTCTCAATTTGTTATATTTCGGCAGCTGTCAAAGTTACCATTGACATCTAGCTGTCGAAATATTCAGTATAGTTTGCCATTTCAGCATGCATCGCTTCACGCCTGCCGAATCTCTCACGCCGTCTCTCCACCACTGAAGCTCGACTCGAGTAAATGGAGACAGAATGCCCACTACCACTAGGAATTGCTTGTTTTCCCTGAGGATTGTCAGCATGTACGGCGGCCCAAAAACTTCCTATGCGGGTGTTTCCCAAGGATCCATATATGGAAAGTCGAAAAGAAAAAAATAAAGTTACGGTGCAGGGATTAATGTCCCCAGTGCCGGCGGTAACCGCCGTCAATATCCAGCAATCATGGTTCCACAGAGGGGGCTGCCTTGCCCCGCGTAGTAGCAAATATGACGAGCACACCCAAAACCATTGGCAAAAATTGTAAGGATGACGACGAGGTGATACTCTAGTCTAGGGGACTGTAAAAGTAACCATCCTTGAGAAACAGGTGGGGACTCCAACTCTGACTTTTTAAGCGATAATGATAATAATATTAATATTTTAGCAACCAGGTCAGCAAAATGGAAAATGGAGTCAGAGATCTCATAGCCAAACTCACAACTCAAAAGAAATGGCTATCAGGGCACAACATAGGAAAATGGCAAACCGATTAGCTGGACAGAGCGAAATGTAGGATATTCTGCAGGATCGGTCGGCACCTGTAATGACCTCAACAGAGGTGTGTGATCAACGCAGGCCCAGAATACTGCGAAATCGGCGGCAAAAGGAACAAGAATTTACAGACTTTCGGTAACTCGGAGACACATAAACCCAATAGCAACCAGGGTGTTCCACGGAATCCCAGGGACAATAGTGAGAAAGCCGATGCTATCAGCTGGAAGACGAGCACCACTTCATCTAAATCAATCAATGAGGAGAGGCCCTGAAGTAACAAGCCCAATTCAATTCGGAAGAGGAAACTGAATGTGTAAAGTTATAAAGAAAGCAATAGCGGGAAGATTTCCTCTATGCAGTGATCGACAGCGGCATCCCAACTGGTAAAATACCAAAAGCCCAACCTCAAACTCTGGAGGACGTAGTCAACGCGAGGCTGATGGAGCATGTCATGAAATCCGAAGCTGGACCATGCATAGAAGTCGTCAGCAGTGGGTTCAAAAGAGAGCTACAAATAATGCAGCTGGAAAATTAATAAAGGTCAGATACATGTTGCCTTAATCCAAGAATATTGGAAAACTCGGGGCAGATTTGGAATATTGGAAAACTCGGGGCAGATTTGGTGGAGTAAATCACACTAATTACTAACTATTCTATGCTAAGACGGGTTCCCGTTTTTTTTGTCAACAAAATTAGGGAAGAGGTAACGCTTTGTTCCGAAAATCTTATAGATGAGATTCGAGAATGGAGGGTTTTTAATAAATACTCATTCTCGAGTCACAGGTACATAAGATAAGGTCAGGACAAACTGAACAAAATTCAGAAGCCTACTTAGAAATCGACTAAATCACCCTCAACGCGAGTACTCTAGTAGGGACGAATTAGGCGATAAAGAAAAAAGGAGTACGACAGCACTGGTAAAGTCATTCGAAGATATGTGCCCATTTCGACAAAGGAAAATTGCCAGAATACTTGGACGACTATAAAAGAAGTCTCAGTGAATGTAATACGATATTTAGAAAAGCGAGACGAAACTCCTGGACAGCGTCAATGATACTTCGGGGATGAAATAATTCTTATCTAAGACCTACATTCAGCCGGAAACGCCAGTGGAAGACACAGGCAAGAGGATGAAGACAATGTAATAAACGCTAAGGCACCTGATGGATACACGTAATCTGAATGGGAATAGGGAACCCACGGGGAAACGGCGAAGAAAACGAAAATGCGTTACAGGTGCCAATCATCACGGACCAAATGGTTAAAAGCTTTTCGCCATGAAAGCTGGACCGGATGTGATCTTCTCAGCTAACCTATGACATGCGGGTAACCTTATAGCAGCTCATTTGGGGGGATTCTTCACCACATGCTTCAAATTTGCCTCCACCCCAAAGAATTTGGAGGAGGCTAGAGTAGTATTCATACGCAAACCTGTAAAGGCAAGTTATGCGACCACGGGGCCTGTATACCTATTAGCCTCAACTCATTTCTACTAAAGACCTTGTAGAGAATAGTGGACGACATGGAGAATTGTGAAATACCAGACGATATGCTGAAATTCAGCCATATCCAAAAAGATCAATCAGTGGAAACCGCACTCCATGAGGTAACCTACTACAAAGATTAATCTCTTAGTACTAAATTGTATTAACTTTCAGTATGCATAGATATTTAGGGTGCGTTCAACAATTTCCAAACCGATACACTCATCCGTACGCTAAAGAATAGACGGATAAACTGCGGTTCTCATGGCATACATATAAGACACAGGGCGCAACCTGGAGTACAACAAAGGAGATTATGTCACCATTCTTGTGAACGTCACGATTCACAGTCTCCTAGCTATTCTTTGCGACGAGGAACTTAGACCAGGCTGCTATGCAGACGAAGTTGCAATACTTATTAGGGGGAAAGGATTCTATTCGATTATGGACACAGGCCGAGAGGGCACTGGATATAAGGTATAACTAGGCACCGGGAAAAGATGAAAAAATCTATACTCACAAGGCCAACGAAAATCTCTGAGTTTGAAAAGCCTCGGATAAGAGTATTAAAATATAATTTAAAAGGTAAAGCTAAATATTTATGGGTACTCTTAGACCTGAAATTAAATTGGAAGCCCCACATAGAAGAAAGGAAAAATTAAGACCTACAGATGTTGGTCGCTATGCAGAAGATCCAAATGGGGCTCCAGCACGGAAATGATACATTGGCTCTACAGAATCGTACTTATACCCGTACTAACATAGGCTTCTGTCGTATAGATGAATGGATCGACAGGGATCACAAGTTAAAACATCATGGAAAATGCAGGCTTAGGCCGGTTACACGCAAGTTGCGGGTGAACTGCGTGCCTATGATCCTGGCATAAATGTCAGTTGGAACCTGCTGTTATATGGATGGCTCAAAGCTAAGGGAAAGCACAGGTCTAGCAGTATGAAAACTTTGTGGCGACAAAAGCCATGAAACTTCATACGGTGAGACTGGAGAGTGAAATCTTTCGGAACGTCGAAGACTTCCTGTGGAAACAAGAAACTGTAGGCAGGATGACAAGGATCCTATAGAGAGTCTCCGATTGGTTGAAAACAAAAGGCTTGCTGAAACTGGGAAAATCTGAAATGAGGAAGATGATGGGGGTCTTAACGGACCACTTGGACTTACTACCCCATCTATACCGTAAGGAACTAGTGGAAAACTGTGAATAGGACAATGAGACGATGGAGCACCTCCAGTGTCGATGCCCGGTGAGACTGGAGAGCGTGAAACCTTTCGGAACGTCGAAGGTTTCCTGTGGAAACAAGAAACTATGGGCAGCATGACAAGGATCCCATGGAGAGTCTCCGATGGGTTGAAAACAGAAGGCTTGTTGCAACTAGGAAAGTCTGAAATGAAGAAGATGAAGTGGGTCTTAATGGACCACTCGGTCTTACTAGCACACCTATACCGTATGGGACAAGTGGAAAACTGTGAATAGGACGATGGGACGATGGAGCACTTCCTGTGTCAATGCCCGCTTTCACACAGGTCAGATCTAATTATCTCGCAGACAGTGTTATACCGGACATAACTAATCATATGGGAATAGATTGTAACTTAAGGGCAAAATGAGAGCGGACTGTAGATCGAATTAGCAGCTTAAGTGTATGTCTGCGGATATGGGATCTATCAATGAGTCATAACCATACCATATTACTCTTTTTCCATCTAAATAACTATTATTTTTCTTCTTTTTGTTCTCATCACCTCTGTTTCTCCGCCTGGAAAATAAATCCGTTTATAAATTGGAGTCACAACTCATTTTATTTCATAAGAACAAATCGTCGTCGATGAAAAAAACTTCCCAATAAATAAAGAAAATTCATTTAATATAAAATAAGGTAAAGAAAAAATACAAAACAATGACTTGGTCCAACTACCAGCCTGCGATGATTGGCGTCTGTATCCTAAAAAAATACGAACAGTGGAAGAAGGATAAGCGAATGAAACAGTTATGGAAATAAATCAATGATAATGAAAAAGGTTTCATTTAAAACAATTGAAGCGTTAAATTTCTTCGCTTAGGTTAATAAGGTAAATTTTGGAGGAGCAGGAGATGAGGGTAGTGTACCGAATTTTACTTTGGAAATGACAGTCAAGGAACGCCAATGAAATTACTTTGCGGAATGACATTTTGCAAGTCACTTCGAAGTTGTTTGAAATAACAAGCTAGTTTTCATAACGAATCTATCATCCGATTTCGTCAGGGTGAAGAAATTACTGGCGTCAGGCAGTAACCAACGTCTAGTGGTGATTCACGCAATCTCCTTATGGACACCCATTTCCCCGGCAACTTATTGAACGAGGAGATCGCTTCAGGTGAACATAATCCTCATACAACAGCATTTGCCACCGACATGCTTACTAAATCAAGCTTAAATGGGCTGTAGGCAACTTAAGAAACTTTAAGTCTCCCCGGCCAGACATGGTGTCACCAATCTATGGATGCCCTGGATGTTAAATTTATATAGTGGCCTCAACTTTAAGCGCGCTACGTCCAATTTATAGTCGTCATAATCGTCCTACCAGATCAACAATTGAGAGTCTAGTGGAAAAATTTGAATCCACAGGCACAGTAAAAAATATTCTTTTTTAGACAAAGTGATTGCGTGCCGCCCTAATATTAGTTTCTAATATTTTGCCGCAACAACGACATACATATTGGTTTTGCCAACATGTTATGCCCCGTATGTGTGTAGGTTGTTGTTTCTTGTTTACATGATCGATGCAAAAGAATATACCAACAACAACAACAGCGCTGACGCAGTCGTTTGTTTCAGTGGGTCACACAGCCGTTGTATTGTTGTTGCTACTTCTTTTACATTCTCTATCCAGATTAACTGTCGTTCTATGTTTATGGATTTGGTGGCCCGCGACGATGAGAAACATTCTAAAATCAGTTGTCGAAAACAATTGAAACACCAAACATTAAATTTAAAATGAAATTGTTTTTTTATTTAATATTAAAATAAATAGTTTTCTGTGCGAACAACTAAAAAAAAAAAAAACTAATTCGATTCTAATTGTTATTATATTTGGGACGAAATACGCACATGTTTCCGGTAAGTATATGGAGGTTTGGAAGGAAACATCCGAATACTTCCACGTAAGTATATGGATGTTTGGGATGAAGCACGCGTATGTTTCCACGTAAAAGAATACATGTTTGTTAGGAAACATCTCTATGTTTGCAGTTAAATGCAATCGAGTTCGCGACTAGTAAATGTATGGATATTTAGAGTGTGTTCCAAACACATGTATACATGGTTCCTGCAAAATATGTTGCAGAGGACAATACTTTTGAGCGTGTAATATTGTAATATTGTAATAGATAATTGGGCTAGGTGCAAACCTGGCAGATACTAAGTTAGTCTTTTTACAAGAAGGTATAAAAGATCTACCCTGGAGCCTATATCTCCCAATAGTTCTGAAATTAGGCCTGTGGTGTGTGTCATATACTTGGGTGTTTTTTTTTTTTTGGATAGCGAGCTTAGTTGTAGACCCAAATGAGGGAAAAATGTAACGATAACCCCATACACCTGCAAGAGGGCTAAAAGTGGTAGCTTGAATTTTATTCACTTGATCATTATTGTTCACTCCAAGGATTTTTTTTCACTGGATGTATACAGCGGTAGTGAAACAGATAATGCTCTATGGGGTTATCGTTTGGTGCCAGGTTCTTCAGAGGTGCACAACTTGTGCACTACTTACTAGGGTTCAGAGAATGGTGTCGATGTGCATCGCAGATGATCTGCTCACCACTCCCACTGATACGCCGAATGTAATGTTATACGTGCTGCCGTTAGACATTTTGCCATCAGGCTATGTGTCGCAATATGTCATGGCCGGGGTCGCTCACGGAATAATTCTGAAAGGAACTCCCAACATTCTTGCGTACATCGATTACACGAAAACAGAACTATCCGATAGGAAATACCAGACTTCCATAACGGAAAGAGATTCCTGGAACAAAGACATCGATTAAACGAAAACAGAACTATTCGATTGGAAATACCATACTTCCATACCGGAAAGAGATTCCTGTAGCAAAGGAGGCAAGACAAATTTAGCCTATAGTGCATAGCAGGAGATCCATAAAGCTTTTGTGTTCAGTCAGGCCCAAAGTATCAGTTATGATGGGAGACAGTGTGATTGGTACATATACGACGGCACTAAAGGTCAAGGCAAATGACGATGTGGAGGAGGATTGATCCACTGCACACTTTCGTTGCACGTGTCCAGCACTAGCTGGCTGGAGGATGTCTACCTTGGATTTCTACCTATTTGTGGAACGGAGAGAATTATCGTAGATGGACGTAGATAAGGTCTTGAGCTTCTTGGAACAAATAAAGTGGTTCTCCGTCGGAGCTAACGCTTAATATTGTTAACCCGTCTAACCAAACATCTAAAAATATATCATATTATAAAACACCATCGGCTGTCTTTACAAATACATACGCATTTAAATTCATATACAATACATACTTTAAAAATACTTTAGAATTTTGCAAATCTCCAATCCTGTTCTCTTAAACCTAAAATAAACATGCATAACTCTGTAGCCATCCTTTGTGAAATAACTAATTTAAATCCCGAGTAAGAATAAATAATCTCTTCCTTTATATACTTAAATATATACTAATGCGGAGGCATCATGTTTGCAAGATGAGTGCTGGATTGCAAATTCAATTGACTCGAATATTTGGAATTTTAAATTAACGATTAGATTTGGCATGAATAATTGCAATTAATCTTACTATCGATTATGTCAATGGATACATTTTAGTAAACAATTAAAATTAAAATCAAAGAACGAATAAAAATATATTATTTATATATTTATGTAAGCAATTATAACAAACGAAATTGTTTCACTTCGTTTAAATATGCATGTAAAATAGGGTGTAGTGAAAACTTTTTTTTCTTAAAGACGTCTCAAACGACGCGTAATGAAGAGGTGATTACGGGAACGTCAAACTTTTTTTATACGAGGATACTTATAGTCCCCTACCGGCCGTTGAAGTTTCTATTTCTAGTAAATTTTCGGAAATTTTTTTTTTGATAATATGCGGCTTAAACGAAGTGTATTTTTATAACTTCTTCAACGAATTTTTTACTTTAACTAAAGACACTCCGGTTCACTTATTTAAAAGCACTAAAAATTCCATATTCTGCATCCTGTATCTTTTGCAATTTGTAACCGATTGCAGAATTTTAATATGAAAATGGAAGATAGACGTCTTTAGATATAAAAAATCATCACATAGTGGTTTCTTCACTAAAGAATTTTTTTTGAGCAATTTATAAAAAAAAGTTAAAAAATGTGCTATTTTTTTGGTTCACTTGAATAAAGGCACTATATTATTTTTTTTATTATTTTTAAAGTAAGCGATGATTTTTTGTAGGGAGCGTTTGTTTAGTACAATTTATTACATCTTAATCATTTTACGTGTCAAAATGACAAAACAAAAAATTTTAAATCTATCGGAAAAATCTAAAATCGATGTTTACCGTGCTGAAGGATATTGTATCAGCGTAACAGCTAAAAAAATTGGAAGGAGCCTAACAGCTGTCGAGAATTACATCAAGGACCCCGAGAGGTACGGAAACAATTTTAAAGGAAGGGTTTCATTATCTTTATCTACGTATGTGAAAAGAAAAATCACCAGAATTGCTTCTAATTCTGCCTTATCCTTGTCAAAAATAAGAGTTTAAGATGGAGTGGAAGCGAGCAAGTCATCAGTACGCAGAGTAATTAAGAGCTGTGAGTTTCCTAAATTCCTGAAATTACAAAAGAAAGCCGCCACTTAATGCTCCTCGTAAGGAAAATCGGATTCAATTTGCAACAGACTACATGGTATGGGATGTGCAGCCAAGACGTCATGTAAATGACTGGAGAACCGTTGTACAGGAATACCTCGTATAGTACTGCTCCGATCAGTACGGTTTGTCTATAGTACGGTTTTGAAATTTTCAATAAAAAAATGGTTCATGGAAAAAATTGTTCTAAAATAATAATAAAATTAAACTTTCAAAATAAATTTTTTTTTATTTTTTAAATAAAATTTTTGGTATTTTCACTTTTTATTTTGAAAACATAAAATTTTCGGTTTTACCCTTTATTATGAAAACATGAGATTTTCGGTATTTTCTCTTGATTATGAAAACGTAAAATTTTTGGTATTGTATGAAAAACAAATTATATGTAACAAGTTATCGTTTTTTGACTCGATTATCATCATCAAGTCCTTTAACCTCCTTCATTGGGGAATAGGGCCCGTAAATAGGCGCAAAGGGCCCGAGTGCCTCGATTAGTACGGTTTCGTAAAGTACCGCAAAATGGTGGAACCGATTAGCCGTACTACGGATGAGAAGAAGTTTAATTTTGATGGGCCTGATGGCTACAACTATTATTTCAATGATTTCCGCAAAGAAAGCGTTTTTTGAACCGACATCACAGCCAAGAGGTCGGCGTTATGGTATGGGGTGCTATTATGTACAATGGCACCATCGATCTTGACTTACTGGAGCAAGCTATAAAACGTTATTGGAATCGGTTATTCCGAAGTTTAGTGAACTATTTGGTCCCATATATTGGATACTGCAACGGGATAATGGCACTATACGCAACGCCAGAGTAGTGAGGAGTTCATTGCAAGCCAAAATGTTAAATTTCTTGACTGGCCACCCTATTCGCCAGATCTAAACATTAGCGAAAATGTCTGGGGTTGGTTATCCCGTAAATTCTATGAAGGAGGTAGACAATTTGATGAGAAGCAGTCATCAATTCAGGCCATTAAGGACGCTTGTAGTCAAATTTCGTTGGATTATACAAATTCTCTTTATCTCTCAATGAAAACCCGTATATTTGAAGTTATTAAAAACAATGGGGATTGTACCCATTACTAGTAGTTCTTATATAAAGTAAAATAAATTTAAAAAAACAAGAAAACCTGTGTTTCATTAAAATTAGTTAAAGTGCCTTCATTCAAGTGAACCAAAAAAATAGCACATTTTTAGACTTTTTTTTATAAATTGCTCAAAAAAAGTTCTTTAGTTAAGAAACCACTATTGTCATGATTTTTTGGCGTAGAATACGTCTTACCTTACGGTATAGGGAGTCATGTCGGATTGTTATTGTTGTAATCTTTATTTCATTGATTATGAGGAAACGGCGAGATAACTTTTTTTAAAAATTTTTTTGTAGGTAAATGAAGATGTTATCTTTCGTTTGATATACATTTCATATTGGTTGATATCTTCATAATATTTAAATTTCTCAAATGAAAATTGTTTAAACACATACACTCAAACATATGTGTGGTGTATGGTTGAGTGTTTGAGTTTGTAGCGTGAACACAAACTATGCTGCTGTTTCAGTGTGGACACAAACCTTCGGCTGTTGTTTTGATTGATGAAATATTGAAATTTCGTATATTTACTTATGTATTTAAGTGAAACAAAATGTTAAATGTGAATTTGAATTTAACGTGGATATATAATTATAAAAAATATAAATCAAATTGATTTGCGTCTGTTATTTATCATTTATTATTACTCTTTTAATTTAAAAACATATTTATCCTATTTTTCCTACCATAAGCTTATGTATATTATCAAAAGTAACTATCAAATAAATAAATTGATTTGCTTGTGTTATTTATCATTTATTGTTATATATGTTTTCTGTCTTATCGGATGGCGTATTCTACGTTAAACTTAATGGCCGTGTCTCTGACACAGCCTGCAGGGACAGTCCGTGGCCGAAGGCCTCGGACAACTGTCTGTTTTTTTTTTTTATATCTCAAGATGTCTAGCTTCCATTTCCATTTTAAAATTCTGCAATCGGTTACAAATTGAAACAGATACAGGCTGCTGGATATGGATTTTTAGTCCCTTTAAATAAGTGAACCGGAGTGTACAATATTAATATAATATGAAAGGTTTTTTAAGGCAAACGGTATGTTGGGGGTATTTTTTTGTGGCAAACCATGTCCTCTGGAAGTGCCGCAATTTCTTATTCAGTGGGTTCGAATCAGAGGTGCCAGAGAAAAATTCTTCAGAGAAAATTAAAGCTGTCCAATTGTTTGGAAGCCAGATCTCGGCCGTTTTAGCCTTATGGGCTGGCGCAGCATCTTGATGGAAAGTCCGCAACTGATTTTGGAATACGGAATAATTAAGTAGCTTCACAACTGTTCCTCGGTAAAGTTTTGCAGATTTTTTGACCCCATGTTCGCCGGACTGTAAGTCAGGGCCACCATCGTAAGAGACACACCACTAAATCATGATTTAAACTGGATAATAACCGTTTTCGATTTGCTAAATTTTGCAAAATTTTTCCCCCACACGATAAAACTTTTTTTTCGGTGATCAAGACTTGAATATGCCAGTTATCAGTGTAGAAATTTGCAATTTTCTATTAATTTTAAAGATGGATTTGGTTGCCAATTTTTGGCGACATATTTGATTTAACGGTATGGATTTTAAATAATATTGGATTTAGTACTCGTATATTCAAATAAAAATAGTTTAATAGTGGGATGATTTTTGAGATTAGGAAAAGATTGTTTAGTTCTATGGAGACGTAGCAAACGTTTAAATTAAATCTTCCAAAGTCAGCATGAATTGTAGATGTAACAAACGTTTATAGCATCACACGCTTGGATGTTCAGATGCTTGTGATGCTACGAACGTTTGTTATGTCTACAATTCATGAAATCTTTGGAAGATTTGATTTCAGCCATCTCAAAATATTGGATGTAATAATGGGAGATAATAGTTAGGCATCTAATGATGAACTTGTCACGGAGTTCGAAACAAGTCATGCCAGTGAGTCTGCTTAACTAAGTTGTCTATTATTTCCAACAAAAACCAACCATTTTTCAATTAGACAAATGTTCATGACTTGTAAGCTTGTAGTATGAATTTCTCATACATTAAACAAAAAAAAGGGAATTGTGGGAATTGGGAAATGTTCATTGTTATTATACAGCTTCTTGCTTGAGTTTCGAGAATCGAAAAGGAATCAGCGAAGGTGGGTCTTGCTGTTAATGAGGGCAAGACAAAATTGATGGTGTCAACGACTAGAGAAACCTCTCGACTTGGTCCGCACTTGAACGTTGACAACCGACTTAATTTTGAAGTGGTAGATGAATTTGTCTACCTTGGATCCGCCGTGAACAAGGACAACAACGTCAGCCTGGAGATAGATAGGAGAATTGTGATTGTAAATAGATGTTATTTTGGGCTCAGCAAGCAGTTTTGGAACAAAGCCCTCTCTCGACGGACAAAAGTTCAGCTATATCAGACTCTCATTTTACCTGTCTTGACATATGGCTCCGAAACTTGGGTCATATCGCAAGCGGATGAAAAACACCTGGGAGTTTTCGAGAGAAAAATTCTCCGTAAAATATATGGGCCTGTTAGGGAAAACGGCGAGTACCGACGTCGCTGGAACGCAGAGCTATATAATCTCTATTCTGACGTGGACATAGCAAGACGAATCAAAGTGTGCCAATTGCGTTGGCTAGGCCATGTTATCAGAATGGATGAAGATGAGCCAGCGCGAACGATTTTTGATAACGTACCCGATGGAAGCAGGAAAAGAGGACGACCAAGACTCCGCTGGAAAGACCAGGCAGAAGAATCCCTCCGTATCCTTGGTGTTACCAACTGGCGAGAAAAGGCGAAGGATAGAGCCAGTTGGAAGAATATGTTGAAATTTGTTTAATTTGTTTGTTTAATTAATATGTGTAAGACGTCTGACCTCATGAGGTGTAACATAGTCAATAAAAGTAAAGTAAAGCTTGAGTTAGGCGAAATGTGTGGTGATGAAAGGGTCTTGTTCTGTGGGTCCAATGACTTTTTAAACTGCTATATTTAATCTAATCTGATCGAAAGCATCTGCATGCCCTTAAATGTCAAACAAAAGAGCAAACCGAATTATTGGTTGAGGGTAGAATTAAACCGTTTCGTACTCATGCCAGCAATTTAGCCCTGTTCTACAAACATTGTTGTTTTTTTAAACAACCATTAAAAATGAGATAAAATACCCATCTACTCAGACACATATATGCTAAATAGTAAAGAAAGCCCATAGTCAGATATAGAAGCCTCCATTATAAAATATCTCACCATGATTACTGACCAAAAGCATCTTTCTAAAAACTTACGAGTTGTCAACTAAAAGCACCACAGCTCCTTCCATTTTTAAAAATATTTTGAACGAAGCTTCGTTTAAGTTTCGAAATGTTAACTGGCTGTTTATTTTTATAGACGGATAAAAAAACAGCAAATAATGGTTCGATTTGCCGTAACGAACCAATCATAACTAACAACTGCAACTGAAAACTGGAAGATAATACATCCAGATTTACCAAACAATAAACCGTATTGATATTCCAGCACAACTCCATATTCAACAAACTTTCATGAAAACTAAAACTTATTTATTCAGCACCAATTGATGTCTACTGACCCTTAACTTGTGTGCTCCCTTTACAACACCGCAATACTAACCGTAACTTATATTCCATAAGTTCCAATTTCGGAATACAGTACACCAATTTCGGTATATATAATTCTAGATATTAGATACAGATACTACTAAAATTTCAAATAGAGAATATCTCAATTAAGAGATATGATTCCTCACAACAGTTTAATTTAAACACTAAATCATATTGTAACAAATTATGTTCGTTATAAATTGTGTGCATTGTAAATGAAGTTCATTGGAATCTTAGTTATAATAAATATTAATTTAATTGTAATAATAAAATAATTACTATAATTCATTTTATACATATAATATTCTAGTAAGAAGCTTACTAAGGCATTCACCTTCTCAATCATCATCAAATGTATGTACATATTATACATTCAATAAAACTCAGTTGCTGATTTATCTTCCTAAATTACTCATTTTAATCATATAGAGAGCTTTTAATTCTGCTTCCTTGTGATTCCTATAATTACCGTTTTGTCATATAATTATTCAAGGAACATAAAATAAGTACACGTCAACTGATTTGTGCTTAGGAAACACATAAATACTTACAAATAGCCAAAAAACAGTATTCAAAAGTATTTGCGTTAGCTGTCTCTTGGTTTATTCTTACCTCCCAAAAGTATGCACTTGTGGTAATCTGTATGACGGTTGGTAAGTATGCAAGAGCAGTATTTAGTTTTAAATTTACTTAGGAATTAACTTAATAAGTTATACAATTATCTACACATGTACATGTATGAGTCATAGAGTACATTAAGGTATAGAGGAAACGGCGGTCCCATCTGTCGCTACATTTCCCACTGTTCATCATGTGGTATGAGCGACAGAGGGATGTTCAGCGCAAAAGCACTTACACCAGGAGGAGCAACCAGAACTGTAGACTTAATTTATGATGAGGTAACATCTATAGGCACGGGTACGGCAACCTATCAAAGTGAACACATGTAACCAACTCACAGCGCTAGCACCACATACGTGCTTGTTCTAAAACAAAAATCTCTGCCTGAAAATAATTATGGCGGTATTGATGTAGCGGCAGCGAACAAACAAGCAGGTCGTCGTCCCCAAACAGTACTGAATAGTATAGAGAACCAACGGAACCAATTCTGTGACTCAAAAGCACTGGCGACATCTGGGAAATGACTCAAAACATATTACTCCCTTTTGTCATAACTTGGTCCATAATACAATTCTATAATTTTGATGTGAAACATTGATGCCTTTTGAAACATGTATGCTTTTTGCATTGCTTGCTGTAATAACATTGTCGAAATGATGCATTTATATTGAAATATTCTATAATAAGAATAAGACTCGCTTATGCTCTTTTACTCAGACTCTACATGAGAGCGGAAAAAGAGTTCAATTAGTTCTCTATACTATTCAATACTTTTTGTAGTCGCTTTGTTTATGACAAAATAAAAAGAGTTATGCCAGTAAGCTAAATATTGCTTTTTATTCTGCTGTATGCCAGAATCCAAGCCAGCAGATCGTCGTCGCTCTGTGTTTCAATATTACATCTAATGTATATTACATCTAAAGATGAACGAAAAAAGAACGTGCAATAGCAAAAGAGCCTTCAGCACAAAAACTATGTTTTTTTTTTATTTTCCAATGTAACATTACTTAATGCGTTCATACACGCTGAAGAATATGTCGTTTTTTTCTTGTTTGGATGCAAATATAACATGTGTTTGGAGCTTGTCGCATATATAATATACTTGTGCCCAAACGCATTCTGTTTGCTATTCAATATTACATGATTAATATGTTATAACACATGTGTTTGCGACCCAAATAAATTTGTGCTTGTGATATAAATACAGTCGTGATTGTTGCACTGTTTGTGCTCTGTCGAGTGCAAGATAATAAAAGAGGGACAACCAGTGTGTATATCTTGTAAGTGTGTATCTGTATTTTTGCATTATTCTGTCAGTGAATGATTCATAAATATTCCTGAATGTGCGTAAAAATTCCAGATGAAGTCAGTGTTGTATTCAGTCGTCAATGGCTCATAGGACAGAGGATATCAAAAACGCTTGATCAGAATGAGTGCTTCGTATTGCTTTTCCCAAATGCTCCTAACTTTATATTTAATTAAAAACATAAAACGTCTTCAAAAGGCATATTCTGTTTATGAACTATCCAATTGTCGGGATGGTTGTTAATTTACTTTATGACTTTATTTGCTCCAATACATTATCAATATTTCCCAGCATCAAGTGTGCGCTGTTTGCAGAAAGAGTCTTCTATGTTACACGTATTGTCAAGCATATTCAAAGTGTGGCCTAATGTCTTTACATTCAGCTTCGGAAAACACTTTAGATGTGTTTAAAGATTTGTTGGTAATTTTGCTATAGTAGCAATTTTAGATATGTATATCATCATCTATAACTATTGCAGCTTTTTCCAAAATGTTGGACACACATATATTTTGAATTATAAAGTAGATTTTTTTCGTTCGATATATTGGAACTTTAAGAGCGTAATCTTGCATTAAGTGTAGCATCTTAAACCTTTTTGTTGCTTTATTTATGCCTAAGCTGGTATCTACTTGCTACCTGAATACTTATGCAACGTCATATGCTTACATTGCTGATGTATAAGTTGGTGCTGTTTGTATTCAAGTTTATTAAAAATTTCACAACCCTATCATCATCATTGTTCCTATGGTACATTCGTTGCTGAGTTGGTAGTGCACAGTGGAAGAATTTGGAGTTTGAACCCCCCGTTATTTCGAAGCATATGGACAAATTTGACATTCATGAAGTACATTTACGAACTGGGTAACTTTACGCTTGAAGAAAATTGGGAAATATTCAAAACTTTCTGCCAAAGTTCTGAGACATCGTCGAAATAAATTCGATAAAAATGGAGTGTCATCAACACAAACTTCGTCAATCCGGGTACTTATTGGATAAACGAACTGATGTACGTGCTGATTGCAGTGGAAAATATTGTCGTTGTAGCTGAAAGTGTGCTCAAACACCCATCAACATGAACTCGCCACGGTTCGCAGTAACTGCACATTTCTCGCACATATTTGCACAGAGTTTTAGCATAAAGACCTCGGTATAACGGCTTATAAAGTTCAATTAGTTCAAGAACTGAAGCCTCGTGACCGTTCGATCCGTTTTTGCTTCCCTGAATGGGCTGAAGATCGGTTGGCTGTAGATGAGCATGTTAGCGAAAAATCATATTTTCCGGTGAAGATCAATATCAACTCATTGGCTACTGTAGCAAACAAAATTGTCACACTTGGTGCCCGGAAAATCCATACGTCATCGAGAAGAAGCCCATGCATCCACATCGAGTTACTGTTTGGTATGATTTTTTTTGGAATATTAACAAGGAGACATCAATGGCAAGCGTTTCTCTGCCATGCTCAGCCAGGTTTTGTTCCCAAAAGTTGAAGAGGATGATATGGGCGATGTATGGTTTCAACAGGAGGTTACCTGCATTTGAACTGCCGTCAGTCAATGGGGTGCAATTACCGTTGATGGAAAAGGTCAAGCATCTGGGGATAATTCTCCACAGAAAACTGTCTTGGAAACCGAATGTGCCGGAGAGGGTGAAAAAGGCATCTGTTGCTCTTTACTGCTGTAAAGGGGCGATAGGAAAGCGATAGGGACTGTCTCCTAAGATCACCATGTGGATTTATACGGCAATAGTTAGACCAATACTTCTCTATGGTGGAGGTCCCTCCAAACGAAAATATTAGCCCTGGTGGGGCAATGGGCACGACGTCAGGTACTGCACTTAGTGCCATCCTGACCATCTGTACTCCTGATATCATGGCCGAATCGGCAGCCGCTACATCCCTGGCGTTTTGATATCGGGGCATTCCGGACACGCTGAATTACTACACCGGATCAACTCTATTCCCGTAAAATCGGACTACTGTATCCCCTACCTTCTACCAGCGACAAATCTAAGGACTTCTTTTCCTAACAAGAATACCTGGGAAAAGTCACTGGAAGGGGATACCAGTAGCATCAGATTTTTCACGGATGGATCAAAGTTGGACGAGCGAGTAGGCTATGGGGTTCATTCACCGGACCTAAATGTAAATATCTCCTTCAAGCTGCCTGATCACTGTAGTGTATTTCAGGCGGAAATTATCGCCATACTGGAGGTTGCTGAACTACTGAAAAGTAGTATCACAACCCTCCGGAGAATATGTATCTACAGAGGCAGCCAGGCTGCCATAAAATCCCTAGAAGTCATGTTTGCTACGTCCCTGATGTTGAAAGAATGCCACTCCTCTCTTAGGGTGATGACAGAGTATATTGACATCAAGCTCATCTGGGTTCCGGGCCACAGCGACATTCCAGGCAATTGCGTAGGGGATGCGTTAGGTAGACAGGGCACTACGGTACAGGTTCTTCCGGTAAAAGAAGGTGTTAGTGTGCCAATCTCTACCTGCCGTTTGCAGATCAGGCTCCAACTTGCAAACAAGCCAGGGTCCTCTGGCCTCTGGGACAGGAAGAGGACTAGGCAACTACTTAACTTGCCGAGAGGCAGGTTATCCACAATGATAGGAACACTTACGGGACATTGTCTTGTAGGGAAACACGCCCTACGATTGGGACATAGAAACTCCAGTCTCTGTAGATGCTGCATGAAAGAGGACAAGGAAACGACAAAACACCTTCTCTTGGATTGCCCTACTTTGGCAGGACTGAGAAGTAGGATATTAGGAACACATTTAGTTAGCATCGTAGCCGTACAGGATATTCCTGTAGGTCTTATAGACAAATTCATTGAAAGGGCAGATCGGCTAGACGATTAGTCAACAGTTGCTATAGAGGAAACTGCAGGTATCACAATGGAATTCTATAGCCTAAGTGTGCTAGACAGAGTGCTGTCTTGCAGCCTTTTCAACCAACCAACAGTCTAGAAAGAAAGGGAATGGGGCTCTCCAGCGTAAAATTCTAAAACTTTGGGTATTTTAGTGCATATTGTATTTCAAATTTGGGATCACGTAACTAAGTATTAGAAAATTTGCTTTGTGTTCAATACCGAATTTCTGGATAGATAGTTTAAAAATCAACAGCTGTCTAGAAATATCAAATATCATTTAATTTGGTTCCCACAATGCAGTTTTCGTTGCATTGGTAGTGGTGTACATTCTTGTTGTTATGACATTTTAAAACCATTACTAAATTTGAATTTGAATTTCTATGACCGGTTTTTGGTAGTTTTGGTTAATGTACGAGAAATTTATACTACAAGCTTACAAGTCATGAACACGGAGTTGGAGTTGGAAACTAGTCATGCCAGTGACTGTGTGTTCAACTGAATTGTCTCTTATTTCCAACAAAAACCAACCATTTTTCAATTAGAAAAATGTTCATGGCTTGTAAGCTTGTAGTATGAATTTCTTGAATTTATTTATTTGCTTTGAATATAACCGTGCACCCCACTGTGCGCGGCGGCATCTACCATAAATACAGGATGAGTGTAATGGAAAAACTAGTATATTGCACCATAGCGGTGGAGTTTGTTGGAAACAATGTATAACTCTATCACGGGAATGATTATAGACAATAGTTATATATGTCTTTTGCACAATGTACTTTGGAACATCAACTGAGCTTATGAACAAAGTTTTCTTAAATGAGTTAACGTCTCTTCCTGTATGTTGAAAAATTGTAGCCTGAACATATTTCCCACACCTTCAATGTTAACCAGCAACATGGCAGTAAAGTGTGATATGTTTACCTTTTATAACCAAAAGCCGTATTAACTGTCATCGCTGAATAACAGTGTAGGATATATATAAAGGGGTTTTTCAACAGAGATGCTACAAAAGTAAATCGATAGGGACAGCAAACGACGCCATATTTTTTGCCGCTATTTTGACATTTCTCTTCAGCAAGATTTGCCATTTCATCTTGGAAAGATATACGAGCCAACAACGAGTTGAAATTATTAAAATTTACTACCGAAATTTGGAGTCAGTGGCCTCAACTTTAAGAGCGCTACGATTCGGCTTTTCATCGGAAGATCATCTTCAGCGATGAGGCTCATTTCTGGCTGAATGGCTTCGTCAATAAGCAAAATATACGTTATTGGTCATTCAGCAATCCACATGTAATCCATGAGTCATCATTGCATCCCGAAAAAATTACGGTTTGGTGCGGTTTATGGGCCGGCGGCGTCATTGGGCCGTACTTCTTCCGTGATGATCAAGACCGGCACATTACTGTGAATGCGAATCGCTACCGTTCAATGATAACCGAATATTTTTGGCCCCAATTAGATAATATGGACTTGGAAGACATGTGGTTCCAGCAGGACGGTGCCACAAGCCACACAGCGAATGCCACAATCAATTTATTGGAAACCAAGTTTGGTGAACGTGTTATCTCACGAAATGGCCTAGTCTATTGGCCGCCTCGGTCGTGCGGTTTGACGCCGTTAGATTATTTCCTGTGGGGCTACGTCAAGTCTATGGTCTATGCCAACAAGCCAGCGACGATTGATGAACTTCGTGCGAATATCAAACGTGAAATTTCAGAAGCATCGTGCCCGTGGCGGCCATGCAAAAGAAATCGAGTTCCATACATAATGGCATCGAACGTACTTTCACAGGAAGAAAGAATTTCATTGGTATCTAAAACCGGTTTTGTTTTATTTAAAAAAACTTTTGTAGCGCTCTTAATGAAAAACGCGTTAGCTGACACCTGACAAGCCTCTGATATCAGTATTTCTGAACTCGGCGAGATCCTTTAACGAGACCACGCAGCAGTATGACATTCTCATTATATGGGTGCCAAAATATGAGGGCATTTCGGGGAACTGGAGAGCAGAAGAACAGCTAAGGTCAAGAACAACATTACAGGTTCCAAATGAATCTTAATAAATTCGAATGCAGCTTTATTTCTCAATTTGCCTTAATAAAAGCCAATGGTGCTTTTCAAATCGAATATGGTGTATTTCTCCAGCAGCCTCGATATTTTACTTGAAACGACCCGTGGGCAACATTAAGCTTTCGCAAGGACTTTGCCGATTCCTTTGTTAGTGCCTTCGTATACATATTGTGCGGCTTCACATGACATTGCCTAGCACGTTGTTGATAAGACATCGCTACTGGCCGTTGTCTATCATAAGTCCATTTATCCGTCGGAGCATTCCAGTACTGTTTCTACTGCTTTGGTTATGTTACAGGCCATTAATAATAACAGGTACTATGAGATTCTGGTACCGAGTGTTTTTTTAGCTGCGTCACACCTGCCGATACCAATACCTATAGTTTCTGTTGATATCTCTATGCAGTAAGGTTTGACAAGTCATCATGAATCGATTAACGCTGCAACAACTCTTCCAATCTCAAAGTCCATAGAGCACTTCGTAAATTTTTTTCTCATTTCTGTATTTGGAGTAAAGACAATCCTCACGCCGTTAAAGGATCACCACTACAGACGTTAAAATTTACTGTTTGTAGCGGTTTACACGCTGGTGGCATCATCGGTCCTTATTTCTATCGAAATAAGCAAGGTTTTGACGTTACGGTATATGGCGGGCACTATCGAGCGATGCTGACGGATTTGTTTGTTTCCGGACATTAACTTGCCATACAGCGCGCAAATAATCGATTTATTGCAAAATCAGTTTCGCGACAACTTTATTTCCAGAAGTGGTCCTGTTAACTGGCCCCTAGTTCTACACGCTGAAAAATAACGGCCCCAGCAACATATTGCAGGAACTATATACATGGTTGCAAAAATTGTTTTCATGAATTGAAGATCTGTTTGTCTTTTGTCTTTTGTTTCTTTATTGTGACAGACATCAGTGTTTTCAGCAGTTTTCAACAAACCAATCCACATTTGGGTCACAAATACATATTTTATAACCTATTAATTATTGTGTCCTAAATATGTTATGTCGAAAAGCAAACACAATGTGTTTAGACACAAGTATACTATATTTGCGGCAAGCTACTTACTTTACTTTACTTTTATTGACTATTTTACAACCTCCTGTGGTCAGGATACCTTTTCTCGCCAGTTGGTAACACCAAGGATACGGAGGGATTCTTCTGCCTGGTCTTTCCAACGGAGTCTTGGTTGTTCTCTTTACCTGCTTCCATTGGGTACGTTATCGAACACCTTTCGCGCTGGCTCATCTTCATCCATTCTGATAACATGGCCTAGCGTCGCAATTGGCCAGATTTGATTCGTCCAGCTATGTCCACGTCAGAATATAGATAATATAGGTTTCCCTAACAGGACCATATATTTTATGGAGAATTTTTCCCAGGTGTTTTTCAGCGATATGACGCAAGTTTCGGAGCCATATTTCAAGACAGGTAAAATGAGAGTCTGATATAGCTGGACTTTTGTCCGTCGAGAGAGGGCTTTGTTCCTAAACGGCTTGCTGAGCCCAAAATAACATCTATTTGCAAGCACAATTCTCCTATCTATCTCCAGGCTGACGTTGTTGTCCTTGTTCACGGCGGATCCAAGGTAGACAAATGCATCTACCACTTCAAAATTAAATCGGTTGTCAACGTTCAAGTGCGGACCAAGTCGAGAGGTTTCTCTATCCTTTGACACAAACAATTTTGTCTTGCCCTCATTAAAAGCAAGACCAACCTTCGCTGATTCCTTTTCGATTCTTGAAAATACTTCAGTAACCTCCCGCAAATTTCGCCCAACGATGTCTATGTCGTCAGCATACGCCAGCAACATATTGCTTTTCGTGTTACTGGTCTTGTTCGTATTTACTGCAGTCTTTCTTATTATTATCTCCATTAAGATGTTGAAGAGATTGTACGAAAGTGTGTCATCTTGTCTAAGTCCTCGCTTTGTACAGAATGGTTCAGTGATGTTTTTCCCCACTTTCACTGCTGATTTGGTGTTGACCAACGTCTTTCTACAGAGGCGGATCAGTTTGGCCGGAATACCATGTTCAGATATGGCTTCGTTCAGGTTTCCCCGTATGGGGCTATCGAATGCATCTTTGTAATCGACAGAAAGGTGGTATGTATCGATTTGATTTTCGTGGGTCTTTTGCAGGATTTGGCGTAGGGTGAATATTTGGTCAGTCGTGGACTTGCCTGGTCTAAAACCGCACTGACAAGGTCCAATCAGGTTTTCAATAATTGACTTTATTCTTTCACATAATACGCTCGACTAGACCTTATACGCGATGGATAAAGGACTGATACCGCGATAGTTGGAACAGACACACGGATCACCCTTTAAAATAGAGTACATAATACACTACGACTCCAATCGTCTGGCATAAATTCCCCCAGCCATATACCGCATATAAGTTGATGCAAGCTACAAACACGTTATATTGGCAGCCAAACATTAAAAAAAGGTACATTCTTCAGCGTTTATATTGTGTTAAGTCATTGGTTTATGCCGACAACCTAGCAACTCTTGAAGCACTGGAAGCAACTATTCAAACCAACATTGACGCCATACGGTCAGAATTATTGGCAAAAGTAGTAAAAATTTGATTGATAGAATGGACCATGCAACTCGTAGCCGCGGTGGACATATGCCGGAAATCTTATTTAAAAAGTTAATGTCCTAAAATGTTGTACCAAATAATAATAAAAAAAATGCATTGCAACAATATACCTGTCTTGTAAATATTACCGTTCGGAACCGGTGTAAAACTGTAGGTCCCAATCAGTGAGTATAAAACTCGTAAGCGCAAAGCTCACTGTTTGCGACAAGCTCTCCCCAATCCCTTCATGGGATGTAATGGGAAACCATTTATTGTTTATTTAAGTATTACCATTTTAAGTTGTCATTCAGCTAACAACAACAGTCTTTATTAATGGACCGCTTCCTCTCGAGTAAGGACATTGTCTCTGGAGTGCATGTTTAACCCAGTATATGATATATTCTCAAGCAAAGTCGTTCACTTGATACGAGGCGGATCAATAAGTACGTGACTTTTTCAATTAAACACAGTTTTTGTTTTTGCAAAAAAATTTATTTTTCAACATAATCTCCTTTAAGCTCAATACACGTATAAAAAATAGGATTTTTCGAAGTCCATAAAATAGGTATTTGTTTGATCAATAATTTCATAGTTGGAGCTAAATCTCTTTCCACCGAGCCATTTCTTTAGGTTTGGAAATAGGATATAGTCAATGCAGGCTAAATCTGGAGAAAATGGCGAATTCGTAGCCCAATTCATCTAATTTTGCCATTGAGACTACACACGTGTGCACCCGTGCGTTTATGGTCAATTGAGAGCAAACGCGGCACCCATCTTCCAGACAGCTTTCTTAAATCCAACTGATCATTTAAAATCGAAACCACACTGCCATATGAAATGTCTATGGCATCAACAATATCACGCACTCTTACTCTTCGATCGGCCAACACCATATCGTGGATTTTTTCGACATTATCGGGTGTATTGACCTCAATTGGCCGTCCAGAACGTACAGCGTCATTTGTAGTTGTGCGACCACAACGAAAGTCAGTAAACCACTTTTTCACCATTAATATCGATGATGCAGAGTCCCCATAGTATTTATCAAGCTTTTCCTTGGTTTGATTGATGTTTTTTTTTCGCAAAAATTAATGTTTAATGAGCACTCGAAATTCACTTTTTTCCATTTTTTAAAAAATGCATGAGGTTGTACGTTTTGAACTGCTGTTAAACGCAAAAAAATGACGGAACTTGCTAATAATTTTATAGTAGTCTATTAATAGATGGTACTTGATGGGAGCAGTGTTGGATTTCATATAGATACGAGGGAAGAGCGAAAAGTCACGGACTTATTGCTCAGTCTCATAGCAAGCACATTAATTAGTCCACTACCTCGAAATTATAAGGGTTATCAACGTTATCAACCACTAACTTGCTCAAACATTACTGTCAAACACACTTTGGCTGATTCTTTCCCCATTCTTGCGAACATTCGTGGTAAATGTAACTACGATAGCTACAAGTAAGTGTATTCAGTGCCACAGCACCTATGATATGATGATGGAAATGTGGCTCAGATTTCCTGTACATAACGTTAATCTGACCGACATTTTTTAAGAGAAGATCTACTAATCATATGTTTCTGCCAAAGTCTAAGTTCTCAAAAGTTGTGTCAGTATTGACGGGGCACCATCAGATTAGTCATCGAGCGGCAAAGTACTAAATGAGTTTTATAGAAGCTTTAACGGTGAAGAGTTAGAAGCGTACCTTGAACAGCTATTATGCCCTAGTCCACCACCAGCCAACATGACTATGTAGTCTGTCTTTTAGCACGTTTTTGAGAATATCTTCAGTATTTCTAGGTGTAACAGACATCAATATTTTAGCGTATGCCTATAATTCCCAGTCCCATAGTAGAAATTTAGAGTAGAAATTTAGAGTAGAAATATCATTGGTATTTATTCTACAGTTGTGGAGATGTAGTTGACTAACACAGTGCACTACGAGAAAACATAACCTTATACGGAAACCACGACGTGATAGAAGACCAAAAAAAACAAGACCTGTTTTGCCCAAAGTTATGCACATTTTTTTATGGTCCTCCAAATATTTGGGACCTCAGTGTCATTTTTGCAAAAAAAGTGATCAGTTTGTCAGGCTCGTATCTTGCAAACCGTTCGGAATTGTTCATTTATTTCCATGACTTAAAAAATTACACACAGTAAAATTAAAAAAATTTCGGAAAATTTTTCACTTCTGCGGCTAAGTTGTTTATTGAGATTTTATGTACTGGGAATTTTTGTAGATGATTGTTTCCTTGAATTTTGAACGGTTTGCTACCTATGGAAAACCGTCGTGACCGTCGGTGGTGCAATGGTGAGTGTGCGCGGCTCTTGTACATGAGATCCTGGGTTCGTACACGGCTCTGACCACCTTCAAATTTTCTTTTCTTTCGGCGGCGGTCACCTCGCATATTGACGGCGACACTATCGAGTATCTAGCCATGAAAAAGCTTCTCAAATTACCGTTCGGAATCGGTGTAAAACTGTAGGTCCCAATCAGTGAGTGAAAACTGGAAAGCGCACAGCTCAGTGATTTGCGAGAAGTTCTCCCCAGTCCCTTCATGGGATGTAATGGGAAACCATTTATTTTATTTTTTACCTATGGAACTGAACAGGGGAAAAAGGTAAAAAAAAACTAATTTTTTAAAGTTTTTTGCGATTTTGACCCTGAAGTTTGTTTGACTCTATACGTGGACAATTTTTATTCTTTATGACAAGAGGTGCAACGTTCTCTCAGAGAGTACATCAAAATTCCGAACGAATTGCATGATATGAGCCTGACAAAATGTTGGCTTTTTTGCAAAAATCACCCCGAATCCCCCAAATCTTTGGGGGCCCATAAAAAAAGTGCATGACTTTGGGCAAAACTTGCAAAGATGGGCCTTTTTTTGGTCTTTTATCACGTAGTGGTGTCCGTATAAGGTTATATTTCCATGACTTAAAAAATTACACACAGTGTAATTGAAAGAAGGATATATAAAGATATATAAAATATATATATAAAGATTGCACTTTTCAAATTTAGTGTCATTTCTTTTGTCCACGTGGCAATTCTGAAATTTTGTTATTTTGTTGTTATTCGGATTATTCAAAATGGAGAACTTTACGAAACAAAAACGTGCTAAAATTGTGGAAACTTATTACAGAAATTTAGAAAGTTATGCTGATACCGCTTGCAAACTTCGAAGAATTTTCAGTCGCGAAATTCCACCTAATGTGTACACCATTCGAAGAGTGGTCAACAAATTTGAAGAAACTGGGTCAGTTATGGACAATAAGAGTCCTGTGCGTCTACGTACCAGTTGGTCTTTTGAAAACATTGTTGCAATAAACGAGAGTATCGCCGAAAACCCGAAAACATTAATTCGGCATCGTTCTCAACAACTTCCAATTTCTCGAAGCACTACGCAGCGAATTTTGACAAAAGACCTCCACCGTCATGCGTAAAAAATTCAGCTTACTCAGGAGCTTAAAGCAGCGGACCATGGAAAGCGCCTGCACCTCGTTCAATGGGTAATGGAGCAAAGTTAAGTCAATGCCAATTTTTCAAAAAAAAATCATCTTCTTCGATGAAGCGCATTTCTATAAAAATGGCTTCATGAATACACAAAATTTGCAGAATTTAGGGCTCAGAAAATCGTCATGCAATCCATGACAAGTAAGTGCACCCACAACGAGCAACTGCCTGGTACGGATTTTGGTCAATCGGCGTTATTGAGCCTTACTTTTTGGAAGAAGCGGCCGAAATTGCAGTGGCTGTGAACGGCATTCGTTACAGCAAGATGGCAACGGAGTTATTATGGCCTCAATTGGACGACATAGATCTGGACGACATGTTGTTTCAGCAAGACGGTACCACCTGCTACACCACGCACTAAAAAAATCGAGTTAGTACACCAACGATAACCATAACAAATTATCTCAAGAAATTCTGAGGTCAACTGGTTACCAAGATCATGCGATTTAAGGCCGTGCGATTTCTTTCTTTGGGGTTTTGTGAAATCTCGGGTTATGCGAATAAATCAGAAACACTTCCTGAGCTCAAGTTCGAGATCCAACGCGACATCGGTGAGATGCAGTGAAAAAGACATGGGAAATTTTATGAAAAGAGTAATAACCTGTAATCAGAGCCGTGGGGTCATTTTGACGGCTGTTTTATTCCATACTTCTTATAACACTAAAAAATTCACAACAATCTCAAAAAATACGTGTTTTTATTTTAAAATGAAAAAGTGCATCCTTACTGAGACATCCCTTAAATAGTTTTGGAAGTTTATGTTATGTTGTTTGCATATAAAATTTTTTCGTTTGTCGCAACAAATTGAATGCTTGTTTGAGATTTTTGAATGTGGAGAACATAAAAATATCTTTGGTTTTTACCCAAGAAACCTGAGGGGGAAGGGAATCTTGAGGTTAAATGACCCTCGATGAACTGGGAGTATCTTTTACTACGTTTTATACAATAAGCGCTAGAACGCAATTCCTATTTATGCATATTTGTATGTACATCATACTGATGGTCCAAATGACCCACAAACTGTGTATGCGTTCGCAAAATTTTTAAAATTTAATGAAAAATAAACTTGGCTTGTGCCGGATAAAAAATTGTACGTAAAATTCATGATAAGACCCTGACTGAAAAGTTGTGAATGCACGTAGTCATTCTAAGACATAATTTCAGCCGTTTATTCTTTAAATTTGGGTCATTTTAACACAATTTGTGCTGAAGGGTTAAGGTGTATTGAATACCATCAAATTCGATAATGGCAATGTCAACTTTGTGTAATCTAGAGCCGCAGCGCACATTGTTGAATGCGAATAGGGACAAGTTCACTCAATTTAAAAATTTCTCCCGACAGGTTATATTTATGACAAACGAAAATATTAATATTTCAATAATATTACACAATGAGATTATATCAACAGTATCTTCATGTTTGTTTTGGGAAAATACGCAAAAACATCAACATTTATTTCATATATTATTTCAACACTTCATCTACGGAAGCGATAAGCAGTTGGTAACTTTAATGTGGAGAATGCTGAAGTATTTGTACGAGCGTGGATACGTATCATGTGTATCACAGGTTCAAATATGTGCAACATGCAATAATGCGGTGACTCCTTTTTATATTTTGTTAGTTTTTCTGTGAATTAAAAGCAAATATTAAATGATTCGAATTGTTTGTTGTTAATATATGAAAAAAAAAATAATATATTTATAGGACTTGTGAAATTTTGCACGCTTTTCTTTGACGATCGCATTGGATTTTGGACTTTCAGCATAATTAACTTTGCAGAATACTTCATCATCCATTACTGTGACACTTGAAAATTGTTTAGTGTTTGACGCAACTATCAACATCTAATTCTGGCTTTAATTTCGACCAGAAAATAGTCCGTTTTATAGCACAATATTGGGCATCATTCTCAGCTACTTTCCGGTCGTCCTCATTTTGGAAACACCAAATCGATGTTTTGTCTGTTTGTATTGGAAGCTCTTCAACCTCTTCGGGTTTTTCTTCAGCCCAAATATGACAATTTTGCTTGTTGACGTATCCGCTAAGCCGGAAATGGGCCTCATCGCTGAACACAGTTTTAGTGGAACTCAGTCGATCATTTCAAATTTCCTATTTCAATTTATAGGCCCAATGCCAGAGTAATGACTTCCATGATGAAATATCAAAAAATGCTGAACAAAAGTATGACAATTTGGTCTGTTAAAAAGGGTCTCGCAATTTGAGTGT
This sequence comes from Phaonia tiefii, assembly GCA_963931995.1. Lineage (NCBI taxonomy): Eukaryota > Metazoa > Arthropoda > Insecta > Diptera > Muscidae > Phaonia > Phaonia tiefii. The sequence goes on from OZ008370.1 coordinate 141,287,504, forward strand.
TGTGTGTTCTTTAAAAAAAAAAAACTAATTGTTAAGGAAATTCAAATGTTTTTTATTTAATGTGAAGCATAATCGACACAATTACGTCTTTCAAATGGTCTCCACGTCGTCTTTTGCAGGAACAAATTCGATGAACCAAATTTTCGAGCACTTCTTCCATTAAATCACGTCAAATGTTGTGTATAGTATGTTCAGTATTGGCTTGTAAAGCTTGAAGAGAGTCTGATATATTTCTAAAGGCCAATGACTTTAAATAACCCTACATGAAATAGTCTAATGGTGTTAAATCATAATTTCCTGGAGGCCATTCAATGTCACAATTTCTTGAAATATATAAGAATAAGACAAAGAACCGCTCGACTTAACGAAAATATTGCTGCTGTTCAGGCAACAGTTGCTGAAGGCCGCAATTCTTCCAAATGAAGCTGCTAACACCATTACTGCCAATCGAGAGCGGAGTAGACCGATGGTAACCATTTTTTTATGGCCGAAATTGGAAGAAGTTGATCTTGACAACATGTGGTTCGGACAAGATGGGGCTACGTGCTACACATACGTTCAACCACCGAACTATTGCGAGAAAAGTTTTGAGATTCGATTATATCAAGAATTTGAGACATTGAATGGCCTCAAGACGTTGTTATTTAACACCATTAAACTACTTCTTGTGGGGTTATTTGAAGTCATTGGTCTGAAGCAATAAACCAGACTCTCTTTTGCAAGCTCTCTTCAAGCTTAACAAGTCAATATTGAATGTGCTATTCATGACATACATCTTAATTTAGTGGAAAAAGTCCTCGAAAATTGGCTTCATCGAATTTGTTCCTGCAAAAGAAGAGGTGCTTAATTGTATCCATTTTACTTCACATTAAATAAAAAACATTTGAATTTCCTTATCGATTAGCAGTCAAATTGGAAAGCAGTCAATAGCAGTCAAATTGGAAAACACTTTATAAACTCAAATATTTTATATCAAATATTTTAAAATTAAAAATTAAAATAATAATAAATATGTTTGTGATAGTTTATAAACTAGACAGTGGTGGTTGTGCTAGTAACCCCAGACTTTTTATGATTGTTGGACGAATGAGATAGTGTGGACATTTTTTCATTAGAAATCTCAACAGAATATTGGACTATTGACTGTTGGACTATTGGATATTGTTCGAAATGTTCCGAGAATATATGCTTGAGAATTCTTGGGAAATACTAATTTGGAGCAGTAGAGATTCTCTTCAATTAAACGGTTAAGCATGAAAATGAAAAATGCATATGTGTTTTGAATTCAAATGTGATTTTATTTTTTTCTGTGCCTCAACGTTCCCGTTGCAAGTCCAAAAGTAAGTGAACGACGATCGAGATAATTAATAAGATGAAATTAAGTATTGAATAGTTAAGTAAATGACTGACATTTAGTTAGCTTAAATGTATTTGATCGAATGCCTTTCAAACTATGTAACTAAAGTGTAATTCCAATGGATTTGACAATCATTTTTTATTTGAGTGATAGAGAATTTTACATACAATACAGATATTTCAAATGTATGCTATTAGTATTTGTCCAAATAGCTGCATTGTGCTAATTTATACAGTGGCTATTATATAAAATGTTTGCATTCCTCCAATCCTTGTAATAAATGCTAGCCTCATCTATAGTTTGAAACATTCGATCATTTCACTCGCAGTGCATATACTGCCATCTGAGTTAAAATTGTTAAAATTGTGTCTGGTAAATGCCACACGCAACATCATATATATCGTACATAAATCGCATATGCAACAGTATAAAATACAGCTATGCTTTTATATTCCTCCCTACAAATGTGAATAGTGGCTTACTCCTACAGGAGCACCAATCCCCTTTCTAGTTTCTTCCAAACGAACAATAAATGCTGAAGAGACACCAATTCAAGTCAACAGTGAAAATAGCTAAATTTGTTTGCAAATCCACTTTGCGTTACTTTGTTGAATTGTCAACGAATACGAAACGAAACGACGGAAAAGTCACACATCACAATTGACAACAGGTATTCCTAAGTGCTCCGGTGATAAATGTTAATGTTAGACATACAACGAACACCGATGTGATGTGTACGTACTTGGAACATTAGTCTCTGGCAAAACGTGCTATTAGAGATTTTTGTTCTCGAACGTTCAGCGAATTGAAAAGAGTACTGAAGTGACAAAATCAAATTGGATTTGTGGAGGATTTTTGTCAGACTTTAAGCTGTAAAATATTAATGTTACAATGTTGAATATCAGGATATGTGTGTTTATTTCATAGGAATGTAGGGCATATATAAGGATAGGCTATTAAATTTCATACGATATGAACAAAAGTTTCAGCAAATAATTGGAATGCAAGGTTATCATATTGGGATCAAAAGATTAAATACAAGTTTGACTTTTTACGCATTTAAATTCCATTAATACTTGAAACTTAAAACCAATTTTAGTTATTTAACTGATTGTCAACATCTCTATGTATCCTACAATTGTAGTAGCTAATAAACTAATGTAGCTCTCAGTCTAAGGTTATAAGGAATATATAATTAACCACGCCCATTCGGCTACCTTACATACCAATGCTGAGCGGGCGATAGAACTTAAACGCCACCGATCGGAATGAATGAATATTTTCCATGCGAATTGTGATATCTGCCATGCGATAGTCGTGCCCTTCACGGAAAAGCATCATCACAGGGATGAAAATATTCATTACTCCAACAACTTTTGTCATCGACAGTGAGCTAACGTACAGTTTCATTCTCGCTAGGAAAATGTTTTCGTCAACTGCAAACTGTTCGCCACTGTGATGAAAGTATGATCGTTGCTGCAATGAATTTGATTCATTATCGCAACGAATTTGTTTCGTTGCGGCAATAAATTTGTTTCATTGCTGCAATGAATTTGTTTCATTGTCACAATGAATTTGTTTCATTGTCACAATGAATTTGTTTCGTTATTGGAATGAATAAGTATCGTTCGTTTAGTGAATTTGTATTGAATGAATTCAAATTGTTTCCTTACGGCAATGAATTTGTTCCATTGCTGCAATGAATTTGTTTCATTGCTGCAATGAATTTGTCTCATTACGGCAATGAATAAGTATCGTTCGTTTCATGAATTTGTATTGAATGAATTGAATTTATTTCATTATGGCAATGAATTTGTTTCATCGCTGCAATGAATTTGTTCCATTGCTGCAACGAATTTGTTCCATTATTGCAACGAATTTGTTTCGTTGTTGCAATGAATAAGTATCGTTCGTATAATGAATTTATTTCATTGCAGTAAAGAATTTATTTCATTGGTGCAACGAATTTGAGTCATCGTTGCAATGAATTTGTTTCATTACTTCAATGATTTTGTTTCATTACTGCAGTGAATGGTTTGAAGTGTGATTGAAATTATTTATTGTCAATTCGACATAAATACACTGCTAGTGTTACATTGCAGGTGTAATTATAAAAAAAACTTTAATTTTTGTTTCGGAAATGCCTAAATTTACTAAACGTATAATATCTATTCAATATTGAATAGATAATATATGTTTAGTACTCCAGTGTTTGAGTGGCATTGCGGCCGTCGTATTCAGGTCCTGCAACTAAACACAAATATGATGAATTTATTATTAAGATTTATGGTTAAAAAGATAATATAAGGTCTGCTCCCCTATGGGTTTCATCACAACAGTTGACCTATCTTATAAACTTCCCTTAACGTAGAGCCACATCATTGTGTTCTTAAATCAAGCAATTGCTTTTGTGTTGAGGGTTCTGTCATTCAATTGTTGCGCCAAATCTCTCTGTTATTGATCCCCGTCTGTGAGCGTTCTGTAAGCACGTTCTTCAACTGCTCGCTTTTATTTATCTGAACCAAATTTACGTAAGAGTTAGCTGTCAAACGAACTGCTATAATGCGCTCACTGTTTAATATTTATGATCAGCATACTCTGGCAAATCACTACGAATAGATTTGCGTTTGAACAATGGTATCAAATTACCCAAATTTACTTTGAAGGTCAGTCATCGATTCGCGCAACTTGTAGGCGATTTAGTAATTTTTATGGCACACATAATCGTCCACCTAAGCTCGCCATCCGTCATCGAACTGTGGCCAGATTTCACACCACATATAACACCAACAAAGTCCAACAAATAACACCAACACGTCGAAAGAGTGTACGTATTGATGAGAATATCGCAACTGTAAACGATAGTATGGAAGAAGATTGAAATTTATCCGTCAATTACGTGGTCAATTTTGGGCAAAGATCCTGGCCTACGCGCATATATGAACCAGCCAAGTTGTACGCTGACAATTCTTTTTTTTTTTGTTGTTTGGATGAAAATAGAACGTGTTTATTGCTTGCCGCAAATATAGTACACTTGTGTCCAAACACATTGTGTTTGCTACTCAATATAACAGGTTTGGTACATAATGATTAAAATGTGATTTTGTTTTTTCAAAACCGCTGAAAATACTGGTGACTGTCACACTGCTAAAGGAACAAAAATTCACGATTCAATTCAATATGTTGCTGGAGTCCACATTTTTCAGCGTGTATAGCAGTTGGAAGCTGACGCGATGTTTTATCGCAAAATTGTGTTCAGCGACAAGGTTCGTTTTTGGCTTAACCGGTTTGTTAATAAACAAAATTGCCGCATATGAAATAAGACCAACCCTCACCAGACCCCACAGATTCAATTACAGCCAGACAAATGCACAGTGTGGGGGTTCACACGCTGGTGTCATAATCGTAGATTGTATCCAAAGGAGTTAGTTACCACACCATGATCAATAATTGTTTGTTTGAAAATATGGATGACATTGATCCGGTCGAGATGCGGTGCCAACAAGATGGCGCTACCTGAAATACGGTGGCTATAAGTCGATTTCGATAAATGGACCTGTCAGTTAGCCTCCAAAGTCGTGCAATTTGACACCTCTCGCTTATTTACTGTGGAACTACGTGAAGTCACTGGTTTCGGTTAAATCAACAACAATTGATGCCTTGGAGGCCACAATTGGTCGTGTTATTCGTGAAATACTGCAAGCAATGCTCAAAATAGTGATCAAAAATTGGGCGACCAGAATGCGCATCATCATGAACAGCCGCGGTGGTCGAATGCCCTAAATAATTTTCAAGTGTTAATGCCATGAATTGGTATTTCGATTTAAATTAAATTTTTTGTGTTATTTCAATTATATAATACTAGCGGACCCGGCGATCTTCGACTCGCCCCAATTTAACGCTTTCAGATAAACTCCAGTGATAATAAAATACAGATAGTTCAAATTTGAATGTTATTTATTTGAATGAAATCGAAATCAGTAGAGAGCGATATGATGAACAATGTTTTTTGATTTGTTTTCCGGCGCAAAAACAAACAAAGAAGACGGTCTCCCAACACGCGAACAGGCCACGTACGAAAAACAGGGAAATTTGAGATTAATTCCACAGTCTTCCAACGATTGGCCTTGCGATTTATTGATTGTCATCGCAAAAGCCAATCGAACGGGGAACTGAATCCGCTTGAATTGGAATGGAAAATCAGATGGAATAAACGGAATTCGTGGGATAAGGACTTCCTCTCTTTTGAACTTGCCCTTGATGATCGTCGCTTGAATCACATTGTTTATCAGTTTGTTGACGGACAACCGCGTACCGCTGGACAATTTCGGATGATTCCGGAACATAATTATGATCGATCCCACATTCAGCTGTAAATTATACGGCAGAGTTCCTGGCACATCAACCGAGTTCAAAAATTCAGTCGGATAGTTTGTCGTTTCATCCTCGTCGGCCACGCTGTCAACGGATGTATACGAATACAGTTCTCCAGCTATTTGCCTTTGAATAATCCAATTCAAGTTATCGGCGTCCTTATTCTTCGCTGCTAGTATTGCCCGTTCACTAATCCAATCGAGATTTTTATAATTTTGTGCAACGCCGGGGAACATTTTGGTGATGAGTTCCTCCTTCGACGATGTGAACTCGCAAAAATTTTCCGGGACATTGCCAAGCGCCAGCAGATGTCTCGAGAATTCAAGAGCCGATGAGTCGTTCTGCAACGCGACTATAATGTTCGTGGTCAGTTTAAACTTCTTGACATGCCGCCACAAAGACGACGATTTCAGGATGCATTAAGTTCATCGGCAACAGTAGATTTCGGGGTGACAGGTAGCGTTTGACGAAAATCTCCGGAGAGCAATATAATTGTCCCACCAAATTGTCTCGTATCACCTCGTAAATCCTTCGTCGTTCGGTCAACTGCCTCGAAAGCTCGTTTATGCGCCATCGTGCATTCATCCCAAATGATGATTTTGCATTCTCGCATAAATTTCGCTGTCGCTGAATTCTTGGTCATTGTGCACGTTGGCTTGTCTACCGTGAGTATATTCATCGGCAGCTTCAAAGCTGAATGTGCAGTTCGAACGGCTTCCAACAATGTGGCAGCAATGCCAGAGGAAGCAATAGCCAACGCAATTTGAGATCTTGGCCGAATTGTAGGCAGAATCAACGAAATGACGCATGTCTTGCCTGTCCCACCGGGAGCATCGAGAAAGTAAATGCCTCCAGTTCCATCGTCAACAACCTTCATCAGCGCATCGTACACGTTCTTCTGCTCGGCATTCAAAAGTGACACATTTGTTCGGACTCTTTCGACCAGCTCATCTCGATCATAGTCTTGCTCCCGTTGCAGTTCCCGATTGAATGCATCGCTCATCTAACGATTTGGCGCTGGCATTCCCAATGTCGAAACCACACTGCCGCATATGAGCACGCACATGCCTCCGATCAGAACTAACGCTTCGTTGCGCATCTCGTCGTTAATTTGAAGATCGAAATTCGAAGTTGTCATGCGAACTCTGTGTAAAATGTCGTCAGCCATCTCGTCCTTATATTTGTCCAACAATGCGGTCGGGTTCGATGGATAACATGTGGCTATGATGATCGCAAACAGTGTACGAATTTGATTCGCTGGCGCAGAAACAGTTGTATCGGACCCGGCGATATCCGATATCAACGCAGCGAAGATCTTTGTAGGCGATTGCGGAGTCGTATTCGAAAGCAGCGTGATTCAAGCCTACAATTATGACTGGTCTTTTTCTGATAACATTTTGTCGAATTTGAGGTGGTGATTGTGCAGCGCGAACTTGTGCAATATGGGCACGTCTGCATTCATTTTCTTTTGCACGTTACTCTTGCGTTTGATTATCACGGACATTCTAACTAATTATTGCACGACGTGCACGTCTTCCAAGTTTTGATCGTCTAATAGGAGGCATTAATCAAGCAAATAACTCTCGCTAAAATGCAATAAAGTCGTTTTTGACTAATCCTAGTGGAAAGAAAATTCTTTAAAAAAAATACTTACAGAATGAATGTATCGCAATAAATGCCCGCATTTCAATAAGATAACCTCACTTTCGAATTGATAAATATCGCAATGGAATTTCAATTGGTCGTAATGCTTTTACCGTTTGTGGATGTGATACGCGATATATGACTATCCGAAATCAGTGTACTAATATGGAGAACTCGAATCAATTGCAGCAAGAAAAATAGCGCAATTTTTTTAATAGAAAATGACAATACGGAAAGTGCACATGTCAAATTGTGCTCAGCCTAAGTCTGCTTTGTAGTCACCTGTTTCCGAATTCTTCTTTGATGACATGCGAAAAGTGCACCTGTCAAACTGCGCTCAGCCTAAGTCTGCTTTGTGGTCACCTGTTTTCCGAATTCTTCTTTGATGACATGCGAAAAGTGCACCTGTCAAATTGCGCTCAGTCTAAGTCAACGTATGACGCCGTCTATGGGGTTGTGGCACTGATCACAGCACAGCGCTATCTGTTATTTATTTCGTTAACTTCTGCACCCAAAATTCACGCCAAACGTATTTTATCACAATGAATTTCACAATTATCCGAAATTTTTCATGCTTCACATCGTATTTTCCAGCTTTACATCGTCCAAAATCATCAAATCATGCCATAAAATGCAAAATTTCGTCGAAGATAATTAAAAATTTACACGTTTTTACGGAATTTTCCGAGTTAAAAGTTTTCTATTTTGCCATTCGAAAAGCCATTCTGGAACAATTGCACAGAAAATTCTATACTAAAAATCAATTTTCCATTTTTGCAATTTCCCGACTTTTCCGCAGGGTTTTCCCAAAATTTTCTTTCGCAAAAACCTTCTCCTGGCAATTAGGAAGAACCGGAAAAAAATTTGAGCCAAATCGGTCCAGCCGTTCTCAATTCATGAATTACTATACAATTTTCACACCATTTTTATATATATAGATGATCCGATTTTTGTAAACGTCCCCTCTCTTTCATTTCATTTGTATCCTTCTTATGCCTATTGTGCCTACTTGAATGTGCTTATTGGTATATTTTTTTTAAATTTTTGCCTCTGATTTCAAGTTTTAAGATACCATTCCGGAAAGTATCATTCTGTTTATGCCGAGCTATTGCCAATAAATTGTAATAAATCTCAACCTCTAAAGTCTCATAGTTGTGCCACTATACCAGCTGCGGCATCCGCTAAAGAATCCTTCGCAACAGAGAGAGAGAGAAGACATGTCAGGATAAGATTCCCTTATAACTTTTGCACTTTCTTTTAGTGCAACAACTTGGTTATTTGCTTTCCAACATGTTTTTCTTCGCACCATTTGCAGCAGTTTCTTTGTTGAAGTCTTTTTCTGTTTTCGAAATTCCTACACTTGCCAAGTGTTTTCCTACGTGGGCTTGTGAGTATACATATCTTTATGGATTACATCCTGTCATAAGGATTGTTGTCGCCAGTTACGAAGTAATGCAGCCACAAACAAAAGTCCTTGGCTTTGATCATTGTAGAATTGTTGGTCAATATGGAAAGCTTTCAATATGTGGAATGTTTTCGAATATGGAATTTTTTAGCACAATTGCGCTAAGATAAAATTAAGGACCACCAGAATTTTAGCATCACTATGCCTTTTGTTTAAATATAGTTACCCCAGTTTTTATTATTTAACCGTAATGTGCGAAACACTAAAATAAAATATTGCAGACCTGATTTAATCTTAGCAGTGCGGTTTTAAACCTTGAATATCTACAACGTATCAAATAGTTACACTGCGCCAAATCGCACTTACTAACAAAAAACTCATTACATCCCATGAAGGGATTTAATTTTCACTCACCGATCGATTGGGAGCTAAAATTTTACCCAGGTTCCGAATGGTATTTTTAGAAGCCTTTTCATGGCTAAGTACTCGATAGTATCGCCACCACTAAGCGAGGTGGTCGTCATTGTAGGAAATGTAAGGTGGTCAGAGCAGGGAACGAACCCTAGTTCTTATGCACAAGAGCTGGGCACACTAGGCGTTGCACCATCGCACTTACTATCCTGGTTTTGATTATCAAAGAACTTAAGGAATATTTGTCTAGGCTTGGTTTCTTTACTTAGCTGATACACGTCTGTAGAATAACGCAGACCAACACTAAATATTTAATCAGTGAAGGTTGGTTGGTAATTTACTAGGAAAGACCTGAGGCAGAATTACAAGCTATTGTGCGATCTCTTCAACATTTTAATGGAGACTATAATGAGAAAATCTGAAGTTAACAAGAATAAACTCTTAAGCACCAAAATCACATACTTCTCGCATATGATGATAATATAGACGTCAGTGGTAAACACTATGAGAATTTATTTTCTTATTTGAGATAATCGGAGGAAGTGAGCTTGGCTGAGAATGGGGACAAAACGAAAATAATTGTTTCAACAGATTTCCCTCCTTTTACAACAACTAGGGATCTGTCATAAAGAATCACAATAACGTAAGCCTCGAAATCGATCGATCGGAACATGCATTTCGGAGACTCATAATTTCAGATATACAAATCAATTATAGTTAACAACTGTGTTCCTATTCAAGCTTCAAGAGAAAAATATTTCGAAATATATTTAGATATTAACCAGCTAACAGCGATTACGCTGTGCAACACAAATTTTGGGGGTGGTCGAATCCTATGCCAAATGATCACAGTACGCGAGTATAGTCACACTCGAACAATTTAGACCACTTTGTAGGTACAATTTTTTGTATGGGTGTGGCAAGCTTGAATTTTCTTATCCGATACTCTCCAACATAAATTTAGAAATCGAGAATAAATATGGAATTGAGCGAATTCTTGTGATAACGTGTCTTCAGTGAAACTTGACAAGGCATATTTTCGTAGAATATTTGAATGAGCTATTGCAAAGTTTTAAGGGTCCTTTTCGCCCTTTGGTAAAATAGTACCAAAAATATACACAAAAATGATTCCATTATGGGTCTTCACAGACCAAGGTTCTCTTTCAGGCGTCCTTTTTGTCCTTTTTTGAAACAAGGTCAAGGAACCAGCATCAAAATGACCGGCATAATATCCAAATGTTCTACCAGTTTATAGTGGAATAGATTACACTAGAGAATTTCGCAGGCGAGAATCCTTCATATTGAATTGGCATATGTCCTTTTTGGCGAGTATTTACCGGTTATCGGAACAGTCGGAAGAGGATGTGTTCTTGTAGCAGGTATAGGCATACGATAACCAGTTGTCTGCGTAATTAGTTGTGACCGATTTTCCTTCAGTTTTGTCTTCATAGAGCTTCTGCAGGAACTAGGTAATAGTCGGAACCGATATTATTGCCTCGAAACATACTTTCGTTTGTTTGCTTTTAATCAGGGGTCAGGGACCTTACAAAACGAAGATAACATATTTCGCCAACCAGTTCCATCTTTTGCTTTATCTGTCCAGTTGGTAATACGAAGTGTACCCAGGGATTCGTTAACTTGATTCTCCAGCGTAGTCTTGTCCTTCCTATTTTTCGCCTTCCTTCGAGTTCGGTTTCGGAAACCATTCGTGCTGGTTCGTCTTCATCCATTCTACTAACATAGCCTAGCCAGCGCAATCGCGTTATTTTGATCCGTTTCACTATGTCGATGTGGGGATAAAGCTAATACAGCTCATGGTTCATTCGTCGCCGATACTCGCCGTTGTGCACTATAGGGCCAAAAATCTTCCGGAGTATTTTTGTCTCGAAGACTCCCACAGATGTTTCATCTGCTTGCGATAAGACCCAGGATTCTGCGCCATAAAGCAAAACAGGTTGTATGAGAGTCTGGTATAGCTGGATTTTCGTCATTCGAGAGAGGGCTTTATCTCTAAAGTGCTGGCTTAAACCAAAATAACATCTATTCACAAGCACAATTCTCCGCGTGACCTCAAGGCTGACGTTGTTGTTTTTGTTTACGGCAGATCCGAGGTATATAAATTCGTCCACTACCTCGAAATTATATCGGTCATCAACGTTCACACTTTGGTCTAATCGCGTGGAGACTCTGCTCTTTGAAAGCATTAATTTTGTCTTGTCCCCATTTACTTTTGCTGATTCCTTCTCAATTCTCGAAAACACCGGAGTAACTTCTCTAAGTGTAGGCCCAATGATATCGATATCATCACCATACTCGAGCAGCATGTGACTCTTGCTGCTAATGGTTTTATTCATATTTACTGCAGCTTTTCTCATAATGACCATCATTAAGATGTTAAAGAGATAGCACGACAGGGTGTCGCTTTGCCTGAGGCCTCGAGGTAGGCAAGTGGTCATGTGAATATTATGAAATTTGTGTGCTACATATAACCATCGATATAGCCTCGGCGGAAACTACCAGGAAATTTGCCGCAAGAGTTACCATGTAAACTGAATTTAACATCTGTTTCCCGAAATGCACATTTTTTGGTTTATCTTGGCAGCCATCTAGGGCAGCCAGCAAGCCAAGATATGTTCTTGGCTTTGACTTATTTGCCTTTACCTTTGTCGGAGCTTGTATACAAATTAGGAAAATGTTAAGGTTTTAGCTTTTACTCGGGTAGTAGCTATATGTTTATTCATTTGGTTTAATATTGAGATTGGCTATTATTTTTAACTATTACTATTATTTTAACTATTAACTCCACTCGCAGAAAAATCCTTTATTAACTGCACTCGGAGAAGCGTTGGGTTTGAAATATATTTATTTGGGTTGTGGTAAGCGAGTTGAAAGGGAATGCGGTTATACCAACAGAATTTATAAAAATGTCGGTTATATTAACATAACTAACTTCAAATTCGGTGGTGGCAACCGGCTTAAGGCGAAAATATGTTGCGCCGAATTGATGCCAAACTCGATAATTGCAACCGAATTGATGCACCTGTAGTCATGCCACATTCGATTAAATTGCTACCATTGTTGGTTGTTGCAACCGAATTATTTGTAAAGTCGATTGCTACAACCGAAATTTTAAACAATTGAGGTGACAGGACAAATATAATTGAAGTTTCAGGTGTCACAACCAAATATATTATGAAACGATGTTGCTTCAACCGAATTTTAGTTGTTGGGACTAAATTCAGTACTGACACTCCAAATCTGGTTGTGGCAACCGAAATTTGGTGGCATTATCGGAATTTACAGCAGTTATAACCTGGTTTCAAACAATTAGTTCTTGGAGTGTACAAAGCCGTAAACCATTCGTTCTTTTTTGAAGGCGGCGATAGTAGATGTCAACTAAATTGGATTCCTACTGCATTCTTATCGAAAACATCTTACAGTTGGGCATTGGCACCAAATCTGTATAAGCTTCTTAAGTTCCAGGAACATTTAAGTCAGGGATCACTATTTATTGATAATTGTATCATTATTAAAGTTGCTCTTTGAGCTTTGCATTTTACCAACCGCCAGCAATCATTAAAGCTGCACATCATGTATCATACTCTGACAAAGGTACATCTCTCCGTTGGTCTGTCGAACTTACATTATCCAACGGTGACCAAAGATGTTAGCTTATCCGCCGTCTAAGAACAAAGCAGTGAACTAATAATAGTTCATTAAATCTCAGTGATTGTTGTCACTTGATTACCTAAGTAAACTTGCTATTAAGTTTGCTCATCCAACCGCATTCTCTCTTCAGTTATAATCCGGAGTGTAAAAATGGCCGCTGCCGCTGACAATAGTAAATTGTATTCCAAGCAAAATAAACTATTGCCACTTGCTATTGTCTAGTGAATAAAAGCCAGAGAGGCTTAAAAACAATGCAATATTAAAAAAAGCTAAAATGGCGATCTCTTCCGATCGTCCGTTATGAGATTTTTTCAATCTTCCTTTTTTATCTCTGTTTCAATCTAATAATACGATCCCCAGGTATTCTCTTTTCACGACTTATCCCAAATTACGTATCAACTGAATACATTACACTCATTTGTGGTGTGTGGTTAATTGTGCCGAGCTATAAAAAGGATCATTGAATGACAGGGTTTCTTTTCAAGTACTGTGTGTCTCGTTGAAATTCTCAAGGAATTCAGATTACTTATATCCTCTTTGAATGTGTTAATGCATGCTTACTATAAAATCTGTGTTTACATATTCAACATATATTTTCAAGATTCAAAAGACAAACAAACTTTTCAACTCGATATTACGACCAATTATGCTGGATTTCTTAACGACAGTTATCCCTGCAATTCAAAACAATCGCAGTTAAGAAACTGCATAAGACGAACATTTGGTATAGTAGAGAGTGGAGCTGAAAGGGAAATTTATTTAAAGCATTATTGGTCATTGGTATTTTGTTTGCTAACTGCTCCCATTTTTGCATAGTAAGAAGATGTGCATGCGTGTGTTAGGTATATGTGGCACACTTTCGAGCAATGGTCACAGAGTAAAAATCCAACCAAATCCGTTATGGTCACATTAATTTTTGCACAGATTTTATGGGGATTTTCCAATCTTTTTTAAGGGTGGTTTTGCCAATGCTTTTTTCAGCCCCCTTTTATTACTTGGCCAATGCAAAATCTGGGTTACTTGGCCACATACGTATTACGTATTTGTTTACACAAACTGATTGCCTGTGAATTCCAAATTTTTATAAATAAATAAATAAGTGTCGTATATCGAAACTAGCTACACCAACGTTTAGTATTAATTATTTGTTTTTCTCTTCTTGGAAAATCTCATGACGATTTACTTTCATTAAAACGTTTGAAAATACATTATACTATAAAGTCAAGTACAATAGTTCTTAATTTGAAAACAGTTTTAATTTAAAATTTTGTCGCAATTTTTATTTTGGAACACTCATTTGTATATCGTATTTAAGTGGAATTCTACAATGAATTGTAGCTGATGCTAAATAAATAAATAAATCATTAGGGGTTGAGACCAGATTCTGACATTCATGTTCCTCATTTTCGTGTCACTGCTCTTCATGTTCCTGCTCTTCATATTCCCGATCTTTATGTTCATACTCTTCATGTTTATTTCCCATTATGTTATCTTTATGTTCCTGTTTATCGCTCCACACATATTGTTGACAATGATAACTAATCTTGCTTGACATTGACACGTTTCTTGAATCACAAAATTATATAATGAACAATCCAGCAGCAATAAAATTACCCGTTGCATTAATCGATTTGGGGAAATAATAACAGGGTTTTGGTTACATCGCTTGCCTATATAATCGCTTGTTTTGTATGAATCACGTAGCAAACACTTAGCGACACGAATCATTTTCGCTAAGTTTATAAGTTTTTTAAACATCTTTTACCATATTAAACCCTTTCCTATATTTTTTAATAATAATACTAGCCGTTATTTTTATCACTTAGCAAGCGATAATCGCTAGCTTGTAACTAAGCCACGGCCAATTCCGTCTTTGCCATAAGGGCACACGGGGCCCGTGCCCAGGGCCCCGACCTCATGGGGGCCCCGAAAGGCCCACGAAAGAAAGAAGTTAAATATTTTGTATTTTTCTGGTGATTTTCAGCAATTTTTTTTGTTAAAAATTTAACCGAAACTTAAATATTAACAAATACTAAAAAAATGTATTTGGGCGATTTTTCAACTGTATTTGGCGGTACGAACAAAAAAATACAGCAGACAGTTGTCCGAGGCCTTCGGCCACGGACTGTCCTTGCAGGCTGTGTCAGAGACACTTTAACGTAGAATACACCATCCGATAAGACAGAAAACATATATAACAATAAATGATAAATAACATAAGCAAATGAATTTATTTATTTGATAGTTACGTTTGATAATATACATAAGCTTATGGTAGGAAAAATAGGATAAATATGTTTTTAAATTAAAAGAGTAAGGATAAATGATAAATAACAGACGCAAATCAATTTGATTTATATTTTTTATAATTATATATCCATGTTAAATTCAAATTCACATTTAACATTTTGTTTCACTTAAATACATAAGTAAATATACGAAATTTCAATATTTTATCAATCAAAACAACAGCCGAAGGTTTGTGTCCACACTGAAACAGCAGCATAGTTTGTGTTCACGCTACACACTCAAACACTCAACCATACACCACACATATGTTTGAGTGTATGTGTTTAAACAATTTTCATTTGAGAAATTTAAATATTAGGAAGATATCAACCAATATGAAATGTATATCAAACGAAAGATATACTTCATATTCTTCATTTACCTACAAAAAAAATTACAGCAGACAGTTGTCCGAGGCCTTCGGCCACGGACTGTCCTTGCAGGCTGTGTCAGAGACACGGCCATTAAGTTTAACGTAGAATACGCCATCCGATAAGACAGAAAACATATATAACAATCACCCCTATTCTACGTTTCAATTGCGATCGAAACTTTCTCCGTCTGGCAACTTCGGCATTCTGCATTTCGATTAGTCACAATAGTTTACGATTGAACACATTCTACATTACGATCGTAGCTACGTTTTTCTAAGTTCATAATTTGGTGACGGAGTGGTGTTAGTTTTTCTTTGATTAAATAAAAAAAAGTGTCTGATTGAAAAAAATGTAAGTAAAAAATGTATTTAAACGTATTAATTATTTTGTTGTAAGATTTTTTGTCATATTTCATTATTTATTTGTTTTATTTCATTTATTGCAGGTCGAAAACAACAACACATGAGCAATATGAAAAGTTGGCAGACTTAATGGCGACGAAGGAGGACATTGCTTGTGGATATCATAAGCGATCCAAAGAAGAAGTGCAGGCATTCTGGGAAGAAGTGACCAAAACGCTCAATGCAATAGGCCCACCAAGAAAAGATGCCATTGCATGGAAGAAAGTAAGACTTTTTAGCAATCTGTTAGATGTATCTAATAAATGTTTTTTCAGGTATGGATTGATTGGAAATGCTACATAAAACGGAAGCTAACCAACAACAAGAAGGAAATGATGGCCACCGGAGGAGGTAACTGTCGCTTACAGCACATTAGCCCCCTTGAAGATAAAGTTATCCAGCTGACGGGACTGGTAACAAATACGAGTGGCATAAGTGGTGCGGTGGATTTCGGTGCAGCCAAAGATGTGCAACAAGAGGCGGCGTCCGACATGGATATTTCCTTCCGTTCAGAAGACCATGGCGAAGTACCTGCAACTTCAAAACAGCGAACGCAGCAGAGCCCAAAGGAAACTACATTTTCCTTGTTGAAAGAACAAGTGGAAAATCAAAGAGAGTTTCACGAAGCCACGAACAAATTCCAACAAAGTGTTTTGGAAAAGTTCGATGATATTTCCACACATTTGCGCCGTATGAATCGCTCTTTGGAAAAATCCGCAGACATTGCAGCGAAGCAACTTGAAGAAGAGCGCCGGCACAACAAAATAAAGGAGGAATTACTACACCAAAAGACCGATATCAAGATGCAAATGTTTCGACTAGATCACCCTTCCATATAAATATATTCATAATGTAGCTTAGTAACATTCTGTGGTATTTTTTGTTGTTAAACATTTATTTATTTTTATGTAAAATGAATTCCAAAATAAAAGAACTGAATACGCTTTATTTTTATACCCTTTACACCCTTTATTGTTGTAAGCTTTATTTTTCAAATAAATGAATAAAAAAACTATGAACTAACTAAAAAGTAAAAAAGTATTTTTATTCATACAATGTACCCTACAAAGAATGAAGTATGTTATCACGAATGTTACGTGCTATAGAAGAGTAATCGGAGTCAATGTTTCCGTCTTCTCCCTCGTCCTGAGAAGTTTCAATTTGAAATTCATTCGTTTCTAAATCTTCAACCTTGAAATGAATACATATGTTGTGGAGGGCACACACAACATTTACAATTTGGCTGACTTTTTGCGAGGAGTAGTGAAGTTCGCGAGCACCCAATAAACACCGAAATCGATTCTTCAAAACCCCAATCGTCCTTTCCCCAATGTTTCTGGTCTTTGAGTGTCGCATGTTGTAGTTGCTTTCCCGGCTGTCTGCATTTGGAGACCGATATGGTGTCATTAGCCACGGTTGCAGGGGGTAACCCGCATCACCTGTTAATAATATGAGTATGAGCAATTTATAGAGTTCAACCAGGATAAATACATACCTAATAGCCAAGTGTTTCTCTCTCCCTCCCTATATCTGCGTTCCAACTGACACCTTAATTTACTTAAAGCCCATATATGGGAATCGTGGTTGCATCCAGGGTATCTTGCATCAATGCATCTTATGCGCATTTTGTTATCGCACACCTGCAGAAATAAATTTTAATTTTAACCAGAACAATTTTTAAAAGGAAATACTTACAACCATAGCATTAATGCTAAAAAAGCCTTTTCTATTATAATAAAGGAAATCCTCTTCGGATGGTTTTATAATTTTTATATGTGTGCCATCGACACACATAATGACCCCTGGGATGCCGGCCTTTGCGTAAAAGTCTTGCTTCGCTTGCATCTTTTCCTCATCACTTTGGTCAAATTTTATCCAGTGACCGCAAAGTTTTTCCTGCATAACATCAAGGAAAGATGATAGCGACTTTGACACTGTGGATTGAGCCATCCCGACATTGTAATCTGCACCCACTCCGTGTTGGTAGCTTCCTTCCGCAAAGAATCTCAAAGCGCCTGCAACTCGGTTAATAGGTAATAGAGATGTTAGCGTGTTCGACCGTACGCCTTCCGAAAAAGTGTCCAACACATACTTAAAAGCGTCTTTATTAAGACGGAAGTTTTTCTTAAATCTATTAAAGAGAAACAAAAAAAATGTAACACTTCACTATTTTCAAAACAAATGCCTTACAATTGATCGCTCATTTCAAATGGATTGGAGCTGTCCCTTATTTTACGCCTTTCAAGTCTGGACTCCATATTTTGCAGCATGCGGTTTAGTTCTTCCACTTGTATCGCCACTGCAATCGACTCCATTTGTCCTTTCAAGCATAAAATAAAGTTTACTTTGTGATAGAAATAGTCATATCACCTCCGGCGGAAGAACATTTTGTTAAAGTGCACTTGGTCGGCAGCGGTTAGAAAAAAATAAACGAATAATAAACGAAAACAATTCACTAAACTTTAACGGTGTTTAAAACACGAAAAAATGTTCTCCGGACTGACTCATGGACCCCAGTGGCTCAAACACCACAGTACCCCAGAGCCAGTGTCGGCCACTGTCCGGAAATGAACACGCTAAGCTCGTCCACACACTTAACTATGTACATAATGCAAAAAATTGCACGCAATTCATAGATGTGTCCGGGATAACACTTTTCCTTTTGTTTTTAAGTTATTTAATTATATTTTTTGTTTATTTTTTGTGACACTGCCCGAACGAGTGCACTTTAACCTAAGATTTTTCCCACTACAATTATTTGGCCACAAATGCCTCTTAAGATGTATTTTGCACTTATCACTATTCATTCCCACAATATGTTTATAAAATTTACTTTAATTGTAGATGAAATCACTTTTTTCCACTAAATTAAACTTTTTGTTACAATGTTTACAAATGTTGTTTTTTTTTGTTTCTATCCCGTTCGTTTCACATTGAAGTACGTAGTTGTGAATTCACACTTGTCTTCTTCATTTTCTTTCGATTCAGTTTTTTGCTGGAATACCAATTTACGATCGTAACGTAACTGAATGCGGGAGCGTAATCGAAATGCAGAATAGGGGTGAATAAATTCATTTGCTTATATTATTTATCATTTATTGTGATATATGTTTTCTGTCTTATCGGATGGCGTATTCTACGTTAAACTTAATGGCCGTGTCTCTAACACAGCCTGTAGGGACAGTCCGTGGCCGAAGGCCTCGGACAACTGTCTGCTGTAATTTTTATATTTACCAACGGCATTTGATTCAAGTCCGTTTAAAAAAAAAATATTATGTTCAATTTTTTTAAACTTAATTTAATTTATGTATTTTAATTAATATTTTTATTGCAATAAGTTCTCCGAATGTTGAGAGGGCCGCCCTAATATTAAAAAAGGTTTACCTTATCGAGTCTTCGCATTAGTATTCGAGCGTTGTGTGAAAGCTTTACGCTTTACAATCCAAAATTAATGTTACAACAGCTTTATTGAAGCTTTCGCAAAAAAGCTTTATTACGTTAGCTTACTGTTTGTTTCACTTTTTACTAAATACATGTTGCCAAGCAACATTAGCTTGCTGTTCGTTTCACATTTTACTAGATAGATGTTCCTAAGCAATGTTGAGCAACCAAAAACACTCAACCAAACACCACACATATGTTTGAGTGTATATGTTTAAACAATTTTCATTTGAGAAATTAAAGTACTAGAAATATATCAACCAATATGAAATGTATATCAAACGAAAGATAACATCTTCATTTACCTACAAAAAAAAATTTAAAAAAAATGCATCTAGCCGTTTCCTCAAATTCAATGAAATAAAGATTACAACAATAAAAACCTGACATGACTCCTCATACCGTAAGGTAAGACGTATTCTACGTCAAAATTTTTAAAAAAAGTTATCTCGCCGTTTCCTCATAATCAATGAAATAAAGATTACAACAATAAAAATCCGACATGACTCCCTATACCGTAAGGAAGACGTATTCTACGCCAAAAAAAAAAAAAAACTGGCAACCCTGACTGGTGCAGATAGTAATAGTTGACATTGTGTATATTTGGGGGATTTCCCGTATGACTGTCAAAGTTTAACGCAGTCAATAAGTGTAAGGTCAACTCAGAAGTTTTTACCAGTTTGACGCCTTAGTTGTAAACAACTTGTCTATATTGTTTTATACTTAATTTAATTATGTCGAAAAGAACATATTTAAGTGGTTCACAAAAAAGAAAAAAAGTTCTAGCTCAAAAAGAAATAGCCGAAAAACTTCCTAAACTCACTTCATTTTTTACGGTGGAAGAAACAAACGGGATGACCGATTCTTCGCCTTCATCATCTCAAGATCGGCTTACTTTCGAATTTCAACGGGAAAAAGAACTTACGTCTGACAAAAATGATAATATTATGCAAGTTCCAGATGTAGAGATAGTAACAGGTACATTAGATGCTGAATCCTCCAATTCAAGCTTCTGTGACTTATTATTTACGAGCATAGAAAGTGTATCTCCTGATCCTGGTACGTACTGTGATGAAATTTTAACGGAAGAAGTACGCGATATTTGGACTCAAAAAGGGCCAGAATTTTTTCAAAATAAAGAGTGTGATTTCTCCGAAACTTCTAAAATTTTTCCAGATTCAAGCGGTAAAACAAAAACTAGATACTTCACTAGATATTGACGAATGGTGAGTCTTTAGAAAGAAAATGGCTCCTATTTTCACCGTCAAAGAACTCTGTATACTGTTATTGCTGCCGGCTATTTAATACTACTACTGGTACTTGTCATAATTTGAGTTGTCCAAATGGATATAAAGACTGAAAACATATAAGTAATTTATTAATGCAGCATGAGAACAGTTTACAATACAGGGTATCAATGATGAAATATGTCGCAAGAAGCACAAATACTGGGAAAATTGACAGCGGGTTTTTGTCCCAATATAATACACAAGTCAATTATTGGAAGAATGTACTTAAAAGAATTGTTGCAGTAGTGAAACTTTTGGCTTCCAGAGGACTTGCTTTTCGTGGTGATAATGAAATATTAGGGTTTCAAAATAACGGAAATTATTTGGGATGCTTAGAACTAATTAGTGAATTTGATCCGTTTCTTGCTGATCCCATGCGAAACTGCGGAAATAGTGGAAAAGGAAATACATCATATTTTTCTGCAAATATTTGTAATGAATTTATTAATATAATGGGACAGCAAGTGCTAAAAGCGAGTGTTAATGCACTAAAAGCTGCAAAATACTACTCTATTAGTGTGGATTCTACACCAGATCTTTCACATGTTGACCAACTCACCTTTATCGTTAGATACGTCAAAGACGGAAAGCCTATTGAGAGATTTTTGGCATTTTAACGTAGAATACGTTATACGGTAAGGTAGGGGTGTTGATCTGGAGCACAAAATTTTGAGAAAATGTTTGTCAACTTTCACCCACTTTTACTTAAATATTAAAACATATTTTAGCAATTTTTATATGTTACTCAGTTTTGGTAATATGTTTTGTTTCGAATTACATTAAAAAAATTATATGTCTATATATAAAAGTTTTATGTAGTTAAGGAAATAAATATTTAAGAGCATGATATTTTAGACTTTTTTTCTACATGCCGCTGTTGTTGTTGGTTTGTAAATGCCGCTGTTGTTTTTGTTGTTGTTGTGAAATCAAATGATTTTGGCTTTGCTGTGCTTTGTTTATTTATCGAGAAGCGTGTAAATGTGTGTGTGTGTACATTTCGTTTTGTTGGATCGGTCGGTTATTAGTTCGTTTGGAGGGGAACATAAAATGAAGGGAGGGGAGCGTGGACACTTGTGTGTGCTTGAAAGTTTACAGATCTTTGCTGTCGTTTGTTTACTTCTGCGAGCAGCGTGTAAATGTGTGTGTATGTACATTAATACAAAGGATTGGCGATGTATACGCTAACGTATTCTACGTCTGACCTATGCGCCCGTGTTATCTAACACAGGCTTGTTATTTTTTTTGATGAACATAATGCTCAATACATAGCAGGTGCCATTTTAAACTTTACTGAAAGTCTTGATATTCCTATAAAAGATTGCCGAGGACAGAGTTACGACAATGCATCAAATATGGCAGGAAAGTATTCTGGTGTTCAGGCAAGAATAAAAGAAAAATGTGAATTTGCCATTTTTGTTCCATGTGCGGCACATTCATTAAATTGGTAGGTGTTCAAGCTGTTCAATGTGTTTCAGATGCACTATCCTACTTCCAATTCGTCCAAAAATTATTTAATTTTTTCTCGGCTTCGACCAAACGATGGAAAATTATGACAGCGAATTTGGGAAAAAATAAAGTTTTGAAGTCTCTCCCGGATACTAGATGGTCTGCACGTGCTAATGCTTTGCAAAATGATTATTTCATATATCTGAAGCTTTAACATCAATTGCAAATGACATCAGTCAACCATAGCCAAAAAAAAATTGAAAGATTTGAGACTATGCTTCTAACGGAGATTTGGAATGATCTTTTAGGAGTTATAAACAAAACAAGCATAAGTTTACAAAAAGACACTTTGACACTGGACGTTGCAACAAAACTTTAGGCATCTTTAATCGATTATGTCAGTAACCCAGGCAATAATTTCGATCAGTACGAATCGGCCGCTAAAGAAAAAAACCCAATGGTGACTATAACGATATTTTTGAAAGAAAAAAAAGTCGCAGCACACGTCTTACTTTTTTGGACGGATCAGCGGAGACTGTACAGTTAAATGGCAAACAAAAATTCCGCGTAGAAACGTTTATTCCCATAATTGACACATTACGTGTTCATTTAAAAAGGCGTTCTGCTGCATACCAAGAAATTTATGAAATTTTTAGTTCTCTTTCTCAATTAATAACAATTGATTCTGACCAGTTGACAAAAAATGCAAAGAATTTGCTGAATTCTACCACATAGACATTAATGCTATGGAGTTCATATCAGAATGTTTTCATTTAAGGCAGTACCTCAAGAACATAGCAACGGAATCATCGGATTTGAGTATCTCAGCTTTACATAACCTAATAAAGTCCGATAAGTTAGAAGAAACTTTTCCAAATGTTGAAGTTGCTACAAGAATATTTCTTTGTTTAATGATCACTAATTGTAGTGGACAGCGGTCATTTTCTCGGCTAAAGAGAATAAAAAATGAATTACGAACGTCTATGTTACAAGAACGCCTAACTAGCTTGTCAATTAAGTGCATTGAAAGTGATGTCCTTCAAAAAATTGATTTTGAGGATATAATAGAAGATTTTGCGGCACAGAAATCCATAAAAAAAACTTTTAGCGTAGCCAATTTAAATCAGAACATAAATACCTAGGTTATATTTTTTAAAACATTAAATAACATGTATTAAATTTGTATTAAACATAATAAATTTAAAATCATAACAAAAAAGTTCTTGTCATTCGTTTCTTTTTTACTTTCCAGTGGGTCCCCAAATTATTTTGTGCCCAGGGGCCCCGACATGCCTTAAGGCGGCCCTGGACACGGTTAATATAATGCTTAGCTATGGGTGAGGGGTGGTATGAGTGATATTTTCTCCAATATGAATCATTCGCATACGACCGATGTATCTAGTTAGGTAATTAAAGCGGGGTGCGGCAACCTTTTGAGACGGAAGAGCCAAAAATTTCAATTTTCAAAATATCCCAGTTTTTAAGGAGCCCCTAACATTTTAATTTCAATATTAAGGTATTTGACTAGGATTAGGTACATAAATTGAATTGCAAAATTTATGAATTAATATTTATGGCAATAATTATTAACTAATAATATTTATGAACTAATATTTATTCATATAAAAATATACAAATGTGTCGCACAAAACATATTAAAGTATTTTAGCTAGCTCTGCTAGAATAATGAAATTAGTCGTCAAATAATATAATTATAATCATTGTAAATATTCACAATAGTTACATCAATGGGAGCATTGGCCTTGCGTGACTTTTGAAAATTTGGTTAAATCTGGTTCATAATTTGTTGTTTTCAGTTTCAAGCACACCTCTAGATATTTATTTTTTAATCGGCTTCTGACTTTACTTTAAATATATTCAAGCTAGAGAACGCTTGCTCGCATGAATATGTTGACGCGAAGATAGACAAAAAACATTGGTGCATATGCTTTTCTAAGATCAGGGCTGATTGTTTAGAACATTGGCTATGTCGGTGCACTTTTTTATATATTCCCAGTACAATTTATACAAACCGCAGTTGGTACTATCCGCTCCAATACCCACTAAGGGCTAGCACAAGTGCACGTTTCGGTTCATTTAATTCATCGTGCAAAATGTTATGCTGTGTGTGTAAAGCCGACGCCAGCAGCGATTCAAGCCATGTCATGTCTAAACGTAAACCCACTCATAGTAGTCATTGCCACGCAACCGTCGAGTCATACGATGCTATGACTACCCAATGATTGGGTTGAACTGTGTTGTGATACGTGTTGTACCGGCAATCTATGTACATATGTTTGTGATTGTTTTGCTTTTATTTTATTGATTTACTTTAGTAACATAAAAAAGGAATTCATTACATATGCAAATGCAATTTCTGTAGGAAAAGGTAATTTTTTAAGAAAATTTACTGTTTTAAGAAAAAGCTGATTATTTAGGAATAGGAATGTTTTTTAAGAAAAGATAATTTTTAAGAAAAAGTACTTCTTTTTAAGAAAAGGTACTTTTATTAACTAAAAATAATTTTTTAAAGAAAAGGTACATATTTTAAGAAAACAAGTGAAAAATAATTAATTGCGATTATTTAAACATCAATATTCTACATTTTCCCTTTTTTTAATTACAATCGTGCGCACACAAATCAAACGTTAGAATAACATAAATTCAGTGTGGGCGACAAAACGTCATCCATACAGTCTTGGATGAGTGGTCGTATGTACCATGCAACACTCAAGTAAAACGATTCATGTTCAAGTAAAACGATTCATGTTCGAACACGTTGGATTGATTTACTTGAGTCGAACGTAACATTGCCGTCTACTTCCTATGTATACCAAGTAGTAACAACATGCATGACATGACAATGTATTAGTGTCACACAAATCACAAGTCAATCAATTCATCTCGCGCTAGCCTTTAATACCCACTGCAACGAAATTTGGAACATAAGTAAAGGCCAAGACTTATGATATAGCTGGCATACAAATGCTTGAGACTATCTACTTTGTTCGAAATGAACTTCGTAATTCTCCTATATCCATTTTAAATTATATTTCAGTTCAGAGATTGACAAATATAATTAATTATATATATTCACTTTGCTGATGCAAAAAAAAAAATAACCATCTGGAAATCTTCACATCTGATGTTGTTTATATGAAATTATACCTAAATGGGCCCTTAGACCCTTCGATAAGTTGCAGCGGCTTCAAGTTGACATCAACTTATCCATGGTGTAAGATGAAGTTGGTGGTTTGTACAAACTAGTTGATGTAAAATCAAACCGATTTTGTTTTGTTTTTGAAGTTGATATCAACTTATCCACCAGTATAAGGGGAAGTTTCGTCAACATTCATACACATTCCGATGAGAAACGTTCATGATTCAACATTATCGGCAAAATGCATATAACTGAACCAAAAAATAAATGAATTAAATATTATCGGAAAAATATAAACAAAATAAATATGATTTCTAGTGTCATTTTTAAATATTTAAATAAAATAAAAATAGCGTCCTTTTTACTAATTTTGATGATATTTTCACCACCTTTCATTTTGACATCTGACAAAAAAATTAAGTTGCCTCAACTAGTTTGAGAATGCAAGGGTAAAATCGAAGTTGATATGAAGTAATCGCAGTTGATGTCAACTTGTAGTCGAGCTACTTATCCACAGTCGAATCTAATCCATTATGTAGTAACACATACTTCAAGCATTTTTTTTGAGCTGGCTATGAAAAGTTTCCATTCTTTTGGCTCATATATTGGAAGGAATTTCTACATGTTACTGATATTCATTTAGCAGTTCTTTTTATATGAGGCACCATCACTTAATTGTGTTTTAAACCAAACCTAGTTAGTCAGTGGAAATAGAAAAGGACTTGCTTTATTTGTCATTTATCCATGCTTGTAACTGTATGTCAAGAGAGAACAATTTTGACGTTTTTGATTTTTTATGAATTTTAAGAAATCGACTGAGTTTCAAATTTTTTGTTTAACTAAGTCGGAAAAATTGTTCTTAGATTATGCTTAAATGTGTCTTGAAGCCTCTAACTTTTTGTAAATAGCGGTTTATGGCGAGAACCAGAGTCAATTCAAATATTCTAAAGAATATGAATATATCTTCATCAACAAATGTACAAGGTGGCGCAAAAGTAAACTTCCGATGTTTTTTGGCTGTAATTTTAAAAAAATGAAAAACTTTGATTCTTCTTGTGGATTATTTTTATTTGGTCGTTTAATTTTTTTACATCAAGTCGAGAATGTGATGTCATATAAATGTCCGCCGCCACAGTTGATTGTCATTTGAGCCCTTTTTATGGCATTTTCCATCACTTTGGCCAAAACTTCCGGCGATACGTCCTCACATTCTTCACGGATATTGTCTTTAAGAGCTGCAAGAGTCTGAGGCTTGTTGACATAAACCCGTGACTTCAAAAAGCCCCACAAAAAGAAGTCTGGAGCGGTCAAATCAGGAGATCTTGATGGCCAATGCAAATCGCCAAAACGGGAAATTAGGCGCCCGGGAAATGCATCCTTCAGCATATCGGTTGTGGCACGTGCACTATGCGCCGTTGCACCGTCCTGTTGGAACCACATGTTTTCCAATCCCAATTCATCAAGTTGCGGCAAAAAGAACTCGTTGATCATTGCTCTGTAGCGCTCACCATTCACAGTAACCGTTTGGCCCGCGACGTCTTCGAAGAAAAAAGGTCCGATGACTCCTCCAGCGAAAACAGCACACCACACAGTGACTTTGAGCGGGTGTAATGGCTCTACGTGGGTTACACGCGGATTTTCAGTGCCCCAGAAGCGTAAATTTTGCGTATTTACGTACCCGCTAAGATGGAAATGGGCCTCATCACTCATGATTATTTTTGATTAAAAATCATCTTCCTCTTGGTGGTGATTAAGGATGGGTTGAGCGTATGTTAGACGCGATTGGCGGTCAGCAGCTAACAACTGATACACCGTCTGGACTTTGTACGGACACATCTTCAAATTTTGTACCAAAATTCGCTGTAAAGACTGTCGACTGATACCCATTTGCGTGGCACGACGTCTGGTCGATGTCGACGGCGCATCCATGACATCCTCGGCTACAGCAGCAATATTCTCTGCAGAACGACTACTCCGGGGTCTGCCACGCCTGGCAGCATCTCGTGTTTTGTGCCAGTCTCTTCGAGGCAAACGGCTAAACGTCGCAGTGTTTCACCAGTAGGCGTTGGACGGCCAGAAAATCTGCGACGAAATTCCCGTTGTGCCAAAGTCACCGACCGATTATTGGTCAAATAAATAGTCAGAAATATTCCGCGTTCTGGAGCAGTGTAGCATAACATTGTTTATTAACGTGTATTTTGCATGTGTTTACTACACAAATGTCAAAACAGAACTGACATTAGGGGCCAATCGCAAAATTTATAGCATTTTCTGATAGGAGGATTACTTTTGCGCCGCCTTGTACTAAAATTGTCTAACCCCCTGTGGTTCCTTGTGTTATCGGTGGTGCCTTGTGTTATTTGTTGGCTGGCAATCTAACAAAAATCCATAAAATTAATTTTGCACCCATGTGTTACACGTAACAAAATTTCCCTCTATTTTAACATGGTCTTGGTATACTACAGTACTGTTGTAAACATAAAAATGTTAAGCCATAAGAAAGATTATAATGCTAAAACAGGTTGTGGAAAACAGCATTACCCAACGAGAGAAAGGATGTTGCTAACACAGAGAGGCCAGTCATAAAATCAACATTGCTAATGAGACATTTTTGAGAGAGGACCGTTTGCAAATATAACGTGTTTACAGTAGTATTCTCTGTTTACGTGGCTGTTTATATTTTTCACTAGTGTAACTAATACTATTTTTTTGATTGTGTGAGGCAAGAATGACTATACACGTAAAATGACCAAAGAGACGCATTTGAGTAGATGTGTGGCACTGTTACAATATCCTGTTAACAGTAGAAAATACTACTTACCTGGAGTGAAGTAAAAGTGCTGCAATGTAGTCAGTGGGGAACTTACGTTCGAGCTGCATGGTTAGTGCTTGATTTTAATTGAGCTGTTACCGCGTGAAGATGTTTGATTTTATTATTACGTATTAATGTTATCATTATAAATTGCAATTATAAAAAAAAAAAATTAACGTCAAACAAAAAAAATTACGCATCGCTTAGAGATTAGACAAATAATTGAAAAAGTAATGATTTATCCGACCTTTCGTATTATATTCCAAATTAAAATGTTCGAGCGTTTGGTCGTTTTTTTAAATAATTTTATTCTGGAATATTTCCCTGCACTTTGGGTAGCATCGGCAGGAAAATAAACACAATTGACAATTTTCAATATTTGAAATAATAATAAAATGAAATATAAGCAAAAAACCAGAAAAGATTTTAGTGCAAAAGATTTACAGTTTTAGTGATGAAGATTTAAAGATTTAGTATTAACAAAACTTAAACACATTTTTGCTACAAGAAATATTAATGGAAAATCAAGGATATTTTGTGTGGAACAAGCCATCAATACAATAAGTCATTGCAGTTTTGAATGTGAATTATAAAACAATGAGCTAAATGTATACAAATTAATTACATCAGTCGCGATTTCTCTACAGTGTTTATACTAAAGCTTAGTTAATTAGTATATTATAAAATTGTAAAAATCGTGGATATCTAACTTAGTGCTGCAGTGCAGACCAAAAATGCCTTAGATCCTGTTTTTAATTTTAAAATACTGTGTAAAATCAACGCTGTGACCAAACGCTTTTTGGATTTAATTTATATTTTTAATTCAAACACTTTATTGTCATTAGCCAAAAGACGTTGACAATAATGACAATAATGAGACGATAATGACATGAGAATTTACCAGACTCAAGCTTAGTTTTTCACATTTAAGTTTAGTTTTAAATATGTGACCAGCAACGGAATTCTGCTATTTTTACCCATACAAATTCTGTAACTTTCAACGATATAACCTTAACTAAATCGTCGAAATTCATAAAATTTCAATATAAAATTAAGGAGTATGTCAAAACATTGATTTTAAGGTTTTGACCCATATGCCGTCTCTGTCGACGTCACAATCGGGCAAAATATGAAAGCCGTTTCTTTGATATAGTGATACCTCTCATCACTCCAGCCCCGGAATTCTGTAACCTTTCAAAGATCAAAATCTGTAGTTAATGTGACAAAATTCGAAAATTTAGTATTGAAATTTTAGGAATTTCGACAATTTGATCGTTAACGACCGAATTTGATCGTTAAGAAGTTACAGAATTCCGGTGGATACGGTCAAATATATGTTTGAAACATAAGCCTAAAGTTCAAAATTAAACATGAGCCATTTCTCTATATCTATCAAATTTATTTCATAGATTTCTAACAATTAACAAGTTTGGCAGCAAGTATTTAATATTTCCTAATTTCCCTCAAGCGTAAAGCGACCCATTTCGTAAATGTCTAACCTTCAACTAATTATCTCTCAATTCAAAAAGGAAAATGGGCCATCTCCTTTAAAATAACAGAAGGTTCAAACTCCGAATTTTTAATAAGTCAAATTTTAAACTTCAAAATATTTCGTGATATTAAATACGAATTTCAAACTTGTAGTGGATATTGGATACGACTTAAATATTTTAGCTCAAATGCGAATATTAATTGTGATTTAATAATAATATTCAAACACAAGTAAGAATTTCAAATTATCTTTTTTTATACAACATCTCTGTATAACAAACGCAATGCTGTGCAAACACTTTGCTTATATCTAGCAACACGTGGGCAACGTAATGAGCATTACCCTGGTTAAATTTTAAGGTTAACAACACCTACACCTTATTACTCTCAAAAAAAACTGTTTCCCATTATATCCCATGAAGAGGTTGGGGAGAGCTTCTCATAACCTGTGTGATGTGCGCTTTCTAATTTTTTCACCCACTGACTGGGACCTAAATTTTTACACCGGTTCCGAACGGTATTTTGGGATGCCTTTTCATGGCTAAGTACTCGATAGTGTCACCATTACTAAGCGTGGTGGCCGTCGTCGAGGGGAAAGTAAGATGGTCAGAGTAGGGATCGAACCTACGGTATCATGCACAAGAGCTCCACGCACACTAGCTACTTCACCAACGGCGGCCACAAACTCTTACACTATAGTGCTTCGAAGCAATTCGAATATAAATTTATATCTTTTGGTTGAGTGTTTTTAATCAGTTCTGAACATTTCCACAGGACATACAGGATATAGAAATTTAAAAATCATTTCAGTCGCCACCAACTCAAAAAGAAAATAAAATTTAAGCCACAAAATTAAATCTCAACAAAACAAAATAAAATCAACAAAAAAAACTTCAACAACAACAAAGGAGTGGTGTGTGTGACGTTTATGGAGCATTGCACCAAACTGAGAGAACTTCAATGGAGCCAACTGCTGGTTCTTGTTTTGCTGGTCTAGAGTAGGTCAGGTTAGTATTACTACTTTACATTTAATTTGAAGCTGTTGTTGTAAGTTTATTCTGTTATTGTTATCCTTTAGCTTTGTGTATTTCTGCATCCGTATCCTTTTCCCTCTTCTTTTTGTGAATTTTTTATTCTCATTGTGTTTGAAAATGAATTCTAAATGTTTTCTCGCAGTTGCTTTGACATTATTTTGATTTTAGTTATTCTGTCATGCTTGGACTCATTCTCTCTCTCTCTCTCTCTGCGTAAGTCCTTTTCCCCACCACCCGACGCCCCTTATGCACTTGCATACCAAGGGGTTTCTTTTATGCGGCAAAAGAATCATCACATGAGACAGCCGTTGTGGTGCTGTGTGGTGTCGTAGTACTAGGGAAAACCAACAAATTTGTTGTTTTTGGTTGGCTTATTTATGGGAGAAATTGTGTGTTAAAAAAGAGAATATGGGAAAATCCATTTTATGCCGGTTTTCAAAGAGAAAAATTATGGTATTTGTTGTTTTTCCATAGAAGCGGTTACAATGAACGTGTGTCACTGTAATCAACTACTGCTGTATCACAGCCCTGTTGGTGGACCCAGACATCACGTGGTTGAGGTAAATAGCTGCTTAACTAGACACAATCAAAAACAAGTGCCTGGTAAAGCTGTATTGAATGTGCAATGGGGGTTTTTCAAGCAAAGCAATAACATTTGAAACAATAGTTTTATATACAAATCCATAATGGCTGGTGTAAAATTTAACATGTAAGTCGAGCCCTTCTATATTCTGCAACTTGAAAGCAATAAAATACAGGTATCACACGTCGCGTATGAGGTGATTTTAACAAATTTTTTGTGCTACTCCAATCTGTAGGTGAATTCATAGTCAATGAGGTGCAAGAAAGATACACACTGGACTAGAAGGGACTGGGGAGAACTTCTCACAATCACTGACCTGTGCGTTTTCCAGTTTTCACTCACTGAATGGGACCTACAGTTTTACACCGATTCCGAACGGTAATTTGAAAAGCTCTTTCATGGCTAGATACTCGATTGTGTCGCCGTCACTATGCGAGGTGGCCGCCGCCGAAAGAAAATTTGAAGGTGGTCAGAGCCGGGTTCGAACCCAGGATCTCATGTACAAGAGCCGCACACACTAACCATTGCACCACCGACGGCCACATATGCCTTAACCGGCCCTAAATCTTTCCACATAAATTTACAGTTTTAAACGATGGAAACGGAACTTGACGTCCCGTGGTATCACAATTATCCTCATTAGACTAAGTGTGACAATATTGACAATCACTATCCTAACCAGTTTATAACAAAAGTGAAGAACATCAAAATAGTGAATGTGTCATCTGTATTTAAATGCGGAACAATATGCCCCATTTTCAAATGCGATCATGCTTAGACTAGACTTGATTGGTATCATATTTGGTAGACATTTTACGGGGAGTTTATCAAAAACATGGACACAATTTCATTACCATCGGTTAATATTTCTCGCGCTTGGAGCCCATTTATCAATAGTGGATAGTACAATTTATATTTATACAGACGCCATATTAAAGTGTGGACTGAAATACCCCATTTCCAAATATAATCATATATCAGAAAATCTTACGTTAAAATTGTTGTTGAAATCGGTGAATATTTTTAATCTCTGAAGCGTAAAGTACCAAACTCAACTGGTACAATTTGTACCAACCAATTTCAAAAGCTATCATACTTCAACTAAGAATAGCTTATGTTTCGACGCTTCTAAAAGGGAGTATACAGAAATGTTTTATCAGCATGATCTCACTCGTTCTAGGTTAGGGTTACGTTACAGTAACTGAAACTCTTCTCACACTGTGTCCAATGAGAAACGTTGTGATACAACTTCAGCTCATTTTTAATACTCTGCTTTGAACCTGTAAATTGACCTGGGTCCCCGGTGTTCCATCACGGAAGGCATATTAGTAGTTGAGAAACTAATTTGTGCTCCTGAAATAAATCTAAGGTCGTCTTAACTCCCTAAATATTGCAAAACAGGGGGCAGGAGCATATCAGGTGTTTGACACTCTCAACCTCCTAGCGTACAGAAATCCAGCCAATGAATGGATATCAAGTTTTTCGGTTGATTCCGGTCATATTTTGTCAACATCTTCTTAGCGATGCTGATCATCGATTTTAAAAATATCCTGTAGAAAAAGTAAGGTGAGCCTAATCTCTCCAGCTCATGTGCTCTACCCATATAAGGTATCTGTCAAACTGCGCGGCAGTTATGATCAATTTGTAATGTCATTAACACAGATTGTACCACATGTAGTGGTGTTGACATTACACCCTGGCCAGAGTGCACCATATTTAATTACCATGAATTGTCCCTGAAAACACTACAATGGTCTGCTAGCCTCCGTGCAAGATCTGCATCCGCCTCTCAAGAATCGACTCCAAAACCTAATCTACCACCTAGTTTGTAGCCATGGGTGTTGAAATATAAATAACTGTTGAAGCCTGGAATACTCCCCTTCCAAGCCAGTCCCAGTAGCATTGACCAAAAAACGATTTTAGGTCTATTTTTTGGTTCTGTTGCAGTCTCCAAAATTGATATACACGTTACGAAAAGCAGTGTGGTTACCTTAACCCATTATCGGTGAATCGGTAGAAAAATACCCCAAAATAGTGCTGCCGTAGAAAAATGCTAGCTAGAATGAGGTAAGAAGTATAGCAAGTCGGTTTTCACCGACATATGGAGGATGAAAGAAACTGCACCATTTCCACTTGATGTTTAATCCTAGGAAGACAAAGTTATTTTTTATACATAAGCGATAACGATTCGTCTTAAAGACGTATGCTATTTCGATTTCTAATTAGTAAAACTTCCAAAATGTTTTAAAATAAAATTCGTTCCAAAGTCGTGCTGCATAAAAAATATCATCTGAAGAAAGACCCTCAAATTCTGAACTGTAAAAACGACTAATTTTGAAAAATAATATTGAAACTTCAAAATTTTATTTGAAATTTAAAATATATCAATTGGAATTTAAAATTCGTCAGTTCGAATTTGAAAATTGTTAACTAATTTTAAGTATTAGATATTTAAATTTCAATTGAAGTCTTTTAGTTTTCAATTGATACCTTTTAAATACACTGTGCTGCAGCCCAAATCAGGGGATTCTGCTTACCGGTAAAAGTTATATCGGTAAAAAAAAGAGTTACATGTGTCCCGGCGTTTCGCTGGGTTAAGATTAGGAACCGACTTATATGGAATTGAAATTACTAAGTACGATATAGGAGAAATTGTAATTTTTTGTGCCTTTTTCATACATTTTGACCATCTAAATGTCCGAATATCGCAAAGTGACGTTCTGGCAAAATTGTTAATCGCAATGCCGGCTACAACATAGTTAATAATGGCAAGCAGTATTTTTCGTTTTCCTTGAGTGGGAGGCTGGAAAATCATTTTTTCATAATATTTTCGTAAGTTATCTAACAAAACTGAAATAAAATCCTCTATTAATACATTTAGATTAGATAAAAAGTTAGTAGCTTTTGCCTTTTTTTAGTTTTGGAGTAATAAGTTTAAACCATTTTTTTTTGTTTTCTATACATATCGAAAACCAAATTGCAGACGGTTTTAGCCAAAACCTAAGCAGAAAATATCGGCAATGTGAATTTGTGGTACATCCAGAATCTTGTATCATTAATTTCGATAAAACCCGTTACACTCAATATAGACGAAAAGAAAATGTCGAAAACAGTGTAGCGTGTATTTATCATTGTGCATAAAAGCCTATATTGTCTACAATTCTTCTTGAACTGTTCGACAAAACATAGTGACACAATAAAGAAAGTATAAAATCGAAATGACTACAAATTGCTATTTTACAGGTTCAAATATGCTGACGGAATATGATGTCCTGTGGTATTACAACGGTCCTCATTGGACTATGTGTGCCAATTAAATTCCCACTCGCTGAAATATCTGTCGTTTTTTGTTGTTTGCATGCAGTTCATGAAATTTTGCCATTGAGACTATACATGTGTGCACCCGTGAGTTTATTGTCAATTGAGAGCAAACGCGGCACCCATCTTGCAGGAAGCTTTCTTAAACCCAACTGATAATGTAAAATCGAAACCACACTGCCATCTGAAATGCCTGTGGCTGACACACTTTTACTCTTCGATCGGCCAACACCATATCGTGGATTTTTCGACGTTTTCAGGTGTATTGACCTCAATTGGTCGTCCAGAACGATCGGCATCATTTGTAGTTGTGCGACCACAACGAAAATCAGTAGACCACCTTTTTACCATTCAAATCGATGGTGCAGGGTCCCCAAAGTATTTATCAAACTTTTCCTTGGTTTGATTGACGGTCCTTTTTCGCAAAAACTAATGTTTAATGAGAACTCGAAATTCACTTTTTTCCATCTTTAAAAAAATGCACGATGTTGTATGTTTTGAACAGCTGTTAAACGCAAAGTAATTGACGGAACGTGCTCAAACTTTGACAGTAGTCTATCAACAGGCGGGAATTGATGGGAGCAGTATTGCATTTCATATAACCACAAGGGAAGTTCGAGAATTCACGGACTTATTGATCCACCCTCGTAACATATGAGTTTGCGACCCAAATATATCTCCGTTTGTGATACAAATTCAGCAGAGTTTGTTGCACTGTGTATACATCTCTATAGTGCAAGAGAATAAAAGAGAGGCAACGAGTGTGTATATCTTGTAAGTGTTCATCTGCATTTTTGCATAATTCTCTCAGTGAGTGATTCATAAATATTCCTGAATGGTCGTGTAAATTGCATATGAAGTTAGTGTTTCTTATTTCGGCTGATGTAATGCGTTTTAATTTCATGTATTCAGTCGTCAATGTTTCATGGGACAGAGGATATCAAAAGCGCTTGATAAATGGAAAGAGAATAAAGAAACACTCAGACGTTTAAATGGTTTGTGATATTACTTTGGTTTTTGTATATGAATAAATGGTTTCCCATTACATCCCATGAAGGGACAGGGGAGAGCTTTTCACAATCACTGAGCTGTGCGCTTTCCAGTTTTCACTCACTGATTGGGACCTACAGTTTTACACCGATTCCGAACGGTATTTTGAGAAGCTTTTTCATGGCTAAATACTCGATAGTGTCGCCGTCACTATGCGAGGTGATTGCCGCCGAAAGAAACTTTAAGGTGGTCAGAGCAGGGATCGAACCCAGGATCTCATGTACAAGAGGCGCGCACACAATCACTGCACCACCGACGGCCGACGGTTTTTGTATATGCGTGCTACTAAAGTAAGAAATGATTTTGAGGAAAGAAACTGGAGAGGGCAACAACGTGAATCCCTTTTTCTGTCCGAGCCTCTACTGAAAAAATCGAAATGGCGGACCATTTGTGGAATATAATTAAACAAAAATCAGTGAGTGTTCGAACTCACGGATAATGTATTAACACCTTTTTGCTACACGGTACCTGTTCGATTTCTATGAACACGTTGGTAAATGTTACATTGGATAATAAAAAATAATAGTTTTTTTGTATACACCGGGCAATGCTGAACATCAAATGACTCGCTTTGTTTGGCCATAGGAACAACAACGAAACAACCAAACACACAACATCACACATTCTTTGTCCGAAGTAGCTGACGTATACGTGTGTCACATAACCCACATGTTTGCCATATCAACAGCAACGAAACAGCCAAACACACAACATCACACATACTTTGTACGAAGTAGCTGACTTATTAGTGTGTCACCTTAACGTCGACCGCGCAAGCAAATGAAATTTTGCGTGGCTATGCTTTATATCTCCGTTCAACAACTGCAACAGACACATGTTCATACATACATTATTATGTTAATACATACGCTGTAGACACAATTTCGTTTGCCTCCCCCCTGCCACACCACTCTTTCATTGCCCTCTTGCTCGCTCATTTTTGTTTAACACGTCATTATTCTCTTTCGCAGTCGCAGAAAATCTGGTTTTAGCAGCAGCATAAAATCTGGTTTTAGCAGCAGCATTAAATCTGGTTTTAGCAGCAGCATAAAATTTGACTTTGATAGATTTAGTCCCTATACGCCGCTATAGATGTTAACACATCAAAAACACAAGTAATTAATACACGCTTGTCTTGCATGGACTAGATTTGTATATCTGTATATTGTTTGTGTACGAACACATAGTGATAACCCATGCATAGTTGAAACCTTCTAAAGACAAAAGCGTAAGAGGTAGCAAAGAAAGGAGAAACAAAAGAGCACCAGGAAAAAGTAATGCATTCAATGCAAGTAAATGTAAAATGCAAATATTTTAATTTTTTTATTACGTATTTATAAATTAATTGTAATAAATAAAGAAAGAAAGAATAATTCGTTTCTAAATATTATTATGTTTGGGAGAAAATAAACATATGTTTCCACGTGAGTATATGGAGGTTTGGGGGAAACACGCGAATGCTTCCACGTAAGTATATGAATGTTTGAGATGAAGCACTCATATGTTTCCACGTAAAAGCATACATATTTGTCGGTAAACATGCTAATGTGTGCATTTAAATACACCTGAGTTTGGGACTTGCAAACATAAAAATGTTTGAAGTGTGTTCTAAACATATACATGATTCCTGCAGAATATGTTTGGGGGAATTTGTTACAGAGTCCGTTTTTTCAGCGTGCACATACACGCTAAAAAGATCTAAAACACTTCAAGTATGAATTCTATTAAGTAAATTTTTTGTCAGTGTTTTCGAGCTATCTTAAAAAAGAAACATATATTACACAGTACGACAAAATCAAATTTTTTTGAGTACACATGAGAAATGTTAACAGAATATGAAAATAGGCTTAAAATAAACAAACACGTGTCTCGGCGTTTTCCTGTAGCACGTCAGAATTTTGAGAAAATCGATTTTTTAGCTTCGAAGCACCGTGGAGGTTCACTTGTAATGTAATACTATTATAAAAAGTTCTATAAAAACAGAATGGGTGAACGGATTTTAATGCTTGAACCTGCTTGAAACACAATTTATTCTCCGCTAGATGGCGCTTTAAATTTCATGTAAAATTAAAATATAACAAAAAATTTAATGTAATGTAATGTAAATGTAATGTAAAAATACAAAAATGAAATCTTAACTATTATTTTGTGTTAAAAATTACATTACATTAAATTTTTGGTTATTTTTTAAATTTACATGAAAAGTAAAGCGTCATCTAGCGGCGAAAAATTTTTTATTTTTAATAATTTAAATCTATTTTCAAAACAGGCTCAAGCATTAAAATTGGTTCACCCATTCTGTTTTTCTAGAACTTTTTATAATAGGTTTAAATTAGAAGTGAAGCTCCACGGTCCTTCGAAGCTTAAAAATCGATTTTCTGAAAATTCTGACGTGCTACAGCAAAACGCCGAGACACGCATTTCTTTATTTTAAGCCTATTTTCATATTCTGTTAACATTTGTCATGTGTAGCAACCACTGTCGTATTGTGTTATAAGTATGGAAAACGTTAATGCCGAAGTGAATTGGAAGTGTAATTGAAGTGAAATTTTCGAAATTAGTGACAGACGAAAAAAGTTACAAAATATCCCGTGAAAATAAAGGCTCGAAATACTAACGCCCTGATCGGACAATCCACATTTATTTCACTTACCTTTTTACACATCACATGCTAATCAGTACTTGCGGTGAGATTGTCGCCAATATTTAGATAAAACTGAATGATTCGCCATTTTATTAAGTTTTTACAGTTTAAAATGGCGTCAAAATATGTTGTGAATATTAGAGTGACGTACATGATGCAATTGCCGGTCAGACGTTAATGGGTTAATAAACTACAGTTTTACAATTTTATTTGCTTTTCTTTCAAACAACTTGTATTCTTAAAATAAACTTAAACACACAGCAGCTGTTGTTCCAGACAATGTTGTTGAGTCTCAGTGGAACAACAAGACAGTGGTTCTTCTTCGATATTTCACTGTCCCATACAGAACATTACAATAAAGTTTACTTACAATCTTACCCAGACTATAGTCTAAGATCCTGAATACGTTTTTGTCTTCCAACAAATTTGAAATATGTATTTAGTTGGGATTTTTAATTTCCTAATGTAGTTAACTGCATCATTGTCTTTATTATTGTGGAAATGGGAGGACCATAAGTCGAGGAACATAGGAATTCACAAAACAAAGGACCTTGAAATCACCAAACATTCTAGGATATTGAAACTGCAAACAAATGCAGTAGGCTACTAAAACCGGAAAGAGATTGTGTGTTGATTTTCTGGACGATAATGATGTCGACAATGATGACGATACTGTCGTTCTCTTCATTGTGGTAGTAGTAGTGATAACAATAGCCAGAGAAAATAATGTCATTGACTTAAACATAAATACACACAACCAATCCTAGACGTACGTATTAGGGTGTCCCGAAAAATTCTAATTTTGTGATTTTTTGGCTTAACAGCACTCAGACCACTACGCGTACAACTCTGGAGACTATGAAAATTATAAAAAAAAATTAATAAAATTTTTGATATTTACAGCCCTAGTATATTTGGGGAATCAAAATTTTTGGTTTTGTTTAACACTATTGGTATCAAAAGTTCCGCAACAAGGTGCTTTGGACGGAGATTCCTTTAGCACAGAAAAATTTTGGTCCACCACAGCCATTTGAATAAAGTCCCACAAAAATATAATTTGTAATTTTAATAAGAAAAAGTTGAGATTTTTTGAAAACATATGACTGTATTCCAAGCAAAATGTAATAAAGTATTTGTAACATCATTAGGTCGGTCCACCAATGGCGGTAAATATTTTCGAAACATTGACTTTGTTCCAAAAAAAAAGTTAAGAAAATCTTGTGATAAATATAAATGAAATATATCTTAAGTATAACGCTAATCGCGATATACTTTATATAAAAACTAAAGACATTTATGTTATGTCTGTTATGTAGAAGATAGTGTATTCAAAACCCGGTTTTTCAAAAATTTCGATTTTCGGTTAATCCGAATGGTAAAAACCGGTTAATCAGCGATTTCGGTTATAATGTCGAAGTGGAAAACTATACGTTTTACAACATTCGATTTCTTTTAATTCAGACTTTTTGATATTTGAGATTGATTTTATTATAAAAAATCTATAAAATGGCAATATTCTATTGTTTAACAATTTACGTGCCTTACTTTTAAACGATTTTTTGTTTACTTTACCGAAAGCTGACATTTAAAATATACTTTTGCTGAAAGTAAACTTAGGGCTATCTAGTTATAAATATAAATTATATATGAATAAAGGGCTTTTCAATAAGAGCGCTACAAAAGTTTTTTTTAAATAAAACAAAACCGGTTTTAGATACCAATGAAATTCTTTATTCCTGTGAAAGTACGTTCGATGCCATTATGTATGGAACTCGATTTCTCTTGCATGCCCACCACGGGCACGCTTGCAGAAGTCCAGATGCTGAAACCAATTTTCGACGGTTTTCAAGCATAAATCGGCCGATACTGCTGCAATTTCACGTTCGATATTCGTACGAAGTTCATCAATCGTCGCTGGCTTGTTGGCATAGACCATACACTTGACGTAGCCCCACAGGTTATAATCTAACGGCGTCAAATCGCACGACCGAGGCGGCCAATCGACTGGGCCATTTCGTGAGATAACACGTTCACCAAACTTGGTTTCCAATAAATTGATTGTGGCATTCGCTGTGTGGCTTGTGGCGCCGTCCTGTTGGAACCACATGTCCTCCAAGTCCATATTATCCAATTGGGGCCAAAAATATTCGGTTATCATTGAACGGTAGCGATTCGCATTCACAGTAATGTGCCGGTCTTGATCATCACGGAAGAAGTACGGCCCAATGACCCCGCCGGCCCATAAACCGCATCAAATCGTAATTTTTTCAATGATGACCCATGAATTACGTGTGGATTGCTGTCTGACCAATGACGCATATTTTGCTTATTGACGAAGCCATTTAGCCGATGAATTCCGATGAAAATCCGAATCATTTTCAAGTTGTTGCTCAGCCCAATTCACGAACATACAACGCTTATGGTGGTCAAGCGGCTTCAGTTCATGCGTCAATTTGATCTTGTAAGGATGTAGGCCAAGATCTTTTCGCAAAATTCGCCACAACGACGTCACAGAGATGCCCAACGCTTGAGAACGACGTGTGAGAGACACATTTGGGCTTTTTTGAACTGAAGCCTCAGCGGCAGCAATATTATCGACACTATGGGCGCTTCTTTGTCTCACTGGCACGGGAACATTTTGTACTGTGCCTGTGGATTAAAATGTTTCAACTTAACCCTTGATTGTTGTTCTGGTAGGACGATTATGACGAACATAAATTGTACGTAGCGCTCTTAAAGTTGAGGCCACTGACTCCAAATTTCGGTAGTAAATTTTAATAATTTCGACTCGTTGTTGGCTCGTATATCTTTCCATGATGAAATAGCAAACCTTACTGAAGAGAAATGTGAAAAGAGCGGGAAAAAATGTGTCGTCCTTTGCTGTCCTATCGATTTACTTTTTTAGCGTCTTTGTTGAAAAACCCTTTATATATAAATTATATTTATATATAATATAGTTACATTATATACATATAAATAAAAATTTACCCCTAAAATGCACGACAACAATTTTCTCAGAAAATTCTACTATAAGCTTCTTAACACCCCAAAGCTGAAATCTAAACTTGAAGGCCAAAAATAAGTCAAAAGTGAAAATCCATTTAAGGGTTAATATCGCACTTATTCGGAGTTGGCGCTAAAATGTCGCACAGGACTGCAGTTTGGGGGGTTGTTGTGTATTGAAAAAATATTTTACGCAAAATTTCACTATAAGTTACAGAGCTCAAGAAAGCTGGAGATTTAATATCTTCAAATAAGCAAGAATTTATTTATTAAATTTTTCTAATAATAAAGGGTCCGCCATCTGACGTTTTTTTGTTCAACTAGTGCTTATTTCGTGAATGGTAACACTTAGCTCATGTCTGATTTGACAGATAATTAGTATTATCCTTCCGCTGAACGAATATGGTTGTGTATATGCTTGAGCAACGCTGGGAAATATTGCGACATTACTTCGAAAATCATGGTAATGCCAACTGACCATCCAATACGTTTTCGCTTCGCTAAGTGGGCCTGCGATCGACTTACAGAAGATGCCGATTTTGCCAAAAAAAAAATCATATTTTCAGATGAAGCTCATTTTGATCTTGGCGGGTATGTAAACAAGCTAAATTGTCGCATTTGGGGCACAGAAAACCCGCAAGCATACATCGAAAAGCCGATGCAGGCATAATTGGGCCATTTTTTATTGTGCATTGTCCATTATTTATTGTTCACAAAATTGAAGAGGAGGATATTGGCAACATTTGGTTTCAACAGGACGGCGCTACGTGCCACCACACAGCCGAAGCTACACTAGATGTTTTGCGTCCTGTTTTTGAAGATCGCATTATCAGCCGCAGAGCTGATGTCGTTTGGCCACCTCGGAGCTGCGATTTGACACCGTTGGACTATTATTTGTGGGGTGCCCTCAAAGATAAGTGTTACGCCGACAAGCCAGAGACAATTGACGCTTTAAAGGACGAAATATTCGATTGATAAACAATTTGAGTTTAAAAAGTTCTACTCATAGAATAACACATACTATAGAAGAACTTATTCTCTCATCTGACGTTTCATTTCACACTCTCTCGGTATGTCTGTGGAAATGAGAGCAAATTAAATTTAAAATTAACTTGCACCGGGTGGAGTTACAAAATACGTTCACTTAACTTTTTCATGTCGTTTTGGTGTAGAACTGAAAAATTTAAATGTATTTTGCACTTTTTTGTTGACTTTTAACGTTGGTATTCATTTGTATTGTATTTAACACAACTAGTTTGCCACAAAAACACGAAATTCGGGTGTAGTTCCTTTGCGGATCGCTGTATACTATTGCCACCATCTGGTATTATTGAACCCATGTTTTCCACCCTCCACTGTGTAATTTCCATCGTACCTATGACGTTTAATTTATTGAGCGAATAAAACCTTCTACGTATGTGTTATTCTATGGTTCTACTTCTTACTAATCAAATGTCTTTAAATTTGGGCTACATTATCTGTATCAGTTTTATAGTTAATTCTTTTCAATGTTGGTGTATTAATTATATGTAGCATTTCTAACATATAACGACGTTTATAATTGTTTTCTTTATTTAAAACCGCTGTATCCTGAAAGTTTGGGTAATGATTTAAAGTAGCACAATGGGATGTTAATTCTGTTTTCTGTGTAGAAATGAGCCTGTATTTCCGATCTGATTTGTGTCCTGCAATTCGCGTCTTTAGATTATTTTTTTGTAGTCCCTACATATACTTTGTTACAAACCTCGTTCCACACAGGGAAAAGATTAGTTGGAAATCAATTCAGGCATTGGAAATTCCATGATAAAGTCTATTTTTTGATTAGAATTCATAAATGTCAAACATCAGAATTATTTGTCGATGTTACTGATAGATTACAAATAGGTCGTACTAAATACAAGTTGCTACTACCGGACTTTAGTTGTATTAACCAATTTGAGTATTTCTACAACC
The DNA here is from genome assembly GCA_963931995.1 of Phaonia tiefii. Lineage (NCBI taxonomy): Eukaryota > Metazoa > Arthropoda > Insecta > Diptera > Muscidae > Phaonia > Phaonia tiefii. The sequence continues at coordinate 141,330,652 of OZ008370.1, forward strand.
TCATTCATCTGAAACGGAAGATACAACTAATAAAAAGTACAATATTAGAATTCGTGTTCAAATTTTAGTTACTGTAATCATAATTTAGTTTCTGTCACAAAAACACTTGTTACAAAATTATGAATTCGATTTTTCATAAGAGGCTTTGATGTCAAAGAGAAACTACATTTATTTGAATTTTACACGAGGACTTTACAGAAAAACTATTATTTTACACAGAAAGTGATGAACAAAGTTGTGAAAAAACAATAAAGTGCGAAGCCAGCCAGCCAGCCAGCCAGCGTTTAAACATAATCGTTGAATATGACGCCACTATTGACGCATTCACAAACACATGCAAACAATTGTGGACACTTGACTGGAGGAAATTTTATTCTGGATGACACAAATTAACCCATCCCCATTTTTGATCGAAAATATGAAAAATTTAGAAAGATTGTCTGTATTTGTTTTTCGATTGGACGCTCCGTTTTCGAGATATAGAAATTGTTTCATATTTTCGATAAAAAAGATGGGCACGAAATACGAACCCTGATTACAAATAATAATAATTTTGTTTATATTTAAATACTAGCTGACCCGGCCGACTTCGTCCTGCCTACAAAAGTATTGCCTGTAACTGTATTGTACACCAATGCTTTTGGAGACCGCCTTGATCAATCATATTAATAACAGGGCAATTTGTACGGCACGAAGAGATCGATAATCGAATGCACAATCATATCGGAAAGCTACTCGAAGCAAATTGACATTGCCAGCACTTCTTCTTTGTTGTCTATTTTCTGTGTTTATCCGTCGACTTTGCATCGATAAATGTACACATTGATTTACTCGACGACTTTGTTGTGCCAATCTACGGAAATCGATTACCGCCTGCTGTTGTTCTTCTGTTTGTTGCGCACGAATTTGGACGTGGTTTGCATTTCTTCGTTGTTGGGCAATGTTTCTATCTTCTTGACTCATATTCGCACGATGAGTCGACACTGCTCGTGCACCAGCTGAACGTCGGCTTAAATTAGATCTTCTCGTTGGTGGCATTATGAAGAACAACTGCAGTACAATGAAATCCCTAATATAAAATTTGAAAACAATGAAACAACAATAGAAACGTACCACTTCTTATAGACAAATCCCAATAGCTAACCAACAGTGCAACACAGCACAAATTCACAAAATGCCTTAATCGCTCAATCGCCACTGTTCACATGAAATGAAAATAGTCCAATATGAATACACTCATTTGTATTCTTCTATATATTCTTGATATCAATTTTAATTCACAAAAACTCACCAAATCGCAATGAAGAAATCCGAATCTGTAATGCACAATGGCCGGCAAACGTTATTCAATCGAAGAAAACACGAATTCGCAAAGTGCAATATGTACGCTGAAACAGCAAAGAATGAAGAAAGTACACAACTGAATCAAATGGCACAATAGAGATATGAATAAAATAGAGTGGAAATGAAACGTCAAGTCCATGTAAAATTGACAACAACGTCAAGAGTTTTTTAGTCAACGTCGACAGCGCCACCCCACATGAAACAAAATTGACTTCTCCATTGATCGATAACAGATGGCGTTACGTGGCGTGTCTATCTGATAGTTCAATTGTGATACGATATTTTACATTCGAATTTTGGGATTATATCGCTTCGGACACTTTCTTTTATATATATAGATTAAAAAAATCAAAAAAAAACCTATCGCAGCACGCTGGGTGGTAAAAATAAGACATTTAAAAATTTTTTTTTTTACGTTTTTTTTCACTTTTTTTAAATTTTTTTTTTAAAACCCGTACTGAGAAAATACCTTTCCAACAAAGTACAAATCATCAAATTCGGTTCAGCCAATCTCGAGTTATGGGATTACATCGCTTCGGACACTTTCTTTTATATATATAGATAAAATACACAATTTTAATAAAAAGTTATTTTTTTTTACTTTTTTTCTATAAAATTCATAAGGGGTTAAAGCATCACCAAATGGTTGTGACAGCCATCAAATTCAAGTAATTACTTTACTTTAGCATACCAATATATTATTTGGTACAACCGAATTAGTTTTTTCATTTTTTGTTCATCCAACTAATGGAACATTCACCACTACAGGATAATTTGATTGCTAGAACTACATCTCGATTGACAGATCACATTTATTTCTTGTTGCTGTGGCTTGAACTAAATATTTCAGTTCTTGCAACCAAAACTGAATTACAAATAAATTGATATGCACAACATTTGATGATACGGAACACAATTACTGGTAATCACAACAGAATAATGTGATAGTCCAATGAACCGCCAAATTTTAGATGGCTGTAAATATAGTTGTGACAACGAATCTCTTCTCGGTGTGTGTCATTTCCTTTAGAAGGTATTCTATATACTGTATTACACATATCAAATTTGTCCAAACTATCCTTTGTTTTACTAAATATTCTACCTATTGTGTTATATATCTTGTGTGCTATCCTATAATTCTTGTCGTCAAATATTTTTGACTTCGCCAACCTATCAGATATTCCAGGTATGTAGGTTATTGATTTGTAAACTTTCGGCTCCTCTGTATAACCCCGTTAGATTGTCCTTTATTCTCAAATTGCCTTAATTTGAATTTGAATTTTTATGACCGATTTTTGTTAGTTTTTGGTTAATGTATGAGAAATTCATGCGAAAGGGTTTTTCAACAGAGACGCTACAAAAGAAAATCGATAGGGACAGCAAACGACGCCATATTTTTTCCCGCTCTTTTGACATTTCTCTTCAGTAAGGTTTGTCATTTCATCAGGGAAAGATATACGAGCCAACAACGAGTCGAAATTATTAAAATTTACTACCGAAATTTGGAGTCAGTGGCCTCAACTTTAAGAGCGCTACGTTCGGCTTTTAATCGGAAAATCAGCTTCAGCGATGAGGCTAATTTCTGGCTGAATGGCTTCGTCAATAAGCAAAATATGCATTATTGGTCAGACAGCAATCCACACGTAATTCATGGGTCATCATTGAATCGCGAAAAAATTACGGTTTGGTGCGGTTTATGGGCCGGCGGTGTTATTGGTCCGTACTTCTTCCGTGATGATCAAGACCGGCACATTACTGTGAATGCGAATCGCTACCGTTCAATGATAACCGAATATTTTTGGCCCCAATTGGATAATATGGACTTAGAGGACATGTGGTTCCAACAGGCGGCGGCACAAGCCACACAGCGAATGCCACAATCATTTTATTGGAAACCAAGTGTGGTGAACGTGTTATCTCACGAAATGGCCCAGTCGATTGGCCGCCTCGGTCGTGCGATTTGACGCCGTTAGATTATTTCCTGTGGGGCTACGTCAAGTCTATGGTCTATGCCAACAAGCCAGCGACGATTGATGAACTTCGTACGAATATCGAACGTGAAATTGCAGCAGTATCGGCCGATTTATGCTTGAAAACCGTCGAAAATTGGTTTCAGCATCTGGACTTCTGCAAGCGTGCCCGTGGTGGCCATGCAAAAGGAATCGAGTTCCATACATAATGGCATCGAACGTACTTTCACAGGGATAACGATTTTCATTGGTATCTAAAACCGGTATTGTTTTATTTAAAAAAACTTTTGTAGCGCTCTTATTGAAAACCCCGTTACAAGCTTTCAAGTCATGAACATTTTCTAATTGAAAAATGGTTGGTTTTTTTTGGCAATAATAGACAAGTCAGTTCAACACACACCCACTGGCATGGCATGACTAGTTTCGAACTCCGTGACAAGTTCGTCATCAGATGCCTAACTGCTGTGCCTGAATTGATACTATCGGAATTGATACTATCCATTTTTATTTACAAAAATGTTCCTGACCTTGTAATCTTGTGGTTTGAGCTTCTCATACATTAACTTAACCTAACAAAATGTACCATAAAGTTCAAATTCAATATTTGTTTAAGTCAATAAAAAACGGGTACGAAATATAACATTTTACTGTTACTGTGTTTACTGTTTCATACGAATTTTAATTTGAATCAAAACGATGAACCTGAACTCAAAAATATTTAGAAATCTTCCCTGCGTTCTTTGTTCAGTATCATTCTTAGTTAAATTTTAAATATTTTTCATTAATCTGTTACACATTGAGTGTCCATTTGAAATAATAGTAAATATTTTCTGTTCCTAAACAGCAGCTTTTAGATAAATAATTAATTATTACAAGTGTGTAAACAAGCAAAAATTTTAACTTAAAATAAAGCTCTTTAGATGACCTTTACAAAGTACACTACAAAAATTTTTGATTTTAGCCAAATTTAATATGAAATTGGCCTACTTATTATCTTCCCTTTCTCTTCTTGGCGGTTTTCTCTTCTTGGCGGTAGTTGGTGGTATCTTTAATATGTTGGCATTGTTTTCTATCATTTTAATATGTGGTTCGTATGATGTTCCGTACAAAAGGGGTCAGGGTTGTAAAAGATTGAGAGAATTTGAATTCCCACTATATGTCGTGGAGAGATGTTAAGAAGTGAAAGCGAAACAGAAAAAAAAATGCGGTAGCTTAGAAACGAAACCTGGCATCTCAATCAAACCATAAATCGAGAAAAGTGAAAAGCAATTTCAGTTGGTTTTGATCTGAGTTGGATGTTCAGATAGGCACTGGCCAAAGTTTGCCCTCCACGTAAAAGAGATTTACCATCAGAATAATATCTTAATATCATTGCATGCCTATAACAGAAACTCTCTCTATCGTGATATTGCAGCGAGAGCGATGGTGGTGATTGTTCTACTCCCACCGTTTTGTTAACTGTTCCCACTAAGGGGATGTATCGGTCTTATGCAACTAGTTTAAGCAGTCAATGTTTTGTGCGCCCCATCTGCACACGTCATCTCGGTCGCCGAATTGAAATAAATCTTACGACTTGAAAAAACAAACCTAAGGTTTTATTTCAGTGGGCTAAGTAAGCCAACGATCAGTCGTTGCCATCATTATTTTATCCCGTCAATTACGCCAGGGTAAGGTGGAGTGCGTTGGAGAAAGCGACAAGCACACCAGCAGTCGGTCAGGGACCAACAACAGCAGAGACAGCGAGCTAAGAGACTAGTGCGACTGCAAGGACAATATTGGCGGCAGAGGAGTTTGGTGAGACAATTAAACATTGGGATTTTTTAATTTACATTCTATTTAAATTTTCATTATGTTATCTAATGCAAATGGCAAAGAATTACCATCGTTCTCAGTACCAATTCAACAATTTTAAATTTCTATTTGCTCAAGAAATGCAAATGCAGTTTATGGAATCTGAAGCCATTTGTAATGGAATGCTTTCAATAATTTTGAACTTGTTTGACTGCTGGCGGTTTTGATTTTAAAGTTGTTTATATGTCGAGGTTTGTGGCTTGGACAGATGGTGCCTTGTAGTGCTTTTAAACTCATCGATCAGTACATTAGGGTTTACCGAAAGCTGGGTTTTTCTGAATTACAATCTTGGATGGTGCCGAAAGTTGTGTATTGAAGAGCTATTTACGGGAACGTAAATTTTTTTACGAGGGTACTTATAGACCCGTACCGGCCGTTGAAGCTTCAATTCCTAGTGCATTAGGGGGAAAACATTTTGGTTAATATGAGGCTTAAACGAAGCACCATAATGAGAATAATTAGAAAAGTACAAGGCGGGACAAAAATAATCACCCAGTCTTCATTTGCTATACTTGTTTTTAATGAAAAACTTTGGTTCTGCTAGTGGAGTTTGTTTATTTAATCCATTTGTGGCGAATATTCTTCTTAACGTTTCAAGAGTCTGAAGCTTGTTGACGTAAACTCACATCTTCAAAAACCCCTATAAAAAGAAGTCTAGAAAGGTTAAGTGGGCCGGCCAGTGAAAATCACCAATACGAGAGATTAAGCGACCGGTAAATGCTTGCAACAGAATTACGGTTGTGGCTCCAGTAGTGTGCGCCGTTGCACAGTCCTGTTGGAACCTCATATCCTCCAGTCCCAATTCATCCAATTGCGGAAACAAACATTCTGTACTCCCGGCTCTGTAGAGCGGGCCATCCACAGTCGTAGTTTGGCTCGCGACGTTCTCAAAAAAAAATTGGCGCTATTGTCACAGTTACTAACACGTATGGTGCCAACGTGGGTAATACCCTTTTCACATTTACCGCGTTTCAGCTGAAACGCGGTAAATGTGAATAAGCTATAAGACTCTCTCGGACCAAAGTTGAAATGAGTCTTCGGGCCCCACGTTGGGCGCCAATATGTCAGGATCACCAAAACCGTAGGCATCAACGTATTAATGTGGCAGTCTGGACTGCTAGTTTTAAAATGTTGATTTGCGAGATAACGTGCTGATCGAGTGAGTCGCTCAGTATGCCTTGCGTGAGCTGGGCTTGGAACTCGCCCGGTCAGGGGGGATCTCTCACTCATCACGCACAACTACAGCCTGCCACTGAACACTAGAATGCATACCGAGGCATTAAATTCATACAAACGGTTTCCCTGGCATACAATTTAAAAAAAAGACGGAGCCCGAAGTTAGTTTCGTAAAAAGAAACGAATAATTCAAATTGAAGAGAAAAAGTTATAATAAAATCAGGAAAAATACATGTTTTGTTTTGTTTGAATAAGCGAAAAGCTACAGAGGAATTGCTTACTTTACGGTTGAGTTGACAGATAACGGTGACAGCTTTGGACCCACCCTCTCAAAGCCCGTGCAGCTTCGCCATGACTCTGTTTCTTCTTCACAGTCCAAAATTGTATCGTTCCAAATCGAGACTTTACCACATATTTCCAATTATAAAATTATGATGTAAACTCCTTTCAAAAATTCATTTAATGTGCCCACAAGGTATAGCGCCAACCCGTCTCGGTCTTTCAATATTCAATATTATAATGGCGACTTTAGCCATTGACAACTCAAGGGAGCTTCCAAAACAGTTTCTTAAATTCTTAGGGGCTCTTATGACTGAATAACAATTCGGATTAGTACAGCATTATTCTCACTGACCTCTGAAATGCCTTACATCCTTTCCATATTGGTTTATAAAACTCGTTGATAAAAAAATCTCTTTCAGTACTTCGCGATTCGAAACGTTTGCCTTCCTCGAAACCATATTGGTTTATAAAACTCGTTGATAAAAAAAACTCTTTCACTACTTCGTGATTCGAAACGTTTGCCTTCCTCGAAACTCTCAATCCGATCTTACTTTGCGCTGATTAACATTCACTCGATTTCACCGACTAAGATTTGCCATGACTCACTGTAGTCTACGGCTATATAAAACGCATCACGACAAATGCATCCGTATTTCACTCAAATTTATTCCACTGCTATTTTTATTTCCACTGATGTTAATCACAATCTCTCTCTTACGATACCATCCGAGAAGTTTCCAACATTACGCCAATTTCGACGTAGACTAAACTCTTTTCATATTTTATCAAAATCACTAGGAATTAGCCTGGGATTTAAACTTTCATACTGCTTTGGGCAACGTTGGGAACTTCTGGTCCGGGGTGCACAACGTTGTCCTTTTAATGCAGGATTGTCAAATAAACTCACTAGTATTTACAAAAATAATTTTAGCAATTCAGGACGCAAATTATCGTTTCACGTTTTCTGTGATACCAAGTTATGAAACGCCTCTGGCTTTATTCTCTATCGCCAGAGAAATTAAACCTTTTCGCGAATATACCACCGATTCGAATCACGCGAGCTTAGACAGTAGGGGTATGAATCCTTTAAACTAAATTTGGTCACCAGATTTAACAAACTTGGTATGCCAGGGTTCATATTCTCAATTATAAATTAATTAAAAATTATAATGCAATTCAGGCGCAACCTATGATATTTTACACATTATAACGGATATTCACTGAGCTTTACTGGCAGTGGCCTGGGCCAGATTCGTCGTGGCTCTTAGGCCAAAAACGAATAAAAAAGATTTGACTTACCCTCTTTTTCTGGTTACTGTCTATTTGCTTCGGTTACTACTGAATGTCTAAAGATGCGTGATTACTGACGGGAATCTATACTATTGTGGATGAGCTGATATTTGATGTAATGTTGGACGAACTAGGATACGGTGAAAATGTGTGGCTGAAGCTGGGCTATGACGTGGTTGACGGACAGAGGATGCTGCGATAGTGGGCAAGGACGGACACCGTGTTGATGAAACCCCTAACTGTCAGTTCGTGGATTTTGCGAGACAAAATTCGTCGATGTAGCGGTCGATATATTGGCTTTTGGAGGAACTACCGCCAACTACAGAGCCAATTTCACCACCGAAGATGTTGCTGCCTGCTGATGATGGTGTTATGGCAATTTCTGGCTTGCTACTGGTTGGCTTATATTAAGCGGCCAACGCAGACTACAACTGTAGACCCTGGAAAAAGAACAATTAAATTTTTTTCTTGCCGGCACACCATCCCTCCAACAACTTACCTTTTGGGAATTTTTACTTGTTTTGGGGTTTTTCTTTTCTTCTACCGGCGAATTTTCGCCTGGACTGATTTGGTGGATTCCAACCTTGTGGGTTTCAAACCTCTAATTGGAAACTGCTTGCAAGGCTCCCAATAGATTATACAATTTGCACTGCGGATAATTATAATATTTCTCTTACTATTGCGCTTGACGGAAGGAACTTCAGCGTTTCACTTTCAGACTGCTAATGACAAGTTGGTTCAAAAATTTTCTGCTGCAAACCCAGAATGCAACACTGGTACCGTTGTTCTAGGGGCGCGGTTTATTTTCTGTAATTGTATAGGATTCTTTCGGTATAATTGCAGAAATTCGATTTATTCAAGCTATAGTGTGTGTGACAGATACCAAATGATTTCACAACGACGCGTATTTACGTCAGGGATGACAAATTTGCCACAGATTTTTCGGGGCAATAGTTCGGTTGTCGACCACCAGAGTGGTTGTTGTGATCGTTGTGAACGCCATGCCGGCGTTACGACGCCGCCACACTATGATTCCTCCAGCGTAAACAGCACATCACGCAATAACTTTGACCGGGTGTAATGGTTCTTCGTGGGTGATACACGGATTTTCGATGTCCCAGAAACGATTATTTTGTTTTTTTCACGTAACCGCTAAGATGGATTGTAATCGCTCATGATATTGTAATCGCGCGAAATTGCGTAGCACGTCATCTTGTCAATGTGCAGGGCTTCTCTTAGACATCTTGGGCAACAGCAGCGATATTCTCAGCAGAACGGCAGCTTGGCAAGGTCTCGTGTTGTCTCAGTCTCTTCAAGGCAGCTGGCCAAACTCCGCATTGTTTGTCCAGTTGGTGTCAGACGGCCAGGAAGTCTGCGTCGAAATTCACGCTGCGCCAACACAACCGTCGACTTGTTGCGCAAAAAAGTGTAAACAATTATTCCGCGTTCTTGCGGAGTAAACAGATTCATGACTTGACGATTTGTATTCTGCGTTCTCTACTTCTCAAATGTTACTTTACTTCAAAATAGGGGATTACATTTGGCCCACCTTGTATATTATCAAAATGTTGGCAGATCATTTTTCACTGCAGCATTTTGAACTCTTGTATAAGCATACTTTTTCCGATTTTTGTCCATATCTTATTGTGCAGGGTAGCGCATAAGTAATGTAATGAATAACATATTTCTTTCTGAGAATTTTATCGTTAGCATTTGTTAAAATTTAGATTATAGTTTAAGAAAATATGTTCACATTATGTTTTGAAGATAATATGTTTCAAATGGTGCCTAAAGTTTCTTTTCTGCAGTTTCTCTTTCCAAAGCATTTTCTATAACTTTTCCCAGAATTTCCGGTCCCTGTGCCCTTACTTCTTCGCGGATATTGACCTTCTTGGCTTATTGGCATTCACCTTACCATTTGAGCAGCCCACGGGTACCGTTAAATAAAGCGAACACGGTGGCCAATAAATATCAGAAAAACTCAATATTATTCGGTCGCCAAAAATTTCGAACAGCGTGTGAGCTCTTGATCCATCTTGTTGGAACCACAATTCTGGATTGCTCTCTACCTCTGGCCTTAAAAACTTTCAATCATTACCCGGTATTGAATGTCATTCACATTAATGGCAACTTGTTTGTCGTTTTCGAAAAAATATAGTCCTATGATCATTTCTGAGGTTATTCCGCACCAGACTGTACAATGTACATCTAATTGTGTGCATTTGATGTTTAACATTTATTCTAGGGATTTTGAGTTCAATTTTTTTTATTCACGTGACCATTGAGGTGAAAATGGGCCTCATCGCTCATTATGAATTTGTCAACAAATTCGTTGTTTTCTAGGCACAATTCTTGAAATCAGCGACTACATTGAATGCTTACTTATGCATCATTTGGTTTTAACTCGTGAACTCTGTGAATCCTATATGGGAACATTTGTAACTTATGTAAAATTCTTTGCAAAGACCACCAACTGCTGAGATCGCCGTCTGGTGGAAGTTTCGGGGTTTTCCTCAATACTTGCTTGCACCAGAGCAATGACACATCAATTTGAACTGCACGAAGCCTTCCAGTGCGCGCGACATCACAGACAGCCCCATGTACCGCAAAACGGTGCACCAATTCGACATTTCGAACAAGAAATAAATCTCGATATGATCTTTGGGTCTGAATAATCGAATGCTGAATTTCAAAGTAATATTGAACAACTTTGATTTATTGTTCTGTGCTCCATCTGTGTTCCATCAAGTCTTCACAGTTAATTCTGAAAAAAAAGAAAAAAATACGTAATCAAAAAATTTATTCAGTATCTAATTACAACATAACGTCATTTATGCGCCACACTGTAGTTCGCCAATCAACTTTTAATTATATCTAATATATAAAATTAATAGTATTTTCACGTAAAGTACAAAATTAAGTAAATTGAGAATTTAACTCAAAAGCATCTCCTGCTTATCCTACACTTTAAACGAAATTCGTCGGAAGACATAAGGTCTGACTCAATGAACAACCACGTCATCTCGCAGATTGCGGAAATATCGTGACAAAACACAAACTGCACTGGGCAATAGGAAGTTGTAAGCCCTACAAATCACCTGGGTTCTGAAAAATGATATGAGCTGTATCAAGCTATTCCCTATTTCCGTTCGATGGAGAGAATCTCAATTCATCGAAACCATCGCATATTATTCCAAAGGCCTTTAGACCAATCAGTCTCTCAACTTGTCTCCTGACGACATTGGAGATGATGACTCATATCGGTGAACGATCAAAAGTATGTCTCACCTGTCCGCATGCTTCTCCTCATACAATAATGGCAAATCTACAGAAAAAACTCTGCACGCTTAAGTGATTTTCACAAATAATATTAAAGGAATACAGTCTTGGCGCATTTGTCGATATAGATGGTGCCTTTAACAAAAATCTTTCCGGGGTCGATAAAATGAGCTCTATGGGCCCTTTATGTATTGACCAGGGAATAATCAAATTGATACACTCCCGTTCACTTATTTAAATGCACTAAAAATTCCATATTCAACAGCCTCTATCTTTTGAAATTTGTTACCGATTTCAGAATTTTAAAATGGAAATGAAAGCTAGACAACTTGAGATATCAAAAAATCATGACAATAGTGGTTTCTTAACTAAAGAACTTTTTTTGAGCAATTTATAAAAAAAAGTGCAAAAATGTGTTTTTTTTTGGTTCACTTGAATAAAGGCACTTTAACTAATTTTAATGAAAAAGAGTTGACAATTTATTCTACTTTATTTAAGAACTATTAGTAATGGGTACAACCCCCTTTGTTTTTAATAACTTCAAATATACGGGATTTCATTCAGAGATAAAGAGAATTTATGTAATCCAGCGACATTTTATTCCAAGTATCCTTAATGGCCTGAATTAGTGACTGCTTGTCATCAAATTGTCCACCTCCTTCGTAGACCTTACCAGAAACCCCACCCCAAACATTTTCGATAATGTTTAGATCTGGCGAATAGGGTGGCCAGTCAAGAATATTAACATTTTGGCTTGCAATGAACTCTTTTACTACTCTGGCGTTGTGTATAGGGACATTATTCTGTTGCCATGTCCAAGATATAACTTCGGAAAAGCCGATTATAATAACGTTGTATAGCTAGCACCAGCCATTTTTGCACTTTGAAATTCAAAATCGATGGGGCCATAGTACATAATAGCACCCCACACCATAACGCCGCCCTCTCGGCTGTGATGTCGGTTCAGATAACGCTTTTCTTTGCACAGATCATGGAAACAGTAGTTGTAGCCATCAGTCCCATCTAAATTAAACTTCTTCTCATCCGTAAATACAAGGGTTCTCCAGTCTTTTACATGACCTCTTGGCTGCACATCCCATACCATGTAGTCTCTTGCGAATTGAAGCCGCTTTTCCTTACGAGGAGAATTAAGTGGCGGCTTTTTTGTAATTTCAGGTATCTAAGATACTCAAAGCTCTTTAATACTCTTCGTACTGATGACTTCCTCGTTTCCAATTCTGATGATTTTTCTTTTCTCATACGTAGATAAAGACAATGAAATCTTTCCTTTAAAATTGTTTCCATACGCCTCGGGGTCCTTGATGTAATTGTCGACAACTGTTGGGCTCCGTCCAATTTTTTTAAGCTATTGCGCGGTTAGAATTTTCCTTCAGAACTGTTAACATCGATTTTCGTTTTTTCCGAAAGATTAAAAATTTTTTGTTTTGCCATTTTGACTCGTAAAATGATTAAGATGTAATAAACTGTAAAAGCAAACGCTCCCTACAAAAAATTATCGCTTAGTTTAAAAATAATAAAGCGCCTTTATTCAAGTGAACCAAAAAAAATATCACATTTTTTGACTTTTTTTATAAATTGCTCAAAAAAAGTTCTGAGGTTAAGAAACCACTATTGTCATGATTTTTTTAATGTTTCAAGATGTCTAGGTTCCATGTCCATTTTAAAATTCTGCAATCGGTTAGAAATTGCAAAAGGTACAGGCTGTTGAATATGGAATTGTTAGTGCCTTTAAATAAGTGAACCGGAGTGTATATGAATTACTTACGCGATTACTCCCTGTGTCAGACTACTTTAACTCGGAGTGTGAATAAAGGGACACCCCAAGCAGAAAACTAATCTCCACTTCTCTGGAATATAGTACGGGATAGTGATTTCAGGGATCAGGTTGCACAGTCGTAGTGTTTACGGACGACCTAGAAATATTCTTCCATATACAGACATGTGCTTCAGGACTTAATCAGAAAACCCTCTAAGTTGGCCACGGAGACTAGGCTGAATACATTTTCGGACAAAACTGAGTTCGTTCTATTTACCAGGAAGCACATGCTGAAAAAACGGCATATGTAAAATATTCTCCCAAACATATTCTGTAGGAACCATGTATACACTTGGATCACATTCGAAACATTCATATGTTTGCAAGTATGATAACATGTTATCTTGCAAAGATGCATACTTTTACGTGGAGCCATTCCTGTGTTTCGCCCCAAACGAATGATTGGCAACTTAATGCTTGAAACTAAATGCAACGGATCACGGACATGTTATCTTGCAAACATGCGGACTTTTACGTCGAGCCACTCGTGTGTTTCCTCCCAAAGGAACTATTGGCGACTTAATGCATGAAACTAAAATGCAACAGATCAGTCAACACAGACATCTAATTCGTTTGAATATTCATTCACGAATATTTATGAATCACTGACTGAAAGAATAATGCAAAAATACAGTAGACTGTAACAACATTAGCTTAGGCTGAGAACAATCTTTCTTTGTCCGCCTTTTAGTATTTTGCTCTCGACGGAGAATAGCGAAAAACAAGAAGTAAATTGTGCACCAAACACAGCTGTATTTGTTTCACAAACAAAGCTATCTTTCGATAACAAACCCACATAATATAATATATTAATCATTGTGTCTCAAACATGTAATGTTGAGTAGCAACCACTATGTGTTTGGACACAAGTATACCATATTTGCGACGAGCTATAAACACAACTTATATTTGCATCCAAACAAGAAATAAATATAGATTTTCAGCGTACAGAACTTTCCGTTTATGCAGCCATTGTTTCAATGTCGCAGAGACATTTTCGTAAAGGAAAGTGCAAGATGTCAAGGTGGTAGGTAATATGGGGAGAAAGCTTAGTTTCCAAACCAAACATTATATTTTGTATCAGAAGAGCCACAGTGGTTTTATAAGCGTGTGAAAGAGCCATCGGAGGACGATGGCGCCTATCACCGAAAATAGTTATCCCACCGACACTGCTTTATGGTACAGTCGTTTGATGGCCAGTGCTGGCCAGAGAATGGCAATGGTGGGTATCACAAGTTTCCTATGCACAACACCATGCGAGGGTTTGGGGGTTATCCTCCACTTATAATTCATAAATTTTCTGGAAAGGAATATAACCAAAGCGGCCGCTATCCGGCTAAGACATTCTTTGCAATAAATCACCAGCCCATAAGGGCATGGGACGATTCTAAGAAATCTGCGGCAATCCACAATATAAGTCGATTGTGACACCTACTTTTGAGGTTCCAGAAGCTGTTTAAACTTCTACACTGATTGTTCTAAACTAGATGGCAAAGAAGGGTTGCATATCTTTCTATCCTAAAAAGCTGGGTGTAGTCCTTGTACAAAGGCTTTCAGACTTTGTAGTGTCTTTCGGGCACATTTCATGGCTAACGGAGTATGTAACTTTTGGCGGGGACGAGATGTCATCACCGCCTGGGGTTTCTACCTGTACTCTGATAATCTGTATTATTGACGTCAAGAACTGAGGTGTATCTGTAAATGATATGACCATGCAGTTGCATAGTCACCTTATATGCGTGGCGGGGTAGAGGAGCATTCCAGGAAACCATAGAGCGGTTGAGGTGGTGAGATTAGGGACCACCAGACTTGTTCCACTGGATATGGAGCATATGTGTATGCCACTTTCTGCTTCTGCTTAAAAACGAATCTCTCTCTCAAAGTATATATAGTTGGGCTGCACAACCTACAGCTTCACCAGGCAAGTATAGCCATGTCATGACCTGAATCGTAGACTAATCTTGATATTTATTCCCAGCCAGGATATTTCTATGCTAGCAGCTGTGATCACTGGGCACTGTTTAATACGCAGACTCATGTCTAGACTTGGAATATCAGCACATGATTTCTGCAGAAGTTGAGTTGATGAAAATGGCATATACTACGGCCCGGCATTGTTTATGAGTAGGAGACAATATTTAGGATCATGAAATGTAGGATCCAACAGATGTTTAGGTTGTTTAACCAAATCATCTTAGGAACTTCCTGTAGAATTATACTTGCTTCGCCAGGAACCAATGTTAGTCACTTCTTGAGCCACATCCTTGAATATCGGGATGCAGTATTGTGTGACTTAAACGACTCTTAACCACACAAGGATAATTTACAGAGCCAACGATGGGGACGGAACGTCACGTATCACAATGGTTCTCATGGGGAAATTTCTTCCTAACCTAACCTAATCTGGTTTGAATCAACTGTATATCATTTATACTTTCGTTTCGTTTCCTGTATTTTAAATTTCAGATTACATCAAAATAAACAAAGAAGTCGTTTAATACCATAGCGCGTAAATTATTTAATAATGAAATATTATCTTTTTAGAATTATATTTTTAAATTCATTATATAAACTTCACCTGTCTGTATGCATGCGCACCGAAAAAACTTTGGATTGATTTTTATCCCTTGTCGCATGATCCAATCCAATACTTCAAAAAATATTTATTTCCATTACATACTATAGCAACTACGGACCATTACAATTTTAACCAAAACATTAAATATACAATCTACTTCTATACAAACTAAATAATATTCCATTAAATTGACTTGACTAAAAGTACTTTAGTGTTTTAGTTGTATTAAAGCGAAATACATAAGGGCAAAAACTGTTTTATTTTGAAATCACCGTTTTCAGTATTATTAATGTTAAAATTTTTTAGATATGTTAACCATTTAGTATGGAATGATGCCATTCAGTCCGTGAATAAAATAATTTCATCTACAACTTCGGTTGTATTTATTTTTCCATAACGCAATCTATTTGCTATCGTCTTTAAAACTCTGGTCTTTTATATAATGTCATATGTAGAAGGCATTTGGTATACAGGATAGTTTTGTTTATATTTATTCACTTGAAAAGAAATTGTATTAAAATTCCACAGATGTGCACCGATTCACATGTAAGTTCTATACTTCCCAACACGTACTAAAATGCTATTTTTTATGAATTAGTAGTTTCAATTAGGGAATTCACAAGGTGTACTAAGGTTGTAGGTTGTAAGAAAATAGAAGACCTCCAATAGCACATATCGCACCCTGAATACAAAAGTGGCACAACTCAAAATTTAGAAATTTTCAGCAGAGGTAAAAAACTGGCTTGCAAAGTTAAAAAAAGTATGAATAGTCTCAAAAGTAGACATATTGATACAGGATTTCTTTGACGAAAGGGAAGAGCAACTGACGCCAGATTTTTGCAGAAGATAGAAATGGTTCTCGGTGTTTGTTTTTAAGCAAAAAATTAAAATCTAGAAATGTTGAGTTATGACGCTTTTGTATTTAGAGTGCGATATGTGAACACCCTGTCGTAAATGCATAAACTACAAACCAAGGCGTATTGAAGAAGATGGTGGCACTAGATCAAAGTGTATTTATATCAAGCGGTATTTATATCGTACCGACGTTGTGCCAAACTCTGCATGTATGTATACCTTATATTGTTATACCTTATATTGCCTTATATTGTCCAATCACGCTGCCAGACAAATTCCTATAGACAGCCAACATCATGAAAGTGTTTATATATTTGATTTCACAGAAAAACTTACATATGTGACTACATTCATATTCTTCCATTTTCATATTTTCCTTTTTCAATTTGAATATGCTTCAAATATTTACGCGGAACAAAGTAACGAATATGAATCAGGGATGGAAAACGATATTGTCAATTTTGTACCAACGAAAATAATTTTGGGTACTTTTGTGCCTTCAGAGTACTCATCAGTATTCAACATTTTCTTTATTTTTTTAATTTCCATTTCTGTTAGAATGAGAAGCAAGTTACACTTTTTTGTAAACAAGTTTAAAATAGGAACATTTGTTGTTAAGGTATCAAATTTCTTTTGGAGTACTGTAATATATTTGGGGTTACTGATTAGTATATGAAATGTACTTGTATCAAAAAAGTACAATTGTTTCAACTTTTCCATCCCTGATATGAATACTACAGCTGATTAAATGGTAAACAAATGGCATCAGCTGATCGCATAGTACACCACAAAAACATATGTATCTGCAAAAGTTTTACTATCGTACAACACTTTTGTATGGAACAAATCTACTACAGTTGTACAACTTGTGTAGAACTTTAGCATTTACGACACATACTACAGTTAGGACACTCTGATGAATACCCTAAATGTATTTCCGTAGACCGATAAATTGTAATTGTGTTTGATGTACACCCCGGTTCGCTTATTTAAAGGCACTAAAAATTCCATATTCAGCAGCGTGTAACTTTTGCAATTTGCAACCAATTAAAGAATTTTTGAATGGACATGGAAGCTAGACATCTTGAGATATAAAAAAATCATGACAATAGTGGTTTCGTAACTAAATAACTTGTTTGAGCAATTTATAACAAAAAGTCCAAAAAATTTGCTATTTTTTTGGTTCACTTGAATAAAGGCACTTTATTACTTTTTTTATTATTTGTAAAGTAAACGATGTTTTTTTGTTTATTACAATTTACTACATCCTAATCATTTTACGAGTCAAAATGGCAAAACAAAAAATTTTAAATCTATGGAAAAAAAACTAAAATCGATGTTTACCGTTCTTAAGGATATTCTAACCGCGCAATAGCCCAACAGTTGTCGACAATTACATCAAGGACCCCGAGGGGTATGGAAAAAATTTTAAAGGAATGGTGTTTCATTGTCTTTATCTACGTATGAGAAAAGAAAAATCATGAGAATTGCTTCTAATTCTGCCTTATCCTTTCAAAAATATGACCTCAAGCTGGAGTGGAAGCGGGCAAGTCATCAGTACGCAGAGTAATTAAGAGCTGTGAGTATCTTAAATACCTGAAATTACAAAAAAAGCCGCCACTTAAGCTCCTCGTTAGAAAAGGCGGCTTCAATTCGCAGGAGACTACATGGTATGGGATGTGCAGCCAAGAGGTCATGTAAATGACTGGAGAACGGTTGTGTTTACGGATGAGAAGAAGTTTAATTTGGATGGGCCTGATGGCTACAACTATTTTAATAGGAATTTATTTGCACGAAATAAAGAAATGAAAGAAATCCTCGCCACACAGTCATTTTACAATATACTATAGTAGTGGTTGTTGTTTTGGTATCAGTACATGGCAAAAAGCGAGATAGAACTATTCCTCATATCACTTCCAGACCAACATTTTTGCTACACATTGTAACCGGATATCACATCTATGTTTACTTTTAAAACAATGCACATGTAGTGAAGACAATACAGCGACAATAGTAGTGAATACAATACAGAAGAAATTATCTGAAAATAGAACATAATCGAAATAATATCGTATGATATTGATAGTATGATAATGATAGTATGATAATGTTCGCCGATACGCTTGTTATAGACTTCAAATGCTGGGCACCTCGTCAATTTTTATCATGGTATACATAACATTTGAAGACAACGTCGAATTTTAATGATTTTGGTGTCATTGTAAGTTTGAATTAAAGTTGTATTTTTTTATAAGAACAATAGCGCTTTCTTTTCAAGATTAAAATCATTTAAATTGATTTAAATCCTGCAATAGTCAAAAAGATTATTTTTCATATTTCCGGTTTATTTTTGCAAAACTCTTATCTTGTTCTCTTTATATTGTCTATATTGAAAATTATTAAAGGGGTTTTCAACACAGACGCTACAAAAGTAAATCGATAGGGACAGCAAACGACGCCATATTTTTTCCCGCTCTTTTGACATTTCTCTTCAGTAAGGTTTGCCATTTCATCATGGAAAGATATACGAGTCAACAACGAGTCGAAATTATTAAAATTAACTACCGAAATTTGGAGTCAGTGGCCTCAACTATAAGAGGGCTACGTCCAATTTATGGTCGGCTCATTTCTGGTTGAATGGCTTCGTCAATAAGCAAAATATGCGTTATTGGTAAGACAGAAATCCACACGTAATCCATGAGTCATCATTGCCTCCCGAAAAAATTACGGTTTGGTGCGGTTTATGGGCTGGCGGCGTCATTGGGCCGTACGTCTTCCGTGATGATCAAGACCGGCACATTACTGTGAATGCGAATCGCTACCGTTCAATGATAACCGAATATTTTTGACCCCAATTGGATAATATAGGCTTGTAGGACATGTGGTTCCAAGAGGACGGCGCTACCAGCCACACAGCGAATGTCACAATCAATTTATTGGAAACCAAGTTTGGTGAACGTGTTATCTCACGAAATGGCCCAGTCGATTGGCCACCTCGGTCGTGCGATTTGACGCCGTTAGATTATTTCCTGTGGGGCTACGTTAAGTTTATGGTCTATGCCAACAAGCCAGCGACGATTGATAGACTTCGTACGAATATCGAACGTGAAATTGCAGCAGTATCGGCCGATTTATGCTTGAAAACCGGCGAAAATTGGGTTCAGCGTCTGGACTTCTGCAAGCGTGCCCGTGGTGGCCATGCAAAAGAAATCGAGTTCCATACATAATGGCATCGAACGTACTTTCACAGGAATAAAGAATTTCATTGGTATCTAAAACCGGTTTTGTTCTATTTAAAAAAACTTTTGTAGCGCTCTTATTGAAAAACCCGATATATCATTGGATTGGAGAAGTCTTATATAAAAAATTCAACAGCCTGTTTGTATAAAAGATTTTTAGCAAAAATATACTTTTAAAATCGGACACCAATTATTATGCATTTGTGTAAACTTCAATATTTGTGAACTACATGTCATGGATAGAGAGCGAAGAGCTCCTCCTATTCAGGAAGCTGTATAAACTTGTCCCAAAAAATGAGTTCGAAATCGCAGCCTCTGAGTAAGAAATTAAAAACCAAAATTCTGTATGAAACCATCATTATAGGCCATAAAACTAATGATGCAGTTCGATTCGTAGGACCCGACTTAGTGTAAAGCCGTTGAGTTCGGATGTTTTCCAAAATGTTTTTCAAAAACTTGCACAGTATTATTAGTGGTAGTAATAAGCCATGAAATTGCTTCTCAAAAAAACCGTTCGGAACCGGTGTAACTGGTATGTTTTTTATGGGATAGTTTTTTTTATTCTATGAACTTGAGCTATGAACTTTTCATACATTAGCTAAATTTGCAATTATTCCGGTGGCAAAAACAATATGGAATTATTAAGGATGCGACAATCGAAATTGGTAATAGACTCGGTTGCAGCAACCGAATGTGATATTAATTCAAGTGCAACAACCGAATTTGAGGTCGCTTCGCTTACAAATATCGAACTTGGTATCAGGTTGGTCGCAGAAACGAATTTGGCATTAAGTCGATCACAATGACTGAATTTGGCGTGCATGCGGTTGCTGTAACCGAATTACTCATAAAATTCTGTTGGAACTCCCGACTTAGATTTTAATTCGTTTACCACAACATAATTCTATATATCTCAAATCTCAAGTTTACTAACTAACTAAATATTAGATTGAAAAAGCTAAAAAAGTGAGTATTGCTGAGGTCGCGGAGATATAAAGATTTGTTTGTGGATATTAGGAGACATAAATAAAGAGACTGTAATTATTCGTTCTGCATTAAGTCATCCTATTCTGCAGGCAACGTCCACATTCATCAACGTGCAGTACCAGCAGTTGCCAACTGGTCAGTTTTTCGGGGTTCATCATTTTATAGAAATGTTTACGACCTAAATCGACAGACACAATACGTCAGAATAGGTGCGGTGACCCTGATGGACGGGACTTCATAAACAGTCGGAAGTAGATATAAAATGAATTTGATTCCCAAAAGTTTAGCCCATATGTATGATTTCCTCGGTTTATAATTATTTATGGGAATGCAGCAAATTAATAGACAAAAATTTACTAATGCACTTTTGATGCCATCTAAATTCGCTTGTGACAACCTCTAGCTCGGCTATGACAAACGAATTGATAGATAGACCCTAATTCAGTTGCGACAACGTCTAATTCGGTTACGACAACTTCTAAATTGGCTGTGACAAACTCTAATTCGTTTGCGACAACCTAAAGGGTCCGCCAAATAACTTTTTTTTTTTGAAAATGCTATAAAAAAAACTACTGAATATTTTCTCAAATTTCTTTTTTTATTTGAAAGTACAATCCTTCCGGTTAATAATGGAAAATAATTTCATTCAAATGGCTGCATCGGCTGGCCATGCAGTAGCCCACACGATCGGTCTAATTTTTAAGCACATTATCGATTGTGTGTGGCTGTATTTCACCAATGGCTTCACGAATATTGTCCTTTAAAGCGTCAATTGTCTCTGGCTTGTCAGCGTAACACTTATCTTTGAGGGCACCCAACAAATAGTAGTCCAACGGTGTCAAATCGCAGCTCCGAGGTGGCCAAACGACATCAGCTCTGCGGCTGATAATGCGATCTTCAAAAACAGGGCGCAAAACATCGAGTGTAGCTTCGGCTGTGTGGCACGTAGCGACATCCTGTTGAAACCAAATGTTGCCAATATCGTCCTCTTCAATTTTTGTGAACAAAACTTCGTTCAACATGGCCCGATAACGATCGCCATTGACTGTAACGGCCACTCTTTGCTAATTTTCGATGAAAAATGGCCCAATTATGCCTCTGGACCAAAATCCGTACCAAACAGTGACTCGTTTTGGGGCATCGGCTTTTCAATATATGCGTGCGGGTTTTTTGTGCCCCAACTGCGACAATTTTGCTTGTTTACATACCCGCCAGGATCAAAATGAGCTTCATCTGAAAAGATGATTTTTTTGGCAAAATCGGAATCTTCTGTAAGTCGATCGCAGACCAACTTTTCAAAGTAATGTCGCAATATTTCCCAGCGTTGTTCAAGCGTATACACAACCATATTCGTTCAGCGGAAGGATAAAACTAATTATCTGTCACACATGAGCTAAGTGTTATCATTCACGAAATAAGCACTAGTTGAAAAAACACGTTAGATGGCGGACCCGTTATAATCCGGCATTAATGGCCTGTATTGTGGTCGTGACAACCTCTTAATTTGCTTAAGGCTAATTCGACTGCGTTAGCTGAATTTTTTTGTGAGTGTAAAAGAGTAAAATCGTGAATCGTATGTAAAAAATTTGAAGGTATATAAGAATACCTTGTGTCTGTGTTGGAACTACGACGCATATATTGAACATTCTCATGCATTCGTCCTTAACTTCCGGTTCTAAAGACCAACTAGCTCTCAAATTTTGACTTTGGCTTCAAAATCAACGCACTGGATGTTTTTAGATAAACAGATCGGTCACTCATCTACAGGTGTATACCGTTTTTGACATCAATGGGAATTCTCGTCAATGACTTAACACTAAACATCCGAAGTTTTGTGCCACTTTAACCAAATTGGTCTCGTGTCTTATCCTACATTAGTAGGCAACAGTAAATATGTCAAAGACTATGATAAATGTGTATTTTCCCCAGCAAGGAAGTAACCAACCCATCAGAAGCACCTTGTTGCCGTAGTCATGTGTTATATTTAGCTCCATGGTTTTTTTTTATCGACCACCTATCTCAAATGTCGGTCAGTCTGACCGCCGTCTATCATGTTGGGCATGAATTGTTCTTGTTTGCGTGTATAAAACCAAATTTAGTTAAATGAACTACTCAGAGGCCGATTGACCTAAGTCTACAAAAGAGAGAGTGGAGAAAACTTGAAGATAAGTGCTTCGACTTTGGTGTAGTCCCATGCGAATCTAATGCGAGGATATAAATACTTCATGATTCCTCTTTCATTGTAATGATAATAAATGAGAGGGTTTCAAATATGACAGGATTTAGACATTTTTTTCAATTTTTAATATTAACGTCCCAAAAATGTCAGAATGTGTAGTTAGACCAATTAGCAGCTGAATTGCTTAAAGGATGACTGTCGGTTTTTTACTCTTTGTTTGTTAAGGAAGTTATGTTTCATTGGGTTTTTAGTTGAATTATGGTCGAGAGTCTATGCCTGGCGTAGGCTGGTCTGCTTTGAATTGTGAATTCTTATGTTGTTCCTAATACACAATATTCATATTACAACTCCATTGGTTGTCCACTCTAAAATCCTAATGATAAATATAGGCACAATAGGCACTTGATCTCTTTGTTGGTTATTGAATTCGTAGCTATGGCACGCGTAAGCAAAACCATCACTTTTTCTGTCCCCTAGAATTATAATTTATTTTTAACAGGGAACAAAAAAACTCATATATGATTGGTCCTTTCGGCTGTATGTTCGTCCATCAGTCTGTCATATTTCACAAATTTTATTCATTTAACTCAAATTTAAAAGCGTTTTTGTATTTTGAAACTTGCAGTTAGAACGAATTAAGTAAATGCCTTACGAATCTCCTAGCTTTCTGCTTGTTATTCGGACGATCTAATGCTTTTTGTAGAACAAACATGCCTAAATAAATTGTTTGATTAAAACATTAAATCTCTTTCCAGGTAAGCAGATTTATGTTGGCCCTAATTTTTTGGTTTGAAGTGAAGCGATTAAAATATATTCTCTTTTATTTTCGAAAAAAGATATTTAGTTTCTATTCTTGTTATTATTTGTTTAATAGGGCGGTCAAATTTTCTGTAATAATTACATTGCAGGGTCAAAGACTTGCAAATAATTAAATTTTTTTAATTTGCTAAATGTTTTCTTAAACTAATCCAGAAGCAGCCCTAAATATTTATATTAATCAGAGATTCGTAGGATTACTGTTGTGCACTGGTTTGACGATATAGTATTTTTGGTCTTAATGTGAAATATGAGCAGTTCATTGCATGTGTGCCCTGATATTTTATTGTAGAAATATATAAAGAGTTTCAGTAGCTAGCAGGATTAAGTTGCAATCACATCTTAGTATTTTAGACCGTTATAAAACATAGACACCTGAACCGGAATTTGATGATTTTTGAAATTTCAATAAAAAATTTTCGAATAGTGTCAACTTAGTTACCGATTTTTATCGTTAAAATGCGAGGGGGATTAATAAGTCCATGACATTCCGAACTTCCCTCGTAGTTATATGAAATGCAACACCACTTTCATTAAGTACCGCCTGTTAGTAGACTTTGCGTTTAACAGCTGTTCAAAACATACAACCTCGTGCAATTTTTTTAAAAATGGAAAAGAGTGAATTTCGAGCGAGTGCTCATTAAATATTATTTTTTGCGAATCAACCCAAGGAAAAAATTGATAAATACTATGGGGCCTCTGCACCATCGATTTCAATGGCAAAAAGTGGTTTACTGACTTTTGTTGTCGTCGCACAAGTACAAATGACGGCAAATTGAGGTCAATACACCGGAAAATGTCGAAAAATCCAAGATATGGTGTTGGCCGACCGATTTTAATTAATCAGTTGGGTTTAAGAAAGCTGCCTGCAAGATGGGTGCCGCGTTTGCTCTCAATTGACCATAAACGTAATCGTGTGACAACTTCAAAAGATTGTTTGCAGTTGTTTAATTGGGCTATGAATTGGTACCTCATCTGCCATATTCTCCGGATTTAGCGCCCAGTAACTATTTCCTATTTCTAAAAAAAAAAAAAAAATAAATGTCCCATGAATGGACAGGAGAGAACTTCTCACAATCTGTGCGCTTTCCAGTTTTCACTCACTGATTGGGACCTACAGTTTTACACCGATTCCGAACGGTATTTTGAGAAGCTTTATCATGGCTATATACTCGATAGTGTCGCCGTCACTATGCGAGGTAACCGCCGCCGAAATAATTTTTTTTTGAAGGTGGTCAGAGCAGGTTTCGAACCCAGGATCTCATGTACAAGAGCGGCGCACACTAACCATTGCACCACCGACGGCCACATTGCACCACCAACGGCCACTAAACCTAAAGAAATGGCTCGATGGAAAGAGATTTAAAATTTTTGATCAAACAAATACCTATTTTATGGACCTCGAAAAATCCCATTTTTTGGAAGGGATACAAAAATTGGAGTATCGTTGAACTAAGTTCATTGAGGAGATTATGTTGAAACATAATTTTTTTTTTTGCAAAAAAAGCTTTCTTTCATTCAAAAAGTCACGGACTTATTGATATTGATCCCCCCCGAGTTTCAGTGCTGAACTGTTTCAAATATTGAGAACTAGACCGTTATATTTAGAATTTAGCTGTAATGAACCGAAGTTATAGTTTTGTACTGGGTGTTAATATATCTACACTCAAAAATGTATCCCTTTTTTTTTTAGTTAAATGATATATCAGTGTTTCGAGGAATAATTCACCTTCAAGCATCATAACTCATTGCCATATTTAAGACACCAACCATTTGCATTGGAAGACTTAAGTGCATACTTCTGACCAGTTTTAAATGGGCATGTAACTATCGGCTTACTTAATTGTATTTGAAAGTTAATTACAAGTTAATAACTTTGCATTTTTTTCAGTGGGGAGTTGATGTAAGCCGTCATATTGTTAATGATTATGACAACTCTTGTATTCTTCTTGGAAATGCCCGATTTCTTGTTCATGTTATTTACTTTTTTCACCTTGATAACTTCAAAATGTGCCATACGTTAGCAAAGCTACCATATTTTCCCTCTTTTTGCTGTCAGTTTTAGTTAAAAACTGTAAAGACGAAAATGTATTTAAGTGTGACCTAATACTCAGATTATGCTCATCTTAATTTTATCTTAAGATAGCAATTAGCTGACTCTTAAAACTTTACCCTATCAATTATGAACAAAAAAGTGCTGACAATTCCTAAATTCTAACCGCCATTAAAATTCAACCACCCTATTGCTCATTATATTAAAAATCTGTATAGGGAAACTCCTCATAAATCATGGTAACATAAATATCAGATAGTTTATCGCGCCTTAGTGTGTGTTAGTGGAGCACACAAACGCGACTGGTGTCTCTGCCAGAAGAAATGACTAAATTTCGGTCATAAATTTCAATTACAACAAATTCATGTAACCCAAGTAAAATAAATAGCAGAATATGAATTGTTCATATAACTTTCACTTACTCTCGTTATAAATTACAATTATTTAACGATTTACTCTCTCCTCACGTGGCAGTTGAAAATATGAAAATTGCAGGAAACATGTACATGCTTGCAAGCACTTTTTTTCAGTAATTGAAGATTTGCTGCTTTTTTATTTTTTTGGTGTCTGTCTCGATTTTGTTTTTAGTGGTCTTATTTTTGGTTTCAAAAACAGATATTAATCAGTGTATCTGAAAGATGTTATATTGAATAGCAAACATAATGTGTTTGGACACAAGTATAGCATATTTGCGACAAGCTACAAACACGTTACATTGACATCCAAACAACAAAACAAGACAGATTTTTCAGTGTGCAGTAACTGAATGTTCTCATTTCCTCTGGGGGCTACAACCTTACTTACTTACTCACTTATCCGATCTCGAGCAACCCCGGGGGGTCAGGGACTTTATAAAATGAAGATAACATATTTCACAGATATCTCTCTATCAAGTGTACGCAGGGATTCGTCAACCTGATCGCTCCAACGGAGTCTTGGTCTTCCTATTTTCCGCATTCCTTCGGTTTCGAAAACCCTTCGTTCTGGATCGTCTTCATTCACTCAACTGACACGGCCTAGCCAGCGCAGTCTTGTTATTTTAATCCGCTTAACTATGTCAATATCGGGATATAGCTCACACAGCTGATGGTTCATGCGTCGCCGATACTCGCCGTTGTGCACTATAGGGTCATACATTTTTGGGAGTATTTTTGTCTCGATACTCCTAGAAATGTTTCGTATGCTTGCGAAAACACCCAAGATTCTGCGCTGTAAAGCAAGACAGGTTGCATGAGAGTCTGGTATAGCTGGACTTTTGTTACTCGAGAGAGGCTGTATCTCTAAAGTGTTTCCTTTTAAGAGTTTGTTTTAGATTCTTTTTTTAAAGCCCCATGAACTACAACCCAAATGGAAGTGGTTGGAAAGAAGTGACAAGAGTTTCAGAGGTTAAAACACGTTGGGATTATGAATCAAATACACTTTTGTAGTAACAGTACACACAGCAGTACAGCTACAGTAAAAATATATTACAATCGCCAGAAGCCATTACCAGTACCTCTCTTCAAAAATATATCGATAATATCTCATCTTGTTTAAATGACTGGAGGATCAAAGTCAATGAAACAAAGTGAGTGCGAGTCAAGTTTACTCTGAAGCGTGAAATTTTCCCTCTAATGACTCTAACATAAGTACAGCTACCACATGCAGTGGAATTCAAATATCTTGGAACACATTTTCATAAACGACTTACATGGAGAAACATATCCAGACAAATTGATCTTACAATTGAATAAGATCAATTCTATCATTCACAACAGATCTCCACAATCTCTCGAAATAAAATATGGCTTTACAAACGTGTTATCAAGCCAATATGGATAGGTGTAATTCGACTGTATGGAACAGCCTCGTAATATAATTTAGAAACAGAGGGTTCGCTCTAAAACATTTCGAAAAATCACAAATGCTTCATGGTTTATTACCAACAATCAATTTCATACTGATTTAAAATTCTCACCGTAACAGAATAAATCCAGGCTGGAATGTCTACATAACGGGTGGTCCAAATACAGGTATATTTTTAAATCATATGTTATTTTGACATCAGTAAAGGTTTCTGTTCGAAGTACTGCCATTATCATTATGATTATCATACCTACGCGGATCAAACTGAGTCATTTTACACTTGAAATGTTGCAAATATTGCAAACTCCAATCAAACATCGGATTTTAACAAAAAATCTTCATCATCTGACGAGTCGCAATTTCATCTCCGCGATGATGTTAACGATCATAGTTGCCGTATGTGGGAATTGTCGAGAAGCCAATGCATCCATAGAGAGTGAGCGTTTCGTATGGATTTTGGAGTGGTGACATCATTGACCCATTTTTCATAAATGCATTTCAGGAAATGTCATTTCAGTCAGCGGCGAGCGCTACAGGGCCACGATTACGGATATTTGAAGGGCTGCAATGGAAGATTTGAACTTAGATCATCGTTGGTTTAAAGCGTATTAGAGACGATCAAATAATTTCATCAAGCAGTGTATGCACGCTGAAAAATCTATCGTTTTTTGTTGTTTGGATGAAAATATAACATGTCTT
Organism: Phaonia tiefii; assembly: GCA_963931995.1. Lineage (NCBI taxonomy): Eukaryota > Metazoa > Arthropoda > Insecta > Diptera > Muscidae > Phaonia > Phaonia tiefii. The sequence goes on from OZ008370.1 coordinate 141,358,932, forward strand.
TGGAGCTAGTCGCAAATATAATAAAAAAAACACACAAGTAATTAATACCCGCTTGTCTTGCATGAACTAGAGTTGTGTATAAGTATATTGGTTGTGTACCAACGCATAGTAACAACCATATAGCTGAATCCTTCTGAAAACAAAAACGTGAGAGACAACAAAGAAGGAGAAGCAAAAGAGCAGCAGATTGTCATTTCATAAAAAAAGTAATGCATTCAGCAAGTAAATGTAAAAAGGGTAATTTTAAATATTTAAATTGTTGGTATTAATTATTTATTTTAATTATAATAAATAGAGAAACAAAGAATAATTCGTTTGTCAATATTATTATGTTTGGGAGAAAATACGCATATGTTTCCAAGTAAGTATATGGAGGTTTGAGCGATATACGTGAAAGCTTCCATGTAAGTATATGGATGTTTGGGATGAAGCACGAATATGCCTCCATGTTAAATCTTACTTATTTGTCAGTAATAACGCTAATATTTGCATTTGAATACACCTGAGTTTGTAACTTGCAAACATATAAATATTTGAAGTGCGTTCCAAACATATACATGGTTCCTGCAGAATATGTTTGGGAGAATATGTTACAGAGGCCATTTCATCTGGTGGTAGAGACGATCAAATAATTTCATGAAGCAGTGTATATATGATTGTTGTGCGCTCGTGCCTTGCCCACAAACGTTCAAATAAATACGTCAAACAGAAGTTTGAGTTTTGAGTTCGTTGTGTTTGTTTACTATATCTTCGTCGGATAATGATTTACTTTTGTTGGTTTCTACAGCAATTTTATTAAAAAAAAAGAAAAAATTAAAACGAAAGAGTGGATGAAAACCTGGTATAAACAACGGAATAGGTTTACTCACGGAAATTTGTTAATTAGACATTTCCTTGAGAACTGCCGTTAAAGACCCACTCGCTTAAGGATAATATCGCTCCAGCCATTCGTGAGATGGAACCACAAACCGTCAGCAAAATCTTTAAAACTTGAACTGACAGGATGAGATACTGCGAAGCATGCCGCGACAGCCACACGATTGAAATCGTCTCCATAAAGAATGCGAATATAAGAGCTGATTACTAATATAGCAGAAGAATTTGAGGTCAGTCATCCTATTTTATTTTTAAAATGATACTTGTATTTGGACTAACCCGTAAAAATCTAGAATAGAATGTCATCCAATTTCTCTAACGGCAAAAATGATGTCGAGTACCGTAACCTTTACAAGACTGAGAAGGAGAATTTCTCAAGAACATTTTGGGCTAAGAAATTTCACCTTCTCTGTTTTTAGCTGTACAACGTAGAATGATCAGTGTATTATTTCTACTTTATTATACACAATTAACACAAGTGATGATAAATATTATTTGCAAATTAGATTGTATGAATAAATTATACATGAAAAAATGTCCGAGCGCTTGTCTGGGTATACAAATCAAATCTGATACAAAACAAAACCTAATAGTATCGTAAGGTTTATGCGGTTTTGTACAGTATGCGACTGATGACAAGCTTTGTAGTGTCCTTAGCATTCTGGTGTAATCCAATTTCTTTGGACCTTCCTAATTTATGTAAAGAAATAATAAAAAACAAAAATAAATCAAACTATTCGGCCACAGCTCTGGGTTGTTTGGGTCATTTTACTTTCTTTCCTATGTCTCTTACAGTCCTAAAACCTAAATTTGCATATAAATATTCTACGCCAAATCTTAATTTCCAAACAAGAGATTATTTTCGAATGCGAGTATAAGAACATGGTTTAATATAAACAAAATAGGGGAAATCTGGTTTATTTCTCTTTTTAATTTAAAATATCATTTTATAACTAGAAAAAAATATACACATACATACATACATGCATTGTATTAATACAAAAGTTTAGTACCTACACATCACATAATGGGTTGCTTATCTTTCTCTCCATTCACAATAGACAGGCAGTTTATAGAAAATTATATTAAAATCTTTAGACAATAAAATCTTAAAGGATTTGTCAGATTTTGAGTTTATGGTTCATGACTTGTTTTTATTGTTTTTAATGTTTTCATCCCCTCAATAACAAACAACTCATCTTTACTGAATGCCAATCGTGGGGATACAATTTAATGACATTTCGCCCGACTGGGGCGTGTGTAGAAAAATCATTTGATATGCGAACAGATGTGAGAATTAAGGCGAGTTGTGCCCTCGACATATAGGCAATAAAATTGTTGAGGCGTTTTATGTTTGCAACATAAAACATTTTTATTTGAATATTTAGTATTTATGTGTTTGTAACAACAGTGATATGTTCTCTGAACTGCATTGCTGGAATCACAAGTATTTCACAGGAATTGAAGGGGACTTGTAAATTCATGAAGAGGTGATCAATAATGGATCATGGAAACTATTGTCATGAGTCCGAGAAATTTATAGAATGTGTTGCCTATATTTAAATGGAATTTAAATGACAACTTATAATCTTTTACGTAGCGAGTAATAATATTGCTATTTGGGTTTTCAGTGCATAATTTTTGACATTTCCCTTATGATTCGTGAAGTGTCTCAAAGTGAGACATATTCAGTTAGCATTGCCGTTTCACACTGGATAAAATTACATCAGAACAACGCTTTTACGATATATTAAATTTTATTACCAAACTTCGTGCCAAGCGAGAAATGTTTTCCGTGCAGTTCCATCATTTTATATTTTTCATAATTCGCATACTGAGCAAACAATTCAAGCCGGCTAAGATTCAATACCTTTTGTTGCAGTAAACATTTTTAAGTTCTGTTAAAACCGATTGCGGGCAAGGAGTCAGGGATTGTGATGATATATCAACATTCAAAGTAACACATTTCACAACAATTTCCAAAGTGGACTACATTTTGCTTTTTTCGATATCAAAGAAAACAAAAATTTTCTTTATATATTTTTTTAACAGATTTTTTTCGCATTACAGACATTTGCTATTTTCGAATTTTGAAAATCGAAAAATTTTTATCTCTTTTTTCGAATTTATTGAACTATCTATCATAGTCAGATGTGGCAGTTGAGCTTTGTTTACCCCTATAATGTGTGATGGTATACCTAAATATTTGTGGAGAAGGGAGCTGATGATATGCATTAGTGGGCATTGAAAAAGCTATATTCCCAACCAGTCAATCAATTTCACACTTTCCTTTTTAAAACTTGATCAAAGCCCATTTGTTCGGAATCAAAATTGAATAGTTTCTTTTGACTCTCTGATTTGGAAACTAGAGACCACACTGAACACAAATCGACGCGGGTAATCAAAGTCAAATCTTCTTGTATAAGTATAAAATACAATTTATATGTTTATTTACCAAAAGTACATTATATTTAAGATTTCCGGTGGTGCAATTTTTCATTAGAAAAATTCTACAAATTCTATGACAATAGAGGTGGAAGTAACTGTAACGTATTTCAATACGCCTCTGTTACATGTTTCTTAGACCTATCCTCATATTAAAAACATGAGAAAGTAAGTGGTGATTTTATAAAGCGCAGAAAAAGCAACCCACATGCTGAAAAATAACGGCCCAAGCAACATATTGCAGCAACCATGCCCATGTTTGCAGGAACTGTTTTCGTGAATTGAAGACCTGCAGTTTTTTTCTTTTAGTGTATGTCACGGTATTGTTCTCAGTATTTTTCCACAAACAAAACCATATTTGGGTCACAAATACATATGTTACAACCTATTAGGGTAGCCGTCGGTGGTGCAATGGTTAGTTTGTGCGCCTCTTGTACATGAGATCCTGGATTCGATCCCTGCTCTGATCATCTTAAATTTCTTTCGGCGGCGGTCTCCTCGGATAGTCACGGCGACACTATCGAGTATTTAGCCATGAAAAATCTTCTCAAAAATACCTTTCGGAATCGGTGTAAAAACTGCAGGTCCCAATCAGTGAGTATAAAACTAGAAAGCGCACAGCTCACTGGTTGTGAAAAGTCCTTCCCAATTCCTTCACGAGATGAAATGGGAAACAATTTATTTATTTATAACCTATTAATCATTGTGTCCCAAACATGTTGTACTGAATAGCGAACACAATATGTTTGGGCACAAGTATTATATATTTGCGACAAGCTACAAACACGTTATATTTGTACCCAAACAACAAAAACAAAGAAAGGAAAAAAATTCAGTGCGCGTGCAATGTCGTGCGAAGACAACTGACAACGGTGTATAAAAGTAGACTAATTATCCCTTTAGATGAACTTGGTTTCATTTTGGTCAAAAGGTACTATCTTATATAGATTTTCCAAAATAATTAGGAGAATTTAATTGTTTTTAAATAAAAAATGGATCTCACTTCAAAATTCAATAATACTAATTATATAAATCTCTATATAGTTATTTAAAAGAGACGGGTTTGTACTACTGCACGGATTTCGAAAAAAAATTATACACATATTCCGTGTAGTTTCGCGTTTGTCCGATAAATTTCGCGATTTTTTTTAAAATATTTTTTAATGTTTTTATTAGGAGTTTCTGCGTATATTTGTTTTGAAAACCTATTAAGTACGTTCAAACCAATATTATTAAGCTTAAAAATATACGTCGAAGCAAAACCCACTAACGACCGTTCGTGTGTATATACCCTTTCTTAATTGATGGCTCGCGTTACGGTCAATGGAGATCATTACCGAACCATTGTCAATTATTTTCTGTTTGAAAATATGGATGAAATTGATCCGGGCGAGATATGACATTGATCCCGCGATCCGGCAACCTTCGATTTATTGAAACCAAAATCAGGAGACAAGTTGATTACGATATATGGAGCAATCAATTGGCCTCTAAGGTTGTGCGATTTGGCTCTTCTCGATTATTTCCTATGGAGCTACGTGAAGTCGCTGGTCTATGCTGATAAACCAGCAACAGTTGACGCTTTGGAGCCAACAACTGTTCGTGGTATTCGTAGAAGACGGCCAGGAAAGCTCGAAAAAGTTACCCAAAATTGGACATCCACGCTGCATTTCGCCATGAACAGCCGCGGTGGCCATATACCCGAGAGTTTTCAAATGTTAACGATGTATATTGATCCTATGAATACAATTTTTTTTTATTAAAATTGAATAATTTGTGACGTTTCTTCAAATTTAAATTTATATTGGGTTTAAAAAACCCTTTACTACCCGAAGTAATCGTGTTAGCCATAGTTAAGGCCAACATCTGAAATAAATGCTCTTTACAAAAATTGGTGTACATGATGGTTATTTTGTACGATAATTACGTTTTAATATTTCAAAAACGATCGTATAAATTCATCACATTTTAAGAATGCATCTGCGTTTTAGGTTTGGAACCCAGTATAGGTCACATAAATGATTTTATGTTACTGCGAACAATGGTAATTCTTTTTAAATTTGTCCTAGTTTAAGTAACGCAAATAAAAATCTGATGCAAATTAAAATATCCCAATACTAATACAAATATTGATCCCTGTGGCAGTTCTGACAGTTCTAATACACATATACAACGTTCGAAGAAAATATGTTTTTAATGAAAAAAATATGAAAATGTGCCGAAAGAGTGAAATGAACTAACAGCTACATAGAAATGAAGAAGAACTTGGTCAAAGTGTCATGGTGCAAAAGAAAGTGGCCAATAGTCAGCACCAATCTGGTAACAAAAAATGAGAACAAGTGTTATTACTTCCATTTTTTTTTGTATACATTTTCTTCATCTGCTGCTGTTCTGGTCTTGAACTTATGACTCTTTGTTGGCCTAAATTCTTCGCACGTCGCTAGTTTGGTTGTGGCTTATTATGAAATGGACATGACACAATGCAAATCTAGGACAAACAATTCCCCGGGACCAACAAAAATGTTGGTTTACGTGTGTAAATAAATATTGCTGGCATATTCCTCTGTAGTTTGCATTGATGTTGATGAAATGCACAAGGCTTTTTGTCATTTTAAATTACGTTGAAAGCTCCAAGGAGCTCTCAAGTTACACAACTTAAGTTCAGTAAGAACTGATTTAGCTGCGAATCTGTCAAGGCAAACCAGCTTCAAAGAAAAGGCAAATATAGCTACACATTTGGATTTGCGAGATAAAACTCAAACCACTGTTTAGTACAACAGAGCACAAGCCAATAACTCAAGGTTAACTTCTTCCTTTTAAATACATTTTTCCGGCAAAAATTTTAGAAAATACCATTTATAGATGTCGAAAGCATTGCGTCTTTATAACGTGCTCAAAGTTGAATCTTAGGAATTGATTTAGATTTCATAATAAGAGCGAATTGTTTGAAAAGACTGAACCCCAACTGAATTGAGTTTTTCACGACTGAATTTAGTCCCTACAACTAAAATTTGGTGGAAGCAACCTCGCTTAATAATTGCTTCGGTTGTGACAACTGAATCTGCATCTATATTCGTTCTCTTAACGAAATTTTCTATAATTTCGGTTGCAACAATCGAATTTAGAATTAATGAGGGTGCAGCAACCGATATTGGTACCAAATTCGGTAGCAGAAACCGAATGTGGCATCAATTCAGGTGAATCAATCAAATAGCGCACCACTTCAGTCGAATCTATTGAATTTGGTAAAAATTCGGTTGAAATAACTAAATTTGGCCTCCATTTCACTCTTTCGGCACATTTTCATATTTTTTCATTAGAAACATATTTTTTCCGGTCGAAAGTCGGTTGTAACGGGCGAACGTCCATTCCGTTGCTGTAACCGAATTATTCATGAATTCTATTGGAACAACCGAATTGATTATACCCTCAGCCATAGGGATGTGTATAAATACATCATACATCATTTAATACGGGAAAAAATGTAACGCATAGAAGGAGCCATATTAGACCCTCAGATTCTTTTGACGAAATTCGTTTTGGGACTTTATATCACGATTGACCCATATCCCTAAGTCTATCTGTCGGGCTGGCTGCCTCACTGGCTGATCACAAGGAAATTTTGTCAGTACGTGTTATTTGTTCAAACATACTTTCGGATTGCAAATGGGCGTGTTTGACCACGCCACTTCTTGTACCTCCCATACAAATCGACACATTTAGTACAAAATCATGTTTCTTCTAAGACTTTTTCCTGCTACATTGGTTAATAATCTGTAAATGTCTACATAACTATTTGCCACGCCCATTCCTGTACCTCTCATACGAAAGCTTAGAGGTCATACGGGTTGTCAATGTGATAAGTCGCGTGAAACACTTCCGGTCTTAGTCGAATAATATCGATACGATATCTCTCGTAAACGGCAACCAATCTTAATAAAATTCGGTGCTAGTCATTTTTTTCCTAAAAATTATAAATTAGCTACTGTACCATGCCCATTTTCAAACTTCCCATACAAAAGTTGGGCGGCTTTCCAGTTGGTGTTATACCAAATTAACAAATTCGCGATGACCATTTTTGTACCCTCTCTATATAGATATTGTGCGGACAATTGGAATCCTAATTAAGTTGGGTATTGAATAATATTTAGCGCAATGCCACTCTCCTATTGAATATGGGCATATTTGCACCCTCGTCTGTTCCATTTGAATATATGTGATTTTTAATACGAGGTTGAATTTTATGTTTCGGGATTTGGCAACAGTAGTGTTGCAATCTGGCAACTGACAGCTCTATCGTAAAGTTGGACGTTTTTGAGGTTATGCGTAACTCAGGACGTTTTGACATACGAGCGCTATTTGTGTTGATTACAGTAACTTAAAACATTCATCTCGGCCCAAAAATGGAATTAAATCGTGAACATTTTCGTGCGATTATTTTTTACAACTTTCGACGTGGATTAACTCAGCAACAGTGCATTGATGAACTTAATTCAATTTTTGGCGATGAACCTCCATCAAGGACCAGTGTTTATCGATGGTATGGTGAATTTAATTGTGGTCGTAGTTCACTCCAAGACGAATTTCGTGAAGGTAGTCCAAAATCAGCTGTTGTTCCGAAAATCATTGATGCTGTGCGCGAACTGATTTTGCAAGATCGTCATGTGACCACTCGTGAGACTGAGATAACCTTAGGTATTAGTGGGACCAGCATACATTCAATATTGCATAAACATTTAACTGTCAAAAAAATGTGTTCACATTGGATCCCACACAAATTGTCAATCGCCCAAAAAAAAGGCTCGTGTCGATTGGTCAAAAGAAATGTTCCAAAAATACGATCGCGGTGCTTCGAAACATGTCTATGACATCGTGACTGGTGATGTATCCTGGATTTACGCGTATGAGCCCGAAAGTAAACCGCAGTCAACTGTATGTATGGGTGTTTTAATTTATAGCAAATCCGATGCAAATTTGGTAAACAGTTTATAATATTTTTAGTTTCGTATAAAGGGTATAAAGTTTTATATTTTATATATAACACAGTGGCCGTCGATGGTGCAATGGCTAGTGTGCACGCCGGGCCTTGTGCATGAGAAGCTGGGTTCGATCCCTGCTCTGGCCACTTTACATTGTTACATTTCTTACACACATCTCCCCTTTAGGGTGTGATATGGCTGCCCAGCTGGGAGAAAGTGTTCGTGCGCTTTATCCTTTAATTTTCGACCTTGAACTGGTTTGTCAACCTGACACTGGCACAGGCATACTTTTGGTTTTGGTGCGGTTGATCATTAGACCCACTCCTTTGGATGTACGATTCAAAGCGTCAATCTTGTCTAGCATATCTATAACATGACGATATGAGATTAAACAGAGGTTGTCGGCATAGTCAATATCTTCGACATGCTTCCTTAGGCTCCATTGAATGTCGCGCTTTTCCTTTTTTTATCGAACCAACACTTAGCGGATACCCCTATAAATGAAGTGCATTGTGTTGTCGAAGGAAACTTGAGGTACTTGAATAGGGGGAGTAGTGTCAGTTGACATTTGCCTTGACTCTTTGTGTGTCACAAATGGTGGGAAATACACTAGCCGGAAGTTTAATCCACATGTGGATTGCCATTCGATAAAAAACGGATGAGAGCTCCTGGAAAGCCGCGTACTTCGGATAAATATCCTCACGTCTGGCATAAGAGTGGCATAAGAGTGTCCCTTACTAACACCGTCGCTCTCCTCTGGACATGGTCGAGAAGCTCAAAAGTGGTCCTAGGAGCACCCGCCCATATATGGTAGTTATATTCCATCTTTAGCCTGATGGAGTGAAGTATTTCTTGCACCACTTTAAAAAGCCTAGACATCTTTCATCTTTCAAATATATGTTTTGTATATATATATGATATATGTTTTGCCCAAAGGACATCACATTGTATTTTCATGCCCAGAACATCAAGTGCGTCCGATATCCATACCGACACACCTGGGTCAGTAGTCCGTTTATGCGACAACAAACTACACTGCATTAAAATCTAATCTATTCATTCGACCCCATTCAACAATGGACACCAGATCCCGGCCGAGTGTTTCACTCATCGTCCGGCGTTTGACTTCAATCTCTTGAAGACTTGGCCTACGGTCGAATGAATAAGAAAGACAGAGATTACTGTCATCCGCAAAAGAGTAGATTGGATTCACAGTCTGATCCAGGAGATCGTCAATGAAAATGAGAAAAAGAGAAGGAGAAAGAGAAAGAATAGAGCCGTGTGGTCCACCTGCAATCAATTTAGGCTCGTCGGATGAAACCCCATCTACAACAACTCGAATAGTGCGATCTCTTAGAAGACTCGATATAAATCGAGTGAAGTTTTCACCGACACCAAAGGTAGCGAGCTTTGACAAGAGTGCATCGTGCCATACTCTGTAAAAGATTTTGGAAATATCAAGAGATGCTACCTTACTCTCACCAAGCCGGTGGATGGATCGACTCCACTGTTCCGAAAGGAACGCCATCAGGTCTCCAGTAGATCTCATTCGACGGAAGCCACACTGCCGATCATTAAGAAGGTCATTGGACTCAAGATATTTCACAAGATGGTGGTTAACCATGCTCTCCATAATATTTGGGAGAGCAGAACAAATTGCCGTTGGGCGGTAATTTGCCGAGTCACTTGCATCACCTTTTTCGGAATTGGCTGTACATTAGCAACCTTCCAACGCGCCGGGAAGACTCCGGCACGGTATGCAAGGTTGAAAAGGTTGCGCAGTGGACGTGCCAGCGTCGAAGAGCACCTACTCAAGACCAGTGATGATTTGCGAGACAGTGCCTGAGAGAGAACATTATCGAGAACGACTAAATGGTGGCAGGAGACAGCCCTGCTTGACCCCGGATGTTGAGCTGCAGTTTTCACGATATCTGCCATTATAAAGGACTCTACACTCGGAGTTATCGTATTGTGCTTTAATAAGGCGGATGTATTTTGGGGCTACACCTCGACGACCTAATGCAGCTCAAATGTATTCACGAGCTACGCTATCGATAGCAGTTTTGTAACCAATAAAGGCCATGAAATAATTAAATAAATGATTTCCCGTTACATCCCATGTAGGGATTAGGCAGAGCTCCTCACAACCAGTGCGCTGTGTGCAGTCTAGTTACACACTCACTCATAGGGATCTACAGTTTTACACCGGTTCCGAACGGTATTTTGAGTAGCTTTTTCATGGCTAAATACTCGATAGTGGCGCCGTCATTACGCGAGGTGACCGCCTTCGAAATAAATTTAAGGTAGTCAGAACAGGGACCGAACCCACGTTCTCAAGCACAAAAGACGCGCACACTACCATTGCGCCACCGACGGCCACTCCAAAGGTCATACAAATGGATAATTGCCACTCGTTGATCTGTTCGACGATGATACGAACCGTATTTAATTGATAAATACAAGACGAATTTAAACGTAACCCGGCTTGATATTTGCGGATTAACGGTTCTACCTATGGTGTATCATAATTAACAATAGTTTGCCCAAAAGCATTGGTATAGAGGGAAGCATTATCCCACGATAATTGTCGTCCACCGATATGTCACCTTTTCCTGGATTCTAAATGAGGGTACCCATGAGCCATTCATGGGGGATTCCCTTCTTTTCCCATATTTTGGCGATTAAGTGATACAATATTTCTTCTGTTTGCCCTGGGCCCACTTTGAGGAGTTCGACCACAATCTAATCGGCTTCTGCAGACTTAGCACTTCCCACCATGTTGGTTGAAATTTAAACCAATACTGTAAAATATTGGATCCATGAACAAAATGCGGAGCTTCTGTATTGGCCGCCATATTCACCCGATCTACATATAATTGCAAATATCTGAAGGTAACTTATATGAAAAGTATTCGAAGACGGAAAGCAATATGAAACACAAGAGTTCTTGAAAGTCGCGATAAAAATATGCATTGGACTCCATTTCTTGGAATTATGTAGGGTCACTCTATCAATCAATGTCTGACAGTATTTTTCAAGTTATTTTCAGTAAGGGTGGTAGCCACCCATTGCTATATAAATTATATAAAAACTATAAAAAATCGGTCATAAAAATTCACGGTCATCAAAAATGCTATACCACGGACGAAATACAACTCTGTGATATAGATTAAAACTCACCCCAAAGCACTGCAACAATGCGAGAACGCATGAGGAAAAGAAGAACATGGTGGACAAATTCTGTCTGTTCTTGTTATTGGAATTATAGACCTTTCAGTGATGTAGATACTTAGGGATCTTCGATCGATTCTAATTTGCACATGTAAATTGTAGCATTGATTTGTATATATACGTTTGAACTTGATGATGAACTTGTCACGGAGTTCGAAACAAGTCATGCCACTGAGTGTGTGCTTGACTAATTTATTTTCATTTATTTTCAATTTCTATTATTTTCAACAAAAACCAGCTTGTAGTATGAATTTCTCATACATTAACCAAAAGTTATTTGTTTTTTTTTTATTATTAGTCGTAAATTTGACAAAACGAATGAATTTATCTAATATTTTATCTGATTTTTAATTTTTCCTTATTCAAGTAATGCTTTCAGAAACCAATAAATAATTGCATATTAATATAAACAAAACAATTTTATTGAAAAAATTTAAATAATTATTTTACCAATTTTGCTACACAAACAAAACAGTGTCTCAGCAAGAATGAACTTTCTCATTTAAAGAAAAATATGTACTTTTTGAGATGGTTGTAGTTTTTTTTATTGGATTGCAAAGAAGACATGTTCCGATTACGTACAGAATAAAATATCCGTCAAATGGCCCCCACGGCTCTGATGGCAGGCCATTACTGTTTTTATGAAATTTCCTATGACCTGTTCACAGAGATGTGGCTGTATCTCACAGATGACGCGTTGGATCTCGGATTTGAGCTTAGGAATTGTTTCTGGTTCACAAACATAAACCCTAGATTTCACTAAACCCCAAAGAAAGAAATCGTATCGCATTAAATCGCATGATCTTGGTGGCCAGTTTACATCAGAAGTTTTTCAGATAATTTGTTCTGGGAATGCTTGCTGCAATAAACCGATTGTATCAGTCGCGGTGTGGCAGCATTCGCCATCTTGCTGAAACCACGTGTCTTCCAGATCCGCGCCCTCTAGTTGCGGCCACAAGAACTCCGTTATGATAATCCTGTACCGAATGCCGTTCACAGTCACTGGTATTTCGGCGTCATCTTCAAAAAAGTAAAGCCATATCATGCCGCCTGACCAAAATCTGCATTTAGATAGTTGCTCGTTGTGGATACATTTGTTTCTGAGCCCTAAATTCGACAATTTTGTGTGTTCACGAAACCATTCAGATGGAAATGTGTTAACATCTATAGGCACGGGTAGGGCAATCTATGAAAGTAAAAACATGCAAACAACACACAGTGTTAGTATCATATACGTGGTTGTTGTACACCAATAGTCTCTACCTGAACATAAGTGACAGCGAACAACCGAGCAGGTCGTCGTCGCCAAACAATATTGAACAGTATAGAGAACTCATGGAACGAATTGTATGCTTCAAAGATACTGGCGACATCTGACGAAAGATTCAAAACGTAATACTCTATTTTGTCATAACTTGGTCCATTCATAATTTTGATGTGAAACATTGACGCCTTTTGAAACATTTACGCTTTTTGTATTGTTTTATGTAATAACATTGTCGAAATGTTGCATTTATTTTGAAATATTCTATACAGAGAATACGACTTATTTATGCTCTTTTACTCAGACTCTCGAATATGAGGGCGGGAAAAAGTGCAATAAGTTCTCTATACTATTCAATACTTTTTGTCGTTGCGCTGTTTATGACAAAACAGAAAGAGTTATGTCAGTAAGCTAAGTATTGCTTTTTATTCAGCTGTGTTTCAGAAATCAAACAAGCACGTCGTCGTCGGTCTGTGTATGGCAAAACAAACTAACATACAGCGTTAGTATCACATACGTGGTTGTTGTACACCAATAGTCTCTACCTGAACATAAGTATGATGGTATTGATATAGCGACAGCGAACAACCACGCAGGTCGTCGTCGCCAAAGAATATTGAACAGTATAGAGAACTCATGGAACGAATTGTATGATTCAAAGACACTGGCGACATCTGACGAATGATTCAAAACGTAATACTCTCTTTTTATCATAACTTGGTCCATTCATAATTTTGATGCGAAACATTTATGCCTTATGAAACATTTACGCTTTTTGTATTGTTTTATGTAAGAACGTTGTCGAAATGGTGCATTTATATTGAAATATTCTATAAAGAGAATATTCGTTCATGCTCGTTTACTCAGACTCTCTACATGAGAGCGGAAAACCAGTGCAATAAGTTCTCTATACTATTCAATACTTTTTGTCGTTGCGCTGTTTATGACAAAACAAACAGAGTTATGTCAGTAAGCTAAGTATTGCTTTTTATTCAGCTGTGTTTCAGAATTCAAACAAGCATGTCGTCGTCGGTCTGTATATGGCAAAACAAAAACAATTATTTCAGTGAGCTAGATATTGCTTTATCTATTTTAACAATATTACACCTAATGTTAAAGCAGATGTCAGAAAAAGGAAGTTCAATAGCTAAAGAGCCGTCAGCACAATAACTATTTTTTTTTACTTTCCAATACAACATTTACGAATGTGTTCATAGAAATCGCACAAAAAAGGGTTGTCACATCGTCCGTGAGTTCGTACACTCATTGATTATTTTTTAAATCGGCATTGACTTCACTTTGCTCGATTACCCGTTGAACTAAATGCCGACGTTTTCCATGGGCTGCTGGTTTGAACTCCTGAGAATTTGTCATAATTCGCTGCGTAGTGCTTCGCGAAATTTGAATTTGTTGAGAACGTTGCCGAATTGATGTTTTCGGGGTTTCGGTGACACACTCGTTTAGAGCAGCAATATTTTCAAGAGATCTGCCGGTACGTTGACGCACATGAGTCTTGCTGTCCACAATCGACCCAGTTTCTTAAAATGTATTGCCCACTCTTCGAATGGTTGATACATTAAATGCACTTTCTCGACGGTCTCAGCATAACTTTGAAAATGTTTGTAATAAGTTTTCACATTTATATCGCGTTGTTATTTCGCAAGGCGCTCCATTTTTAATAATCGGAATAAATATACATATGAGACGGCTGCCAAATTTCAGAGTTGCCACTTACACAAAAAAATTACACTAACTTGAAAAAGTGCAAACTTATTGAATAGAATTTATTCGTAATGAATTTCCTAATTGTCCTGTATCCAATTTAAATGATATCATAAACGACTCATAGCGTCAGCTAAATAAATAAATATTGCAATATGATAAATTTACCTTTGTGAGAAACGTGTTCTAAATATTCATTATCTTCTTTGTAATCTGTCTTTGTCCAGTTGCTTGTTGACCTCTTGCTTAAATGCTCCATGCCATTTGTATATATGTAGTACAATATTATTCATTCTCATTACATTTTATGCTCTGCGTTATTTTTCGGATTCGTTAGTTTGTTTTCTTGGTCCGTTACGTTGAACATCATTTAAGTGTCACAGTTTACCATAAGGCAGTAGCAGCAAATAGATTCAACAGGAGAATGAAAACCATTTACCGTTTCTTGGCCAATTGTTTGTCTTGAAGTGTTCTTCAAATATTTGTCAATTACTTTATAAGAATTTATTTTTAACTAATTTGTATTTTTCTTGTTTTTCTTTCTTTTAATGGCAGAAACCCTTGAAAAAGTATCATCATTAGTCTGGAACGACTAACGAATCGTGAACGCTTGAAAAAGGTAAATTTATAATTTAAGATGACAATATTTCAGCTCGTTAAGATCCTTTTTGGATGGAAATAAAAATTTTATATTCGAATCATTTAAATACGAATTAGGAGAAATTGCAATTTTAATCCGTATATACAACACCCACCCATTGTCGTAAAATGTGTTTATACGTATTAAATAGGAGAATATAGCTGGCACTTGACAGTCTTCATGTTAATAAATAAAGGGCGCACGAAAATCAGAATGTAAAACTTAAGGTCCTTTTTGAAGAAAATTTACGTTATTCAAGCAAAGGTGTTTCTTTAAGATAAGGTGTTTTTTTTTAAGAAAAGGTAATTTGTTTCAGAATATGAATATGTATCAAAACCATTTCTCACTCACTGATTGGGACCTACAGTTGTACACTGGCTCCGAACGGTATTTTGAGAAGGTTTCCCATGGCTAAATACTCGATACTGTAGCCGCCACTATGCGAGGTGATCGCCTGGTCAGGGATCGAACCCACATTCACATGCACAACAGCCGCGCACACAAGCCATTGCACCACCTCAGACAAGCTTGTGAATTTCGATGAATTTATCACCTCTCACATTTTTCAATTTTACCAAATATATGTTTGGCGTGTCATAAGTGTATTGTTCGTTCACAAAAGTGAAAATTTAATAACGTTGTTAACCATATATACCGACACTGAGAGAGTAATAGTACTTTCTGATTTTCATGTATTCCTACACTGAGATAATAAAGTAGTAATAATTTTGGTTCTCATGCTATATTTTGACGACATACTTGTTTGAGTGAAAAATTACATATTTCAAAATTTTTATTTAGAAGCAATCAACCTCTTCATTGGAATAAATTCGGTGTTATTATTATTCGGTGAAACAAGAAAACGACACCATTGATGTTGACTATCACCATGATAAAACGAAAGACAAAATTTAGAAAACAAACATGCAGCTGACCTTTTTTAAAGATGTGAACAATTACATATATAAATCTTTAGTTACATTTCCCTTAAAGATAATGACAGTGAAGAACACCCGAATTTTCAGCACAGTCTCTTGCACATATCGCCTAAATGCAGACACGCTGAAAAATAACGGCCTCAGCAACATATTGCAGGAACTATGTACATGTTTACAAGCATTGTTCTCGTGAACCGAAGATCTGCTGCTTTTTGTTTCTATATTCTGGCAGACACCAGTGATTTCAACAGTTTTCCACAAACCAATCCACATTTCGATCATAAATACATGTATTATACCCTACAAATCATTGTGTCCCAAATATGTTATATTGAATAGCAAACACAACGTGTTTAGACACAAATATACTATATTTGCGGCAAGCTACAAACACGTTATATTTGCATCCAAACAGTAAATAAAGTCAACTTTTCCAGCGTATAGGAGAAATTATATTCCTACAAGACAAGATTGACAAAAAAATAAAAATCGTAACGTTTACGCCTACGGGGCTTCACTTAGATTTAACATTACAGCTCTAGGAAACAAAGAAAACAACTATTTGAATTCTGAGTTTGGAAACAAATAAAATCTAAATTTTTTCAAAAAAACTAAATCGAGAAAGTTTGTGGAAAAATATTTCTCTTGCGACGTTTCAGTTACATGTTCCATTTCAACTCTAAGTAAATAGCAAACAAACTTTTTTAATCTAGCGTCTGAAATCAAATAAAATTAAAGTTTTTTCCTAAAAAATACGCGATTATTTATGAAAATTATATCGCCTGCTTTGCTTTTCTTACACACGATATGTCAACTATAAAAAAACTTTCTGAATTCCGAGTTTGGAAAAAATAATAACAAAATCATTTAAATAACAAGTAGAAGTGTTAAATTCGGCTGTGACGAATCTTTGATACCCTCCCTCCACCTTAGTGTTAACCAGCAAAATATTAAATTTTAAAAAGGACCTTTTTTAAGAAAATGTACTTTTTTAAAAAAAATAAAAATAAGTTACTTGTTCACAAATGCAATTACTTGTTCACAAATGCTCACAAATGCAGGATGCTCACAAATGCTCACAATGCTCACAAATGCATTGCTCACAATGCTCAAATGCTCACATTGAAAATGTACTTAAGAAAATGTACTTTGAAATGTACTTTGAAATGTACTTAATGTACTTTGAAATGTACTTAAGAAATGTACATTCCTCAGCAACATATTGCAGGAACTATGTACATGTTTACAAGCATTGTTCTCGTGAATTGAAAATCTGCTGCTTTTTGTTTCTATATTCTAACAGACGCCAGTGATGTCAACAGTTTTCTACAAACCAATCCATATGTACATTTGTTAAGTACTTAAGAAGAAATGTACTTAAGAAGAAATGTACTTAAGAAATGTACTTAAGAAGAAATGTACTTAAGAAAGAAATATTCTTAAGAAATGTACTTAAGAAATGTACTTAAGAAATGTACTTAATGAAATGTACTTAAGAAATGTACTTTGAAATGTACTTAATGTACTTTGGAATGTACTTAAGAAATGTACTTTTTTTTAAGAAAATTTACTTTTTAAAAAAAAATAAAAATAAGTTACTTGTTCACAAGTAAAATAAAAAAACATTTTTTAAAAATAAAAAAGCATTTTTTGAAGAACTGTTAACAAAAAAAAAACAAGCTGGGACGAGAGTTGAACACTTCCAAGTTCTAATACATTTTTCTCAGTGAAAAATGCTTAGTTTTTCGTTGGAATAATAGATAATTATAATAGAAAAAGCACACTCACTGGCATGACTAGTTTCGAACACCGTGACAAGTTCATCATAAGATGCCTACTCACTGTGCCTGAATTGGTACCATTGGATAGATCATCAATCGTATACATATATTATCTATTTAAAAACATGGTATCTAAATATCTAAAGCAACTTACTATTAAAATATTACTGGAAGTGTACGGTGCGACATTGGAGCGATTTTCAATATATGATTTTTCTTAAGTAAAACAGCGTTTGGAGCAAATTAAGATAACAAATAATTTTTTGCTAAAGAAATAGCGAGGTTTTTGGCGCCCAGTGTCCGTCGGTGGTGCAATGGCAAAAGTCTGTGGTGCTATGGTAGTCAGAACGATGGTTGTATCCTTGCTTTGACCACCTTACATTTCTTTCGACGGCGGTGAGTGTCGCTCGCTCAGTGAGTATCGATTATTTAGTCATGAATAAAGTTCTCAAATACCGCTCAGACCTGGTGTAAAACTGTAGGTCCTAATTAAACAAATCAAACAGCTCACTGGTTGTGAGAAGCTTTCTCCAATCACTTGATGGGATCTAACGGGAAACCATTTTTTAATCCACTGGTTGTTAAAATGAAACATTTCAAAACACAAAAAAGCCGCGATGTTTTGGAAACAAATTTTTGTCACAAATAAAAAACATGTTAATGTTAATTACAATATTTTGATGATACATTTCAAAATAATGTACATATGTAACAAATACATTTTGGATTTAGTACTAAAAATGAAAACGCTATCTGTTAAAAAACTTATTAATGTGTTAACATCTATACCGGCGTATAGGGACTAAAAAGTCAAAATCTGCTAAAACCAGATTTAATGCTGCTGCTAAAACCAGATTTTCTGCGACTGCGAAAGAGAATAATGACGCGTTAAACAAAAATGAGTGAGCAAGAGAGCAATGAAAGAGTGGTGTGGCAGGGGTGAGGCAAACGAAATTGTGTTTATAGCGTATGTATTAACATAATAATGTATGTATGTACATGTGGCTGTTGATGTTGTTGAAGGGAGATAGAAAGCATAGCCACGCAAAATTTCATTTGCAAGCGCATGGGCTTGCGCAGTCGACGTTATGGTGACATACTAATTCGTCAGCTACTTCGTACAAAGTATGTGTGATGTTGTGTGTGTGTGGCTGTTTCGTTGCTGTTGTTATGGCAAACATGTGGTTATGTGACACACGTATACGTCAGCTACTTCGGACAAAGTATGTGTGATGTTGTGTGTTTGGTTGTTTCGTTGTTTTTGCTATGGCCAAACAAAGCGAGTCATTTGATGTTCAGCATTGCCCGGTGTATACAAAAACAAGTAGAAACGGTGTTAAGTTCGGCCGGGCCGAATCTTATATACCCTCCCCCATGACAATTTACACTCACACTCAAATGTTTAACAAACTTTATATTTTTGGGCTTATGTGCGTCCTGTGTTATTACGTATGCGCATATCACTGTGTGTAATTTTTTAAGTCATGGCAAAATAACCATATACGGACACCACTACGTGATAAAAGACTAAAAAAAAAGACCCGTGTTTCCCAATTTTTCCCAAAGTCATGCACTTTTTTTTTATGAGCCGCCAAAGATTTGGGGCCTCTTTATCATTTTCGTAAAAATGTGATAATTTTCTCAGGCTCATATCTTGCAAACCGTTCAGAACATATAAAATCAAAAAAACTTCACCTTCCAGATCAAAATCGCAAAAAACTTAAAAAAATTCGATTTTTTTTTACCTTTTTTCCCGTGTTCAGGTCCATAGGTAGCAAACCGTTCAAAATTCAAGGGAACAATCAACTACAAAAAATTTACCTAAGATCTCAATAAACAAATTTCTAGAACATATAAACTTCCTAGAGATGATTCTTAACACTGTTTAGGTAGCACGCAAAAGTGAAAAATTTGCCGAAAATTTTTTAATTTAATTTTTTTTTACCTTTTTCTCCTGTTCAGGTCCATAGGTAGCAAAAAATGAAATATGCCTGGCCAGAACCATGTGTTTGTCCAAGGCTTAACACCGTTTAGGTAGCGCTTAGGTATCACGCGATCATGCACCGACAGCAGCAGCACAGGCAATGCAGTAAGCTACAACTTTGCCTCAGAGAGTAAATCGAAATTCTGAATGGTTTGCAAGATATGAGCCTGAGAAAATGATCACATTTTTACGAAAATGATACCGAGGCCCCAAATCTTTGGCGGCCCATAAAAAAAAAGTGCATGACTTTGGGAAAAATTGGGAGACACGGGTCTTTTTTTTTTACTCTTTTATCACGTAGTGGTGTCCGTATATGGTTATTTTTTTTCGTGTTGCACTGTGTATTGCGATGTCTTAACACGCTGACTGCCACGGCAAGTTTCAGAAAACTGGACAAAAATTACTATTTGATTAAATCACATTATATCTCGTAGTTGGCTTCTGGAATAGAAATCACTACACAGAAGCCAACTGCTATCTATCGATAACTACGATAATTCGTAGTTGGCATCCTAGTGGGAAACGCTACCTACGAATTATCTCGTAGATGGCAGTCAATGTGTTAATGGGAATTACACCCGAAATCTAAAAGAGAAAGTTGACCTCAATTTTACACGGAGAACAATATCACGAAATATTGAACCCTATTTGCCTGCTTTGGGGTTTATTTTCATACCTTGAAAAAAAACCATTGCGAAATTATGCCCACTTAAATTTTTGGGAACTATTTTTATTTCCTAGTTTCAACCTAGACCACTGCAGAAAAATCGGTTCAGGCAGCCCAATTAACCGTAAACGAATTTAGAGGTTCATACAACCTCATTCGGGATTGACACGTCGTCATTAGAGGTTGACACGACCTCATTAGAGGTTGACACAACCTCGATAGTGGTTCTCACAACCGAATTTAGATAATGTCACGAATGGATTTTGAAAGCTTATTTATTATTAGGTAATGATTTATTTTCCTGTATTCTTATAAAAAAAATTAGTGTAATCTTTACGGTAACACATTTATTTCACATGTCACTACCGACCTTTTTGGAGTCCCGGTCATCATGGGTCAACGGCCCAATTATATCTGTTGATTTAGGTCCTACAACATTTCATATACAGATGAGCGCAGCATATTTCCAACGACCAAGACTATTGATATCTGATTGGACATTTCCTGCAAAATAAGGAAATTACAATTATTAATTATTTAACTTCTTTTAATATAATATTTGTTTTTATAATTTTAAACGTCAATTCTTATATACACCGAATTATGTTGTGGTAACCGAATTGAAAATGAAATTCGGTGCCACGTTCGGTTACTCCAACCGAATTTGGTACCAATTTCGTTTGTTGTATCCGAATTATTTCCAAATTCGGTTGTTCCAACCGAAGTTTTCCAAAATGTGGTTGACAGAACGAATATAATTCAAGATTCAGTTGTCACAACCGAATCAATTATGGAACGAGTTTGCTTCAACCGAATTTCAGTTGCGAGGACTAAATTCGGTCGTGACAACCTCAGTTCGGTTATGGCACCCCCAATTCGGTGGTAACAGACGAATTAACGGTTGCTACAAACACTTTTCAACCAATTACTTCTCCGGGTGTAGGCCTTATTTTCATATTGCAATTAGGCCCCTTATTCCCGTCAATCCGGACTTTTTTGTGCAATTAATGCAAAAGTTCTGTAGCTTTACCATTTTGGTTCAAAAGTACTGTGGGAGGAGAATAGATTATTTATGTTTAACGACACTTGATACTTATTTTCCCTCTTCCCACCTCGAATCTGTAGGTTTTTTGTTTTCGATTCTTCTTTGTCCATACTTAAAGTGTATTCTATAAATTATATTAAATATGTATGATTATAGACATGTTAATATGAATGCAACTAGCGTATGTAAACGATATTAGTTGAAAGAACCTAGAAATTTCTTGTCGACAAAGGAGTTTATATGGCATATTCCATAAAAATCTTGAACAATTATCATGCCTAAGTTGTACCTATAAACACGCAATAGATTGTGCTTACCAGTTTGGCTGTGCCCCCATACATCAAGTTCCATCACCGTGAGTTCGTATCCCAAAATTCTTTAGAAATTTGCTGGTTTTATTGTTTCACATACATACAGTAAATGTCGTGTCTAATTAAGATAATCATTTTGATAGTTTGACATCACGCACTTATACACCAGCATTTCTCAAATACTGTGAACATAACACCGAATGTGATACGATTAGATTTTGATTGATGCCTTGTAATATTCGGAGAATAAAGTCAATGGAATTCTTATAACTCTTAGTGTCGAACAATAATGTGCGGTATTGATTAAGTGAAAATGAGTATATAAGTAATTGACTGTTATCAACTGTGTGACATATAATGGATACTTAAGATTAGAGAAAGAAATTTTGAATTGAAACACGAAGTAGCGATTATGATCTAAATTAAAGACAAAAAATCGGAAAATAAATATAAAAAATATAAATAATGTAAATGTAAAAAAATGAGAAATTATTCAACTTGGCATCAGTTACAAAGGAAGTGTAAAGCTTTTTGCACTTCCTCTAATATTTTTTGATTTCCTAATCGTTCCATATTATTTATCGTAAGATGCCTATTTTATAAGGAATACGAATCTTTAACGACTCCAGCAATTTGAACACTTATGTCCAACAGTGGAGTACATACTCGCACATCTTTATCCAAAATTATTCCGGCTAAATATGTAGATTCCAAAGCAATTAGTATGTATGCAACAAAGCGTTACTTAACAAATTTCAAGAAATAACAGTGCCAGCCCTAAAAGTTTTTTGGTCTACATTTCCAGGACTAGCGCTAGTAATTTAAATGTGGAAAATGACGCACTCACCCATAGGGATGGGGGTATATATTACTTAATACGGAAAAAAATGTAACACATAGAAGGAACCATATTATACCCTCAGTATCTTTGGACTAAATTCATTTTGGGACTTCTAAGACGATTGATATATGTCCGTCTACCTACATATCTATCTGGCTGGCTGACTGGCTGGTCCACACGCTAACTGTCTTAAATCTTTATCGATCACAGAGAAATTTTGTCAGTGACTATTACTTGTCCCATACAAATCGACACGTTTAGTACGAAATCATGTTTCTTCTAAAATCTTTTTCTGGTAGATGTGAGTAGCTTCAATAAAAACATTGTTTAATAATCTGTAAATTCCTACTTAACTGTAGAAAATGGGCGAGGTCGCCACGCCCATTGTGGTACCTCAAATACAAAAGCTCGGTGGTCGTCCATCTTGTTAGTGCGTTAAGCCGCGTGAAACACTTCCGATTAACTTGGGTATTAGAATTCACGTCATCAAACGCCAGTCACCGATATTAAGATAGGGGAGATTTTGAAGCATCCATTTTGGTTCCTCCCATACAAAAGTTGTTCGGCCGGTTATGTTTTCGGCCATATAACTCCAGTAAATATTATCCGTTCACATTGAGATTTCGTTACTGACTATTAGTTATTCTAACTTAGGCTAGGATTGAAAGTGGGCGTTTTGGCCGCCCCCCTTCTGTTACCTCCCATACAAATCGACAGATTTAGTAAAAAATCAACTTTTGCTGGTAGATGTTATTAGCCTCAACTCAAACATTGGTTAGTAATCTGTAATGTCTAATTAACCGGAGAAAACTGTCGAGTTTGTTGCCACGCTCATTCCGGTACTTCCCATACAAAAGCTTGGTGGTCGTCCGGGTTGTCAATGAGATAAATCGCGTGAGACACATATCCGACCTTAATGCAATTAGGTTAAAGGCTTCATGTCATCATAGGCGAGTCACCAATTAAGACAAGGGTGGTGGCACCGTGTTGGTGCCTCCCATACATAAGTTGTTTGGCCGGCTGGTTGTTCGGCAAGATAACTCCCGCACAACCGAAACAATTTTTATGAAATTTGGTACTAGACAAAATGTACTCAAATGGACACAAAAGTTGGGCGGATGACCGTTTGATCGACACTATAACTCTCGGTAATTTGGTATTTGGCACTGTTTTCCTAAAAATTTAAGATTAACTACTGTACCACGCGCATTTTTGTACCTCCCATAAAAAAGTTGGGCGGCTTTCCGGCTGGCCGACTCGATATTTCCCGTATACCACAACCGATCTTAACAAAATTTGGTACTGATCAATATTTTATCTAATAATGTGTAGTAACAAATGAGTGTAGTCATGTGTGGTAACTTCGCCTTACCCAATTCTGTATCTGGACTAGAATATTGGGCAGACAATTCGCTGAGAGTCACGATAAATCCCATGACCAAAAAACTCTTGTACATGAGAACCTGGGTTCGATCCCTAATGGGAAGCGCTTCATGGCTTCTCTGGTTGTATACTAAAGCCATAGACTAATACATATATAGATACTTTTATTCTCTCATCAGACGTTTCATTTCATACTCCTCGTTGTAGGTTTGTGGAAATTAGAGAAATTAAATTTAAAATTAACTGACACCATGTGGAGTTACAAAATATGTTCACTTAACTTTTTCATGTCGTTTTGGTGTAGAACTGAAAAATTTAAATGTATTTTGCACTTTTTTGTTGACTTTTATCGTTGGTATACATTTGTATTGTATTTAACACAACTATTTTGCCACAAAACACGAAATTCGGTTGTTGTACCTTTGTTTATCGTTGTATACTATTGCCTCTATCTGGTATTATTGCACCGATGTTTTCCACCATCCAATGTTTACTTTCCACCGTACCTATGACATTTAATTTATTGAGAGAATAAAAGTATCTATGTATGTATTAGTTTATGACTCCAGCTGTATGGTTCACAAAAGCCAACTATGATTGATATACGCCGCCGTTTGGAAAAATTATAAAATTTTTCGACAGGATGTAGATTGAGGAAATTCTTCCTGTAATACATACCTTGGATCTGCCGTCAAACAAAAACAACACCGTCAGTCTTGACTTCAAGCGGAGAATTGTGCTTGCGAATAGATGTCATTTTAGGCTAAGCAAGCACTTTACAGATACAGCCCTCTCTCGAGTAACAAAAGTCCACCTATACCAGACCGTCATACAACATGTCCTGCTTTATGGCACAAAATCCTTGGTCTTTTCACAAGCAGACGAAATATCCTTAGGAGTCTTTAAGAGAAAAGTACTCCGAAAACTGTATGACCCTACAGTGTACCACGCCGAGTATCGGTGACGCATGAACCACGAGCAGTATGGGCTTTATCCTGACATTTGCATAGTTAAGTGGATCAAAATTATACGATTGCGGTGGCTAGGCCATGTCAGTAGAACGGATGAGGACGAAGAAGCACGAAAGGTTTTCGAAACCGAACTCGAAGGAAGACGAAAAATACGAAGAACAAGACTCCGCTGGAGGGATCAGGTTTACGAATCTCTGCGTACACTTGGTATTAACAACTGGAGAGATAAGGCATAAGATCGAGCTGGTTGGCGAAATATGTTATCTTCGTTTTTCAAGGTCTCTAACCCCCAGGGTTGTTCGAGACGGGGTAAGCAAAGTATGTGTTGTGCAGCATTATCCATTTTTTGCTGCACTAGTTTTTGCTTAGTGCTAGCCATTCAACATCAACATATTCAACAGAATATTCCTTTGGTACTAATAAATTGTTCAAATCTTTCTCCGTGTGAGTTATTCGTGTATTTTTTTTATTTTACAGTTGTCTAACTATATTTATTAAAATGAATGCCCGGCATACAGAAAAGAGGATTTGGATAATGCAGTCCTTCATTCGCATCTAAAGGAAATTTAGACGGGAGTTTGGCCGCACTCCTGCGAGTAGATGGGCCACTATGAGGTGGGTAAACATGTTTTCCGAATCTGAAAACATCGCACGAAGACCATACCATCGAGATCCGTATGTTCGGGTTCAAGACACAATCGCGGCTGTAGGTAGCATCGTCAATTTAGGCAAATGCAAGCGTTTCGTCGTCAAATTAATTGGCACAAATTGAAGTTACCAGACGGTCACTACAACGGATAATTCATGATGAGTTAAACTTGTTTCCATACAAAGTCCAAACTACAAGCAAGTAAACCCCTCTGTATTTGCCTATTCGCCTGGAATTATTCCAAAAAATTATTGAATGGACGAAGAAAACAACATCTTGATAAATTGCTTATTTATGACTGATGAGGCCCGTTTTGATCTAAACGGCAATGTAAGCAAGCAGTGTAAGCCAGCAAAAAATAAAGAGTGAGTCTAATTCAGAAATACTCCATGAGACGGAACTGCGCCTAGAACGAGTCACTATGTGGTGCGCAGTTTCATCAAGATGCATTGTGGGGTTATATATCTTTGAAGACAACGGTGTAACAGTAACTGTCAATAAGGAACGTTATTTAAAGATGTTGAAGGAGTTGTTTTACCTAGAACTGCGTCGAGACGTATTCGTTTCAACAGTATTTGGTTCCAGCAAGATAGGTTAAATGCACATATAGGCGGACCTCCAACGAAAATTCCGAAACAAATTAAAATCAAGAAACTGCACTTCCCGCTGGCTCTCAAGATCACATGACCAGGCCGCACTAGGCCTTTTTTATGGGGTTATGTCAAGCAAGAAGTGTACAAAATGAAACCGAGGAATGTGACTGAAATGAAGCAGTCAAATAAAACAAAAATTACATGAGGTGTCAGGGGACACCCGGTTGGAACGAAGTTCCTTTCGCTATATATTATGTACTAGTTAGTTCCAACACACCTAAGGCGCCTGTTGAAAAATACTGTAATTTAAATGGATCTTGTAAAATGATAAACTTTTGTTAAGAAATTTTTTATTTATTGAATGTATTTTTTAAAAAAAATTACATTTTTAGGCCCCTTTTGTAAGAATATGTATTATATTTTCCCGAAAAGACCTTTCTTTAATGAGAGGTACTTCTTTTATTAAAATAAAAAAAATAATGGTTTCCTGTTACATCCCGTGAAAGGATTAGGGAGAGCTTCTCACAAACCAGTAAGCTACGCGCGTTCTAGTTTTACACTCACTGATTGGGTCCTACAGTTTTACACAGGTTCCGAACGCTATTTTGAGAAGCTTTTTCATGGCTTAATACTCGATAGTGTCGCCGTCACTAAGCTAAGAAAAAGCCTAAGAGTATGAATTTTTTTTACAAAAAATACTTTTTTAAGAACAGGTACTTTTTCAAGAAGTGGTACTCTTTTTAGGATAAGATTATTTTTTGAAGAAAATTTACTTATTTTCAGGAAGGCTACTTATCTCAAGAAAACAAAAGAAAAGGTGGTACTTTATTTTTAAGAACTGGTACTTTTAAGAAAAGGAATTTTTGTAAGAAAAGGTATTTTTTGTAAGAGAAGGTATTTTTTTTCACGAAAGAACAGATACAATTTTAAGAGTAGGTACTTATCTCAAGAAGAGTTATTTTGTTTTACAAAAAATGTATTCTTTAAAGAAAATGTAGTTTTTTAAGAAAAGACAATTTGTTGTAAGATAATGTACTTTTTTAAGAGGAGGTATTTATTTAAAAAATTAGAAAGCCACTTTTTGTAAGAAAATTTACTTTTTTAAGCAAAGGTGCTTCTTTAGGATGTTATTTTTTTAAACTCCTTTCACTTTGGGTTTTCTAAATTTACTTTTTATTCGGTTCAAACTACAAAATGTAATAAACAGGCTCCACCTAGAAAATTTCCCATTAAACAAGAAATATGTTAGTCTAGACACAAACCAAAAGTACGAATGTAAGAGTGCTGCCAAATGTAATTCCATGCTGAGGGTTGTGTTTCATGGATTTGCCAGTCTTGCACTTTGGCTTTTCTAAGTTTACTTTTTATTGGGTTCAAAACTACAATATGTAATACATAGGCTCCACCTAGAAAACTTCCCTTTAAACCAAACCAAACCAAAGTACCCAATATAGGTAATAATAATGGGTTGTAATAAAGTAGTTAAAAAAAGTTGTTTAAAAATGTTTCATTTAGCCCCCATCCCGCAACGTGTGTTAAGGAAGTTCGTTCCAGTAATTCAGGCAGTCCGGACCTAAACCCTCCACGCAGCAGTGAATAATTTTCTGCTCAGGTTTCGCATATGGGTGGATGAGCAGGGAGGTCCTTTATTTGACTTCTTTCTTCAAAACCAATTAGTTATTTAAAATAAAATTGAATTTTCATAAATAAAAATAAAAGAAGTTATTTGAATTTCTTTTTGTAGCACAATTGGTGCCCCACCCTGTAATGCATCAAAATATTTAAAGCACTTACATAGTGCTAAACTTTTTTCAGAAAAAAAACATTCACCAGTACTGGAATTTAAAGTGAAGAAACCGTATCACTGTGCTTCAAACAATTTAATTTGTTTTCATTGAAGTCCTTTGTGTCCTTCTCAGCATAATACAAACTTAAACAAAAAAGTTCCAATGCAAGGCATTGCCTTACGGCGAAAAGCGAACAAAATAAAACACAGGCACACTTCAAGCAGTTAGAGCAAGTATAATAGTGTTAACAAACAATGCCTCGAACAATACACGACAACCATATACCTTCATTTAAGAAGTTAACATTTTCACGCCTTGAACGTGTATTCTGTACACCCTTTTTTCACTCTCAATATTTCCTGTTTCTTCTTCCTTGTGAACGAGGTTTTATTATTGCTTTCTCTCCTAGAGGGTGCGAAAAGTAACATGACAGGTACTTTATACTTTGGTAAGTATAGACTTCACACTGAAGCGAAATAAGGAGATTAAAATGTTGTATAAATTTAAACGAATGTGTTATGTTGTTGCATACTTTTAGGCTCTACATACTTTATAATCAAAAGCATAACTTTAAGAGTGAGAATATATTCTCTATACAATACCAAAATATTATCAAGTTTTAACCAGGGGATTGTAGAACATATGATGTCGGGTTTTTGGGTACTCTTTTGCTTGCATACAAAAGCCTCCAACAGCCGTTTATGACACATTCCAAAAAGAATTGAAATTAGTATCTTAAATTACTTTTAATTATGAAGATATTACTGTAGTCTTAGAAGACTAAATATTTCAAAAGACTGTAAATTGAGGATTTATGGCTTGAAGGGCGTTAATAAAATGTGTTACAGAGTCTCTGTAAATTATTTTTATTGTTTTAAGGCACCAATACAAACATTAGGCGATAGGTGTTTCCGGTAAACAATCTAAAGCGGGAAATACACGATACCTCAGACTGATGTGCACGTATATATGGCGTAGTGAGAATGAAATTGTACATATGCACACGAACAAGAAAAAATTATTCATTAATCAAAGCAAATATCAAAATTATTTCGATACTTCGATCTGATTGTCTTTGGTGTTGTATAGTGTACTCTCTGATTGAACTGAATCATGCTTGAGTCATTTCAAAAAAGCATCAATTTTGCATTTTAAAGTAAATAAATGGTTTCCCATTACATCCCATGAAGGGACAGGGGAGTACTTCTCACAATCACTGAGCTGTGCGCTTTTCCAGTTTCCACTCACTGATTGGGACCTACAGTTTTACACCGATTCCGAACGGTGTCGCCGTCACTATGTGAGGTGACCGCCGCCGAAAGAAATTTTAAGGTGGTCAGAGCTGGATTCGAACCCAGGTTCTCATGTACAAGAGCCGCGCACACTACCCATTGCACCACCGACGGTCATTTTGCATTTTACTTATTTAATTAAATTTCGAGTTGAGTTACCATACAAAATAAAATACAATACAAAATAAATAAAAAAACATCGAGCTTTTGACTTGGTTTTTATGGACCGAATAGTTTACTTCTCGCCAGTTGATAAAACTAGAGATACGGAGGGTTTAACCGTAATGGTGTTTCCAGGGGGTCTTGGTCATCCTCTTTTCCTACATGTATCGGGTAAGCCCTCTAAAACCTTTGGCGCTGGTTCATTTTCATCCATTCTGATAAAATGGCCTTGCAGCGCAATTTCTGTAATTTGATTCGCCCAGTTATGCCTATGTCGGAATGCCAATTTTATAGCTAGTGGTTCCAACGACGTCGGAACATTACGGACAATTTTTCCCTAGAATACTACTGTTTTCCATCCACCTGCGATATGACCCAAGTTTCGGAGCCATATGCCAGGAGAGGTAAAATGATAGTATAGCTAGCTGGACCTTTGTTTTTCTGTAGATGGCTGTATTCTTAAACTGCGTGCTGAAACCAAAAGAGCTATCTTTGGGATCTACATTGCTATTGTGCTATTTACAAGCACAATTCGCCAATTATTCTCCAGGCTCATGTCTTTATTGTTGTTCACGACGATCCAAGCCAGATAAATTCATCTGTATCTTCAAAATTAAGTCGGTTCTCCACGATCAAGGGTCGACCAAGTCGAGGGCTTTGTCTAGTCGTTGACACAATCAATTTTGTTATGGCTTTATTCACAGCAAGACCCAACTTCATTGATTCTTTTTCGATTCCTGAAATTGCTGCAGTCTCCTCTTGCAGATGTCAATGTAGTCAGCATACACGAGCAACATATGGCTATTTATATGGATGGTCTTATTCATATTGACTGTAGCTTCTGTCATTTCTGTCTCAATTCATATGTTGGTGAGATTGCACGAAAATGTATCACCTAGTCTAAGTCCTCGCCTGGTACAGAATAGTTCGGTGAGGTTTTTCCCTAAATTCACTACCAGTGTTGATCAGCGTCATTCTGCAGAGGAGACATGGCGCATATTTCCGCGATTTGTGATAGCCAAATTCGGTTCTTGCATCGGTTTCTAAAGAACTAAAAATGTGTTTCCACTGCGCTTCTGGGTCACCAAGACGGGGTGTATTCTCCGCTAATAACAGAGTGAGCTTGCATTCATGGGCCTTCGTCTTCGTAAGTTTTTCGACCCGCCAACTTTTGAACGAATTTTCGTAGCAATCAGGTCATGATTCGAGTCAATATTAGTACCTCTAATAAAACGTACATCCATTATGCATACCATGTGATCAATATTCTTTTTCATTATCCGATCAGGAGATTCGAACTGCTATGTTCTTTGCAGCGGCTAAGTTTAACAGTTCCATTATCTGAAGTTGTTTCATGTAGACTAAAATTACCGATGGGTGGTGGAAAAACACTTTCCATTCCCAATTTGACACTAAAATCGCTTAGAATAATCTTAAAGTCGTGGTCAGGACAGCTTTCGTATATTTCCTCCAGACACTCATCGAATTGTTCTTGACCTCATCGCCTTTATAAAGATGCTGCGTGCACAGAAATATACGAGAAATACTTCGCCTTGATATGAATTGTGGCTGTGCGTTCACTCAATCGGTTGAACCTTATGACTAGCTGTCGTAGTCTCTTACCAACTATAAATGTGCAGTAAATATAGTAGTTTTCTGTTCTTGTGCAACCATATGCTGAACATCGTATTTCCATCACAGATATTATGTCGCCTTTATAATTTGCGGACATATCCACCAGTTGGAAAGATGCTGCCGGTCTGCATAGTGTTTTTAATTTCCATTAACATATCCTTAAATTGTGGTCCATTTAAGGCTTGCGAGGGTCATCAACAAAGAAAGGGTTGGTTCGTTTATTTTTCTTGTATAACTTGTTGTACAACTATTTTCCAAACACTAAAGTACTCGTCACTAAAATTTATTCTCAGGGTGGCTTCGAAAAATAAGTCACGGCACAATAGACAACGCAGAAACGTGTTAAAATTACCCCATTATAAAGGGTTTTGCAATAAGAGCGCTACAAAAATTTATAGATGCCAATGAAATTCTTTATATCTGTGAAAATACGTTCGGTGCCATTATGTGTGGAACTCGATTTCTTTTGCATGGCCACCACGGGCACGCTGGCAGAAGTCCAGACGCTGAACCCAATTTTCCACGGTTTTCAAGCATAAATCGGCCGATACTGCTGCAATTTCACGTTCGATATTCGCACGAAGTTCATCAATCGCCGCTGGCTTGTTGGCATAGACAATAGACTTGACGTAGCCCTACAGGAAATAATCTAACGGCGTCAAATCGTACGACCGAGGCGGCCAATCGACTGGGCCATTTCGTGAGATAACACGTTCACCCAACTTGGTTGTGGCATTCGCTGTGTGGCTTGTGGCGCCGTCCTATTGGAACCATATGTCCTCCAAGTCCATATTATCCAATTGGGGCCAATAGTATTCGGTTATCATTGAACGGTAGCGATTCGCATTCACAGTAATGTGCCGGTCTTGATCATCATGGAAGAAGTACGGCCCAATGACGCCGCCGGCCCATAAACCGCACCAAACCGTAATTTTTTCGGGATGCAATGATGACTCATGGATTACGTGTGGATTGCTGTCTGACCAGTAATGCATATTTTGCTTATTGACGAAGCCATTCAGCCAGAAATGAGCCTCATCGCTGAAGATGATTTTCCGATGAAAGTCCGAATTATTTTCAAGTTGTTGCTCAGCCCAATTCGCGAACATACGACGCTTATGGTGGTCAAGCGGCTTCAGTTCTTGCGTCAATTTGATCTTGTAAGGATGTAGGCCAAGATCTTTTCGCAAAATTCGCCACAACGACGTCACAGAGATGCCCAACGCTTGAGAAAGACGTATGAGAGACATTTGGGCCTTCTTGAACTTAAGCCTCAGCGGCAGCAATATTCTCGACACTACGGGCACTTCTTTGTCGCACTGGCACGGGAACATTTTGTACTGTGCCTGTGGATTCAAATTTTTCCACTAGATGCTCAATTGTTGATCTGGTAGGATGATTATGACGACCATAAATTGGACGTAGCGCTCTTAAAGTTGAGGCCACTGACTCCAAATTTCGGTAGTAAATTTTAATAATTTCGACTCGTTGTTGGCTCGTACATCTTTCCATGATGAAATGGGAAACCTTACTGAAGAGAAATGTCAAAAGAGCGGGAAAAAATATGGCGTCGTTTGCTGTCCCTATCGATTTACTTTTGTAGCGTCTCTGTTGAAAAACCCTTTACTATGAAAATGGGTGCTCGTGAAAAAAATGCACATTGTGCTTTACGTGAAGAGATTTTTTTTCAGTTGTTAGGAACATTTCCGCCTCAACGGAATTATAAACACACGCACTTGGTGATCGGATTTGTGGAACCAATTGGATATCTTCGGTTTCAACACGAGAGTGCAACCTATCACACACTATCAGAAACAATCGCATACCAAATATCCTGGTCATGTCCCAAATATAGATGTTTTTAGATCTTCGTTATGTTTAAAGTTGTAATTTCCTTTAAGGCTGTAAGAGATCATGTTTTCTCCGGTTAGTGAAAAAAATGTAAATGCCGCGGGTGGGATTCGAACTCATTTCCCGACACGGCGATTGGCCTCAGCGATCGTATTGCGATCCATTGGGGCTATTTGTAAAAAACGATTAAAGGGTTTTTTGTAAACCAACCGTTTTCGTAAAAGCTTAATGTGGACGCCGAAATTGAGTCACTTTTTGTAAATGGAACAACAACGCAATTAGCTTAATAATAATCCTAAACGATAAAAAAAATTTTCTCAGGCCATGATTTTTAAAAAATTAAAAACCTACTTTGTTCGGTCGACAAATTTAACTAATAATTTAATTTAATTTAATAACGGACGGTCAAATCTTTCCAATATAACTTTTTAGTCTGTAGGGCCCCAATTTGGAAAATTAATCAACATTGGGGTAAATTTTCAATTACCACACAAGTGGAAAAATTTTACTTTTTCTGTAGAAATCTAAAAATCAGTTTAAACTAAAGACTGTAACTTAAGCTATGAACGGAGAAAATTCAGTCAGAAATATAAATTGTATTCAAATTTGATTGGATATAAATACAAACATTGGCATTTTACGCAATTTCCATATCAAAATTGCGTATAAGCACTGACGCACAACTTCTAAATATATGTATATAACGGGTGGACGCTTTAAACCTTCCGCCTCTCCCGACTTATTCCTGTGGGGTTAATTGATGTTCAAAGTTTATGTCAACAAGCCACGGACACAGGCCAATATAATATTGGATATGAACAGACCGTAATACTATGAAAAGTGCAATATTTTTTTTAAATTACATGCTATGGAGCTTACAATTTGTAGTATCCTCATTGGCGAGGCACACTACGATTTGACAGCAACACGAACATCTTTTAGATTTTTATATATAAAAAACGTACACATCTTCTGTTTTTGGGTCAATGTGCCCCAAAGAGAATTACGAAAATTTATGTAATTTTTAAATATTTTTGTTACCAATTCAAATGAGTCAGAGTCCGGGAAATAATAAACGAAAGAAACAATCAATTTTACACAAACTGAGAGTTTTCGTTTCATTACTGTCATTTTACTATTAGAGCGTAGGAAACATTTTAACTCCTTATCGCTAATTCTACAATTCGGGAACACGCCGCCTAATGCTATTACAAAAATTGCTACAGTGGAACTGTCACACACTAAACTATCAATTTCATAACTAACAGCGGAGAATGTGAAACTGTGTTGACATTTCTGTTCATGAATCGTCATCATGTATTGTTTGACGCTGCAACAACGCTTCCAAATTGCGGAAATTTGCTTTGAAGAAAATAAATTTGTTCGCGGAGTTCATAGAGCATTTCGTACATATTTTATCAAAGAATTGTGTTTCGTGATGAAGCTCATTTCTGGTATTAGAGCAAAGGTCCCTTTTTTCGAAATGAGCAAGGAGATGCCGTTTCCGTGAATGGCGAGCGCTATCGAGGGATGCTGACTGAATTTTTGGTTCCAAAAAGTAATTAGCTAAACATCAACGATGTTTGCTTCCAACCCGGCGGAGCAACTTGCAACTTGGTGACAAATTTAATTCCAGAAGTGTTCCTGTTTACTGGCCCTCTTGCAAGACCCGGAAAATGTCGCCAGCGTATTTCTTGCATCATTTCATGAAAATATGTCCACAACGACCATCCCCGAAAATGCAAGTGTGCGAAATGGCAGCGGATTTCAAAAAAGTGAAATCGCCGAGATACAGAGGTTTAAAAAAAAATTAAAAAAAGATATAAGAATGTGCACGTAACCCTAATTTGCTCAGCCAGATGGCAGGTAACTTATGTTTTTTTTTCTCTTAGAAGATATCCCTACTACTTACCTTTCCAAAATTCCCAAAACGAAGCCTAGAGGTCTTACTGTTTGAAAGTTCAGCCAATTCCCACAAGCCCAAAAATAAAAAAATCTGACCACTGGTTCAAAAGTTAGCAATTTTACGCTATTACCCTCCGACCAACAATCCGAAAATTTTCAAACCGCTGCCAATTCGCACACTTGTATTTTCGGGGATGATCGTAGTGACTGACTCACCCTGTATGAATATAATACAGTTGTTTTGAAATCAAAATCCGGGTCAAAAATAGTTTCATGTTTTTTGTGACACAAATCAAGGAAAATTCAACGAAAAAATTTCCTCACAAAACTGAAAATGTTAAGGATAGAAAAGCAAAAAGGCTCGTAAATACCAGTCATAATTACCAGGTCTATCTTATGACCTTAAGGGGAGAGGCCAATTTTTGGCTCCATGGGTGCGTTAATAAAATAATTACTGAATTTGGTTCGAAGAGCAGCCAGAGGCTGTTCAGGAACTGCCCATACACTCTTAAAAATGCACTGTTTATGGCCGACGTCATCATTGTACCGTACTTCGTCAAAGACCATGATGATCGCAATTTTACATTCGATGATCACGGAATATTTTCCCTCAAAATGCAAGAATTGAACTTGGTTGACATGTGGTTTCAACAGGATGAGGCCACATGCCATAATGCACTCTATAAATAAAATAATTAACTGGTTCCTCATTACATCCCATGCAGAAAGTGTGGAGAGCTTCTCACAACCAGTGAGCTGTGCGCTTTCTAGTTATATAGTCACTGATTGGGACCTACATTTTTACACCGGTTCCGAACGATATTGTGAGAAGCCCTTTTCACGACTAAATACTCCATAGCGTCGGCTTCACTATGCGAGGTGACCGCCGCAGAAAGAAATTTAAGGTATGCAGAGCAGGGATCGAACACAGGATCTCATATTAAAGAGGCGCGCACACTAACCACTGCACCGCCGACGCCACAAAATGCACGCGATACCAGATGCTGGAATTTGGACGATGATTTGCACTGACTGACAATTCGTTTGAAATAAACGTAGAGAAAGATCGTATCAAATTATTCCTTAGTATAGAAGGCCTCAGATACTGTGCTGTACAATAACACAGTGCAACACGAAAAAAAATAACCATATACGGACACCACTACGTGATAAAAGACTAAAAAAAAGACCCGTGTCTCCCAATTTTTCCCAAAGTCATGCACTTTTTTTTTATGGGCCCCCAAAGATTTGGGGCCTCGGTATCATTTTCGTAAAATGTGATCAGTTTCTCAGGCTCATATCTTGCAAACCGTTCAGAATTTCGATTTACTCTCTGAGGCAAAGTTGTAGCTCTTGTCATAAAGAACAAAAATTGCGAACATATAAAATCAAAAAAACTTCACCTTCCGGATCAAAATCGCAAAAAACTTAAAAAAATTTTTTTAACCTTTTTTCCCGTGTTCAGGTCCATAGGTAGCAAACCGTTCAAAATTCAAAGAAACAATCAACTACAAAAATTTACCTAAGATCTCAGTAAACAAATTTCTAGAACATACAAACTTCCTAGAGATGATTCTTAACACTGTTTAGGTAGCACGCAAAAGTGAAAAATTTGCCGAAAATTTTTTAATTTCATTTTTTTTACCTTTTTCTTCTGTTCAGGTCCATAGGTAGCAAAAAATGAAATATGCCTGGCCAGAACCATGTGCATTTTTCAGTCTATGTTGTTGTATTTGTTCATCCACACTTCCTCTTGGCCTCCACGAGTTACATTGGAATTGATTCAGAGGTGAGCGTGAATCCCAATTACAAAGAAAACAAAAGAATTTTGGGAAGCCGCCCTTATCGATGATCCCTTGCAAAATGTTGATGACCTTCAAATCACAGCAAATCTTCCATTTATTTTCGTAGCATTTGATTTTTTCCATTATATCTTTCAATGTTTCATAGCTTTCTTTCATGTTAATACCCACTGCTAGCGGAATGGTCGGTTCGACACATGCAACAACACTGCTTTCAAGCTTGAAACAGAACCATCAATAAATAATCTCCACTCACTAGGGATGTAGTTCATTCCCATTTTTTCCACCAAAGCTTTTATATCGTTGCAGTAAGCGAACGAATTGTCATCATTTAGAGTGTAGAGCATCTGAAATTCAGCTTGTCGTTTGCGGTACGCCGTAGAGTTAACATTAGCATGTGTGAGTTTTCTTTGCTTTAAAAAAGCTGTCAAAAATATTGCAAGTCGCTGCGATAATCCCAATATCGCCACAATGAAATCCATTTCTATTTGTGTTATTAGTTGTGGTCCATCTCTTCCCTGTTGGGGCTCATAATCGGTATCAAATGGATCCTCATAAGTAACACCACTTGATGTACTCATTGCTGTAAATTCTGTAGTACGATCTGGAGTTGGCGGCCTTGGTGATACAAAATTTTCAGGTGCAAGCACTGGTAGTGTGGCTGTTGCTTTATAAATTTTGTTCTTCTCAGAATGTCGATTTAGACGACATGTGTAATTTACGCATGCATAGCAACTGGTTGCATCATGATCACCTGGGCGATTAATCCAGTTTACCGGCTTACAATACTTCATAGTACCTCTGCCTCCACTCAACCATGCCATGAGATTGTTATAACATTGGCGACACACTGTATTAGGTGTGTAATTTTCACCGGTCAAGTCCTCTTAGTCGAAAAACAATGTATATGCTATTTTGAATTCACTAGTTAAAAGATTCTGTTCCTTCTAACATCTTGTAGATGGTTTTTTTCTGGTTTGATGACCGCAAACGTAGCAAAATAAATCAATATTTTCACACTGCATATTGAAATTGTCAGTTGCCAATGTTGTGTGCGAATTATACTGTAGTACTTTCACTTTTTTTACTTTCACTTTATAACTTTCACCGCTGAGCTCTCGTTGACGTCACGCTGTGTAATGCCTCGATGTGAGCGTCGTGTCGCTTTTATATTGTGTGCTGCGTCCCTTGTTGCGTGTGCTGAGCTTACTGCATTGCCTGTGCTGCTGCTGTCGGGGCATGATCGCGTGATACCTAAGCGCTACCTAAACGGTGTTAACCCTTGGACAAACACATGGTTCTGGCCAGGCATATTTCATTTTTTGCTACCTATGGACCTGAACAGGAGAAAAAGGTAAAAAAAATGAATTAAAAAATTTTCGGCAAATTTTTCACTTTTGCGTGCTACCTAAACAGTGTTAAGAATCATCTCTAGGAAGTTTATATGTTCTAGAAATTTGTTTATTGAGATCTTAGGTAAATTTTTGTAGTTGATTGTTTCCTTGAATTTTGAACGGTTTGCTACCTATGGACCTGAACACGGGAAAAAAGGTAAAAAAAAATCGAATTTTTTTAAGTTTTTTGCGATTTTGATCTGGAAGGTGAAGTTTTTTTGATTTTATATGTTCGCAATTTTTGTTCTTTATGACAAGAGCTACAACTTTGCCTCAGAGAGTAAATCGAAGTTCGAAAGGTTTGCAAGATATGAGCCTGAGAAAATGATCACATTTTACGAAAATGATACCGAGGCCCCAAATCTTTGGGGGCCCATAAAAAAAAAGTGCATGACTTTGGGAAAAATTGGGAGCCACGGGTCTTTTTTTTTAGTCTTTTATTACGTAGTGGTGTCCGTAAATGGTTATTTTGCCATGACGTAAA
The DNA here is from genome assembly GCA_963931995.1 of Phaonia tiefii. Taxonomy (NCBI): domain Eukaryota; kingdom Metazoa; phylum Arthropoda; class Insecta; order Diptera; family Muscidae; genus Phaonia; species Phaonia tiefii. The sequence continues at coordinate 141,397,564 of OZ008370.1, forward strand.
AAATTACACACAGTGTAATCATGGCTAAAACTATCAACAGTAAAAGTCGAAAACCACTCGCGTATTATGATGCTGGAATTTGGACGCATGTTTCAAGAAGAAGTCTGTTCGACCGACAGTGAAGGCAAAAGTGGGTAATGTCTTTGATTGTCATAAAAAACGTTGCAGATCAAATACGTTCGGAAACAGTGAAAAAGTATTAGACCAAATTAAAAAGTCTAAAATTGTATAATACACAGCTCGCTGATTGTGTGGATCTATCTCCACTGTTTCCTTGGAACATAAAAGGCAAATTATAAAGAGTACACACGATAAACGCAAAAAGAGCCGCAGACTATAATTTAATGACTGTATCAAAATGTTTGAAGATATTTTGACGTGAAAAGGACAGAAGATGTGGCTTGTTTTCGAGTTGTATGAGAGAATCTTATTTGTTGCCCCTGTTAACCATCTTGATTACATCCATCACGAAAATTAATTTCTGTAGTTTTTGCCAAATTAAACTTTTCTCCACAATTGTTAATTATGACGAGAATTAGATGTAGAATCAAAAAAGGCGAAACAGAACATAAACAGAAAGATATGTTTTTTGTATTACAACGTTTTTCTATATTTTTCATTTCTCCCTTTAAGAACAAATATCTAGCATGTTTTTTTTCTGTAAATTTTTTGCATTCTCTTCGTACGTCAAGCAACAAGCAAATCTGTATCCATGACTTGAAAAAAGGGAAAGATTAACTTTTTCGTTCATTATTCAGGAATATTTCCTGAGTTACGTTTCCGTTTCTAAGTGATGAATTATTTATGTAGTGACAGTGACATAGGAATGTAAGGATTTAATTCTCTAGGAAATGAAAATTTCGCAGCACGACAAAAAAAAATAACCAATTAGGAGAAAACAAACAGCACCCGCATGAAACACGAGTACAATTATGGAAAAAACGTAGACTTATGGGGAATGATATTAGGAATCAACATTGCCGTCAAATGAAAATATAAAGAATTGTTGTACGCTTTAATACGATTTGGCTTAATTTTTGAGAAAGCTTGTATTTCAAGGAAGTAACAGATTCGTATTCAATTGTGTCCCATAAAGAGGGAGGGGAGAGATTTCAAAGCTTAAGATTTCACTAAATATGTATGCAACGTATCTAAATATGTATCCAGTCAGATTTCTGTTGATCGAACTCCAGAATTTAAAATATTCGGTATTTTAATGCTATTAGAACAAAGTCATCTTAATCCCACCATATAACGGGGTTTTCAAAAGAGCGCTACAAAACCGGTTTCAGATACCAATGAAATTCTATATTCCTGTGAAAGTACGTTCGATGCCATTATGTATGGAACTCGATTTCTTTTGCATGGCCACCACGGGCACGCTTGCAGAAGTCCAGACGCTGAACCCAATTTTTGACGGTTTTCAAGCATAAATCGGCCGATACTGCTGCAATTTCACGTTCGATATTCGTACGAAGTTCGTCAGTCGTCGCTGGCTTGTTGGCATAGACCGTAGACTTGACGTAGCCCCACAGGAAATAATATAACGGCGTCAAATCGCACGACTGAGGCGGCCAATCGACTGGGCCATTTCGTGAGATAACACGTTCACCAAACTTGGTTTCCAATAAATTGATTGTGGCATTCATTCGCTGTGTGGCTTGTGGCGCCGTCCTGTTGGAACCACATGTCCTCCAAGTCCATATTATCCAATTGGGGCCAAAAATATTCGGTTATCATTGAACGGTAGCCATTCGCATTCACAGTAATGTGACGGTCTTGATCGTCACGGAAGAAGTACGGCCCAATGACGCCGCTGGCCCATAAACCGCACCAAACCGTAATTTTTTCGGGATGCAATGATGACTCATGGATTACGTGTGGATTGCTGTCTGACCAATAACGCATATTTTGCTTATTGACGAAGCCATTCAGCCAGAAATGAGCCTCATCGCTGATTGTTGAGGCCTCTTAAAGTTGAGGCCACTGACTCCAAATTTCGGTAGTAAATATTAATAATTTCGACTCGTTGTTGGCTCGTATATCTTTCCACGATGAAATGGCAAACCTTACTGAAGAGAAATGTCAAAAGAACGGGGAAAAATATGGCGTCGTTTGCTGTCCATATAGATTTACTTTTGTAGCGTCTCTGTTGAAAATCCCTTTATTTTAACCAGTTTGTTTGTTATCACCACAAGGAAGAATTAATCCAAAAATGTCTTTGAATCTCTCATTTATACAATCCAATTGATAAATATTGATATTTAAATACAATTTTTTTCTTAGATATTTTTTCATGCAAACTCATAAACGTTTGAGCCATTACCCAGTTCCTTATAGTTTATATTATTATGTATAACTACCAAATCTTTTATACTATTTTTATATCTTTGGATGAAATTCGTTTTGGGACATTTTAAGACGATTGAACCATGTCCATCTGTCGGCCAGACTATCTGTCTGGCTGTATCGCTGGCGAGCTGGCTGGTTGGTCAACACCATAACTGCCCCTAATATTCATCGATCACAGCGAAATTTTGTTAGTGACTATTATTTGTCCGTGGTTAGACTGGGATTGAAATCGTCACTTTTATTACGAAATCATGTTTCTTCTAATACCTTTTTGTGGTAATTGTGACTAGCTCCAACTCAAATATTGGTTAATAATCATAAATAATTGGAGAAAATGGGCGAGGTCACCACGCCCATTATGGTACCTTCCACACAAAAGCTTGGTGGTCGTCCGTGATGTTAATGCGACACTGCCGATGTTCAGATCTTATGTGACTTTGTCACGCCCATTTTGGTACGTCCCCTACAAAAGTTGTTCGACCGGCTGGTTGTTCGGCCAGATAACAACCGTAAATCTTTGCCGTTCACAATAATATTTTGTTAGTAATTATTATTTATCCACACTTAGGTTAGGATTGAAAATGGCCGTTTTGACCATGCCCCCTCTAGTACCTCCCATACAAATCGACACATATATTACAAAGTTATATTTCTTCTAAAACTTTTTTATGGTATATGTGTTTAGCTCCAAATCTCCAACATTTGTTAATAATCTGTAAATAACTACTTCATTGGAAAAAATGGGCGAGGTCACCACATCCATTTGGGTACTACCGATATAAGAGCTTGGTGGCTGTCCGTGTTGTCAATGAGGTAATTCGCGTCAAACACTTCCGATTTTAATGAAATTATGTTATAGGCTTCATGTCATCAAACGCAAGTCACCAAGTAAGACAAATGTAGTTCTGTCACGCCCTACCAATATAAGTTGCGCGCAAGATAACTCCCTCGAAACCGAACCAATATTTATTATGTTTGGTACTAGATAAAATTTATATCCAAAATTTAAAATTTAAATGCGCGTAAAATGTGGGCGGACTACAAGAGATCTTAATTAAATTCGGTACTCGGCAATATTTTCCTAAAAATTAAAGATTAGCTACTGTCCGCGCTTAATTTAGTACCTTTCATACAAAAGATGGCAGCTTTCCGGCTCGCTCACTCGATATCTCCCGTATACCACAACCGATCTTAACCAAATTTGGTACTGATCATTATGTGCAATACTATGTAAAAGCAGATGAACAATTTCGCCATGCCCATTTTTGTACCTTCCATATAATTGGCTGGTACATTTGCACTTTTGCCAATATTCAATAGAACTCGTACGCACTGGGTGACTTCGGGTGAGGGTATGTTTAAGTCTTTTCACCCGACTGAAATTTCTGTACTGGTTATCTGAAGGGTCTTTAAATAGAGACGCTACCAAAGTAAATCGATAGGGACAGCAAACGACGCCATATTTTTTCCCGCTCTTTTGACATTTCTCTTCAATAAGGTTTGCCATTTCATCATGGAAAGATATACGAGCCAACAACGAGTCGAAATTATTAAAATTTACTACCGAAATTTGGAGTCAGTGGCCTCAACTTTAAGAGCGCTACGTCCAATTTATGGTCGTCATAATCGTCCTACCAGATCAACCATTGAGCGTCTAGTGGAAAAATTTGAATCCACAGGCACAGTACAAAATGTTCCCGTGCCAGTGAGACAAAGAAATGCCCGTAGTGTCGAGAATATTGCTGCCGCTGAGGCTTCAGTTCAAGAAAGCCCAAATGTGTCTCTCACACGTCGTTCTCAAGCGTTGGGCATCTCTGTGATGTCGTTGTGGCGAATTTTGCGAAAACATCTTGGCCTACATCCTTACAAGATCAAATTGACGCAAGAACTGAAGCCGCTTGACCACCATAAGCGTCGTACGTTCGTGAATTGGGCTAAGCAACAACTTGAAAACGATTCGGATTCTCATCGGAAAATCATCTTCATTGATGAGGCTCATTTCTGGCTGAATGGCTTCGTCAATAAACAAAATATGCGTTATTGGTCGGACAGCAATCCACATGTAATCCATGAGTTATCATTGCATCCCGAAAAAATTACGGTTTGGTGCGGTTTATGGGCCGTACTTCTTCCGTGATGATCAAGACCGGCACATTCCTGTGAATGCGAATCGCTACCGTTCAATGATAACCGAATATTTTTGGCCCCAATTGGATAATATGGACTTGGAGGACATGTGGTTCCAACAGGACGGCGCCACAAGCCACACAGCGAATGCCACAATCAATTTATGGGAAACCAGGTTTGGTGAACGTGTTATCTCACGAAATGGTCCAGTCGATTGGCCGCCTCGGTCGTGCGATTTGATGCCGTTAGATTATTTCCTGTGGGGCTACGTCAAGTCTAGGGTCCATCCCAACAAGCCAGCGACGATTGATGAACTTCGTACGAATATCGAACGTGAAATTGCAGCAGTATCGGCCGATTTATGCTTGAAAACCGTCGAAAATTGGGTTCAGCGTCTGGACTTCTGCAAGCGTGCCCGTGGTGGCCATGCAAAAGAAATCGAGTTCCGTACATAATGGCATCGAACGTACTTTCACAGGAATAAAGAATTTCATTGGTATCTAAATCCGGTTTCGTTTTATTTAAAAAAAAACTTTTGTAGCGCTCTTATTGAAAAACCCGTTATATCAGTAAATTGGACTGGCCATGTCCATGATTTGGAGTACCTAGTGGCCACCAGGTTGGAATGAATTTCCTTTCGCTAAATATGATGTACTAGTTAGTTCCCACATGCCTAAGGCGCCAGGTGAAAAATACGATATTTTTTTTTAAGAAATTTTTTTTGGAATTGGTCCGGTTTTTCAAGAATATGTACATTTTTAAGAGTAGGTAATTATCTCAAAAAAATTTATTTTGTTTCACAAAAGTTACCTTTCAAGAAAATGTAGTTTTTTGATAGAAGGGAATTTGTTGTAAGAAAATATATTTTTTTATGAAAAGGCACTTATTTTAAAAAAGATACTTTTTTTAAGAGAAGGTACTTTTTGTATGCAAATCTGCTTTTTTAAGCAAAGGTACTTCTTTGAAATAAGGTATTTTTTTAAGATAAATAAATACCTATTAAGAGTATGAATAGGTATTTATTTTTTTTTTTTTGAGAAAATTTACTTTGTTTAAGAAAAGGGACTTATTTAAGAAAATATTCTCTTTTGTTAAACTTCTTTCACTTTGGCTTTCCTAAACTTACTTTGTATTGGGTTCAAAATTACAATATGTACTAAATATTGGTGAACAATATTGGTGTATTCAGAATTTGCTTAGGCGCTGTGTGAGTGTAGATTGGTTGGTACTCCAAATTTAGTCGACTGTATGATTGTTGCGTTGTGGTAAACGTCCACCAAAGAAATCGTGGTCACCTTAAGAGCGCTGCTGCAAAAGTGTTCTTTTCAAAATTCATTACATGCAGAGTAACTTAATCCTAGCAGTTTTGTACAATTAAATATTGGAACCAATTGGAAACAATGACATTTACATAGGAACTAATTCACAATAATTCATATAAAGTTTGAGAAGCATTCATTATGTTTAACAAACATTTCAGTTTACAGGTGTACCACAGGGCTCTGTTCTTTCTCCTTCTCTTTTTCGTATTTTCATTGACGATCTCCTGGGTCAGACTGTGAATCCAATCTACTCTTTTGTCGATGACAGTAATCTCTGTCATTGCTATTCATTCGATCGTACGCCAAGTCTTCAAGAGATTGAAGTCAAACGCCGGACGATGAATGATACACTCGACCGCGATCTGGTGTCCATTGTTGAATGGGGTCGAAAGAATAGAGTAGATTTTAATGCGGGTAAGACCCAGTGTTGTTTGTTGTCGCATAAACGGACTACTGACACAGGTGTGTCGGACGGTGTGGATATTGATGAATCAGACGCTCTTGATGTTCTGGGCATGAAAGTACAATGTGACGTCCTTTGGGCAAAACATGTATTTAAAGTGTCGAAAGATGCATTCAAGTGTCTAGGCTTTTTAAAGCGGTGCAGGAAATACTTCACTCCATCTGATCTTCTCAATATCTACACCACCTACATCAAGCCAACGATGGGGTATAACTCCCATATATGGGCAGGTGCTCCTAGGACTTCTTTGGAGCTTCTCGACCGTGTCCAGAGGATAGCGACGGTGTTAATAGGGGACAGTAGGGTATCCAACTCTATTGCCTCCCTTGAGCATCGTCGAAATGTGGGTTGCGTGCCACTGTTCAATCGATATTTCCACGGTATGTGTTCCTCGGACGTCCGTCAACTTATGCCGGACGTGAGGATATTTAGCCGAAGTATGCGGTTTTCCAGGAACTCTCATCCGTTTTTTATCGAGTGGCCGATTGACCGCATTACACACTATATAGAAAATTCGTTCTTCAGCCGTACAGTCCGTATGTGGAATAAACTTCCGGCTAGTGTATTTCCCACCAGTTGTGACATACAAACATACAAGGCAAATGTCAACAGACACTACCCCTGCCTCTACTAACGCAATTTTCCTTCGCCCACACAGTGCACTGCACTTATAGAGGGCATCCACTGAGGGTTGGCTTGATAAAAAAAAAAAAAAAAAAATAGTCAATACTTCAAACTTAAATCTATAATACAAAGTAAATAGTTATGAACGTTCCTAAAAATTCACAATTCTACATTGAAATAAGTCGATTTTAGATTAGTTTAGACAATTGGTTACAGGCTCCACCTAGAAAAATTCCCATTAAACAAGAAATTCCCCAATATATGTGAGACATCTAGTTAATTTCTTTCTCTATGATCCAAGCCGTTAGTCTAGACATAAACCAAAGCAAAAGGCGACAATATAGTTGAAAATAGTGGGTTGTAGCATAATAGTGTTAAAACAAAGGTTGTTTAATATTTTTTCATTTAGTTCCCATCCCGCAACGTGCGGTAAGGAACTTCGTTCCAAAACTAGATGTTTGGCTAAACGAAATCTCCAATTACGATATTTTTTTTTGCTTTTATCCATTTATATAAAAATGGATGTATGCATGTGTGTGTGTGTATGTGTGCACGTGTGTATGTTACGAATGGACTCGAGAACGGCTGGACTGATTTTTGATGAAATTTCCAGACAATATTCAGAATCATCTAGCGGGTGACATAGGCTATACAGCTAGGGTAAAAGTGGGCGGTGTCACGCGCCCTTTTCAAAACTCGCTGTGACGGCTTTTCATATAGACCAATAGACCGATTGTTATGAAAATTTCACAATGTGGTACTGACAACCTGCTGATACTCCTCGGCTATACTTGGTTGTGATTGGATAAAGGGCCGTGGCACCGCCCATACAACTTGAAATATAAAATTGCTATATCTCATGACCTTTCAGAGATATGAAGATGAGATTTGGTATATATGTTGTTGGAACAGTATGAATTACAGCCAGGGTTAAAGAAAGCGGTACCACGCCCCTTATGAAAGAAATCGATATAACAGCCATAACTATTGTTTGAAACGTAATGGAACAACAAATTTTGTTCTTTCTTTGGCATTACAAAAACTTTGAAGGCAAAACGTAGATTGCCGGGTCCAGCTAGTTACTTATAGTTTACAATTAATAAAAATTTTAATTTATAATAAATAATAGTTAACAATAATTTACAAATACGAGATTTCGAATGAAATGTGTTCAGGGCTTAAGTAAAAAATAAAAAACTTACAGCTCAAATTTGCCGTTAACCTCTCCCCTAACCCATTATGGGATCTTAAATAACCTAATACAACACAATATTTTCCAATCATTATAAATGAAAATAGCGAGTAATACCATTGTCTACAGTATTCTCACTGTTATGACTTAAGTTACAGTTATTCTGTAGTTACTGGTTATAAGCTTTGTTATCCCTTAGGATTCTTTCTCATAACCACTCCTATACGTACTAGCAATCAACTCAAGTGCATGAGTCCATGGACCTTAAGAGCCACCCAACAATCCACCAACAGATATGAGGAAAAAAAGCCAAACTCAAAAACGATAAAGAACTCGAAACCATACGATTCTAACCATGTCCAAAGCGAAGTTGACAATTAAACTAAATATTTTGTAGGTTTGAATAGATATGAAGCAAAAACAAAAAGCTGTTTACTACTACCACAGCCTTTTCTTTTGTGTTTTTCCAACTGGCATTCTTACTTCCGTAAAAACAACTTCAGTCAACACCAACCAGCAGGATTTTTAAAAATATTTCTAAATGCCCTTTACCTAGCTTAGCTGAAAGTGGGTGCAAATTCCTGTATTCTTTCTCATTGTCGCTTTTCTTGCTCGCATTTCGCAAAATTCCGTAAATTTATTAAAATATTTTCCAAGAATTGTTGTCGAACCTGGTTGTTGTTAAACGTGTAAATGACAAAATTAAAAATCTTGGGTTTTCGCTATCTTACTTTTGACCATAGACAGTGGCCGAAAAAAGTTGAGATTCATGTAGTTACTGTAACTGCACTATGTTTTGGTGCACCCCAATATGGCATGTAAAGTTCGTTGCTCCATTAGCAATTGGTTTAATTCCAATTACAGCAATTGTGTGGGACGGCTCTACGATTGGTACTACCGAATATATGACCCTCTTGTTGAAGTACAAAGGAAGCAGCAAGTGTATAATTTTAGGGACAGCATGTAACCCTACCCCGTCGGATTCCTAAAGCGATTATTGCTTTTGTGATTAATACTTTAGGAATTCTTACAAACCTATAGTCCAAATACACTAACTGAGCATCATATTTATTTACAGATATTTTAATTGAATAGTAACTGGGGAATAACGTTTTAAACGGAATCCATCTAATGTTGTAACTACTACTTCGTTTCCTATAATGTCACTGTCATTGGAAGATACAAACTGTTGTTATGTGTAATTCACATAATTATTCCTACTTCCTTTCCCCTGGCGGGTTTTTTCTTGTTGGTTGTGACTGGTTCCGAAAATGGTTCTATTTCCTTTGCTTCGCATAATTACAAATTGTCATGGAAAGCCCTTAGGATAAACTAATGGTCAGTGAAAAAAAACGAGATCTAAAAATCAAACAAAATTTATTTGTCAGAAGTTGTAGCTTAACGGCGAAAAAGATTCGGAAATACGTAAACGTAAGTCCAATATTTTTTCATATATTCGGTAGTTGTTATGGTATAGGAGAAAAAATGGATAAGAAAAATAATCACCAAAACTGTTTGATGAAAACAAACGTTGAAATAAATAACCCTTCGTATTTGAATCCAATACAATGTTCATCAACATTGTAGTGTTGGAAAGTAACACAGTGCAACACATAAAAAATTACAGCAGACAGATGTCCCTGCAGAAGTCCCTGCAGGCTGTGTCAGAGACACGGCCATTAAGTTTAACGTAGAATACGCCATCCGATAAGACAGAAAACATATATAACAATAAATTCATTTGCTTATATTATTTATCATTTATTGTTATATATGTTTTCTGTCTTATCGGATGGCGTATTCTACGTTAAACTTAATGGCCGTGTCTCTGACACAGCCTGCAGGGACAGTCCGTGGCCGAAGGCCTCGGACAACTGTCTGCTGTAATTTTTATATTTACCAACGGCATTTGATTCAAGTCCGTTTAAAAACAAATATTATGTTAAATTTGTTTAAACTTAATTTAATTTATGTATTTTAATTAATATTTTTATTGAAATAAGTTCTGCGAATGTTGAGAGGGCCGCCCTAATATTAAAAAAGGTTTACCTTATCGAGTCTACGCATTAGCATTCGAGCGTTGTGTGAAAGCTCTACGCTTTACAATTCAAAATTAATGTTACAACAGCTTTATTGAAGCTTTCGCAAAAATCTTTATTACGTTAGCTTACTGTTTGTTTCACTTTATACTAGATACATGTTGCCAAGCAACATTAGCTTGCTGTTCGTTTCACTTTTTACTAGATACATGTTCCTAAGCAATGTTGAGCAACCAAAAACACTCAACCAAACGCCACACATATGTTTGAGTGTATGTGTTTAAACAATTTTCATTTGAGAAATTAAAATACTAGAAATATATCACCCAATATGAAATGTATATCAAACGAAAGATAACATCTTCATTTACCTACAAAAAAAATTTTAAAAAAATTCATCTAGCCGTTTCCTCAAATTCAATGAAATAAAGATTACAACAATAAAAACCTGACATGACTCCTCATACCGTAAGGTATGACGTATTCTACGTCAAAATGCAAACTCCTTCTCGTAAGAAATTTCTCAAATTATTTACTAAAAGTAACAAACCACGCGCAGAAAAATGTGTCGTTTATTTTTGTTTAGATCCAAATATAACGCGTGTTTGGAGCTTGCCGCAAATATAGTACACTTTTGTCCACACGCAACGTGTTTGCTATTCAATATTACATGTCGGAGACAAAGTGATTACAATCTGATAATAAATGTGTTTGTGATCCAAATATATCTATGTTTGTGGTAAAACACATCTGCGTTTCTTGCAGTGTTTATGTCCTCTCGAGAGCAAGAGAATAAAAAAATCTTGTATGTGTGCAACAATAATTGTGCAAAATTCTTTCAGTCAGAGACTTATAAATACTCCCGAGTGCGTGTGTAACTTGCACATGAAGTGTTTGTTTCTTAGTTTTAGATTCATGCATTCAGTCATCAATGGTGCATCGGACAGAGGATATCAAAAATGATGGCCGGATAAATAAGTATGCTATGAAATATGTTATATTAGTAGAAAATATTTATAATCATTAAAAAATACAAAAAAAATTGAAGGTTAAATGGTTTGTGATGTTGCTTTGGATTTGAGGAAAGAGCAACAACGTGAAGCCTTTTGTCTGCCCAAGGCTTTTCTATTTAATAATCGTGTTTTGAACTGTTGTAGCGTTTGTCGAAGTTGAAATCAAAAAAGCAGAACATTTTTATTTCAAGCGAAAAACAAATAATGCATTCAATGCAAGTGAATGTATAAAACGGTCGGTCCATATATTTTATTATTTTTTTTTGCTTAACAATTTGGATTTATATTAGTGAAATTAATTATAATAAATAATAAATATATACATATATATATATATTGAACACAAAAAATAATTCGTTTCTAATTATTATTATGTTTGGGAGGAAATACACACATGTTTCCAGGTAAGTATATGAAGGTCTGGGAGGATACATCCGAATGCTTCCGCATAAGTATATGGATGTTTGGGATGAAACACGTATATTTTTCCATGTAAAAGAATACATATTTGTCAATAAACATGCTAATGTTTGCTTTTAAATACAAGTGAGTTTGGAACACTGGAAATATGTAAACGTTTGGAAATACCTGCATATTCTTAAGCAAACTACATTTTCTTAAAAAAATCCTCTTAAAAAAATACCTTATCTTAAAGAGGTAGGTACTTCTTAAAATAAGTAAATTTTCTTACAAAAAGTAACTTTCCTTAATTAAAGTATTTTTTTTAACTAAGTACATTTTCTTAAAAATATACATTTTCTTACAACAAATTCCTTTTCTTAAAAAACTAAATTTTCTTTAAAGAATACGTTTTTTGTGCAACAAAATAATTTTTCTTAAGATAAGTACCTACACTTTTTAAAACGCACCTATTCTCGAAATCAAGGACCAATTCTAAAAAAAATCCCCATTCCCTAAAAAAAACAATTTCTTCAAAAAAACACCTCTTAAAAAAAATTATTTTTCTTACAAAAATTCCTTTTCATAAAAGTACCTTATCTTAAAAATAAAATAATACCTTTTCTTTTATTTTCTTGAGATAAGTAGCCTTTCTGAAAATAACTAATTTTTCTTAAAAAACCAACTTTCCTAAAAACTTTCTCTCTTCTCTAAAAAGTACATGTTCTTAAAAAAAATACTTGTTTGTAAAAAAAAGCATACTCTTATGGCTTTTTCTTACAGAAAGTACTTCTTCTTACAAATAATGGGTTTTCCAATAGGTACTTGATAACTTTTAATTTAATTTGTGAACGCACTATTTCACTGATCATCTAACTTTAACTTTCGTTTTTTTCAGTCAACTCAACATTTTCATCATGGTAAAGTGCACGAACGAACAACGTATGCAAATTATAAAAATGTACTACCGAAGTTCGGAGTTGGTGTCCGCAACTTTAAGAGCGTTAACTACAATTTTCGGTCGATATTCTCGCCCTAGTAGACAAGCAATAACAAGTTTAGTACACACATTTGAGTCTACATATTCATTGTGTGATGCTGCCGTGCCAGTGAGACAAAGGGTTGGTCGACGTGACGAAACTATCGCTGCCGTTCAGGCGTCCGTAGCAAACGATCCAAGTCAGTCGATTCCGCGACGTTCTCAAGAACCGAGCATCGCCAAGACCACTTTATGGCGAATTTTGCGTAAAGATCTTAGTTTACACCCATACAAGATCAAGCTGACTCAAGAATTGAAGCCGATAGACTATTTGACGCGACCTACGTTCTCGCTTGGGCTCTGGAGAAAATACGCCAAGATGATGAATTTCATCGCAAAATCATCTTCAGTGACGAAGCTCATTTTTGGCTCAATGGGTTCGTCAATAAGCAAAATATGCGTTATTGGTTTGGTTTTGGACATATGAATGAAGTCGAGTTCCATTCATAAATGTTTTGATTGTATATCAAGTCGATCATAAAGTTTTGGAAATATCTGCAATGGTTTGCGTTTTACTTAAAAAAAATTGCCAAGCCTTTTTGGAAAACCCCTTAGTACCTTTTCTCAAAAAAACATTAGCTTTTAACAAAAGAAGTAATTCTCTTCAAAACAGGATCTCTTCGGGAAAATATAATACATATTCTAA